>CP139504.1:135519043-136719043 GCA_021014915.2 Artemisia tridentata subsp. tridentata
TTTGTTATCTGTTATTATGTTATCTGTTATATATGTCTCTGGTGACTGATGGTGTGTGCGATACACGTCTTTCACATTATCTGGGAGCTGATCACTCCAATTGATACATGAGGTCACCCCTCATATTATCTGTTACTTGAGAGGCATCCCCTCTGGATTATTATTTGATTACTCTGTTATGATATTATCTGTTATCTCTGGGCTTGTGATGGATTTCTGTATTTCCCTAAACCTGGTTTGTGCATTATCCCTTTCTCATTTCTTTTCTTTTACCCTTATTCCTTTCCTATTCTTTCACTCTAATTCAGTATCTGTATAATCTGTATTTCGGATTTGTTTCTGTATTGTTATCTGTTATTGTTTCTGTCATCTATATATCTGTTCACTGAGCTCTCGTAGCTCAGCCGCATTTCTTTTCCTGCGGCAGGTTTTAGTAGGAAGCTGGGGATGAGTGAGAGTGTACCTCTGGACTTAGAAGACTTGGTAGCTATTCTGGATTAGAATTGGATAGAAGACATTATGTTTATAATTAGTCTTGAAAGTTTTCTTTGTAACCTTGTAGATTCAGTATTTCAATTGTAATCCTTTGAGATTTTGTATTACTGTAGATGTATGCTCTGTTTTGATCTGATATGAATCCATTATTGTGATATCTTTACCCTTGTCGGGTTGGGGTGTTACAATTTATGGTATCAGAGATCACAGGCTGCGACTCGTAATACATTTACCCTTGACCTGTGAAGTCTGGATCACTAAGTTTCTACTGTAGGCGCTCGTAGGATAACCTCTGAGAATTTGCTTTAGGATTTCCCTATAGGAACTTAAATTCTGACCAGTGAGGAATGGGTAGACTATAAGTCATTTGCTTAAGTATCTTGCTTCCGCACCACTCTGATTCGTGTCTTGCTTTTGGTTAGATCACATTTGGAAATTTAGAGCTTATGCCTTGCCGATAAGATTTATCTTTATTGATCCGTCTTTCTTTGACAGTAACCTTGATTTTATCCTTATAAGGATTGATTGATTTGATCATTTAATATTGACGACTATCCTCCTATGTCTCACCTTTGGCGTTTGAAACAATTTTGGAACCCCTGACATGATTACCGATTGTTAAACTTTTGCTGCCACTACCTGATTTTGACCTTCATTTCTGATCTGTTGGATAAACCGTCTGATATCTCTCCGACCATCCCGAAGACCATTTAACCTTAATGTGTTTGACACATCCTATAAATTCATGACCCATGCTGGATATAAATGGATCCACTGAAACTATTTTGTCCTGAATGATGAATCTTATTTTCTCCCTTGAATGATGAATCTTATTTGCCAATCAGTTTTCTTTGGAAGGATTTGATGCAAATACCGTCTCTGTATTGAATTGTTAATTGACCATGATGATACTGATAACCGATGTTCCATAAGCCTCACTTCTGACAACTATACGATGTTCGTATTACCAATGAGATACACCCTACCTGTCACTTATGCTAAAAAGCTAAACCAAAACTCCAACACCTTGAACTGTTCGCTTATCTATCCCCAACACTATACTGAACCATGTACTTGACTCTGACATATGAACTATCTGTCTGGTTAAGTGACCATATACGTTCTGCGGATCTGTTTACTATTGATATACTTGATTTTGGAGATCTTGTGATTATTGATTGACTGGTTCTTCAGCTATCATAAACTACCGCATCTGAAATGTAACAATCTATTCCACCCTACTTTTGATATAATAACCTCTAACCGCTTAAATCTGTTAAGCTTAACCCTGCTATGGAAATACTTACCCTGATCTCATTTGATCGTCAAATTCTTCTGACAATTATTAGTATCCACCATTAGAAAGTTTTGGCACTGGAAGTTTTGTTGTACAAATTTTTCTGGTGCTTTCTGACGAAACTCTTGGGTTTTCCTCCCGTTGGAGAAGTAGAATTGATTCTGAACCGAACTTGGTTGGCGAGCCATGATGCTATAGAAGTGAGAGATTGAAGAAACTGATGAGATATGATTTTGTTTCACCTCAGTGTCCCCTTTAAATACCCTATTAGTTATAGAGAAGAAAGAGAAAATTTTGCGTCTGCATATCAACTATTGTAAACCTAATCGTAATCCCAACCGTAATCACTTTTCATTTCCGAGTATAAATGATTAAATTGTTCCATCCTTGTGAACTCTGTATCAGACAACCTCATTTAATGTTTGAAGGACTGAAGAAGCAACCACAAGAACTCCTAAGATGGGAGATGGCTAACTGAGAGAAGCTTCCGTAAAGTATTTCAGTTTTATTCGTAAAGATTAGTGATGTGATTTAGATATGAAGATTATCCCTGAAGAGATTCATGAAAACTGTCTTCGTACTCATTGTGACCATTATGAGTCTTAAATAATGCCAATAGTATTGGCTAATAAGAATCATGTCTTCGTATTAAATGGAATGACCTTTGTTCTGGAAGAGTAGATGTTATTGACGTTCAGAGATTATAGCAGACACCACTACCAAGCATCCGATGATGACAGCAATCTGAGTTGGCGAATTCCGAACTGTGCTAATAGACCTGTCCAAGACTCGCAGTCTTGCTTCTCTATTCATTTTAGTTGTACTAAGATGAATTGAGAGTAGAAGCAGACTTGAGAATGGAAACTGAGATCATGAACTTGAATAGAAGAAAATTCTGAAGCGAAAAAAAAATTCTGTGACGGGTGAAGCTATGGATGATGTGATTCACTTCCGCTCGACCTACTTAAAAATCTGTTACCTGATGATAAATCCTTTGAATGATTTAAGTTCCTTATCAGTAATTCCGCTCTGTGTTCATTCTGCGTATGTCGGATGATGGTTTTGTTATCTGAAATTTGACGAATGATGGATGATCTGATGTACCAAATCCTGATAGAAATTCTGGGACTTCCGTTAACTTTTCGAGTGATTCGTTTTCCTCTTAGTTAGGGTATTGGATTTTGATGACCTCTGAGACCGTAGGAAAGCTAGGCGGATTAAGATAAGTCTGTTCTGTTCACGACTTGAGATAAAGTATGACCATCATGAGGGCATATTTATATGATGCCAGTATTATGACGTCTGGCCAACGTGATAATACTTACATCATATAACGTGCACTTGTTGTGGGCATAGGATATTTCGAGAAGTGCCTTACAAGCTTTAGAAATTCTGATAACTGTTTGAGATCGTCTGTGTTAGTGAGACTTTAAGTTCATTCTACCTATACGCATAATCTGCTTTCACCGTTCTGTAAATTGATACGTCTGGAACCTTCTCGTGCTTTCTGCTGACCCCTGAGCTTCTGATAATAATCTTAGGTTCTGTTATAGAACTTCTGCCAATTGATGTTATCGATAATCTATTTCTGTACGCTCTAATCTGATCTGTCAATTCAATTTCTGTGGACGGCATATCCGTCAAAATCCTGTGAAATTCTTACGTCTCTTCCGAGGAAATCTGATTATCATCTATTAAGTCTGATATGTCTTTGTTTAGTTTCCGTTCCCGTTTCTTTCTGCTTTCTGCAAATTTCGAGGACGAAATTTTTTGTTAGTGGGGAAGAAGTTGTAATACCTGAAATTCAGATAACCCGTAAAATTACCAAATTACCCCTGATAATATAAAACCTTATTAAACAACTTATAAAATTCTGAAATAATTCCAAAACATCTGAAATCGAACTATATCTGAAAAAAATAATTTCTGGGACAATGTTCATCATTTTAAATGTTCAAAAAAAATTAATCATACACATTTATTTTAAAAATTCCGAAAATTACAAATTAAATAAATATAATGTTTTAATTAGATAATAGCTAATATAAATTAAGGAAAGAATTATATTAAATCAACCCAATATTTATTTTGATCCTATACACCGAATAAACAGATTTTGCCCCCCCCCAAGGTCGGTTTCCACAAGTTAAATCAAATCCCTTTTATTTTATCTCTCAAAAAAAACCAAACCGACTAATCACATAAAACCCTAGCGATCTAAAATAATTCGACCAAATCAAGCACACGAATTCTGGGCTTGAAAAAAGATTTTTCTGGTGTTATTGGAGGTGCAAGGAAGCTAGGAAAATTAAGGGTTGCTGCGTTTTCTCCTTGGTTCGTTCTTATTCTTGGTTTCTTGTCGAATTGCTCTAAATCAAGGTAATAATTCTTGCGACTAAACCAAACGTGTTAAAATTAATATGGAATTTTCCTGTGATCTCTAGATGTTATATAACTCATATAAAATATGTAAATCGATCCATGCATGCTAATTCTATGCGTATGAAAATATAATGGTCATAAAACACGTAAATCACAAATATATGAAATCCGAATTTCTGGGCATGATGGCTATTTTATTTAGACCTCTTATGATGTATTAGACCTGGGAAAAATGATAGATCGAATTATAATAGCCTAAATCATGTCGTGTTAATTTTAATGTCTAAAACATACGTAAATATGTAATATATGTTGAACGAATTTTCTGGGCATGTTAACTATTTTTCGTGGGTTCCTTATGAGTAATATGATCTGGGAAAAATATGAGTTTGATTTTTGGAGGCCTAAAATTAACGTGGTGAATTATTGTAATAATCGGATTTTGTGAAAATTAAGAAAACAAATAAAATAAAAATCGTGGCCTCTAGGGTTTGTTTTCTTGGATGAGTATCTGATCATTTAATTTTTTTTAATGATAAATTAATGATGGTTCAATGATTGGTAAAAAGTAGGGTTGGTATTTGTTGTTAAAAGTCTAGCCGATTTGAAGTAAAAAGTATAAGGACCTGTTTTGCCAACTTTGAAACTTCTGGGATATTTTTGTAAGATCATATACATCTGTAAGAATGTGGGAAAAATATAACTTTGGGGTCCTAAGTGTAAATATTGCATAATAATGAATTAATGGGAAATTAGGGTTTCGAATTGGAATTAATTAAAAGTGAGGGACCAAAAGTGTAAATCTGGAATTCTGAAGTTTTTTTGTGTTAATACTGATATAAAAAGGTTGTTGTGTAATTTTGAGGATTTTTGGGCAAATTATGTAATTGTTATGAAATTATGATTTAATATATATGTTTTGTAAACTTAAAGGGCTAAATATGTAAATTCTGAATTCTGAGGGGTCAAATATGTAAAGTATTAAATTCTGATGATATATTCTGTAAATATGAAATATAATGTGCTTGGTTGGTAATTATGGATATTGTAGGGTTTAAATTGTAAAATAGGTAATTATAAGGTTGGTTTTGTAAATTATGTAACTAAAGGGGTGTAATCTGTAAATTGTGAAACTTAAGGGAATGGAATGAAATTCTGAATAAAATGAGTGTATAATTCTGTAACTTAAAGTATTTTCACTAATGACCTTGGAAATTTATGAAGTTACATTTAAAACCCTAAACTTTGTATAATTGTCATTTAAAACCCTAAACTTCTGTAACTTGATAAAATGTACTGTATTCCATAATAATCTCTGAACAAGGGTTAAACCTAATCTGAAATGATAATTCTGGAAAACCTGCTAATTATGGGAACTTACTAAATCTGGAAAGTTACTAAAAATAGAAAGTACATAAAATGATGAGATAAACAAAAAGGTAATAATCTGAATAAGGAACTTTAGTAATTCTGTCTTCCTCTTCCTTAGGTGTGAAGAAGGAGAAGTCTTGATCTTCATTTCTGTGTTTGTTTGATTTTCTGCTGTGCTAATAAGGTACATATATTCTGCCCTATTTCAGTAAGGGTGTTTCCTTCCCTTTTCTCTCAGTATTTCATTTTCCTTATTAGGATTCCCTATACCATTGCTATGTTCCCTTCTGTTGTGGATCTTTGTTGTGATCTGTTTGTCTTAAACCTTTTGTTTGAACCTCTGCTATGATTCTTGTATTCTGAACTTTTTTTTCCTGAACTCTGATTGATCTCTTGTTCTGAACCCTGAATTTGTGAGTCTTAATTGAATCTGATCTGTGAACCTTGTTCTGAACCTTAACCTAATATATCTGTTGTAAATTCTGATTTGATTTTGGTAAACCTTAACCTGTTAAATCCTTATCTGAACCTAATTGATTTTGAACCTCTATTAAACTACATATGAAACTGTTTAAAGAAAAGCTATTTTAAAGGAAGCGATACCACTTGGAAATGGAAGTTACTAAACGTTTTGGAAGACCATTTTTATGAAAACTATTTCGTAAGATCATTTCAATGAAAACCATTATTAAAGGATTGATTTAAATGAACTTTTGACAGGAACTTCTGAAATGGATTATTGCTATAAATTTGTAATCATTAACCTCTGATATACTTTTGGACTATTGGAAATAAACCTTTTAAATCTGAACTTAAGCTTTGATATTAAACTTAATCTGATAAATTCTGATTTAAACCTTATTATCTTAACCTGAATTGTTGACATGACCCTTCTGCCATGAACCCTTAGATGTGACTCTGTTTATTATATGACATCTGACCTTGACCACAGTCTGATATCCGAGCCAATCACTAGGCATGAGGGTTTCATGTCCATGTCATTGATGCACCTTTGACATGACTCTAGGGCAGGAGAGTGATGACCTGTTCCGTCCCTGATTTATTTTATCTGGTGTGTTAAGGAGTTTCTGGCCACAGGGGGCGCATGGATGCATCCTAGTTCTGATCTGATTTCTGTTATCTGTTATTATGTTATCTGTTATATATGTCTCTGGCGACTGATGGTGTGTGCGATACACGTCTTTCACATTATCTGGGAGCTGATCACTCCAATTGATACATGAGGTCACCCCTCATATTATCTGTTACTTGAGAGGCATCCCCTCTGGATTATTATATGATTACTCTGTTATGATATTATCTGTTATCTCTGGGCTCGTGATGGATTTCTGTATTTCCCTAAACCTGGTTTGTGCATTATCCCTTTCTCATTTCTTTTCTTTTACCCTTATTCCTTTCCTATTCTTTCACTCTAATTCAGTATCTGTATAATCTGTATTTCGGATTTGTTTCTGTATTGTTATCTGTTATTGTTTCTGTCATCTATATATCTGTTCACTGAGCTCTCGTAGCTCAGCCGCATTTCTTTTCCTGCGGCAGGTTTTAGTAGGAAGCTGGGGATGAGTGAGAGTGTACCTCTGGACTTAGAAGACTTGGTAGCTATTCTGGATTAGAATTGGATAGAAGACATTATGTTTATAATTAGTCTTGAAAGTTTTCTTTGTAACCTTGTAGATTCAGTATTTCAATTGTAATCCTTTGAGATTTTGTATTACTGTAGATGTATGCTCTGTTTTGATCTGATATGAATCCATTATTGTGATATCTTTACCCTTGTTGGGTTGGGGTGTTACATAAGATATGTAGATGATGCATGCCATGATGTCATGTATATTTATATTTTTAAGAAATAAAAATAAACATGTAAATGTATATAATGTAATTCCTAGTGATCATGTAATGTCTAAAATGTATTTTAAAAGACTTGTTTCTATAAATGTGAAAGACTTAATCTTATATTTATGCATTGCTTAAAGATAAACTTTGTAATTGTCATTAACAAAATTAAGCAAATATCATAAAATATAAATACCGTTTTCAAGACGATATTTGTATTAATAGAATCATTGAACGTAACATTCGACGAAAGTCCACCTCCCTCTAAGACATTTCCTTTGGTAGATGATGTCTTAGTTGAAAGTTAAATGGTTGAAAACCAAGAAAATATAGAAAATGACAAAGAGTAGAGAAATAGTCAACATCAAGGAATCTAGAAGTCACCCATTAGATAACGTCATAAGAGAAATTAACATAAGAACCTTAAGGTCAAGAATCCAAAACCAAAGTAATTTCTTTCGTTTTGTTTCAACTATTGAGCCTAAAAATATAAATGAGGCCATAAAAGATGAATCTTGGGTCGTAGCTATGCAAGAAGAACTTAATCAATTTGTTAGAAATGACGTTTGGACATTAGTCCCTCAACCTAAGTGTCAAACCATAATTGGAACAAAATGGGTGTTTAGGAATAAAATGGATGAAAATGGCATAGTGTCTAGAAACAAAGCTAGGCTAGTAGCTCAATGCTATAATCAACAAGAAGGTATAGACTACGATGAAACATTTGCACCGGTAGCTAGGATCGAGTCTATTAGAATACTACTTGCATATGCATGTGCACATGACTTCAAACTTTTTCAAATGGATGTCAAAAGTGCATTTCTTAATGGTTTTATTAATGAGGAAGTGTACGTTGCACAACTGATGCGTGGGTTTTGCAACCTTACAACAGGTTTTACCTCTCGAGGGATCTCAAGAGGCTTACAACCCCACCAGGCAGTGTACCTGACCGATGTAGTATAGTGTAGTGGTAAGTACGGGGGATTGATCGTTCTCCACAGGGAATAGTGTTCGTTAGGTATGAAAAGCTACTCTAATAGGTCTAAGGGTTGAGGAAGATTCTTTTTGTATTTTTTTATATTTTTATGAAAGCAAGTAAAATCTCGGGTTTTGAAGGAGTGGGCGGAATTAGTTGCTAGTCAACTAACCCAAATTACTACAAATGCAAATAAAATAAAATAACAAAAATGAAAAGTGGTGAGAAACTTATGTGTGGAGAAATGTGTTTACTTAGATTTCCTTACTCCCTAACTATCTTTTACCGGTTAATTAGTGTGTATTAGTCGCGTGGATGACGGGTGTATTCCTTAATACCATTCGTGGGGTGGCGTACTTACTTCCCCAAACTCTACAAGCTCCTACTTCACTCCTATGTCGAGCCGGCTAGGAAGCTCCTAACATGGGATCACTAGAATTCGCTTGTGCATTAAATACAACCATAAAAACCTTTAGTACGCATTTGGTTCATGTTTCTTAAGACGTTCAAGCAAGTTACCGAATAGGAAGTTAGCCAGTTTTCTTAAGCCTAACATAGATAAACAATCATCCAATACAACTAACAACACACTAACAACCAATAATCAATAGCTAGGTTTCATTAGATCTAAGCAAACACAAGATAAAATTAGCCTAACATGTTAAACAAAAGACAAGCATAAGATAGAATCAAACAACACATAGACATATTGAATGATTAATTGATAACTTATCTTTCAATGAAACATGGAAGATCTCAAGGCAAGAAGCCCTGAAAAAGTAGCTAAAATCGTCTTAGGGTTTTATCCCAAAATTCCACACACTAAGCTCTCTCTAATGACAAAAAATTAGAAAACTATATATAGACTTTGACATCTGACGGCGTCACCTTATGCATTGTGACGCCGTCACCTCGCCGCTTTTAGGGTTCCCGGGTGACCTTCTTGACGCCGTCCCTCTTTAGCTCTTCAAAAATCCATTCTGGCTTATCAAGGCTTGACGCCGTCGGACCTATAACGTGACGCCGTCCCCCTTTGATTTAAGCCGTGACGCCCTTGATTTAGTTAAAGCGTGACGCCGTCAGAATTATCATGCAAACTCACTGGCCCGTCATGAGTAAATTTCACATCCAACTTTTCTTGCCAAGGCATGACGCCGTCTGGAGTTAATGTTGACGCCGTCAAAGGTGACTTTCAGCACAATTTTGAGACTTTGCCGTTTTCTTCACTTTTATGCTCCAAAAACGTCCAAAATGCCTCCTTTTCCAGATTTCTCCTCAAAAGTACCTAAAATGACAAAAGGAACGATTTAGGGCAATATTTGATCAAATAAATACGATTTCGGGCTTAAATGACCCCTTAAAAGCGGTACACTTTTCGCCTCATCAAATACCCTTACACTTGAGATTTGCTTGTCCTCAAGCAAATGCGCTTTTATTCTAATCAAAATACAAGTTAGGGGTCATTTAATGCAAACATAAAAGTAATTACAACAAATAATCGTTCCACTTCAATCATAATAAGCACGGAGATTACATACTAGCACCTCACAAGTAGTGTTTAGATACTCACATCTCTCAAGTGTCATCAAAATAAATCTCATAAATGAAAACGGAAAATATCTCTCACTACCTGTCATAGCAAATAGATTACCATAGGCTTGGGAAAGGATCGAAAACCTCCTCCACTAGGCGTAAGCACCTAAGATAAACTATCAAAGAGGGCTTTTAAATGGGTTATAATGTTAGGTGTAGGGAAAAGGAAAACACGGTTTTGTTGGATACGGGATATTTTACTGGTGGCGAGTTAAAGATCTTGATCAATTACATGTACTATACAATGTTGCTAAGCCAAGACTAGACTCGATCTTAAGCTAATGAAAGAAAATAACAAAACATAAACATAAAACAAACATAAAATGAAACGGGATGGTAGTCCGTATGTTTTTTCTATTTTTCTTTTTCTCATTTTTTTTGTATTTTTCTTGATTTTTTTTTTTTTTTTTTTTTTTTTTTTTTTTTTTTTTTTTTTTTTTTTACATACACTTTTACCCTACCATCCAAAATAATACATCATAGGGGCATTGCATTCCCCTTACACTTGAACTTTTACATAACTTTACAAATAACTATTCTAATGACTCGAATTAAGATAATTGAAAAACCTGGAGTACTTTTAAAACATTTAGCACATATGGGGGTAATAAATGATGTTCTTCCCCATTACTCCATTACACTAGTACTTTACCCATGAGTCCCAATCGTCCCAAAACAATATGTACAAGGATATGACTCGACTTAGCAACCATGTAATCAACTAGATAATTAACTTGGGTTTAAACAAATGTTGTAACAATAATGCACTAAAAATGAGTGCATACAAGGTAGGCTAAGGCGATTTGGGTGTACATTTAAGTGGGGTGTAAACAAATTCTTCCTTCAAGTAAAATGCTTAAAGGTCGAAACGAAAAGATAGGCTCTGAGGGGTGTACTAGGGGTATCGTGTACTAAAAATGAGTACAACGCAAAGGGTGTGGGAGAATTACTTGACCAATGTAGCCAAAGTAATTATAACAAAAACACAGGTGTAAAACAATGGGTTAATCCTAATGCCTCTTATCATGTAGTAAATCTAACTACACGAATGTAGTCTCACTTGTGGCCTCGGAATGGTCCTAACGCAAGTTCTAGAATCTAAGTGCTACCGGTACACACATCATAGCATAAATGCTTTTCCTACCAATTCTAGGGGCGAACCTCACATATTTGGGGGTGGAAAATTTTTTAGTGGTACGGTTTTTGTGCTAGTCATATAACTCCTATCCGTGAGACGCTCATTAAGATCAAAGTTTCACTCCTATATGTTGTAAAAAATTTTAAATTTGGCACTAAAATTACCTTAACAAGTATTTCTCTCAGTTTTATTACACATCTACTATTAAACAAACAAAAATCAAGCGCAATTGTATTCTCTAAAATCGTACTTTTACCCTCCCCTTACACTTAAGATGAACATTGTCCCCAATGTTCAAATAACAAGATGTAAAAGAAAAAAAAAGTAAAAGAATGAAATCAAATACTCCCCTGATTCGCTCGTTGGATAATGAAATTACACGGTTAAATCTTCCTCCAAAGAGAATGTTGAAGCTCCATGACTAATGCATCGCCATAAGCTTGATTCAAAACATTTCCTTGTCCAAAATAACCTGTTGAACCTGAGAAAACAAACACGAAAACCTGCATAACATCGGCGGGATAAAATCTATATATAAGGATATAATGCTTGTGGAATGATAACTTTGCAGATTCCTGGAGATTATAAGTTGGAGATTTTAATAAAAACTTTTTAAAAACAAAAATTTCAAAAATTTCTGAAAATTAAATCTGACGCCGTCAGGTTATAACCCCTGACGCCGTCAGAAATGACCTGACAAAAATTCTCGTTTTAAGTTTCCGGAAAATTTCTGGAAAAACCTTTACCTTACTTCCTGGAAATCCTGCAAAACATCATTATGACTCGATACAAGCATTTGACTCAAACACACACTAATATGTATGTTAATTTATTATTATTACGATTCATGTTAATTTGTGTTCTAATAAACCGATTTAGATTTCCCTTACACTTAACTTTTGCAAAATAGCTTTATATGTAGTTAAGACGAAGTTAAAAACAAAATAAAACATTTTCACAAATTAGTTTTTGAACATGAATCAATAAGAATAAAAATTAAACACACATACGGAAACAAATAAAAACAAACAAACAAATAAATAAACACAAAAAGCAAATAAAACAAATAAAGATTGGGTTGCCTCCCAAGAAGCGCTTTTCTTTATTAGCGAGTCTTGTAGCTAGACTCAAAGTCACGCTACCCTATGTAAGTAAGCTCGTCATCAAGGACGTCTTTAGGGTTAAGCTTGGATTGAAGTTTCCTATTGGTCCGCTCAGTACGATATGTCTTTTCAAACTTCTCTCCATCCGGGTCATACAATGTCATCTTGATATGCCATGACCCATCTCCATCATTGGGTGGTTTATCCCAATTCCACTTATGATCATCTTCCTCACAAATCCACTTATTCATTCCTAGGTTAATTGGCAAAACTCCTAGGAAATCAATCATCCTTCTAAAAACTAGAGGGTCTTCAAATGGATCCAATTCGGTGTCCCTAGCCAAGAGCTGCTCTACCGAATGCGTTCGGTTAACAAAGTCCTCTTCTAGGTAAAATGGGCGTTGGGGTCCTATGAAGTCTCTATCTATCCAAGGTCCATATCTAGATGGTCTCCTATTTGATTCTAGCCAATGTGGTGTTGGTTCCTCACTAGTATCATAGGCGTGTTTCTTAACATCATAGACTGACCAAGTATCTCCTTCTCCTACCGCTATCTTAGATTCCTTACAATCAATCATAGCACTAGCGGTCGCCAAAAATCCTCTACCTATCAACAAGGGGCATGTAGGGTCGCTAACCATATCAAGGACGTGGAAATCGGCTAAAATGGTTAGCTTTCCAATGTGTACTAACACGTCCTTAACTACTCCAACCGGGTAAGCAACACTTCCATCCGCTAAGCCTATTATCACCTCGGTTTCTTCAAGTTTTCCAAGTTTTAAAGAGGTGTAGAGAGGTAACGGAAGTAGGTTAAGGCTTGATCCAAGATCGGCTAATGTGTCATAAGCCTCCGAATTACCGATCTTGCAAGGTAGAACAAATAAGCCCGGATCATCTAACTTCTTAGGTAGCTTGTTTTGAACAAAGGCGGTCCCTTTTTCGCCTAACTTGAGCTTCTTCTCATCAACAACCGGACTTTCAAGGTGGAGCTCCTTGAATTCATCGTCAAGGTTTTGAGTGGGAGGTGTTTCAACTATGTTGTTGACCAATTTGGATGTCATAACTTCTTGGTCACTTGGAATGATTTGGGTTTGTTTGAAACACGTGCTCATGGAATTGACCGAATAATATTGTGGACAAGAACTAGGGGACGAAACCGATGAAATAGCGTTGACGTTTAGTTTCGGGTTCTTGACCGTGTTGCTAGGGAGTGCTCCCATTTCTCGGTCATTGAGGGCTTTCAACAAGGTGTCAATCTTGTCGGTCATCTCGCTTTGTTTTTGTTTGAAATCGGCTTCAAACTTGGCTAAACGAGCTTCTTGAGATGCCATAAATTGAGACATCAATCCTTCAAAGTTATTGGTACTACCATTGCCGGAAGGATTGTTGTTGAAAGTACGGTTCGAGTTGGAACCGCTTGATTGGAAACGATTAGGTGGGTTGGAAGAATTGGGTTGTTGTGTGTTTTGGTTTTGTTTCCACCTAAGGTTCGGGTGATTTTTCCATGAGGGGTTATATGAATCACCGTAGGGGTTTGGCTCGGGTTTGAAAGTGTACCACTTATCTCCCGCTCCGTCGGTACGCGAGGATGCGTAGTCCGCAAAAGCTTGTTCGGGGAGTTCCATGCAATCACGAGTGTCGTGGGGACCACTACATAATTCACATGAAGAAGTGATTTTGTTCACTTGGCTTGAAGGTTTAGGAGCCTCGTAGGATTTCATGAGAAACTTGACTTGGTCTTCAAGTTCTATGATCCTACGGTCGGAAGTGCTTGAATTGTTCAAAGGCAAAGATATTGCCTTGACCGTTTTATTCAAATCACGGGGATCACTCCAACTTTCGTTGTCATAAAGAGCAAGATCCTCTAGGAGAGCCCATGATTGTTCCGCACTTAGATCACGTAGCTTGCCACCGGCCGATTGGTCAATGGTTTGCCTCGTGGAGAGATTGATATGGTCATAGAAGATTTGGACTTGGAGCCAAAGTTCTATGCCATGGTGAGGGACTTTTTGGAGTAAGTCCTTGAATCGAGTCCATGCCTCGTAGAGAGTTTCGCCTTGACGTTGTTGGAACATCAAGATATCATTCCTTAGCTTGGTAGTTCTTCCTGGTGGGAAAAACTGAGCAAGGAAACGAGTGGTGAGATCATCCCAAGAGGTGATGGATCCTGCGGGTTGACGTTCTAGCCACTGACTAGCTTGGTCCCGCAGAGAGAATTGAAAGAGACGCAATCGGGTCGTCTCTCGAGTGGCAACATCAAGGTCTATAGAATCAACGATTTTACGAAAGTCCTTGAGATGTTGATTAGGATCTTCAGAACGAAGTCCATGGAATGCGCATCCGCTTTGCACCAACCGGATGGTGTCGGATCGCAAGGGTGTGATATTGGCTCCTTGAGTGAGCTCAATGGTGTTTCGATAGCCATGGTGGCTAGGACGGGAATACTCTCCTAAAGTACGGGCTCTAGGAGGTGGTGGTGGTTGTTGTGGTGGTGGGTTGTGGGGGTTAAGGATATTACCATCTTCCATGATGTCGGACGGTAATGGTTACGAACAAAGACACGAAGAAAATAGATAGACTAAAGAAAACCTAGAAAAATAAAATAAAAATCTCACTAGAAAGGAATCTAGTGAGTAGACCTAATAGAAATAAAAATTCAACCTAAACAATAACTATTCCCCGGCAGCGGCGCCAAAAACTTGATGCGTGGGTTTTGCAACCTTACAACAGGTTTTACCTCTCGAGGGATCTCAAGAGGCTTACAACCCCACCAGGCAGTGTACCTGACCGATGTAGTATAGTGTAGTGGTAAGTACGGGGGATTGATCGTTCTCCACAGGGAATAGTGTTCGTTAGGTATGAAAAGCTACTCTAATAGGTCTAAGGGTTGAGGAAGATTCTTTTTGTATTTTTTTATATTTTTATGAAAGCAAGTAAAATCTCGGGTTTTGAAGGAGTGGGCGGAATTAGTTGCTAGTCAACTAACCCAAATTACTACAAATGCAAATAAAATAAAATAACAAAAATGAAAAGTGGTGAGAAACTTATGTGTGGAGAAATGTGTTTACTTAGATTTCCTTACTCCCTAACTATCTTTTACCGGTTAATTAGTGTGTATTAGTCGCGTGGATGACGGGTGTATTCCTTAATACCATTCGTGGGGTGGCGTACTTACTTCCCCAAACTCTACAAGCTCCTACTTCACTCCTATGTCGAGCCGGCTAGGAAGCTCCTAACATGGGATCACTAGAATTCGCTTGTGCATTAAATACAACCATAAAAACCTTTAGTACGCATTTGGTTCATGTTTCTTAAGACGTTCAAGCAAGTTACCGAATAGGAAGTTAGCCAGTTTTCTTAAGCCTAACATAGATAAACAATCATCCAATACAACTAACAACACACTAACAACCAATAATCAATAGCTAGGTTTCATTAGATCTAAGCAAACACAAGATAAAATTAGCCTAACATGTTAAACAAAAGACAAGCATAAGATAGAATCAAACAACACATAGACATATTGAATGATTAATTGATAACTTATCTTTCAATGAAACATGGAAGATCTCAAGGCAAGAAGCCCTGAAAAAGTAGCTAAAATCGTCTTAGGGTTTTATCCCAAAATTCCACACACTAAGCTCTCTCTAATGACAAAAAATTAGAAAACTATATATAGACTTTGACATCTGACGGCGTCACCTTATGCATTGTGACGCCGTCACCTCGCCGCTTTTAGGGTTCCCGGGTGACCTTCTTGACGCCGTCCCTCTTTAGCTCTTCAAAAATCCATTCTGGCTTATCAAGGCTTGACGCCGTCGGACCTATAACGTGACGCCGTCCCCCTTTGATTTAAGCCGTGACGCCCTTGATTTAGTTAAAGCGTGACGCCGTCAGAATTATCATGCAAACTCACTGGCCCGTCATGAGTAAATTTCACATCCAACTTTTCTTGCCAAGGCATGACGCCGTCTGGAGTTAATGTTGACGCCGTCAAAGGTGACTTTCAGCACAATTTTGAGACTTTGCCGTTTTCTTCACTTTTATGCTCCAAAAACGTCCAAAATGCCTCCTTTTCCAGATTTCTCCTCAAAAGTACCTAAAATGACAAAAGGAACGATTTAGGGCAATATTTGATCAAATAAATACGATTTCGGGCTTAAATGACCCCTTAAAAGCGGTACACTTTTCGCCTCATCAACAACCTCCCGGCTTTGCCCATTTTGAAAAACCAAATCATGTCTATAAACTTAAAAAGGCTTTATACGGACTTAAGCAAGCACCAAAAGCTTGGTATGATTGACTTAAGGCATTCCTAGTTGACCATAAGTATACCATGGGCCTAGTAGATAACACTCTTTTCACTAAGAAAAAGGGATCACATATAATCATTGTTCAAATATATGTGTGTTGGGAACACGTTTGAATACATTTCAAGTCTTGGCCATTTATGGAAATTAGGTTGCTAGATTTGGACTCTATGTAAGGTTTAAAGCCCACGGCTCATTAGGAGTCCATGGGTCGTGTAATGTGTTAAGAAACCTTCTAGAAACACATAAGCATATGTTGCCCTAATTCTAGTCTATAAATAGGGTGGTTGTATGCTCATTCTCGTTGTTGGTTTTATTTCTCATTGTGCCGAACCTTTGTTAATCAATCGTATGAATGAAAGCAACCATTTCTTCTCTTCATCTCATTCTATCTCTCGTTATTACTTTAGTATACGATTTATAGCTTATTGTTTATTAGTTGTACGTGAATTACATCTTGTGTTAAAGCTAGAATAGGACCTAACAAGTGGTATCAGAGCTAGAAGATAATTAGTTGTGTGTTTTAGAGTAGATTCAATCGTTATTTTCAGTTTTACGTTTGGTTTCATAGATTAACGTGTGGTTTTATGGATAAATACGACCCAAAAGTCTTATTTCTTTCACTTATCTTAGCATTTGTAAAGTGAAAAGATAATTATAGTGAGTAGATATTAGATTTATAGTCGAAAGTTGAGTTCTTGTTTGAGTTTTATTAGATTAAACACTAGTTTTCATTCGTTGCTTATTATCGAAATTCACCAAATTTTGGTTTAGACATTAAAGGTTGAAACTTTCTTAATATTTACGTGTTATTAAACGTTTTGAACCAAAAACATTCGGTTAAAACATCGCCTTTTACTAGTAAAAGTGATTTAAAAAAGTTGGCGCTTTATCGAAATTGGTGAAAAAGAGGGTTTATCGAAATTGTCAGCAAGGGTTTATCGAAATTCCTTGTATAAGGATTTATCGAAATTATCGCTAGGGTTTATCGAAATTGTCAGCAAGGGTTTATCGAAATTCCTTGTATAAGGATTTATCGAAATTATCGCTAGGGTTTATCAAAATTGTCAGCAAGGGTTTATCGAAATTCAGTAGTTTAAGGGTTTATCGAAATTGGTGTTCAGTATTTTCCTTGCTTGTATAAGTTTGAGAAAATACTTCGACTTGGAGGCAAATCTCATATCTTGTATAAGATATTGAGAAAATTATAGGAATTGTAATTTCGATAAGCTATCGAAATTGCCAGTTCTATCGGAATTGTCTATTTTTATCGAAATTGCTGAAGTTATCGAAATTCAGAACCTTATCGAAATTCAGAACCTTATCGAAATTTAGATCCTTATCGAAATTGGCAAGTGTGAATAGTGTTATCGAAATTGGAAACAGTGTTATCGAAATTGCAACTGTGAACAATATTCTATAGGAATTGAACAAGAACACACCCTTAACTAAAACCAAACTTCACAACTTATAACACACATCTTAATTGTCTACAAGATCCACAAAAACACAAGAATGTCTCAACCACCAAATTACAACTACTTTTACAATCAGCAACAGCAGTATCAACAAACAACAATATCATCAGCAACAACAATTTCATCAACCACAATATCCTCAACAACAAGCTTTCGTGCAACAACATCAATTTTTCCCTAAAAAATAAGTCCCTCAACAACAAATCATTCATCAACAACCAATGCAGACTTACTAACTCCCACAACAACAACCTCACTGGTTTGACCAAATGTGCGAAGCAATCAGCAGTCAACAATCCAGACATGAACAGGATCTTTGGATACACCTCCAATGTTAACACCAGGGAATTATGTACAATGGTCAAGTCGATTTCTCCGGTTTATCGAACTCAAGAAACCCCATGGAGAAGTACTTGAAGAAGGTAATCATTGAAGGACCATATCCAGTACCAACCATAACGGTTCCTGGCGATCCCACTGCCATTCCTCCAAGAGAAGCAACTATTACCCCTGTTCCAAAAACCAAAAAAAAATTTGAAAAACCCAAAAAAAGAATTTAAAAAAAGCGTTCAAAAATTTTTGAAAAAAAAATTTAAAAAGGAAAAAAGGGAAGAAGTTTTTTTTAAAAAAATTAGAAAAAATTTAAAAAAAAAAAAAATAGATGAAAAAAAAATAAATTAAAAAGGCTTTAACGGATTTAAGCAAGCCCCAAAACGGGATGATTGACTTAAGGCATTCCTATTGACCATAAAGTATCCCAGGCTAGTAGATAAACCTTTTCACTAAGAAAAAAGGATAATATAACATTGTTCAAATATGTGTGTTTGGGAACACTTTGAATAAAATTTCAAGTTTTGGGCCATTATGGAAATTAGGTTCTAAAATTTGGGACTCTATGAAAGGGTTTAAAGCCCACGGCTCATTAGGAGTCCATGGGTCGTGTAATGTGTTAAAGAAAACCTTCTAGAAACACATAAGCATATGTTGCCCTAATTCTAGTCTATAAATAGGGTGGTTGTATCTACATATCTCGTTGTTGGTTTTATTTCTCATTGTGCCAAACCTTTGTTAATCAATCGTATGAAATGAAAGCAACCATTTCTTCTCTTCATCTCATTCTATCTCTTGACGCCGTCCCTCTTTAGCTCTTCAAAAATCCATTCTGGCTTATCAAGGCTTGACGCCGTCGGACCTATAACGTGACGCCGTCCCCCTTTGATTTAAGCCGTGACGCCCTTGATTTAGTTAAAGCGTGACGCCGTCAGAATTATCATGCAAACTCACTGGCCCGTCATGAGTAAATTTCACATCCAACTTTTCTTGCCAAGGCATGACGCCGTCTGGAGTTAATGTTGACGCCGTCAAAGGTGACTTTCAGCACAATTTTGAGACTTTGCCGTTTTCTTCACTTTTATGCTCCAAAAACGTCCAAAATGCCTCCTTTTCCAGATTTCTCCTCAAAAGTACCTAAAATGACAAAAGGAACGATTTAGGGCAATATTTGATCAAATAAATACGATTTCGGGCTTAAATGACCCCTTAAAAGCGGTACACTTTTCGCCTCATCAACAACCTCCCGGCTTTGCCCATTTTGAAAAACCAAATCATGTCTATAAACTTAAAAAGGCTTTATACGGACTTAAGCAAGCACCAAAAGCTTGGTATGATTGACTTAAGGCATTCCTAGTTGACCATAAGTATACCATGGGCCTAGTAGATAACACTCTTTTCACTAAGAAAAAGGGATCACATATAATCATTGTTCAAATATATGTGTGTTGGGAACACGTTTGAATACATTTCAAGTCTTGGCCATTTATGGAAATTAGGTTGCTAGATTTGGACTCTATGTAAGGTTTAAAGCCCACGGCTCATTAGGAGTCCATGGGTCGTGTAATGTGTTAAGAAACCTTCTAGAAACACATAAGCATATGTTGCCCTAATTCTAGTCTATAAATAGGGTGGTTGTATGCTCATTCTCGTTGTTGGTTTTATTTCTCATTGTGCCGAACCTTTGTTAATCAATCGTATGAATGAAAGCAACCATTTCTTCTCTTCATCTCATTCTATCTCTCGTTATTACTTTAGTATACGATTTATAGCTTATTGTTTATTAGTTGTACGTGAATTACATCTTGTGTTAAAGCTAGAATAGGACCTAACAAGTGGTATCAGAGCTAGAAGATAATTAGTTGTGTGTTTTAGAGTAGATTCAATCGTTATTTTCAGTTTTACGTTTGGTTTCATAGATTAACGTGTGGTTTTATGGATAAATACGACCAAAAGTCTTATTTCTTTCACTTATCTTAGCACTTGTAAAGTGAAAAGATAATTATAGTGAGTAGAGATTAGATTTATAGTCGAAAGTTGAGTTCTTGTTTGAGTTTTATTAGATTAACACTAGTTTTCATTCGTTGCTTATTATCGAAATTCACCAAATTTTGGTTTAGACATTAAAGGTTGAAACTTTCTTAATATTTACGTGTTATTAAACGTTTTGAACCAAAAACATTCGGTTAAAACATCGCCTTTTACTAGTAAAAGTGATTTAAAAAAGTTGGCGCTTTATCGAAATTGGTGAAAAAGAGGGTTTATCGAAATTGTCAGCAAGGGTTTATCGAAATTCCTTGTATAAGGATTTATCGAAATTATCGCTAGGGTTTATCGAAATTGTCAGCAAGGGTTTATCGAAATTCCTTGTATAAGGATTTATCGAAATTATCGCTAGGGTTTATCAAAATTGTCAGCAAAGGTTTATCGAAATTCAGTAGTTTAAGGGTTTATCGAAATTGGTGTTCAGTATTTTCCTTGCTTGTATAAGTTTGAGAAAATACTTCGACTTGGAGGCAAATCTCATATCTTGTATAAGATATTGAGAAAATTATAGGAATTGTAATTTCGATAAGCTATCGAAATTGCCAGTTCTATCGGAATTGTCTATTTTTATCGAAATTGCTGAAGTTATCGAAATTCAAAATCTTATCGAAATTCAGAACCTTATCGAAATTTAGATCCTTATCGAAATTGGCAAGTGTGAATAGTGTTATCGAAATTGGAAACAGTGTTATCGAAATTGCAACTGTGAACAATATTCTATAGGAATTGAACAAGAACACCACTTAACTAAAACCAAACTTCACAACTTATAACACACATCTTAATTGTCTACAAGATCCACAAAAACACAAGAATGTCTCAACCACCAAATTACAACTACTTTTACAATCAGCAACAGCAGTATCAACAACAACAATATCATCAGCAACAACAATTTCATCAACCACAATATCCTCAACAACAAGCTTTCGTGCAACAACATCAATTTTTCCCTCAACAATAAGTCCCTCAGCAACAAATCATTCATCAACAACCAATGCAGACTTACTAACTCCCACAACAACAACCTCACTGGTTTGACCAAATGTGCGAAGCAATCAGCAGTCAACAATCCAGACATGAAGCAGGATCTTTGGATACACCTCCAATGTTAACACCAGGGAACTATGTACAATGGTCAAGTCGATTTCTCCGGTTTATCGAACTCAAGAAACCCCATGGAAAGTACTTGAAGAAGGTAATCATTGAAGGACCATATCCAGTACCAACCACAACGGTTCTTGGCGATCCCACTGCCATTCCTCCAAGATAAGCAACTATTACCCCTGTTCCTATTGCTCAACTCACAACAGAACAAGTCCTTCAGCAAGAAGCAAATGAACTTGCCATGTCTTACATACTTCAAGGAATTCCAAATCCTATCTTTGAAGTATCGATGCACAAAAGACTGCAAAAGACATGTGGGAACATGTGCATCTTCTAATGGAAGGAACAGAGTTAAACCAAGAGGACATGGAATCTAAGCTCTATTTGGAATACACCATGTTTATGATTGAAGCCGGTGAATCCTTAAAATCTTACTACCACAGGTTTACAAATATCATCAATGACTTGGACCGTCACAACATCATACCACCAAGGATTGCTGTGAATACTAAGTTCCTGAGTTTTCTTGGACCTGATTGGCAAAAGTATGTGACTTTCATTCGAGAAGCCAAGAATCTACACAATGTTTCATATGGGTTGCTGTATGATTATTTGAAACATCACCAATCAGAAGTTGACAAAGACAGAGCAGCTCGTGGAGGTTACTCACCATCATCAACTCCAAATTCACTTGCTTTGATTTCTCAGTCTCACTTTGCACCACAACCAAACCAGAGTTTTGTCCAACCACAACATCAATCTTCTTATCCCTCACAGACTTCAAACCAAATCGTTCCATACGAAGCATCACCACAACAAGCTGATAATCAACTGGTCTCATATGACAACACCGATTATATGTTCTACTCAAATGACAACAACGATGAAGATGATGCATTCAACTCGTTGAACGAAGGATTTGCCTTGATTGCTAGAGCCTTCAGCAAATTTTCAAACAAATCCAACAACCGTCTTAGATCTTCATCCAACACACGGAATCAGGCAGTTGTTCATGATGGCAGGGTTGAAATTCAAGACAGATCTTCTGGGAAATATGGGTCAAGAAGTTATATGGGGAACTCAGGGGGACAAAGGTTTAATTCAGCTGGGAAAAGTCAGAACAACGTTGGTAACACACAGAGGAGGGCAGAAATTGTTGAGACAGGGAATACTGGGATTGGAAACACCATGATCAAATGCTATAATTGTGGAGGGAAAGGTCATCTAGCCAATGCTTGCCCAAAGCCAAGAACCAGAGGCAGTGTTTATCACAAAGAGGCTCTTCTTCTGGCTCTGAAAGATGAAGCTGGTGGCACTTTGACTGAGAAGGAGCACAACTTTATAGCCAATGCATACTCAGACGATGACATGGAAGATCTGGAGGCAAATGCAGATGTAATGTTGATGGCTAACATGCAAAAAATGCATATGGGTGAAACAGGCCCGGTTTATGATACTGATGGCTTGTCTCAGGTATCTGAATCTGAATGTCTCATTCATGAAATTGTTTCACCCTCTGCATCTGCATCTACTGAAGAAAATGTTGGTCAAAATGATTCATCGTTATCCTCTCAAGACGATGACCAAATAAACACCGTAGTTACATTTGATGAAGATCAAATTTACCCCGTTGTTTCATTTGATGATCCTCTTGATGATGATAACAATGATCACATTGAACAAGATGATCTTTTGCATGATACAGATCCAGAGCTCATGACCTTGCTTTTGACCACCCAAACACAATTAGATGCAAAAAAAAATCCCAAATTGATAAGTGCAAAGAAATAAACAGAAATCTGAAAGCAAAAGTTGCATTGTTAACCAAGGATCTTGAGTGCTACAAACTTCAACTTTCAAAGTATGAAAATAAAGAAAAACGGGAGAAAAGATTTGAGGTTGCATTCCAACAATCATGTGTGAAAACAAAAGATTTAGAACATCAACTACCTGAGTTAACCGTTTCCAAAAATGAATTACTTTCTCACAAAGAACAAGAAAGATTAGATTTTCAAAAACAAGTTGACATCTTACATTCTGAACTTTATAAAACAAAAACAGAGTTGTCAACCTGTAAAGATAATCTTCTTGAACAAAAACAAGTTTCCTGGAAACGAGTTGATTCTTACCTTGAGAAAATTGTTGCGCTGGAATCCAAACTTAAAGAATTTCAAAACGTTGTGTATAAAACTGGTGAATCTGTAACCACCATTTAAAAATTAACTGTCAAACCAAATCCCCAAGGATATGGCTTTGAAATTGGGAATGACTAACCAAGTTTTTTACATAAAGCACTCAAGGAAAATCCAAAGTTATACAGTGCAGAACATTTATTTGATGATTCTTTCATGCGTGTTGTTGTGTATAATAATGAAGAGGAAATGGAACAAGAGGACGAGAGTCGATCTAAAATGAGTAATGTCCACTTTAATAAACCTTACGACTACTTAAGAGTACCTCATATTAATGAAACTTTTGTTCCTCAAAAAGATAAATCAGAACAAACGTGGCCTTTAATTGAAAAGAATGCAACTTCTGAAGTTGTCCCTATAACCAAAGTAGCACAAGTTAATGGCCCTTTTCCAAATCCAGGTGTTATTGCCCCAATGCCAAAACAATTTCGTGTCCTTAGATATTTTAATACATTCATGGAAGACATAAACTTTTGGAAAATGCAATTGAACGAAACTCGAAAATCAAAGTCTCTGCTTTTCTTTCTCCCTATGAGAAAGAAAAGAGAGAAGTTTTTCAAAAGCAACTTTTGCCACATGTTCAACACCTACGACTATGTGCTACACATTGGGAACAGGAACTTCAAACAGAGGTTGCATCAATGATGAACATTTTTGAAGCAATATAAAGCAAGATCTTGAAACAAAAATGTCAAAACAAAGCTTTGAAAAACGAAGCAGATCGACTCTTGGAGAATGTTCTATGTTCTGATATAATATCTGTAATCATGAATTCCATTTACCTATCCTGTAATGAAATGATTGTTGATGATCATAACGTTGATACTGAGATGTTAAATCTTGAGATTGCAAAGTTGAAAAAAGATAATGAGAGACTTTGACAAGTCAATGATGATGTGGAAAATAAACTTTCAAAAGAAATTTTCCAACTCAAACATAAATTGCAATGGTGTCAGACTCAGAGTCTTAACTTTGAGTTACAGTTACAAAACCAAAAAGAATCATTGTCCTTTCAAAACAGTCATGCTTCTAAAAGTCATATTGAAAAAGAAAATGCTGTTTTAAAACAACAAATTTCTGAATATGAAAAGGACATTGATCAAGTTTGCAAAAACAGGAATGACACTGTTCGTTTAAACAGAGAGTTAGATTCAAAAATTCAACAACAAAAACACATCATCATTGAGTTGCAAGAAAAAATCAAAGTACTTGAAAAAGGGAAATTTGTAAATAAGAATGTGATTGTACCAGGCATGTACAAAATAGATGAAACACCTAAGAAAGCATCTCCACAGACCTCTAATGTGCAAGCTTCAACTTCTACAGGACTAGGCACCCCTCCTACGGTTAGCAGATCCAAGACCAAAAAGAGTAAAAAGAAGAGTAGTGTCTGGAAACCTAAGAGCGGCTCCCCTAAAACTCAAGAAGTAGAAGTTCACACTAGGAATCTGAATAAGACGCATGTTATGTCTAAAGTAGAATCCAACTTTACAAAGTGTAATTCTAAATGTGATGTAACGAATGCTAAATCTATGAATGTTCTAAATGATGTTATCGTTGATGCTTATTGTGTGTTTTGTCGTACTAGTATTTTGTCTGGTAATCATCAAAAATGTGTTGCAAAAACCCTTTTGTCTCGTACACAGAAACGTACTAATGGCATTTCCTCTAGGCCCACTACCGCTGCTAAGTCCATTTTAGGAAAACCGCCAAAAATAGTTTCTAAGACCACCGTTGACAAGACCATAGTTGCACCCAGAACAATCCAATCACCAAGTGCATTCACTAGGAAAAAAGCAGAATCTAGTTGGACATGGCAGCGTTGGCTACAACATAAACCTAGTTTTACTTGGGTACCAAAGATGCTTAAAAACTGTGCTACTAACCCAACGGGATCCACCGTTACCAACTTTCCATCTGTGTCATCTTCTTGTGATGCAGATGATTCAAATCGTCCTTTGGATTGTTGATAGCGGGTGTTCCCGGCACATGACAGGCAACCTAAAACTTCTAGTAAACTTTGTCGCAAAGTTCATAGGAACTGTCAGATTCGGGAATGGCCACTTTGCCGCTATCATGGGATATGGGGACTATGTCAACGGAAACATCGAAATAAGTCGTGTATACTACATTGTATGCCTTGGACATAACCTATTCTCCATTGGACAGTTTTGTGATGGGGACTTGGAAGTTGCAATTAGGGAGAAAACCTTCTTTGTTCGCGACCTACACGGAAATGACCTTATGACAGGAAAACGCGGAACAAGTCTTTACACTATTTCCTTGTCAGATATGACCGCCTCTTCTCCGATTTGCTTGCTCTCCAAGGATCATTATACAAAAGCATGGCTATGGCATAAACGTTTGTCTCACTTGAATTTCAAAACAATGACTGAGCTTGCTCGTCATAAGTTAGTCGATGGTCTTCCAAGATTCCGGTATGCCAAAAATCACCTCTGTTCAGCTTGTGAACAAGGGAAGAGTACTCGTGCTCATTTTCCTCCAAAAACCGAGCACAGTACAGATCACGTACTCCAACTTCTCCATATGGATCTTTGTGGCCCAATGCGTGTTCAGACAATCAATGGGAAGCGGTATATATTGGTAATCGTAGATGACTTTTCGAGATGGACTTGGGTCTATGGTATGTGCTTATTCACATACCTTTTATTTACCAAAAACAGACCAAAATGACTAAAAACCCGACCATAATGCCAAAAGATATTGTGTTTTTGTGTTTTTAAATATGCAGGGACGGATATCGTGAAAATTGAAGAAAGACACAAGAAATCCGGGAAAAACGAGCACGAGATTTGGAAGGGTGTCAAAAGCCGAAGCCGGGAAGCAAAAAGTCAAAGTCAACCTTTGAAGAATCATCATTTGTCAAAAATGGCCCTTGGATCACAAGTTTGAATAATGGCAGAAAAAGTCCTTAAAGTTTCATAAATTACATTATGGTCCTTGCTTTTTACCTAAGCTAAATTTCTTAAACCTTAAAAACCATACACCCGGATTTAATATTAAATCCAATCCAATCACAAATCCAACCAGCCCATCTCCCTAACCCAACCCAGTCCACTATCTTTATACCCAAGAACCATACCCGATCCATTCTTATCCTCGGTCAAAGCATTAAACAAAAGTCAAACAAAGATAAAAAATAATAAACCCGCCCCCTTTCTATCTTTTACCCAGATAACCAAGAACCCTAGTTACCCGTACCCCGAATTTACCAAAATTAAGGGCATATTGGTCTAATCAACAGAGTGTCAGAGTGTCAGATGAGGGCTGGAAACACACGAGTGGACACATGGCAGCATGCTATTGGACCGAACACCTCAGAGATTTGATCCAAGGGCTAAGGTTGCAAGATTGGCGTCCAAGAAATGATCTAAGGGTGATGATTAGCTCAAGAGCACACGGATTGCCAAGGTGGCAGGCCTGGAAGGTTCAGAAGTAGGCTATAAATAGAAGAGTTCTCCTCATTAGCTAAGCTTTTCCAATTTTTCACGCTTTAGAAAATTGTTGCCAATTTAATTCTTGTCATTTTAATGATTTCGTAGTGTAATTGTTATATTTCAGTTGTAATTTTCAATTTCATTTTGTAATTTGAAGTTTAATTAATGAAAGTTTTATTTTAATCTCATTTTGATTCTGTTTCCTTTCAATTGTTAATCTCATTGTTAGATTATTGTTTGTTCAGTAGCTTGTTTAAAATCATATATAGCTTATTTCAAATTTTAATCTCATCTTCTGTTCATTTTTCTAAAAGTTCCAAAAATATTCAAAAAATCAAAAAAATATTATAATCCTAGCTTCAATAAGCTAATTTCATTAGTTTGCAAGCTTATATAAGCTCAGTAGCTTATGGTAAGCTTTTGTTGAGATTCAACCTGTTTTTGCTTCACAAAAAAACAAAAGTCAACTAAAGTCAACTGTTGAAGGAAGAACATGATTCTGGACTAATTTCTGGTAGATCAAGCTTATTCTGGAAGAGCTTGGCCTATCTAAAGATAGGCTTCATAGGAAAACCTCTCTGTTCTTGCTGAGGGGTGATTTTGTAAGTTCACTTCATTTTTATTTCTAATTTCTTCATATTACTTGATCAGCCTGTTTCAGTGTTGTTTGATTGTTGATTTGTGCTTATTAGTTGTTAAGAAGATTAGGTAATGATAGATTAGTTGGTATCTTAGCTTAAATCAGTTAGGTTAAGGGTAATTTTGCTAGTAATATAGTTAAAGGGGTGTTTGGTTCATATCAATTCTGAGTAGTATAAGCTTGGTACTGTAGCTTTGCTTTTTGAGATACTTAGATTAAGCTTAATTCAGTAGTAGTAAGTTGTTAATGGTAGATTATAAGTTGTTTTGATCATTTTTGAGGTTTAGTATTTGTGAGTGCAAAGTTAAAGGCCTTACTGCCCTTATAAGCTCAGCACAAGCTGAGGCTTATTTGATCCATTTTGTTTGCATTTCTAGGTGTAATATAGAGGTTAAAGTGTGGATCTAAGTGCTGGTTTGGTTTACTTAAGTTTTGAAACTTTTACGGTCAAATTTCTTCATCTGCTGCCTCAGAATACATTGTGCATACCTGCACAAATTCTGTTTAACTTAGCTTATTGTTTGCCTGATATCTGCTAATTCCCCTAAGCTTATTGCATGATTTTTGGTGTTCTTAGTAGCTTGTAATACTAGCTTATAGGATCTGCTCTTGGATTGAATTTAGAAGCTTGTCTAATAGCTTAATTTCAGGCTGCAAGTTAGCCCCATAGGACTGCTATGTCTGCAATTCCCAACTCAGTCCCCAGACCATCTGTTCTTAAGATGATTTAGAGTAGCAATTGAGGCAAACTTTTGGGAATATTTGGGCTTCAAGTAGTATTTCATATAGGCTTCAAGTTTTTGCTTCTGGATTTCACCAATAAGCAGTCTCCTAGCTTATAGATAAGCTGCAAATAGGTGCATTAGTGGATTTGAATCTGTCCATATAAGTCAACTGTGCAGAAGCTTTTTGACTTTTTGCATGAACTTATTTGATCATTCTGAGTTGAATTTAGCTTTAAATTGTTCAATGCATCATTCTCGAGCTTTTGATAATTTTTTTCAACTTTAGCTTATTTTTAGCTTATTTGCAAAGAGCTTATCTGGCTGTTCAGCTTATTTAAGCTGAATTGCTTTCTGAATTTATTTTTCATAGAATAGAAATTTAATTTTAGATTTACTCAGAAATTTTCAGATTTTTCCAACTTGTTTTAATATTTTTAAATCATTTAAATTGTTTCAATTAGTTTTTAATTCATAAAAAATTATTAAAAAGTCAAAAAAAATATTTTTCTTTTTCAAAAATTCTATTTTTATATTTAGGATTTAAGAAAAATTATTTTATATTTTTAGGTTTTAAATTTTAGAAAATCATTTTAATTTACGTTTTTAAAATTCGTCGCGTAACGTTTTAAATTCAATTTTCGTTTTTAAGATCGTATGCTTAGTTTAATTGTTCTCTTAGCTTAATTTGTAGTTTTCATTTAATATTTCATTGTTCGTAGTATAATATCGCCAATCATCACTCTTTCACTCACATTCACTACACTTATTCGACAACGAAACAAAAACTCGAATTCGACCTTCGTTGGGACACGACCCGGGGAAAACGCATCCGTTGCGGTTTCCTTTGGAAAAATATATACTTAAAATGATGAATCAAAAAATGGCGCCGCTGCCGGGGAAGACTTGAGAAGAGTTTAAATTTCATTCGTCGGACCGTGTTTTGAAGACCCTTCCTCGGAAGTTATTTGTTTTTGAAAAATAAAAAAAATACAGAAATAAAATAAATAAAACACTTTTCCTAAAGTGTTTTCACCATTAATAATAAATCCTCGCTCTCGAGAGGGCGTTGTAAACCATTCCGAATAAACAACAAAAGAGATCGTGAAATTAAACGTTACTCGGATTATTTCTTTACTACAACCTATACACGGGGTTTAAGGATGGTCTTGACATTAAATTGCAGACCGAAAGAGGCGGGTCTTTAATCACCGAGTGGACCTTTTCTTCTCCGCCACGCTGCGCGTAGTTTTGAAAGAAACGAGTACGGTTGATCAAACGATCACCAAAAAGATAATAATTCTAATTTTTCCTCAATAAAAATCCAAAAATATTTTATTTTCAAATTTGGTTTTCCTTTTTGATTTTGTGTTTGTTTTTGGTGTATGCACACCCGATCTTCTACTTCTCACCCTCTTCTTTCACCGCTCTCAAATCCCGAGAGAATTATCCGTCACAATCACCGTGTTCATTTCTCAACCGTTGAGGAAATGGCCGACGACCCAAACAATCAACACCCGCCGATGGGTGGTGATAATCACATACCAGCTCCCGATCTCCGAACGATGGAGGAGCTGTGCCAACCCACAATGCACGGACGTGGTGGCCCGATTGCCCCCGTCAATATCCAAGCCGCCGATTTTGGACTTAAACATCATATGATTCAACAAGTCCAAAACTCGTGCCAATTCCATGGCTTGCCGGGTGACGATGCCAACAAACATCTTGATAAATTTATCACCGTCACCCAAAGTATGAAACAAAATGGGGTCTCCGATGACGCCCTCCGTCTATATCTCTTTCCTTATTCCTTGACGCATCATGCCACCGCTTGGTTTGATCGTCTTCCCAAGAACTCCATTCGTAGTTTCGATGAAATGGTTACGAAGTTCTTGGCGAAATATTTCCCACCGTCGATGGTGACGAAATTAAGGAATGAGATTAGCAATTTCCGTCAGCTTCCCGATGAATCCTTATTTGAGGCATGGGAACGCTACAAGTTATCGATTGATTGGTGTCCGAACCATAATATGTTATTGGTCACTATTATAGATACCTTCCATAACGGTTTGACATTACGACACCGTGATATGATTAATGCTGCTGCCGGTGGTTCGTTTATGAAACGTCGACCCGAAGAGTGCTATGATCTTATTGAAAACATGACCGCCCACCATAATTTTTGGGATTCCTCTGCCGAGAGGAATGAGTCAACAAAATCTAGCACTGATTCTTCTACCTCCGAGATAGCCGCTCTTTCTAAACAAATGAATGATATGTCAACGGCTATCTTAAGAATTCATCAGAATATGAATCAAAACAACAAAAATCAAGTCAATGTTGTTAACCATAGTTGTGAAACTTGCGGTGGTCCACATCAGTATTTCGAGTGCCCAGCCGCCGGTGGCTACACTCAAGAGAACGTTTACGCTGCTATGGGAAACTTCAATCAGGGAGGTAACGGTTACCAACCCCAAGGAGACCGTAATTTGCTCAGCTACTGTTCTAACAATTTTCTCGGACCACCCGGTTTCACCCAAAATCAAAATCAGCAAGTTCAGAACCGTAATGTTCCAAATAACCAAAATCAAAATCGGGGTAATCAAGGTTTTCAAAACCAGGGAAATTTTAACCGAGCCCCAAACCAAGGAAATTTTCAAAACCCGAACCAAGGCAATTTTCAAAACCAAGGAAATCTTAATCAGGGAAATTTTCAAAACAACAACCAGGGTTTTAATCAAAATAACAACCGAGGGCCAAATCTTAACAATAATCAAAATCAAGGATTTGTGCAAACTCCATCGGCCTCGGATGAGTTATTGAAACAACTGATTCTTCAAAACCAAAAATCTCAAGAAGAAATGAATCGGTTGTTGAGTAGTCAAATATCTGAACTCAAGAAGGCTTTAAATGATCGACCCTCGGGCTCTGGAACTCTTCCAAGCAATACGATCGCCAACCCGAGGGGCGATGCTAAGGCGATCACTACAAGGAGTGGTGTTTCATATGAGGGACCCACGGCTCCGACTACCAATTCTTCTCTTCCTCCCAAGGTAGCCGACCGTGAGACCGAGGTGACCAAGGACACGGAACTTCCTACTAACAACGGAAGAACCGAAGACGTCCAACCTCCGGTTGTCCACCCATCTGAACCAGAAGTTGTGCTTGAGCCCAAAAAAGATCCCGTTAAGACCACACTTCCTTACCCTTCAAGAATGAATGATCAAAAGCTCCGCGATAAAGCTTCGAGTCAAATGGAAAAATTCTTTCAAATATTCTAAGAATTACATTTTGATATAAGCTTCGCGGACGCTTTACTTCTGATGCCAAAATTCATTTCTACCCTCAAAAGTTTGTTGAGCAATAAGGAAAAATTATCGGAACTAGCAAAAACTCCAGTGAACGAAAACTGCTCAGCGGCAATTCTCAAAAAGCTTCCGGAAAAGCTTGGAGATCCCGGAAAATTTCTCATCCCATGTGAATTTCCGGGAATGGTTGAATGCCACGCCTTGGCCGATCTTGGTGCGAGCATCAACTTAATGCCGTTATCCGTCTGGAAGAAACTTTCTTTGCCCGAACTTACCCCCACTTGCATGACCCTCGAGCTTGCGGACCGTTCCATAACTCGTCCACGTGGAATAGCCGAGGATGTCTTTGTAAAGGTGGGGAAGTTCCATTTTCCAGCAGATTTTGTGGTAGTTGATTTTGACGCCGACCCCCGGGTTCCTCTCATTCTCGGAAGATCATTCTTGAGGACCGGGCGTGCTTTGATCGATGTCTATGGTGAAGAAATTACTTTGCGGGTCGATAAGGAAAAAGTTACGTTCAACATTAATCCGAACTCGAAACCTCAAACCGAAAAATGCAATGTCGCTACGGTTGATCAAAAGTCCGATCCCGTAATTGCTCCTAAAAGAATTGATCCAAACCTTTCAAAATTCACGGTCAAGAGTATGTCAGAAAAACGTGCTGAGCTCAAGGCCATGAAAATTACTCCTGGATCGAGCAAATGGTTTGAGTGTTGTGCTGCAAATACTAAGAGTGTTCTTGACGACGATGATGAAGATGAATCAGAGACTACAACGGAAGTGGTGGAAATTGCTAGCTCTAAGAGCACACCACTTGTCCCACCTCCAGAACAAGTTTATCACATCGAGATTCTTGATTCCGACTCTTCCCATCTTTCTCCTACGATTGAAGAAAATGTTATCTCTAGGGAAGAGGTCGAGGTGTTCTTTGATAAAACTCCAATTTCACCGGAATTTGTTGAGACTGACAGTGATCCGGGGGAAGATGATTCATTAAAAATAATTGATGAACCGTTCCTTTCCCTTCCCCGAAGGATGTTTATGAAGAAGTTAATCTTGAAAAGAAGTCGTCACATCCTTTGGAGCTCGAGCTCGAGGATGCTTGTTCCGAATATGAGAGTTTTACATTTGACACGGCTAGTGGCAATCCCACTTCTGATCTCAATCTTTCCATCCCATCTTTTGAAAACTTCTTCTTTGATATCGATCATTCGGAGGAGACGAGTGGTGGCAGTACCACTTCTCATGCTCATATCTCTCCTCCCGAATATGAATCATTTCATTTTGATATGAATGATCTTTATCTCGACAAGTTCTCCGATGAACTTTCTTTCTTTCTATTTCCTCCAGAATACGATCATTTCTACTTTGATCTTAAGGAAGACACTAGTCTGGGGGGAGGCATTCTCAATCATGAGAATTTGCTTATCGGTGATTTAATCCCAACCCTCCCTCCCGACTCATTTCTTGAACAACCAAAATTAAACGACAAATCTCTTTTTGAAGAAGATGACTTAATCATGATTGTTATCATGACCTTCTTCCCCTTCATCAGATATGTTGTGACTTCTCCGCTTTTTCACTCCTTTGGGAGTGAGGATACCATCTTTGACCCCGATATTACCATTTCTGGTTCTTCTTTCTAAAAATACCGTGGGTATCTCATCGGAGTGGAACTTTCGTGTGCTTCAGCGTTTATCCAAACATCTTGAACGAAAGTCCGATTGAGATTATCTCTTCCACTTGCTCCCCCAAGAACAAATGAATTCGGGGCGAGTCTAAGCTTTTCCGACTCGATACTAAACAAGCGCTTCGTGGGAGGCACCCCATGCATATCCTTCTATCTTCTTATCTCTTTTCTAATAAGTGACGTGAGGAGGGCTTCCTCTTCCAATTCTTGTGTTTTGTGGTTTTTTGTGTATGTCCAGGATTTGCCCGATGATGAAGACTCTCGTGCTCGTTGTTTGCTTCTCTCCACTCGAGTTTCATCATTGGTTGCTTATCAATATCCTAAATCTTATCATTTACATCTATCTTTTGGCATAATTAATAAACGGCATTAGATTTTTGTAGGAGAACCCTTACCTTTAAGACATTGAGGACAATGTCTTGTTTTAGTCTGGGGGGGGGGGGGGTAATCTTTCGATTTGATTTCTGCCTTGCATTTTTTCCGTTTACTCATGCAACCCCGTTTTTCTTAAAAAATAGAAAAATCCAAAAAAATGAGAAAATTTAAAATTTTTTGTAAAAAAATATAATAAATTTTGACATTTTGTTGACTTTCCGCTGGTGAGGGTAGGAATAAAATTCTGACTTGACAGGGCGTGTTGAGCCCTAGCTTGTCCCCTTAACCTTTTATAATCTATAAGCTCGTTCTAGTCTTTTACACAAGGAGCTATAAAATGCGAACTCTTTTTAAGAGTTTGCAAGTTCCCGTATTGACTTTATATATGCATGGCTTGATTATTTGGCTAAGTATTCGCGGATCTTATTATTTAAGATTTTAAATTTGCGAAGAACGAGAAATGATAGAGTTGTTTATAAGTTAGATTGCTAAACGTGGAGTAGTTGGATCTCTTTAGAGCTCATCAAAGTTACTTGTGGCTTTTTGTTCCCATAAGCTTGTTTCACCCAAAAATAGTAATCTAGGAATAATTAAAGCTATTTTGGTTTTGGCGATGATTAGTTTTTATTTCTTCCTTAGAGAATCCTTGCTTATGGAAGTTGGGTACACATCAAGGTACTGTCAGTGTTATGGTGTAATAGACTATTCCATCTTGCCGGCTCACAACCGATGTTGGGATTGTTATAAAAGCCGTAGGACTTGGGGTTTGGAAACACAAATAATTAATGAATATGATAATGTATAATAATAATCCAAAGCCATAAAAAGTTTTCTACATCTTGCCGGTTCGCAACCGATGTTGTAGACTTCTAATAAAGGCAGAGGAAAATTTCTAAGGTCATAATAGACAATCACATCTTGCCAGTTCGCAGCCGATGTTGTGATTGTTATAAAGGGCCAAGGATTAAATACGTACATGTGCTTAATAATGTTAAAAAATGCCAAACTATGACTCCGGGGATATCCTAATAAAAGCTTCTGTCTCTGGACTCGTAGATGAGTTGTTTCGATCGTATATAAAAGGGATATCCTCAAAATCGTGTTAAATCAGAGACCTTGATGTGGACCTCATTTTTGTATGCAACGGTTTTCGAGGGAAGGCTTGGAAACTACTTAGCGTCTAAACTAGGTATCTTTATCAGACTAAAAATTATCGAAATGAGAATTTGAAGAAATTCATTTCTCACCAAAAATAAAATAAATAGAGGAAAATAGGAATTTGGAAACAAAGAGTCCACAATTAGTTTTATGAGTAGTGTCGGCAATCTAACTTGTAAATGACAATGATTTCGTTTCTAAGCTTAGTTTGGGGACTCGTGAAAAATCGGGGACGACGAATTTTATCCATATGGTCACTTCTTTATGAGTCGTGTTTCCTGCTCGAAGACCCTAAAAATTATCGGTAGATAATGATTGTCAACAAAGCCGTCACTTGAATAATGGAAAAATACAAAAATAAAATAAAATGGAAAATCGGGGAGTTTTTAGAACTTAAGATTTCTTAATCTCTTTTGAAAATTCCGCTACTTCTCAAAGTTAGTAAAAAGAGATTGGAAATTTTCGGTTTCAAAAACGTGTTTTTATAACATTGCATGAGGACATTGCAATAGCTTAGTCTGGGGGATTTTGGTATGTGCTTATTCACATACCTTTTATTTACTAAAAACAGACCAAAATGACCAAAAACCCGACCATAATGCCAATATGATATTGTGTTTTTGTGTTTTTATATATGCAGGGACGGATATCGTGAAAATTGAAGAAAGACACAAGAAATCCGGGAAAAACGAGCACGAGATTTGGAAGGGTGTCAAAAGCCGAAGCCAAGCAAAAAGTCAAAGTCAACCTTTGAAGAATCATCATTTGTCAAAAATGGCCCTTGGATCACAAGTTTGAATAATGGCAGAAAAAGTCCTTAAAGTTTCAGAAATTACATTATTGGTCCTTTCTTTTTACCTAAGCTAAATTTCTTAAACCTTAAAAACCATACACCCGGATTTAATATTAAATCCAATCCAATCACAAATCCAACCAGCCCATCTCCCTAACCCAACCCAGTCCACTATCTTTATACCCAAGAACCATACCCGATCCATTCTTATCCTCGGTCAAAGCATTAAACAAAAGTCAAACAAAGATAAAAAATAATAAACCCGCCCCCTTTCTATCTTTTACCCAGATAACCAAGAACCCTAGTTACCCGTACCCCGAATTTACCGAAATTAAGGGCATATTGGTCTAATCAACAGAGTGTCAGAGTGTCAGATGAGGGCTGGAAACACACGAGTGGACACATGGCAGCATGCTATTGGACCGAACACCTCAGAGATTTGATCCAAGGGCTAAGGTTGCAAGATTGGCGTCCAAGAAATGATCTAAGGGTGATGATTAGCTCAAGAGCACACGGATTGCCAAGGTGGCAGGCCTGGAAGGTTCAGAAGTAGGCTATAAATAGAAGAGTTCTCCTCATTAGCTAAGCTTGTCCAATTTTTCACGCTTTAGAAAATTGTTGCCAATTTAATTCTTGTCATTTTAATGCTTTCGTAGTGTAATTGTTATATTTCAGTTGTAATTTTCAATTCCATTTTGTAATTTGAAGTTTAATTAATGAAAGTTTTATTTTAATCTCATTTTGATTCTGTTTCCTTTCAATTGTTAATCTCATTGTTAGATTATTGTTTGTTCAGTAGCTTGTTTAAAATCACATATAGCTTATTTCAAATTTTAATCTCATCTTCTGTTCATTTTTCTAAAAGTTCCAAAAATATTCAAAAAATCAAAAAAATATTATAATCCTAGCTTCAATAAGCTAATTTCATTAGTTTGCAAGCTTATATAAGCTCAGTAGCTTATGGTAAGCTTTTGTTGAGATTCAACCTGTTTTTGCTTCACAAAAAATCAAAAGTCAACTAAAGTCAACTGTTGAAGGAAGAACATGATTATGGACTAATTTCTGGTAGATCAAGCTTATTCTGGAAGAGCTTGGCCTATCTAAAGATAAGCTTCATAGGAAAACCTCTCTGTTCTTGCTGAGGGGTGATTTTGTAAGTTCACTTCATTTTTATTTCTAATTTCTTTATATTACTTGATCAGCCTGTTTCAGTGTTGTTTGATTGTTGATTTGTGCTTATTAGTTGTTAAGAAGATTAGGTAATGATAGATTAGTTGGTATCTTAGCTTAAATCAGTTAGGTTAAGGGTAATTTTGCTAGTAATATAGTTAAAGGGGTGTTTGGTTCATATCAATTCTGAGTAGTATAAGCTTGGTACTGTAGCTTTGCTTTTTGAGATACTTAGATTAAGCTTAATTCAGTAGTAGTAAGCTGTTAATGGTAGATTATAAGTTGTTTTGATCATTTTTGAGGTTTAGTATTTGTGAGTGCAAAGTTAAAGGCCTTACTGCCCTTATAAGCTCAGCACAAGCTGAGGCTTATTTGATCCATTTTGTTTGCATTTCTAGGTGTAATATAGAGGTTAAAGTGTGGATCTAAGTGCTGGTTTGGTTTACTTAAGTTTTGAAACTTTTACGGTCAAATTTCTTCATCTGCTGCCTCAGAATACATTGTGCATACCTGCACAAATTCTGTTTAACTTAGCTTATTGTTTGCCTGATATCTGTTAATTCCCCTGAGCTTATTGCATGATTTTTGGTGTTCTTAGTAGTTTGTAGTACTAGCTTATAGGATCTGCTCTTGGATTGCATTTTGAAGCTTGTCTAATAGCTTAATTTCAGGCTGCAAGTTAGCCCCATAGGACTGCTCTGTCTGCAATTCCCAACTCAGTCCCCAGACCATCTGTTCTTAAGATGATTTAGAGTAGCAATTGAGGCAAACTTTTGGGCATATTTGGGCTTCAAGTAGTATTTCATATAGGCTTCAAGTTTTTGCTTCTGGATTTCACCAATAAGCAGTCTCCTAGCTTATAGATAAGCTGCAAATAGGTGCATTAGTGGATTTGAATCTGTCCATATAAGTCAACTGTGCAGAAGCTTTTTGACTTTTTGCATGAACTTATTTGATCATTCTGAGTTGAATTTAGCTTTAAATTGTTCAATGCATCATTCTCGAGCTTTTGATAATTTTTTTCAACTTTAGCTTATTTTTAGCTTATTTGCAAAGAGCTTATCTGGCTGTTCAGCTTATTTAAGCTGAATTGCTTTCTGAATTTATTTTTCATAGAATAGAAATTTAATTTTAGATTTACTCAGAAATTTTCAGATTTTTCCAACTTGTTTTAATATTTTTAAATCATTTAAATAGTTTCAATTAGTTTTTAATTCATAAAAAATTATTAAAAAGTCAAAAAAATATTTTTCTTTTTCACAAAATTCTATTTTTATATTTAGGATTTAAGAAAAATTATTTTATATTTTTAGGTTTTAAATTTTAGAAAATCATTTTAATTTACGTTTTTAAAATTCGTCACGTAACGTTTTAAATTCAATTTTCGTTTTTAAGATCGTATGCTTAGTTTAATTGTTCTCTTAGCTTAATTTGTAGTTTTCATTTAATATTTCATTGTTCGTAGTATAATATCGCCAATCATCACTCTTTCACTCACATTCACTACACTTATTCGACAACGAAACAAAAACTCGAATTCGACCTTCGTTGGGACACGACCCGGGGAAAACGCATCCGTTGCGGTTTCCTTTGGAAAAATATATACTTAAAACGATGAATCAAAAAATGGCGCCGCTGCCGGGGAAGGCTTGAGAAGAGTTTAAATTTCATTCGTCGGACCGTGTTTTGAAGACCCTTCCTCGGAAGTTATTTGTTTTTGAAAAATAAAAAAAATACAGAAATAAAATAAATAAAACACTTTTCCTAAAGTGTTTTCACCATTAATAATAAATCCTCGCTCTCGAGAGGGCGTTGTAAACCATTCCGAATAAACAACAAAAGAGATCGTGAAATTAAACGTTACTCGGATTATTTCTTTACTACAACCTATACACGGGGTTTAAGGATGGTCTTGACATTAAATTGCAGACCGAAAGAGGCGGGTTTTTAATCACCTTCGAGTGGACCTTTCTTCTCCGCCACGCTGCGCGTAGTTTTGAAAGAAACGAGTACGGTTGATCAAACGATCACCAAAAAGATAATAATTCTAATTTTTCCTCAATAAAAATCCAAAAATATTTTATTTTCAAATTTGGTTTTCCTTTTTGATTTTGTGTTTGTTTTTGGTGTATGCACACCCGATCTTCTACTTCTCACCCTCTTCTTTCACCGCTCTCAAATCCCGAGAGAATTATCCGTCACAATCACCGTGTTCATTTCTCAACCGTTGAGGAAATGGCCGACGACCCAAACAATCAACACCCGCCGATGGGTGGTGATAATCACATGCCAGCTCCCGATCTCTGAACGATGGAGGAGCTGTGCCAACCCACAATGCACGGACGTGGTGGCCCGATTGCCCCCGTCAATATCCAAGCCGCCGATTTTGGACTTAAACATCATATGATTCAACAAGTCCAAAACTCGTGCCAATTCCATGGCTTGCCGGGTGACGATGCCAACAAACATCTTGATAAATTTATCACCGTCACCCAAAGTATGAAACAAAATGGGGTCTCCGATGACGCCCTCCGTCTATATCTCTTTCCTTATTCCTTGACGTATCATGCCACCGCTTGGTTTGATCGTCTTCCCATGAACTCCATTCGTAGTTTCGATGAAATGGTTACGAAGTTCTTGGCGAAATATTTCCCACCGTCGATGGTGACGAAATTAAGGAATGAGATTAGCAATTTCCGTCAGCTTCCCGATGAATCCTTATTTGAGGCATGGGAACGCTACAAGTTATCGATTGATCGGTGTCCGAACCATAATATGTTATTGGTCACTATTATAGATACCTTCCATAACGGTTTGACATTACGACACCGTGATATGATTAATGCTGCTGCCGGTGGTACGTTTATGAAATGTCGACCCGAAGATTGCTATGATCTTATTGAAAACATGACCGCCCACCATAATTTTTGGGATTCCTCTGCCGAGAGGAATGAGTCAACAAAATCTAGCACTGATTCTTCTACCTCCGAGATAGCCGCTCTTTCTAAACAAATGAATGATATGTCAACGGCTATCTTAAGAATTCATCAGAATATGAATCAAAACAACAAAAATCAAGTCAATGTTGTTAACCATAGTTGTGAAACTTGCGGTGGTCCACATCAGTATTTCGAGTGCCCAGCCGCCGGTGGCTACACTCAAGAGAACGTTTACGCTGCTATGGGAAACTTCAATCAGGGAGGTAACGGTTACCAACCCCAAGGAGACCGTAATTTGCTCAGCTACTGTTCTAACAATTTTCTCGGACCACCCGGTTTCACCCAAAATCAAAATCAGCAAGTTCAGAACCGTAATGTTCCAAATAACCAAAATCAAAATCGGGTAATCAAGGTTTTCAAAACCAGGGAAATTTTAACCGAGCCCCAAACCAAGGAAAATTTCAAAACCCGAACCAAGGCAATTTTCAAAACCAAGGAAATCTTAATCAGGGAAATTTTCAAAACAACAACCAGGGTTTTAATCAAAATAACAACCGAGGGCCAAATCTTAACAATAATCAAAATCAAGGATTTGTGCAAACTCCATCGGCCTCGGATGAGTTATTGAAACAACTGATTCTTCAAAACCAAAAATCTCAAGAAGAAATGAATCGGTTGTTGAGTAGTCAAATATCTGAACTCAAGAAGGCTTTAAATGATCGACCCTCGGGCTCTGGAACTCTTCCAAGCAATACGATCGCCAACCCGAGGGGCGATACTAAGGCGATCACTACAAGGAGTTGTGTTTCATATGAGGGACCCACGGCTCCGACTACCAATTCTTCTCTTCTTCCCAAGGTAGCCGACCGTGAGACCGAGGTGACCAAGGACACGGAACTTCCTACTAACAACGGAAGAACCGAAGACGTCCAACCTCCGGTTGTCCACCCATCTGAACCAGAAGTTGTGCTTGAGCCCAAAAAAGATCCCGTTAAGACCAAACTTCCTTACCCTTCAAGAATGAATGATCAAAAGCTCCGCGATAAAGCTTCGAGTCAAATGGAAAAATTCTTTCAAATATTCCAAGAATTACATTTTGATATAAGCTTCGTGGACGCTTTACTTCTGATGCCAAAATTCATTTCTACCCTCAAAAGTTTGTTGAGCAATAAGGAAAAATTATCGGAACTAGCAAAAACTCCAGTGAACGAAAACTGCTCAGCGGCAATTCTCAAAAAGCTTCCGGAAAAGCTTGGAGATCCCGGAAAATTTCTCATCCCATGTGAATTTCCGGGAATGGTTGAATGCCACGCCTTGGCCGATCTTGGTGCGAGCATCAACTTAATGCCGTTATCCGTCTGGAAGAAACTTTCTTTGCCCGAACTTACCCCCACTTGCATGACCCTCGAGCTTGCGGACCGTTCCATAACTCGTCCACGTGGAATAGCCGAGGATGTCTTTGTAAAGGTGGGGAAGTTCCATTTTCCAGCAGATTTTGTGGTAGTTGATTTTGACGCCGACCCCCGGGTTCCTCTCATTCTCGGAAGATCATTCTTGAGGACCGGGCGTGCTTTGATCGATGTCTATGGTGAAGAAATTACTTTGCGGGTCGATAAGGAAAAAGTTACGTTCAACATTAATCCGAACTCGAAACCTCAAACCGACAAATGCAATGTCGCTACGGTTGATCAAAAGTCCGATCCCGTAATTGCTCCTAAAGGAATTGATCCAAACCTTTCAAAATTCACGGTCAAGAGTATGTCAGAAAAACATGCTGAGCTCAAGGCCATGAAAATTACTCCTGGATCGAGCAAATGGTTTGAGTGTTGTGCTGCAAATACTAAGAGTGTTCTTGACGACGATGATGAAGATGAATCAGAGACTACAACGGAAGTGGTGGAAATTGCTAGCTCTAAGAGCACACCACTTGTCCCACCTCCAGAACAAGTTTATCACATCGAGATTCTTGATTCCGACTCTTCCCATCTTTCTCCTACGATTGAAGAAAATGTTATCTCTAGGGAAGAGGTCGAGGTGTTCTTTGATAAAACTCCAATTTCACCGGAAATTGTTGAGACTGACAGTGATCCGGGGGAAGATGATTCATTAAAAATAATTGATGAACCATTCCTTTCCCTTCCCCCGAAGGAAGTTTATGAAGAAGTTAATCTTGAAAAGAAGCCGTCAGATCCTTTGGAGCTCGAGCTCGAGGATGCTTGTCCCGAATATGAGAGTTTTACGTTTGACACGGCTAGTGGCAATCCCACTTCTGATCTCAATCTTTCCATCCCATCTTTTGAAACCTTCTTCTTTGATATCGATCATTCTGAGGAGACGAGTGGTGGAAGTACCACTTCTCATGCTCATATCTCTCCTCCCGAATATGAATCATTTCATTTTGATATGAATGATCTTTATCTCGACAAGTTCTCCGATGAACTTTCTTTCTTTCTATTTCCTCCAGAATACGATCATTTCTACTTTGATCTTAAGGAAGACACTAGTCTGGGGGGAGGCATTCTCAATCATGAGAATTTGCTTATCGGTGATTTAATCCCAACCCTCCCTCCCGACTCATTTCTTGAACAACCAAAATTAAACGACAAATCTCTTTTTGAAGAAGATGACTTAATCATGATTGTTATCATGACCTTCTTCCCCTTCATCACATATGCTGTGACTTCTCCGCTTCTTCACTCCTTTGGGAGTGAGGATACCATCTTTGACCCCGGTATTACCATTTCTGGTTCTTCTTTCTAAAAATACCGTGGGTATCTCATCGGAGTGGAACTTTCGTGTGCTTCAGTGTTTATCCAAACATCTTGAACGAAAGTCCGATTGAGATTATCTCTTCCACTTGCTCCCCCAAGAACAAATGAATTCGGGGCGAGTCTAAGCTTTCCGACTCGATACTAAAAAAGCGCTTCGTGGGAGGCACCCCATGCATATCCTTCTATCTTCTTATCTCTTTTCTAATAAGTGACGTGAGGAGGGCTTCCTCTTCCATTTCTTGTGTTTTGTGGTTTTTTGTGTATGTCCAGGATTTGCCCGATGATGAAGACTCTCGTGCTCGTGGTTTGCTTCTCTCCACTCGAGTTTCATCATTCGTTGCTTATCAATATCCTAAATCTTATCGTTTACATCTATCTTTTGACATAATTAATAAACGGCCTTAGATTTTTGTAGGAGAACCCTTACCTTTATGACATTGAGGACAATGTCTCGTTTTAGTCTGGGGGGGGGGTAATCTTTCGATTTGATTTCTGCCTTGCATTTTTGGCCGTTTACTCATGCAACCCCGTTTTTCTTAAAAAATTGAAAAATCCAAAAAAATGAGAAAATTTAAAATTTTTTGCAAAAAAATATAATAAATTTTGACATTTTGTTGACTTTCCGCTGGTGAGGGTAGGAATAAAATTCTGACTTGACCGGGCGTGTTGAGCCCTAGCTTGTCCCCTTAACCTTTTATAATCTATAAGCTCGTGCTAGTCTTTTACACAAGGAGCTATAAAATGCGAACTCTTTTTAAGAGTTTGCAAGTTCCCGTATTGACTTTATATATGCATGGCTTGATTATTTGGCTAAGTATTCGCGGATCTTATTATTTAAGATTTTAAATTTGCGAAGAACGAGAAATGATATAGTTGTTTATAAGTTAGATTGCTAAACGTGGAGTAGTTGGATCTCTTTAGAGCTCATCAAAGTTACTTGTGGCTTTTTGTTCCCATAAGCTTGTTTCACCCAAAAATAGTAATCTAGGAATAATTAAAGCTATTTTGGTTTTGGCGATGATTAGTTTTTATTTCTTCCTTAGAGAATCCTTGCTTATGGAAGTTGGGTACACATCAAGGTACTGTCAGTGTTACGGTGTAATAGACTATTCCATCTTGCCGGCTCACAACCGATGTTGGGATTGTTATAAAAGCCGTAGGACTTGGGGTTTGGCAACACAAATAATTAATGAATATAATAATGTATAATAATAATCCAAAGCCATAAAAAGTTTTCTACATCTTGCCGGTTCGCAGCCGATGTTGTAGACTTCTAATAAAGGAAGAGGAAAATTTCCAAGGTCATAATAGACTATCACATCTTGCCAGTTCGCAGCCGATGTTGTGATTGTTATAAAGGGCCAAGGATTAAATACGTTAATGTGCTTAATAATGTTAAAAAATGCCAAACTTTGACTCCGGGGATATCCTAATAAAAGCTTCTGTCTCTGGACTCGTAGATGAGTTGTTTCGGTCGTATATAAAAGGGATATCCTCAAAATCGTGTTAAATCAGAGACCTTGATGTGGACCTCATTTTTGTATGCAACGGTTTTCGAGGGAAGGCTTGAAAACTACTTAGTGTCTAAACTAGGTATCTTTATCGGACTAAAAATTATCGAAATGAGAATTTGAAGAAATTCATTTCTCACCAAAAATAAAATAAATAGAGGAAAATAGGAATTTGGGAACAAAGAGTCCACAATTAGTTTTATGAGTAGTGTCGGCAATCTAACTTGTAAATGACAATGATTTCGTTTTTAAGCTTAGTTTGGGGACTCGTGAAAAATCGGGGACGACGAATTTTATACATATGGTCACTTCTTTATGAGTCGTGTTTCCTGCTCGAAGACCCTAAAAATTATCGATAGATAATGATTGTCAACAAAGCCGTCACTTGAATAATGAGAAAAATACAAAAATAAAATAAAATGGTAAATCGGGGAGTTTTTAGAACTTAAGATTTCTTAATCTCTTTTGAAAATTTCACTACTTCTCAAAGTTAGTAAAAAGAGATTGGAAATTTTCGGTTTCAAAAAAGTGTTTTTATAACATTGCATGAGGACATTGCAATAGCTTAGTCTGGGGGATTTTGGTATGTGCTTATTCACATACCTTTTATTTACTAAAAACAGTCCAAAATGAACAAAAACCCGACCATAATGCCAAAAGATATTGTGTTTTTGTGTTTTTATATATGCAGGGACGGATATCGTGAAAATTGAAGAAAGACACAAGAAATCCGGGAAAAACGAGCACGAGATTTGGAAGGGTGTCAAAAGCCGAAGCCGGGAAGAAAAAAGTCAAAGTCAACCTATGAAGAATCATCATTTGTCAAAAATGATCCTTGGATCACAAGTTTGAATAATGGCAGAAAAAGTCCTTAAAGTTTCAGAAATTACATTATTGGTCCTTGCTTTTTACCTAAGCTAAATTTCTTATACCTTAAAAACCATACACCCGGATTTAATATTAAATCCAATCCAACCACAAATCCAACCAGCCCATCTCCCTAACCCAACCCAGTCCACTATCTTTATACCCAAGATCCATACCCAATCCATTCTTATCCTCGGTCAAAGCATTAAATAAAAGTCAAACAAAGATAAAAAATAATAAACCCGCCCCTCTTTCTATCTTTTACCCAGATAACCAAGAACCCTAGTTTCCCGTACCCCGAATTTACTAAAATTAAGGGCATATTGGTCTAATCAACAGTGTGTCAGAGTGTTAGATGAGGGCAGGAAACACACGAGTGGACACATGGCAGCATGCTATTGGACCGAACACCTCAGAGATTTGATCCAAGGGCTAAGGTTGCAAGATTGGCGTCCAAGAAATGATCTTAGGGTGATGATTAGCTCAAGAGCACACGGATTGCCAAGGTGGCAGGCCTGGAAGGTTCAGAAGTAGGCTATAAATAGAAGAGTTCTCCTCATTAGCTAAGCTTGTCCAATTTTTCACGCTTTAGAAAATTGTTGCCAATTTAATTCTTGTCATTTTAATGCTTTCGTAGTGTAATTGTTATATTTCAGTTGTAATTTTCAATTTCATTTTGTAATTTGAAGTTTAATTAATGAAAGTTTTATTTTAATCTCATTTTGATTCTGTTTCCTTTCAATTGTTAATCTCATTGTTAGATTATTGTTTGTTCAGTAGCTTGTTTAAAATCACATATTGCTTATTTCAAATTTTAATCTCATCTTCTGTTCATTTTTCTAAAAGTTCCAAAAATATTCAAAAAATCAAAAAAATATTATAATCCTAGCTTCAATAAGCTAATTTCATTAGTTTGCAAGCTTATATAAGCTCAGTAGCTTATGGTAAGCTTTTGTTGAGATTCAACCTGTTTTTGCTTCACAAAAATCAAAAGTCAACTAAAGTCAACTGTTGAAGGAAGAACATGATTCTGGACTAATTTCTGGTAGATCAAGCTTATTCTGGAAGAGCTTGGCCTATCTAAAGATAAGCTTCATAGGAAAACCTCTCTGTTCTTGCTGAGGGGAGATTTTGTAAGTTCACTTCATTTTTATTTCTAATTTCTTCATATTACTTGATCAGCCTGTTTCAGTGTTGTTTGATTGTTGATTTGTGCTTATTAGTTGTTAAGAAGATTAGGTAATGATAGATTAGTTGGTATCTTAGCTTAAATCAGTTAGGTTAAGGGTAATTTTGCTAGTAATATAGTTAAAGGGGTGTTTGGTTCATATCAATTCTGAGTAGTATAAGCTTGGTACTGTAGCTTTGCTTTTTGAGATACTTAGATTAAGCTTAATTCAGTAGTAGTAAGCTGTTAATGGTAGATTATAAGTTGTTTTGATCATTTTTGAGGTTTAGTATTTGTGAGTGCAAAGTTAAAGGCCTTACTGCCCTTATAAGCTCAGCACAAGCTGAGGCTTATTTGATCCATTTTGTTTGCATTTCTAGGTGTAATATAGAGGTTAAAGTGTGGATCTAAGTGCTGGTTTGGTTTACTTAAGTTTTGAAACTTTTACGGTCAAATTTCTTCATCTGCTGCCTCAGAATACATTGTGCATACCTGCACAAATTCTGTTTAACTTAGCTTATTGTTTGCCTGATATCTGCTAAATCCCCTGAGCTTATTGCATGATTTTTGGTGTTCTTAGTAGCTTGTAGTACTAGCTTATAGGATCTGCTCTTGGATTGCATTTAGAAGCTTGTCTAATAGCTTAATTTCAGGCTGCAAGTTAGCCCCATAGGACTGCTCTGTCTGCAATTCCCAACTCAGTCCCCAGACCATCTGTTCTTAAGATGATTTAGAGTAGCAATTGAGGCAAACTTTTGGGCATATTTGGGCTTAAAGTAGTATTTCATATAGGCTTCAAGTTTTTGCTTCTGGATTTCACCAATAAGCAGTCTCCTAGCTTATAGATAAGCTGCAAATAGGTGCATTAGTGGATTTGAATCTGTCCATATAAGTCAACTGTGCAGAAGCTTTTTGACTTTTTGCATGAACTTATTTGATCATTCTGAGTTGAATTTAGCTTTAAATAGTTCAATGCATCATTCTCGAGCTTTTGATAATTTTTGGTCAACTTTAGCTTATTTTTAGCTTATTTGCAAAGAGCTTATCTGGTTGTTCAGCTTATTTAAGCTGAATTGCTTTCTGAATTTATTTTTCATAGAATAGAAATTTAATTTTAGATTTACTCAGAAATTTTCAGATTTTTCCAACTTGTTTTAATATTTTTAAATCATTTAAATAGTTTCAATTAGTTTTTAATTCATAAAAAATTATTAAAAAGTCAAAAAAAATATTTTTCTTTTTCACAAAATTCTATTTTTATATTTAGGATTTAAGAAAAATTATTTTATATTTTTAGGTTTTAAATTTTAGAAAATCATTTTAATTTACGTTTTTAAAATTCGTCGCGTAACGTTTTAAATTCAATTTTCGTTTTTAGGATCGTATGCTTAGTTTAATTGTTCTCTTAGCTTAATTTGTAGTTTTCATTTAATATTTCATTGTTCGTAGTATAATATCACCAATCATCACTCTTTCACTCACATTCACTACACTTATTTGACAACGAAACAAAAACTCGAATTCGACCTTCGTTGGGACACGACCCGGGGAAAACGCATCCATTGCGGTTTCCTTTGGAAAAATATATACTTAAACCGACGAATCAAAAAATGGCGCCGCTGCCGGGGAAGGCTTGAGAAGAGTTTAAATTTCATTCGTCGGATCGTGTTTTGAAGACCCTTCCTCGGAAGTTAATTGTTTTTGAAAAATAAAAAAAATACAGAAATAAAATAAATAAAACACTTTTCCTAAAGTGTTTTCACCATTAATAATAAATCATCGCTCTCGAGAGGGCGTTGTAAACCATTCCGAATAAACAAGAAAAGAGATCGTGAAATTAAACATTACTCGGATTATTTCTTTACTACAACCTATACACGGGGTTTAAGGATGGTCTTGACATTAAATTGCAGACCGAAAGAGGCGGGTTTTTAATCACCTTCGAGTGGACCTTTGCTTCTCCGCCACGCTGGCGTAGTTTTGAAAGAAACGAGTACGGTTGATCAAACGATCACCAAAAAGATAATAATTCTAATTTTTCCTCAATAAAAATCCAAAATATTTTATTTTCAAATTTGGTTTTCCTTTTGATTTTGTGTTTGTTTTTGGTGTATGCACACCCGATCTTCTACTTCTCACCCTCTTCTTTCACCGCTCTCAAATCCCGAGAGAATTATCCGTCACAATCACCGTGTTCATTTCTCAACCGTTGAGGAAATGGCCGACGACCCAAACAATCAACACCCGCCGATGGGTGGTGATAATCACATGCCAGCTCCCGATCTCCGAACGATGGAGGAGCTGTGCCAACCCACAATGCACGGACGTGGTGGCCCGATTGCCCCCGTCAATATCCAAGCCGCCAATTTTGGACTTAAACATCATATGATTCAACAAGTCCAAAACTCGTGCCAATTCCATGGCTTGCCGGGTGACGATGCCAACAAACATCTTGATAAATTTATCACCGTCACCCAAAGTATGAAACAAAATGGGGTCTCCGATGACGCCCTCCGTCTATATCTCTTTCCTTATTCCTTGACGCATCATGCCACCGCTTGGTTTGATCGTCTTCCCAAGAACTCCATTCGTAGTTTCGATGAAATGGTTACGAAGTTCTTGGCGAAATATTTCCCACCGTCGATGGTGACGAAATTAAGGAATGAGATTAGCAATTTCCGTCAGCTTCCCGATGAATCCTTATTTGAGGCATGGGAACGCTACAAGTTATCGATTGATCGGTGTCCGAACCATAATATGTTATTGGTCACTATTATAGATACCTTCTATAACGGTTTGACATTACGACACCGTGATATGATTAATGCTGCTGCCGGTGGTACGTTTATGAAACGTCGACCCGAAGAGTGCTATGATCTTATTGAAAACATGACCGCCCACCATAATTTTTGGGATTCCTCTGCCGAGAGGAATGAGTCAACAAGATCTAGCACTGATTCTTCTACCTCCGAGATAGCCGCTCTTTCTAAACAAATGAATGATATGTCAACGGCTAATCTTAAGAATTCATCAGAATATGAATCAAAACAACAAAATCAAGTCAATGTTGTTAACCATAGTTGTGAAACTTGCGGTGGTCCACATCAGTATTTCGAGTGCCCAGCCGCCGGTGGCTACACTCAAGAGAACGTTTACGCTGCTACGGGAAACTTCAATCAGGGAGGTAACGGTTACCAACCCCAAGGAGACCGTAATTTGCTCAGCTACTGTTCTAAACAATTTTCTCGGACCACCCGGTTTCACCCAAAATCAAAATCAGCAAGTTCAGAACCGTAATGTTCCAAATAACCAAAATCAAAATCGGGGTAATCAAGGTTTTCAAAACCAGGGAAATTTTAACCGAGCCCCAAATCAAGGAAATTTTCAAAACCCGAACCAAGGCAATTTTCAAAACCAAGGAACTCTTAATCAGGGAAATTTTCAAAACAACAACCAGGGTTTTAATCAAAATAACAACCGAGGGCCAAATCTTAACAATAATCAAAATCAAGGATTTGTGCAAACTCCATCGGCCTCGGATGAGTTATTGAAACAACTGATTCTTCAAAACCAAAAATCTCAAGAAGAAATGAATCAGTTGTTGAGTAGTCAAATATCTGAACTCAAGAAGGCTTTAAATGATCGACCCTCGGGCTCTGGAACTCTTCCAAGCAATACGATCGCCAACTCGAGGGGCGATGCTAAGGCGATCACTACAAGGAGTTGTGTTTCATATGAGGGACCCACGGCTCCGACTACCAATTCTTCTCTTCCTCCCAAGGTAGCCGACCATGAGACCGAGGTGACCAAGGACACGGAACTTCCTACTAACAACGGAAGAACCGAAGACGTCCAACCTCCGGTTGTCCACCCATCTGAACCAGAAGTTGTGCTTGAGCCCGAAAAAGCTCCCGTTAAGACCACACTTCCTTACCCTTCAAGAATGAATGATCAAAAGCTCCGCGATAAAGCTTCGAGTCAAATGAAAAAATTCTTTCAAATATTCCAAGAATTACATTTTGATATAAGCTTCGCGGACGCTTTACTTCTGATGCCAAAATTCATTTCTACCCTCAAAAGTTTGTTGAGCAATAAGGAAAAATTATCGGAACTAGAAAAAACTCCAGTGAACGAAAACTGCTCAGCGGCAATTCTCAAAAAGCTTCCGGAAAAGCTTGGAGATCCCGGAAAATTTCTCATCCCATGTGAATTTTCGGGAATGGTTGAATGCCACGCCTTGGCCGATCTTGGTGCGAGCATCAACCTAATGCCGTTATCCGTCTGGAAGAAACTTTCTTTGCCCGAACTTACCCCCACTTGCATGACCCTCGAGCTTGCGGACCGTTCCATAACTCGTCCACGTGGAATAGCCGAGGATGTCTTTGTAAAGGTGGGGAAGTTCCATTTTCCAGCAGATTTTGTGGTAGTTGATTTTGACGCCGACCCCCGGGTTCCTCTCATTCTTGGAAGATCATTCTTGAGGACCGGGCGTGCTTTGATCGATGTCTATGGTGAAGAAATTACTTTGCGGGTCGATAAGGAAAAAGTTACATTCAACATTAATCCGAACTCGAAACCTCAAACCGACAAATGCAATGTCGCTACGGTTGATCAAAAGTCCGATCCCGTAATTGCTCCTAAAAGAATTGATCCAAACCTTTCAAAATTCACGGTCAAGAGTATGTCAGAAAAATGTGCTGAGCTCAAGGCCATGAAAATTACTCCTGGATCGAGCAAATGGTTTGAGTGTTGTGCTGCAAATACTAAGAGTGTTCTTGACGACGATGATGAAGATGAATCAGAGACTACAACGGAAGTGGTGGAAATTGCTAGCTCTAAGAGCACACCACTTGTCCCACCTCCAGAACAAGTTTATCACATCGAGATTCTTGATTCCGACTCTTCCCATCTTTCTCCTACGATTGAAGAAAATGTTATCTCTAGGGAAGAGGTCGAGGTGTTCTTTGATAAAACTCCAATTTCACCAGAATTTGTTGAGACTGACAGTGATCCGAGGGAAGATGATTCATTAAAAATAATTGATGAACCATTCCTTTCCCTTCCCCCGAAGGAAGTTTATGAAGAAGTTAATCTTGAAAAGAAGCCGTCACATCCTTTGGAGCTCGAGCTCGAGGATGCTTGTTCCGAATATGAGAGTTTTACGTTTGACACGGCTAGTGGCAATCCCACTTCTGATCTCAATCTTTCCATCCCATCTTTTGAAACCTTCTTCTTTGATATCGATCATTCGGAGGAGACGAGTAGTGGCAATACCACTTCTCATGCTCATATCTCTCCTCCCGAATATGAATAATTTCATTTTGATATGAATGATCTTTATCTCGACATGTTCTCCGATGAACTTTCTTTCTTTCTATTTCCTCCGGAATACGATCATTTCTACTTTGATCTTGAGGAAGACACTAGTCTGGGGGGAGGCATTCTCAATCATGAGAATTTGCTTATCGGTGATTTAATCCCAACCCTCCCTCCCGACTCATTTCTTGAACAACCGAAATTAAAAGACAAATCTCTTTTTGAAGAAGATGACTTAATCATGATTGTTATCATGACCTTCTTCCCCTTCATCACATATGCTGTGACTTCTCCGCTTCTTCACTCCTTTGGGAGTGAGGATACCATCTTTGACCCCGGTATTACCATTTCTGGTTCTTCTTTCTAAAAATACCGTGGGTATCTCATCGGAGTGGAACTTTCGTGTGCTTCAGTGTTTATCCAAACATCTTGAACGAAAGTCCGATTGAGATTATCTCTTCCACTTGCTCCCCCAAGAACAAATGAATTCGGGGCGAGTCTAAGCTTTCCGACTCGATACTAAACAAGCGCTTCGTGGGAGGCACCCCATGCTTATCCTTCTATCTTCTTATCTCTTTTCTAATAAGTGACGTGAGGAGGGCTTCCTCTTCCAATTCTTGTGTTTTGTGGTTTTTTGTGTATATCCAGGATTTGCCCGATGATGAAGACTCTCGTGCTCGTGGTTTGCTTCTCTCCACTCGAGTTTCATCATTCGTTGCTTATCAATATCCTAAATCTTATCGTTTACATCTATCTTTTGGCATAATTAATAAACGGCCTTAGATTTTTGTAGGAGAACCCTTACCTTTAAGACATTTAGGACAATGTCTCGTTTTAGTCTGGGGGGGGGGGTAATCTTTCGATTTGATTTCTGCCTTGCATTTTTTGCCGTTTACTCATGCAACCCCGTTTTTCTTAAAAAATTGAAAAATCCAAAAAATGAGAAAATTTAAAATTTTTTGCAAAAAAATATAATAAATTTTGACATTTTGTTGACTTTCCGCTGGTGAGGGTAGGAATAAAATTCTGACTTGACACGGGCGTGTTGAGCCCTAGCTTGTCCCCTTAACCTTTTATAATCTATAAGCTCGTGCTAGTCTTTTACACAAGGAGCTATAAAATGCGAACTCTTTTTAAGAGTTTGCAAGTTCCCGTATTGACTTTATATATGCATGGCTTGATTATTTGGCTAAGTATTCACGGATCTTATTATTTAAGATTTTAAATTTTGGAAGAACGAGAAATGATATAGTTGTTTATAAGTTAGATTGCTAAACGTGGAGTAGTTGGATCTCTTTAGAGCTCATCAAAGTTACTTGTGGCTTTTTTTCCCATAAGCTTGTTTCACCCAAAAATAGTAATCTAGGAATAATTAAAGCTATTTTGGTTTTGGCGATGATTAGTTTTTATTTCTTCCTTAGAGAATCCTTGCTTATGGAAGTTGGGTACACATCAAGGTACTGTCAGTGTTACGGTGTAATAGACTATTCCATCTTCCCGGCTCACAACCGATGTTGGGATTGTTATAAAGCCGTAGGACTTGGGGTTTGGCAACACAAATAATTAATGAATATGATAATGTATAATAATAATCCAAAGCCATAAAAAGTTTTCTACATCTTGCCGGTTCGCAGCCGATGTTGTAGACTTCTAATAAAGGCAGAGGAAAATTTCCAAGGTCATAATAGACTATCACATCTTGCCAGTTCGCAGCCGATGTTGTGATTGTTATAAAGGCCAAGGATTAAATACGTACATGTGCTTAATAATGTTAAAAAATGCGAAACTTTGACTTCCGGGGATATCCTAATAAAAGCTTCTGTCTCTGGACTCGTAGATGAGTTGTTTCGGTCGTATATAAAAGGGATATCCTCAAAATCGTGTTAAATCAGAGACCTTGATGTGGACCTCATTTTTGTATGCAACGATTTTCGAGGGAAGGCTTGGAAACTACTTAGCGTCTAAACTAGGTATCTTTATCGGACTAAAAATTATCGAAATGAGAATTTGAAGAATTCATTTCTCACCAAAAATAAAATAAATAGAGGAAAATAGGAATTTGGAAATCAAAGAGTCCACAATTAGTTTTATGAGTAGTGTCGACAATCTAACTTGTAAATGACAATGATTTCGTTTTTAAGCTTAGTTTGGGGACTCGTGAAAAATCGGGGACGACGAATTTTATCCATATGGTCACTTCTTTATGAGTCGTGTTTCCTGCTCGAAGACCCTAAAAATTATCGATAGATAATGATTGTCAACAAAGCCGTCACTTGAATAATGAGAAAAATTCAAAAATAAAATAAAATGGAAAATCGGGGAGTTTTTAGAACTTAAGATTTCTTAATCTCTTTTGAAAATTCGCTACTTCTCAAAGTTAGTAAAAAGAGATTGGAAATTTTCGGTTTCAAAAACGTGTTTTTATAACATTGCATGAGGACATTGCAATAGCTTAGTCTGGGGGATTTTGGTATGTGCTTATTCACATACCTTTTATTTACTAAAAACAGACCAAAATGACAAAAACCCGACCATAATGCCAATAAGATATTGTGTTTTTGTGTTTTTATATATGCAGGGACGAATATCGTGAAAATTGAAGAAAGACACAAGAAATCCGGGAAAAACGAAACACGAGATTTGGAAGGGTGTCAAAAGCCGAAGCCAAGCAAAAAGTCAAAGTCAACCTTTGAAGAATCATCATTTGTCAAAAATGGCCCTTGGATCACAAGTTTGAATAATGGCAGAAAAAGTCCTTAAAGTTTCAGAAATTAATTATTGGTCCTTCTTTTTACCTAAGCTAAATTTCTTAAACTTAAAAACCATACACCCGGATTTAATATTAAATCCAATCCAATCACAAATCCAACCAGCCCATCTCCCTAACCCAACCCAGTCCACTATCTTTATACCCAAGAACCATACCCGATCCATTCTTATCCTCGGTCAAAGCATTAAACAAAAGTCAAACAAAGATAAATAAATAATAAACCCGCCCCCCTTTCTATCTTTTACCAGATAACCAAGAACCCTAGTTACCCGTACCCCGAATTTACCGAAATTAAGGGCTTACTGGTCTAATCAACAGAGTGTCAGAGTGTCAGATGAGGGCAGGAAACACACGAGTGGACACATGGCAGCATGCTATTGGACCGAACACCTCAGAGATTTGATCCAAGGGCTAAGGTTGCAAGATTGGGGTCCAAGAAATGATCTAAGGGTGATGATTAGCTCAAGAGCACACGGATTGCCAAGGTGGCAGGCCTGGAAGGTTCAGAAGTAGGCTATAAATAGAAGAGTTCTCCTCATTAGCTAAGCTTGTCCAATTTTTCACGCTTTAGAAAATTGTTGCCAATTTAATTCTTGTCATTTTAATGCTTTCGTAGTGTAATTGTTATATTTCAGTTGTAATTTTCAATTTCATTTTGTAATTTGAAGTTTAATTAATGAAAGTTTTATTTTAATCTCATTTTGATTCTGTTTCCTTTCAATTGTTAATCTCATTGTTAGATTATTGTTTGTTCAGTAGCTTGTTTAAAATCACATATAGCTTATTTCAAATTTTAATCTCATCTTCTGTTCATTTTTCTAAAAGTTCCAAAAATATTCAAAAAATCAAAAAAATATTATAATCCTAGCTTCAATAAGCTAATTTCATTAGTTTGCAAGCTTATATAAGCTCAGTAGCTTATGGTAAGCTTTTGTTGAGATTCAACCTGTTTTTGCTTCACAAAAAATCAAAAGTCAACTAAAGTCAACTGTTGAAGGAAGAACATGATTCTGGACTAATTTCTGGTAGATCAAGCTTATTCTGGAAGAGCTTGGCCTATCTAAAGATAGGCTTCATAGGAAAACCTCTCTGTTCTTGCTGAGGGGTGATTTTGTAAGTTCACTTCATTTTTAGTTCTAATTTCTTCATATTACTTGATCAGCCTGTTTCAGTGTTGTTTGATTGTTGATTTGTGCTTATTAGTTGTTAAGAAGATTAGGTAATGATAGATTAGTTGGTATCTTAGCTTAAATCAGTTAGGTTAAGGGTAATTTTGCTAGTAATATAGTTAAAGGGGTGTTTGGTTCATATCAATTCTGAGTAGTATAAGCTTGGTACTGTAGCTTTGCCTTTTGAGATACTTAGATCAAGCTTAATTCAGTAGTAGTAAGCTGTTAATGGTAGATTATAAGTTGTTTTGATCATTTTTGGGGTTTAGTATTTGTGAGTGCAAAGTTAAAGGCCTTACTGCCCTTATAAGCTCAGCACAAGCTGAGGCTTATTTGATCCATTTTGTTTGCATTTCTAGGTGTAATATAGAGGTTAAAGTGTGGATCTAAGTGTTGGTTTGGTTTACTTAAGTTTTGAAACTTTTACGGTCAAATTTCTTCATCTGCTGCCTCAGAATACATTGTGCATATCTGCACAAATTCTGTTTAACTTAGCTTTTTGTTTGCCTGATATCTGCTAATTCCCCTAAGCTTATTGCATGATTTTTGGTGTTCTTAGTAGCTTGTAGTACTAGCTTATAGGATCTGCTCTTGGATTGCATTTAGAAGCTTGTTCAGTAGCTTAATTTCAGGCTGCAAGTTAGCCCCATAGGACTGCTCTGTCTGCAATTCCCAACTCAGTCCCCAGACCATCTGTTCTTAAGATGATTTAGAGTAGCAATTGAGGCAAACTTTTGGGCATATTTGGGCTTCAAGTAGTATTTCATATAGGCTTCAAGTTTTTGCTTCTGGATTTCACCAATAAGCAGTCTCCTAGCTTATAGATAAGCTGCAAATAGGTGCATTAGTGGATTTGAATCTGTCCATATAAGTCAACTGTGCAGAAGCTTTTTGACTTTTTGCATGAACTTATTTGATCATTCTGAGTTGAATTTAGCTTTAAATAGTTCAATGCATCATTCTCGAGCTTTTGATAATTTTTGGTCAACTTTAGCTTATTTTTAGCTTATTTGCAAAGAGCTTATCTGGCTGTTCAGCTTATTTAAGCTGAATTGCTTTCTGAATTTATTTTTCATAGAATAGAAATTTAATTTTAGATTTACTCAAAAATTTTCAGATTTTTCCAACTTGTTTTAATATTTTTAAATCATTTAAATAGTTTCAATTAGTTTTTAATTCATAAAAAATTATTAAAAAGTCAAAAAAATATTTTTCTTTTTCACAAAATTCTATTTTTATATTTAGGATTTAAGAAAAACTATTTTATATTTTTAGGTTTTAAAATTTAGAAAATCATTTTAATTTACGTTTTTAAAATTCGTCGCGTAACGTTTTAAATTCAATTTTCGTTTTTAGGATCGTATGCTTAGTTTAATTGTTCTCTTAGCTTAATTTGTAGTTTTCATTTAATATTTCATTGTTCGTAGTATAATATCGCCAATCATCACTCTTTCACTCACATTCACTACACTTATTCGACAACGAAACAAAAACTCGAATTCGACCTTCGTTGGGACACGACCCGGGGAAAACGCATCCGTTGCGGTTTCCTTTGGAAAAATATATACTTAAAACGACGAATCAGTCTACTTTCTTCGCACCAAAGATCAAGCTCCTTCGATGATCATCACCTTTCTCACCAAAATTCAGGTTCAGCTCCGCAACACAGTCAAAAAAGTTAGAACAGACAACGGAACCGAATTTAAGAATCGCACTCTTCGTGAGTTCTTTGAGAAAGTAGGGATTGAACACCAAACATCAATTGCACGCAGCACAGAACAGAACGGAGTGGTCGAAAGACGAAACCGAACGTTAGTGGAAGCCGCAAGAACGATGTTGATAAATGCTCGATTACCGGATTACTTCTGGGCTGAAGCCGTCTCCACCGCCTGCTACACCCAAAACCGATGTATGATCACCAAAAGGCACAACAAAACCCCATATGAACTTGTTCACAGAAGAAAACCGAACATAAATTACTTTCATGTATTTGGGGCTCTCTGTTACCCAAATAATGATCGTGATGACCTTGGAAAGTTAAAAGCCAAAGCTGATATAGGGATTTTTGTTGGAAATTACGAGAATTTGAAAGGATTTCGTATCTGGAACCGTCGTACCCGAGAAATTCAAGAGACCATACACGCTCATTTTGATGAACTTACGGACATGGCTTCTGAGCAAAACAACTTAGGACCCGATTCTAACCGTCTAAAATTCCTTGATCAATCAGCTACACCTCTTTCTCTCAATCGCAAGGACTTGGAAGATTTTTTGCTCCGCTATTTGATGATACTTGATGCGTGGTTTTGCAACCTTACAACAGGTTTTACCTCTCAAGGGATCTTGAGAAGTTTGCAATCCCCACCAGGCAGTGTACCTGACCGTTGTAGTATAGTGAAGTGGCAAGTACCGGGGATTGATCGTTCAACTCAAAGAATTGTGTTCGTTAGGATTGAAATTAATCTAACTAGGTCTAAAGGTGAGGGATGATTCTTTTTGTATTTTTATATTTTATGGAAAGCAAGTAAAAATCTCTGGTTTTGGAAGAAGGGGCGGAATTAGTTGCTAATCAACTAACCCAAAAGCTACTAATTAAACTAATATGCAAGAAAAGTAAACTAGGGTTCTACAAGGGAAATGAAGCATGTCTACCTATGATATGTTACTCCTTGCTAGCTATCCAATTCTACCTATTGAATTGTCACACCTTGTTTTAATTGACGGGTTGTATTCCTTAATACCAATCGTGGGGTGGCGTACGTACTTCCCCAACTCTATAAGCTCCTACTTCACTCCTATGTCGAGCCGGCTAAGAAGCTCCTAACATGGGATCACTAGAATTCGCTCATGGATTAAATACAACCAAATAAACCTAGTACGCATTGGTTCATGTTTCTTAAGACGTTCAAGCAAGTTACCGTATAGGAGGTTAGCCAGTTTTCTTAAGCCTAACATCGATATCACCCAATCAAACAAGAGACAATAGGAAACAAGAATTATAAACTAAACCAACTAGATCTATTGAAGTTGTCACGCCCTAATTGATGGAGATGGACACACACATCAACAAGAAATCAATAAGATCTAATTAGTTATACACAAGTTTCACACAATCATAAGTAGACACAAGGTGATTTAGCCAAGCATAATTAATGAAGAGCAATCAACAATAATCATAATTGAAGACATAACATAAGATTGAATCGATAAACAAACCATTACAAGATGTTTATGGCATGATTAGGACCCTCTAAGTTGCTGGAAAAACACCTACCTAAACCCTAGAATCGGACTTAGGGTTTAGGGCTTACAAATAATGAAGTTATGATGTTGTATTTATAGGCAGTTTGCTGTCCGAGGGGTTCTGACGGCGTCAGCTTTAACAAGTGACGGCGTCAGCTCCCCTTTTTCACCAAATTGTAGATCTTTTCGTCCCGATTCCGTGGCCTCTTGAATCACCAAAATCCGAGTTCGTATGAAGATTTTATGGCCAAAACAGTAACAGCCACTCCGCGCGCGAGTTGTGATTGTCTTGATTAACTTGTGGCGGTTTCACTAAGGTTCCTTCTCGTGTAAGAATACTTTGACGCCGTCACTCTATATCTTCTGACATCGTCAGGATGAGTCCTGACGCCGTCACCTTCAAGATCTTCTGGGCCATCTCTTTATAAATTAAACCGTGACCACCTATGGCGTCACAAAGCGTGACGCCGTCAGACTTCCAATGCAAATCTCACTGGCTTATCATGTGTATTTTTCATATCCACCTTTTTTGCCAATACATGACGCCGTCAAGAGCAATACTTGACGCCGTCACATGTACTTTTCCAGCCGAATTTGAGACTTTGTCGTTTTCTTCACTTTTATTCTCCAAAAACGTCCAAAATGCTTCCTTTTCCAGATTTCTTCTCCAAAGTACCTAAAATGACAAAAGGAACGATTTAGGGCAATATTTGATCAAATAAATACGATTTAGGGCTTAAATGACCCCCTAAAAGCGGTACACTTTTCGCTTCATCAAATACCCTTACACTTGAGATTTGCTTGTCCTCAAGCAAATGCGCTTTTATTCTAATTAAAATACAAGTTAGGGGTCATTTAACGCTAATATAAAAGTAATTACAACAAACAGTCGTTCCACTTTAATCATAATAAGCACGGAGATTACATACTAGCACCTCACAAGTAGTGTTTAGATACTCACATCTCTCAGGTGTCACCAAAATAAATCTCATAAATAAAAACGGATAATATCTCTCACTACCTGTCATAGCAAATAGATTACCATAGGCTTGGGAAAGGGTCAAAAACCTCCTCCACTAGGCGTAAGCACCTAAGATAAACTATCAAAGAGGGCTTTTAAATGGGTTATAACGTTAGGTGTAGGGAAAAGGAAAACACGGTTTTGTTGGATAAAGGATATTTTACTGGTGGCGAGTTAAAGATCTTGATTAATTACATGTACTATACAATGTTGCTAAGCCAAGACTAGACTCGATTTAAGCTAATGAAAGAAAATAACAAAAACATAAAATAAGCATAAAATAAAACGGGATGGTAGTCCGTATGTTTTTTCTATTTTTCTTTTTCTCATTTTTTTTTGTATTTTTCTTGATTTTTTTTTATTTTATTTTTTTTTTTTTTTGGAAACACTCTTGCCCTACCATCCAAAATATTACCTCATAGGGGCGTTGCATTCCCCTTACACTTGAATTTTTACATAACTTTACAAATAACTATTCTAATGACTCGAATTATGATAATTGAAAAAGTTGGAGTACTTTTAAAATATTTAGCACATATGGGGGTAATAAATGATGTTCTTCCCCATTACTCCATTACACTAGTACTTTACCCATGAGTCCCAATCGTCCCAAAACAAAATGTACAAGGATATGACTCGACTTAGCAACCATGTAATCAATTAGATAATTAACTTGGGTTTAAACAAATGTTGTCACAATAATGCACAAAAAATGAGTGCATACAAGGTAGGCTAAGGCGATTTGGGTGTACATTTTAGTGGGGTGTAACAAATTCTTCCTTTAAGTAAAATGCTTAAAGGTCGAAACGAAAAGATAGGCTCTGAGGGGTGTACTAGAGGTATCGTGTACTAAAAATGAGTACAACGCAAAGGTGTGTGGGAGAATTACTTGACCAATGTAGCCAATGTAATTATAACAAAAAACACAGGTGTAAAAACAATGGGTTAATCCTAATGCCTCTTATCATGTAGTAAATCTAACTACATGAATGTAGTCTCACTTGTGGCCTCGGAATGGTCCTAACGCAAGTTCTAGAATCTAAGTGCTACCGGTACACACATCATAGCATAAATGCTTTTCCTACCAATTCTAGGGGCGAACCTCACATATTTGGGGGTGGAAAATTTTTTAGTGGTACGGTTTTATGCTAGTCATATAACTCCTATCCGTGAGACGCTCATTAAGATCAAAGTTTCACTCCTATATGTTGTAAAAAATTTTAAATTTGGCACTAAAATTACCCTAACAGGTGTTTCTCTCAGTTTTATTACACATCTACTATTAAACAAACAAAAATCAAGCGTAATAGCATTCTCTAATCGTACTTTTACCCCCCCCCCCCCCCCTTACACTTAAGATGAACATTGTCCCCAATGTTCAAATAACAAGATGTAAAAGCATAAAGTAAAAGAATGAAATCAAATACTCCCCTGATTCGTTCGGTGGATAAAGAGGTAACATGGTTAGATCTTCTTCCAAGAGAATGTAGAAGCTTCAAGACTAATGCATCGCCAAAAGCTAGATTCCACATACATCTCCTTGTCCAAAATAACCTGTTAATCCTGAGAAAACAAACAAGAAAAACCAAAGCATCAAACCGAACAAAGACAACTCACAACTAGGTGTAATTCCAGACTTAGAAATAAAACAATAAAAGATATAATGCTTGCGGAATGAATGTTTTGCAGGTTCCTGGAGTTTATAAGTTAGAGATTTAATAAAAACTTTTTATGAAAACAAAACTTTCAAAAATTTCAGAAAATTAAAACCTGACGCCGTCAGGTTGTAATTCCTGACGCCGTCAGAAATGATCTGACAGAATTCTCATGTTAAGTTTTCGGAAAATTTCTGGAAAAACCTATACCTCATTTCCTGGAGATCCTGCAAAATATCATTATGACTCGATACAAGCATTTGACTCAAACAAATACTAATATGTATGTTAATTTAATATTATTATGATTCATGTTCATTTGTTCTAATAAACCGATTTAACTTTCCCTTACACTTATCTTTTGCAAAATACCTTTATATGTAGTTAAGACGAAGTTAAAAACAAAATAAAGCATTTTCACAATTTTAGTTTTGAACATGAATCAATAATAATAAAAATTAAACATACATACGGAAGCAAATAAAATCAAACAAACAAATAAATAAACACACAAAGCAAATAAAGCTTGGGTTGCCTCCCAAGAAGCGCTTGTTTTTGTTCGAGTCACGAGCCTGACTCTACCCTTATTTAACAAAAATAGGGGAGGTTTTCCCTACACTTAGGATTAAGTGCGGGTGAAAGTAGCGATACACACCCTTAGGGTGTGAATATGCCACGTGAGGTGAAGGGGGTGAGTGAATGGCTTCCTTCATCCTAAAACTACCCGGATAATATTGGTTGATGGGTGGGTCGGTTCCTCTTTTTTCTCCTAGATGTAAATCTAAGGATGAAAAGTTGTGTAAAGGTTGAGGTTCCAATTCATCAACACTAGGAAATTCCCTAGAACTATGAGTAAGGTCATCACTAAAAGTGTGCAAACCTATATCCTCTAGTTGTGCTTGGTCCAAGGGTTCTACCTCCATCGGAATTCCTAAAGTCTCTTCTACTTCTTCCGGGTAAGTCACGGGCGGTGTGGGTGCCTCAAATGATGGTTGAGTATTTTGTGGGCTTATGGTGTTTACCTCATCATTCCACGTGTCAAGATCACCTATATCCTCATCAATTGTTTTCTTAGGTAGTGATGATAACAAACCTAGCGCTTCATCCAACTTATGGTTTATTGCTTCGGCTCTATCCACAATTCCTTGGCAAACTAGGTCGCTTTTCCTATTGGCCTCACTAAGATGAGATCCTAAACATGGAGGTTGTTCATAAGAATCTATCCTAGGTGAAGGCTCATATGATTCATAGGTGTCTCTAAATGAGGTATTTTGAACTCCTTGGTGTTCTAGCCATTCAACCATATCTTGCAATCTTAGAAGTCTAAGTGAAAAGTCCATTTGAAGCAAATTACAAACAAAATCACAAAGAAAAGATAGACTACGAGAAAGCTACAAAATAAAAAGAAAAAATCTCACTTGACAGGAATCTTGTGAGTAGACCTAATAAAAATAAAATTTCAACCTAAGCAATAACTACTCCCCGGGCTGCGGCGCCAAAAACTTGATGCGTGGTTTTGCAACCTTACAACAGGTTTTACCTCTCAAGGGATCTTGAGAAGTTTGCAATCCCCACCAGGCAGTGTACCTGACCGTTGTAGTATAGTGAAGTGGCAAGTACCGGGGATTGATCGTTCAACTCAAAGAATAGTGTTCGTTAGGATTGAAATTAATCTAACAAGGTCTAAAGGTGAGGGATGATTCTTTTTGTATTTTTATATTTTATGGAAAGCAAGTAAAAATCTCTGGTTTTGGAAGAAGGGGCGGAATTAGTTGCTAATCAACTAACCCAAAAGCTACTAATTAAACTAATATGCAAGAAAAGTAAACTAGGGTTCTACAAGGGAAATGAAGCATGTCTACCTATGATATGTTACTCCTTGCTAGCTATCCAATTCTACCTATTGAATTGTCACACCTTGTTTTAATTGACGGGTTGTATTCCTTAATACCAACCGTGGGGTGGCGTACGTACTTCCCCAACTCTATAAGCTCCTACTTCACTCCTATGTCGAGCCGGCTAAGAAGCTCCTAACATGGGATCACTAGAATTCGCTCATGCATTAAATACAACCAAATAAACCTAGTACGCATTGGTTCATGTTTCTTAAGACGTTCAAGCAAGTTACCGTATAGGAGGTTAGCCAGTTTTCTTAAGCCTAACATCGATATCACCCAATCAAACAAGAGACAATAGGAAACAAGAATTATAAACTAAACCAACTAGATCTATTGAAGTTGTCACGCCCTAATTGATGGAGATGGACACACACATCAACAATAAATCAATAAGATCTAATTAGTTATACACAAGTTTCACACAATCATAAGTAGACACAAGGTGATTTAGCCAAGCATAATTAATGAAGAGCAATCAACAATAATCATAATTGAAGACATAACATAAGATTGAATCGATAAACAAACCATTACAAGATGTTTATGGCATGATTAGGACCCTCTAAGTTGCTGGAAAAACACCTACCTAAACCCTAGAATCGGACTTAGGGTTTAGGGCTTACAAATAATGAAGTTATAATGTTGTATTTATAGGCAGTTTGCTGTCCGAGGGGTTCTGACGGCGTCAGCTTTAACAAGTGACGGCGTCAGCTCCCCTTTTTCACCAAATTGTAGATCTTTTCGTCCCGATTCCGTGGCCTCTTGAATCACCAAAATCCGAGTTCGTATGAAGATTTTATGGCCAAAACAGTAACAGCCACTCCGCGCGCGAGTTGTGATTGTCTTGATTAACTTGTGGCGGTTTCACTAAGGTTCCTTCTCGTGTAAGAATACTTTGACGCCGTCACTCTATATCTTCTGACGTCGTCAGGATGAGTCCTGACGCCGTCACCTTCAAGATCTTCTGGGCCATCTCTTTATAAATTAAACCGTGACCACCTATGGCGTCACAAAGCGTGACGCCGTCAGACTTCCAATGCAAATCTCACTGGCTTATCATGTGTATTTTTCATATCCAAATTTTTTGCCAATACATGACGCCGTCAAGAGCAATACTTGACGCCGTCAAATGTACTTTTCCAGCCGAATTTGAGACTTTGTCGTTTTCTTCACTTTTATGCTCCAAAAACGTCCAAAATGCTTCCTTTTCCAGATTTCTTCTCCAAAGTACCTAAAATGACAAAAGGAACGATTTAGGGCAATATTTGATCAAATAAATACGATTTAGGGCTTAAATGACCCCCTAAAAGCGGTACACTTTTCGCTTCATCAATACTCTCGTTAGTCGTGCTTCTGAAGTATCCACCAGTTCCGCTGCACAACCCGTCAACATTCAAGAACCTGATACAACAGTAACTACTACAACAGCAGTTGCTGAAGATGCACCACCAACAGAAACATAATCATCAGTAGAACAAACAGCTTCAAATACTGCGACTGCAGCTGATGATCCCTCTCTATCTTCTGAAGTACCCACACCCGCAAATTATGACAGAAACGCATTTTTCAATCCATTTGCTCCAGCTCCCACCATTCCAGATATTGCAGAATCATCAACGAGCAATTTGGATCCGTCAAATTTGCATCAAAATTTTCAACACTACCCTTCAACCCACAAGTGGACTAAGGATCACCCTCTAGTGAACGTGATTGGCAATCCAGACAACCCGATCATGACATGAAAAAGACTCCACACAGACGGTGAAACTTGCATTTATGCACTCACCGTTTGTCAAGCAGAACCGAAAAACATTAAAGAAGCTCTTACTTATGACAATTGGATTGAGTCAATGCAAGAGGAACTTGATCAATTTAAGCGTCTGGAAGTTTGGGAATTGGTAGAAAGACCAGAGGGAGTATACGTTGTCGGATTAAAATGGATCTGGAAGAACAAATTAGATGCTGATGGCACGGTTATTCGAAACAAATCTCGGTTGGTTGCTAAAGGATTCAGTCAAGAAGAAGGAATCGATTTTGAGGAATCTTTCGCACCAGTGGCAAGACTTGAGACCGTTCGAATGTTTCTGGCATATGCAGCTCACAAGAATATCACTGTATATCAAATGGATGTGAAGACGGCATTCTTAAATGGACAACTCCGTGAAGAGGTGTACGTCACACAACCAGAAGGCTTCGTTGACCCAGCACATCCGAATCACGTGTACTGGCTCAAGAAAGCGCTCTATGGCCTTAAGCAAGCCCTGAGGGCATGGTACGACAAGCTATCTGCATTTCTAATTACTAATCATTTCACAAAAGGCTCTGTTGACCCAACTTTGTTTATACAAAAACACGGGGAGGACATCTTAATAGTCCAAATTTATGTGGATGACATCATTTTTGGTTCAACCCATAAGAAATACTCAAATGCTTTTGCTAAATTAATGAAATAAAACTTTGAGATGTCCATGATGGGTGAACTGAAGTTCTTCTTAGGACTGCAAGTTCATCAATCACCCCATGGAATTTTCTTAAACCAGTCCAAATATGCTCAAGAGATTTTGAAAAAACATGGCATGACAAGCTGTGACACCTATAATACACCAACATCTGCATCATCCCCTAAGCTAGATGCTGATTTACATGAGACACCTATTGACCCTACCAAATACCGTAGTATGATTGGGTTACTCATGTATCTCATAGCCAGTAGACCAGATATAGTATTTGCCACTTATCTTTGCTCCCGCTATCAGTCTAGACCAACTAAAAGACACCTCTCTGAGGTTAAGAGAATCCTTCGATACATAAAGGGGACCATTCACTTGGGGATCTGGTATCCGAAGGATTCTGGTTTTGAACTTATTGCTTTTTCAGACGCTAATCATACAGGATGCTTAGACACAAGGAAAAGTACATCTGGGGGAGTGCAATTCTTAGGTGACAAGCTTGTATCTTGGTAGTCAAAGAAGCAGGATTGTACATCACTGTCATCAACCGAATCAGAATACGTAGCTATGTCAGCATGTTGTGCTCAAGTCATCTGGATGAGGTCACAACTGATGAACTATGGATACGTCTTCAACAAGATTCTGATGTATTGTGACTCCAAGAGCGCCATTGCTATCTCGTGCAACACCGTTTAGCACTCAAAGTCCAAGCATATTGCTATTCATTATCACTTCATCAAAGAGCACGTGGAACAAGGTACAATTGAACTTTACTTTGTGGGTACAGAATACCAACTGGATGACTTGTTCACCAAAGCCTTGCCTCATGCAAGATTTGTGGAGTTAGTTCACCAGATTGGTATGAGATGTTTGACTCCAGATGACATGGAAATTTTTCTTAAAAACAATCAACCGTGTCAAACATCAAAACTATCGTTGTAAATAATTTTATGAAAAGTACAAAAAGATTTTTCACTTTAAATATTTCTTTTCAAAAAAAATTCAAGTACAAAATCTTCATCAACACGTTGTTCATTTCAAAACGTTAACAATTATTTTTGAACAAGTGTTGAGGGGGAGAAAGAAATCCAAATTTAAAATTTTTTTATTAAAATTTGTACTTCCACAATTTCTTTAAAATTGTTGCTTCAAAAAGAATTGTGGTAAAATCATCTGAGAAATACCCTCCTTGATCTTAAAAATATTTTCAAATAACCATAAGTCGAGGGGGAGTATCAAAGTTGTTAGTGCCAAAAACATGCTAAGTCTAAAAGTTAGAATTTGCGAGTTAGGACTAAGATTGCAAAATAACATGGTTTAGGGACTAAATGTGTAAAAATTTGGAAAGATTAAAAAGTTTTAACAAAAGGGTCAATGTGCATTCACTGCACATTTACTCCACTGTCATATTTTTTCAACCGCATTTAACTCTTATACCAACCTCAATCCACGACCAAGAATCAACCTATAAATCTGTTCAAGATTTTTTCAATTTTGTGAGTGAATATATGATTATTGCATGATTATAAACAACAGTTTTGAAGGATTTAACGATCCAACGGTTCAATTTGTCAGAATCGAATGTTTTAAAACTTAGGGTTTATGGATAATCGGATTTTTTGATTTAGTGTGTTATAGATGCAATTATTTAGTGGGTTTTGGTCGAAATTAGTTCCTTAACATGTTGCATGTGAATAATTGAACCCAGAAACAAGTTTGATGCATGTTCGAATTTTAAGGTTTATAAGTCGATTTGGGGAAAATTACGTAAATGTGTTGTAGTGTAATTAAGCTGTTGGGATAATGTTCTTATGAGTCTAATTGCATGTTTTAACCTTTGAATTGAACCCAGAATCACAAATGATGTGATTTAGATAACTAAGGTTTAAGAAGAACGCGTTTAAGATCTATCTTTTGATTCTATGGTTAAAAACTGTTAAGACTTGAACATGGAACTCAGGAACATCATGTGATAATATTGGAACAAATTGAACAAACATTTAACAAGTCTTGATGAATTTCGATAATCTGATGAACAGGACTTATCGAAATTTCTAACTGTTATGATTTAGTTTGATATACAAGGTTTAATGAGCATATAATAACTTGTGAATTGGCTTAATTATACATGTAACACCCCAACCCGACAAGGGTAAAGATATACAATAATGGATTCATATCAGAACAAAACAAAGCATACATCTACAGTAATACAAAAATCTCAAAGGTTACAACGAAATACTGAAACTTCAAGGTTACAAATGAGAACTTCCAAAAACACTAATTCTAAAATACATTATCTTCTAGTCAACTCTAATCCAGAATAGCTATCAAATCTTCTAAGTCCAAAGGTACACTCTTCACTCATTCCCAGCTTCCTACTAAAACCTGCCGCAGGAAAAGAAATGCGGCTGAGCTACGAGAGCTCAGTGACCAGATATATCGATAACAAAAGCAGTAACTGATAGCAGTACAAAGAAAATCCGGAATACAGATCATACAGATATAATCAGGGTACAGAGATAAATAATGGAATAAGAATGAAGAAGAAAGTATAAGGAAAAAGATAAGTAAAGGTTATAGGAAAACAGAAATCCACCACGAGCCCAGAACAGATAATATAATAACCATGTAACCAGATAAGTAATCTAGAGGGGATGCCTCTTCAAGTAACCAGATAATATGAGGGGTGTCCTCATGTATCAATTGGAGTGATCAGCTCCCAGATAATGTGAAAGACGTGTATCGCACACACCATCAGTCACCAGATATATATATAACAGTAAACAATAACAGATAACATAAATCAGATCAGATCTAGGATGCATCCATACGCCCCAGGTGGCCAGAGTCTACCAATACACACCAGATAAAATAAAGTCAGGGACGGGACAGGTCATCACTCTCCTGCCCTAGAGTCATGCCATCGGTGCATCAATGACATGGACATGAAACCCTCATGCCTAGTGAGGTGGCTCGGGTATCAAACCGTGGTCAGGGTCAAGTATCAAGTATCAGGTCAAAATCAGAGTGTCATATCAGAAGGTTCATAGCATAAGGTTCATGTCAATTAGTTTCAGAATTAAATATCAAAGGTTCAGTATCAGATGGTTCAATATCAGAAAGATCAACATGTATCAGAAGGTTCATAATCAAAGTTTCATAGCAACAGTTTATTTAAAAAGGTTTCTATTTAAAGGTCCCATTAAAACAATCCTTCAAAAATGGTTTTCATAACAACTGATCTTACAACATAGTTTTCATAAAAATGGTCTTCCAAAACTTTTAGTAACTTTCATTTAAAGTGGTATCACTTCTTTTTAAAATAGCTTTTCTCATTCAGTTTCATATGTAGTTTAAGAAAGGTTCAAAATCAATTAAGTTCAAATAAGGATTTAAAAGATTAAGGTTTATATCAAAAATCAAATCAAAGTTTACAACAAGTATATCAGATTAAGGTTCAAAACAAGGTTCACAGATCAGGGTTCAGAACAAGAGATCAAAACAAAAGGCTCAAGAAAGGTTCAGAACAAAGAAACGCATTAGAGGTTCACAAACAGGTTTACAATCAGAGTTCAGGAAAAAGGTTCAGAATAAAAGAATCATATCAGAGGTTCAAACAAAAGGTTCAAGACAAACAGATCACAACAAAGATCTACAAACAGAAGGGAACATAGCAATGGTATAGGGAATCCTAATAAGGAAATGAAAACAGAAAGGAAAGGGAATGAAAACCCTTACTGAAAAAGGGCAGAATATATGTACCTTATTAGCAAAGCAGAATAAGAAAAACAGACACGGAACAGACATCAGGACTTCTCCTTCTTCACACCTAAAGAAGTAGAAGACGGAATTACTACAGATTCTAGTTCAGATTATTACTTTTAGTTTACCTTTCCATTTTAAGTAACTTTCTATTTTTAGCAGGTTTCCAGAATTAACAGATTTCCATATTTAACCAGATATTAATATCTCAGATTATGTTAAGTCCTTATTTAAGGCTTATTATGGTATTAAGGTATCTTTTAGCAGGTTACAAAAGTTTAGGGTTTATTATGACAGATTTTCATAGTTCAGGGTTTTAATTGTAAATTCATCTAATTCAAAGGCATAAAGTGAAAATACTTTAAGTTACTGACTTAAATACTTATTTTATTCAGAATGACATCTTAATCCTTTTAGTTTCAAAATTTACAGATTATACCCCTCTAGTTACCATATTTACAAAACAAACCCTAGATTTACAATATTCACAATTAAATCCCTACAATATTTATATTTACCAACCAAGCATCTTATTTTACATAATTACAGAATGTAACATCAGAATTAAGTATATTACAGATCAGATCCCTCAGAATTCAGAATTTACATAAATGGTCCTTTAAGTTTACAAAACTTATAAATTAAATCATAATTTCATAACAATTACATATTAAGCCCATAAATCCTCAAAATTACACATTACAATTTTAATATCAGTATTTACTCAGAATAACATCAAGATTCCAGAATTTACACTTTTAGTCCCTCTATTTTAATTAATTACAAAACAACCCTTATAAATACAATTAATTCATTATCTTGCAATATTTACACTTAGGACCCTCAAGTTATATTTTTCCCACATTTCTACAGATGTATATAACATTATAAAAATACCCTACAAGTTTCAAAGTTGGTAAAACACACCCCTATGATTTAACACTAATCGTATTTACTTTTTAAATCCCAAATCCAAACCCTAATTCATCAAATCATTACACCATCATTATACAATCATTAATATGCATTTATTAATCAGATTTCATCATTTAAAACCAAACCCTAAATCGTTCTAGGGTTTCTTTCTAATTTTTCCTTAATTTTTCAATATACCCGATTAGAAAATAATTCAAGATCAATTTGAAGAAGCTTATAAAAATCACATGGCTATTTTTCTAGGCTTATATAATCATCATAGAACATGTAAAAATTATGGTTACAACCCAGAAAATTCGTATAACAATATTTAAGAATTAAGTGTGTTTTAGCTTTTTAATTTTCGTATGCTTGATTTAGCTTGCATGATTCATGTTTATCGTTTTTTTATGAGTTATATAAGACCTGAGCAACACCATAAAAATACCAACATGAATTTAGAACGCAATAATTAGTCGTGGTAAATTATTACCTCTCGGATGGGATAAATCGACAAGAAAAAGGAACTAGCGATCAACCAAGCTTCTTGTGACCAAACACCTCTGTTGATCCCAGTTGAGCTTCACGATCTTATTAACTACCTTAGATAAATCTAAAGTAATCGGTATAGAAACTGATCTTAGGTTGTATATCAAATATTATGCGGAAACTAATATTTGATCTTAAGAAGAAAACACAAACGAATTATCCAACAACACTTCAATTATATTAATAACGATTGCTCTGAATAGCAATAGGGTTACAAGAAACCTTGAAGTGAAAACAATAATACGTATGCTAAGATAATTAATCAATCCCCCTCTAACTCTAACCCTAGAACCTCCTTTTATAGCATGAGGAGTCCTAGTCGGTTTACAAGACTTCCTATACAAGTAAAATATTCATACGTATCTTTTCTATACTTATCTTAACATACTTTACATAATTAATAAGCAATAGAGTAATCCTTCTAGCAGCAGAGTCCTCGTGAGCTAGCAGCAGAGTTACAATATGCCTATTATACCAAAACAGCAGAGTTATCAAAACAGCAGAGTTCTTATGCTAATCAGCAGAGTTACATAACTATCCGGCAGAGTTGTTATTCTCCAATCAGCAGCATTTCAGACCCAACAATCCTCCCCTAAACTTGATATTTTTCTCCAAAAATCATCAAGTTTCCTTAATCCCAGATAACCACCAGGAGGATGCTTCCAAACACCTTACTGTTTTGAAACCTGTGATACCAGCAACTGTTTGTATTTCTCAATCAATTCTTTTGCTTGATTATCTGAATCAAATGGTCTTTGAAGTGTCAACTTTCCAGGTTGCAACATTTGATACAGAATAGATGTACTGTTGTTGATGACATAATCCTTCTCCACAAGCATATACACAGTCACACCTATACAAGACAAAACATGAACTCCACAACTTTGATATAAGTACCACTTCTGAACTGTAGAGCTCAGTAACTTCCTCCATTCAATACTTTTCTCATCTGGTTCAAACATGTTCTTCAAGTAGTAATAATTTAGCCTCTCATACACTATCTCTGGTCTAGTATCTCCATACCTCATCTTGTACAAATTCCAGAGTTGAGTAATATCATCTCTATCCATATAGTGCAGCATTTGAGAAAAACTAATATACCCCACACTTGAACCATTTGATCTCTTTACTATCCAGCATACACTACTATCAGCTAAAATATCATGTGAATATGAAATTATTGGATATTTTACTGATAAAGGTACTTCATTAAGTAACTCAGGCTCTTCTTGAGGTTCATGAACTGTGAGATCCATAACCCCTTTCATCTCATCTGCAGTCACTTCTTCATTCCCTGAATCACTATCTTCTTTCTCCTCTTCCTCAGAATCACTCATCACTACTGACTGAATTTTTCTCTTCTTCCTACTCACCTGCTTTACTCTCCTTCTATATCTCTTTGTACCAGCAGAGGATTCAGTCATTTCTTCAGTTTCAACAACAACTTCTTTCTCTTTCTCAGCATCAGATACTACAGACTTTGACACACTTCCACTCCCAGATGCTTTTAGATTGTCAGATCCCATAACATCTGGATTTCTCTTCTTGTCAGAAACTTTTCTTGGATTAAGCTGAGCATAAGTTTCATAAAATTCCTTTTCAATTAAGTGATCTGGCTTTCCTTTGAAATCCTTCATCTGATAGTTTCTAGCATTCTTCAAATAGTATTTCATGTCAGTAACCAATGCTTTCCTTGAAGCTGACTTTGGTTTATAACCATGCTTCTGTGCTTCTGTTATCCTCTTAATCAGCTCTTCCCACTTAGCTAATCCATTCTTTTTGAGTATAAAAGCAACAAGCTCTTCTGTCTTTTCAGTACCATCCAACTGCTCATCATTTGATATCAGCCTAGCTTCACCTCTGACAATCATATCAGACTCAATGAAATACTGCAATTGTTCATCTAATTCTTCTTGACTAACTTCTTTAAATGCAGTGCTTTCCATAAGTTCAGACTGATCTCTTTCTTCACTAGCTGCAACACTTCTTGCAAATTCTTCATCCTGAGCAATTTGAGCCTTTTCAGCCAATTTCTGCATCCTTTCAAATTCTTCAGCAGAGTCAGCAACAGGTTGTTCTTGTGATGGTGTGGGTGTTTTAGTTTCTTTGTTCATATTCAACAGCACTTGAGCTAAGGTTAACTGTTCATCATCTGATTCATCATCAGCAGAGTTCTTAACTCCAGCACTTTTCTCTGTATTTTCAGCAGAAACATTCAACCTATCAGCAGAGTGTTCTTCTGCACCAGCAACTTCATCAGCAGAGTGTTCTGCACCAGCAGAGTCACCCTTTTCACCAATATTTTCAACAACAGAGTCTTTTACAACTTCAACCTCCACTGAATCTTTTACACCATCCTTTTCTACCTCCCCTGAACCTATCACATCCTCTTGATCATTTATAACAGCCTCTTCATCATTCCTCCCCTGTTTGGAAGCATCCTCTTCCAAACTTGGTTTGGACCTCTTCTTGAGCCTCCCCTCAAGATGTGTAACCCTTAATTTAAGCCTCCTAATTTCAGCACCTTGAGTAGATCTGACTGTCTTTAACTCCTTTCTTAGATCAAGCACCTCCTTTGACAATTTGGTACAATTTTCCGTCAATTCTTTCAATTGTTTCATGATATCCTCACAACTTCGGTCTGTGTAACCTGACCCGAGAGGTTGATCATTGGAATTGGCATTTTGTACTGGTGTGTTAGCCGTCAAATCATCAGTTTCAAGTTCAATTCTAGCATCAACACTTCGACCTGTGTGACCTGGTCCGAGAGGTGTATCATTTGCAATGTCAATATGTACATAAGTGTCCATCAATTCAATATGTTCATCTCTGTCCTCATCACTTCGAGATGTGTTACCTTCTCTGAGAGGTGAATCTTTGGACATAAACTCATTCTCATCCCTAGGATGAACATCTGAGCCCCCCATAAAAGCCATTTGGCTGGGGTTACCACCAGTTGTATCAGGTTCCTGAGAACCTTCTACAAATGATGTTGCCATGGTTGAGGTCTTAAGTATGTTAGCACTGTCCTGTTCAACTACTAAGTTGGAAACAGTAGTGCCAGCCTCTTCCATCATGGTACCTCCACCACCTGTACCAGCCTCATCTGCTACCATACTAACATTGGCCTGAGGGTGCACAATGTTCTCATTTTGTGAATTCCTAGGTGATTGGGTAGGTTGTGGTTCAGTGGAAGATGATTCATTTAAACTTGTTGATGAGGATGTGTGATGGGAAGCTGTGGGTGTTCCAGCCTCTTCATCCTCATGCACTTCAGCCACTACATTCAAGATATGCTCAGTTAAGGGAGTAATAACACCAGAAAATCCTTTCCTATTCTTCTTCAAAAATGCAAACATCTTGATGGCCATTCTACTACAGGGCTCAATTTGTGAATGCCTCAAAGGTTCCCTTAGCTGTTTGTTTATTATAAGTTGTAGAAACCTAGGGTATAAGTAGAACTTCTTCTTAACAAATTTCTTCATCCCCTCAAATATCATAACAGAAAAATCATAGGGCTTCCCTGTAGCTAAACATACTAAAGCCATTGCCTGAGATGCATTAAACTCACTCCACCCACCTATCTTAGGAAACAAGCAATGTTGTAGAGTATGCAGTAAAAACTTCCAATGGGGACACATACGACCTTTCAAAAATGTTCCACTATTCTCAGGTCTCTCATAACCAAAAGTCTCAAGTTCAGCCATCACAACTTCTGGGGTTATAGTAGGGGGTGTTGGGGTGCCTGACAATCTCAAACTTCTCTTAATTGTGGTTTCACTAACTACAATGTCCTCCCCATCTACACTACCTACCAGTCGTTCCTCACCATCTAAGACATCCAATCTAACAGTTGACCAAAATTGTCTCATATGAGATTTGTAAATTGTAGGGGCAACTGTTAATGCATACCTTAACTTAGACGAACCCAGAAAATCCATAACCTCGTAAAATCCATCCGCTGCATTAACCTTACTGAGAAACGCTATCTGATTGTGTTCTTCCGGAAACGTTCTTCGAGCCATTGGATTTGGGGGTTTGGGGTGAAATGATATGAATTGTTGTGTTTGAGTGAGAATTGAGTGTATGTTTGGAGCAATTAGAGCGTAATGAAATCAATTGGGTAAAAGATACCTTTTTGATTCAATTAGGGTTAAGAACGCGCCAAAATTTTTCAGTTTGACCCTTCAACTTTCAAACTCATCAGCAGAGTTATGAAAGTATTGACCGAAAGTCAACAATCCCAAAATCGTTAAAAATCACCTCCTTAAATATCATACCAACCTCACATTAAACTCCATAAATCCTTAATCACTAAAGCAAATCCCCAATTCCAAACCCTAACTTAACACCAATCCAACATGAGTTCATCAAAAACACCAATCATCGAAATATCTTCAGATTCATCATCGGAGGACTCAAAAGGTTGGGCTAGTTACTTTCCTAAGAATGCATCCACATCGCAAAACAAAGGAAAAGCAATCAAGGAAGATTCATACTCCGATCCACTTCCATCGACACCATCGTCATTTGAAGAATCAAGCGATGACGAAACAGCTGATTGGCCTGGGAAACAGCAAGGTTGGCCAAAACACATGACTTACTACCAAGGAGCTTGGGAGATCATCCCTCCAAAACATCCAATAACAGCTGAACTACAGAAGCAGATGGAGAAAGCCGCATCCGAATTTGCAAAGAGTGTCCACATTCCTCAGCCAAAGCCAAGTCCGGTTGAGAAGAAACCCTCTGTGCTAAAGAAGAACAACCAGCAGAAGAAAGCAGCTCCCTCCACCAGTCAGCAGCAAACTCCACCTCCTCGTCCAGTAGTGCTTGCACTCCCCTGCCCAAAGGTTTTTGAGGCCATGGGCACTAGGGGACCACGAAGCAAGGTCATGCCTGATTTTGCTAAGATGTAGGTTGTGAATCTTTGTAGCTTGATGTCTTTTGAACTTTTCTTTTGAGTGATGTTTGTAAGAAAACTATCTCTGTACTTTGCTTATGGAATGAATGAACCTTTTAATTTTCCTTGCTTTACTTGAGTATTTGTATATGTATCTGCAAAAGGTTAGTTGCAAACAACAAACACAAACAAGAATATTCCATAATAGCAGCAGAGTAGCATAGCAACAAACCAACTAAACAGCAGACTTTAACTAAACACAAGATAATGACAAATCAACAGCACAAATCCTTACAAAATTTTACAAAATCATACAGAGATAAGATAGTTAAAATAGTTAAAGATTGATCATGCCAATACTAGCAACTAGAAACTGAAATCTACTGATGTCAAAACATTTTGTAAGTAAATCAGCAACATTGTTGTCAGTATGAATTTTAACCACTTGAATTAACTTTTTCTCATAACAATCTCTAATAAAATGATGTCTTATCTCTATGTGTTTTGTTTTAGAATGAAAAACAGGATTTTTTATAATACACATTGTGCTGTTGTTGTCAATAAAAATTTTTGTGTTCATGAAATTGTACCCATAATCCAGCAGCTGGTTCTGAATCCAGAGCACCTGTCCACAGCAGCTAGAAGCAGCAACATATTCTGCTTCAGTTGTTGAATTGGCTACCACTGTTTGTTTCTTACATTGCCAAGAGATAAGCCTATGACCAAGATACTGACAGCCTCCTGTAGTTGATTTTCTATCCATAGTAGCTCCAGCATAGTCACTATCTGAGTATGCTATCAAGTCAAATGGTGAATTATTAGGATACCAAAGACCAAGTTTTGGTTGACCCTTTAGGTACCTAAAAATTCTTTTGACTACTTCCAAGTGTGAAACCTTTGGGGACACTTGAAATCTAGCACAGGCACACACAGAAAACATGATATCTGGCCTTGAAGCAGTCAGATACATCAATGAGCCAATCATGGATCTATACAAATGTACATCAACCTCTACTCCATCTTCATCCTTGAGCAAAGGTTTATTCTTATCCATAGGTGTCTTGGCTGCCTTCACATCCTGGAATCCAAATTTCTTCAACATATCAGCCACATACTTATCTTGGCTAATAAAAATTCCATCTTTCATCTGCTTGACTTGAAGCCCCAAAAAGAAAGTCAACTCTCCCATAGAACTCATCTCAAACCTACTGTGCATTAGCTTCTCAAATCCTTCACATAACACCTTATTTGTAGACCCAAAAATGATATCATCTACATAAACTTGAACAAGTAGGATATCCTTTTTGTCTTTCTTAATGAACAATGTTTTATCAATGGTTCCTCTGCTAAAACCATTATTCAACAAATATTGGGATAAGGTGTCATACCAAGCTCTAGGAGCTTGATGTAATCCATACAGTGCTTTCTTCACCTTGTAGACCCTGTCAGGATACTTAGGATCTTCAAACCCAGGTGGTTGCATCACATAAACCTCTTCAGGTATCTTTCCATACAAGAAAGCACTTTTCACATCCATTTGATACACAGGAAAATTCTTGTATGAGGCATATGCCAAGAAAAGTCTGATAGCCTCCAATCTTGCAACTGGAGCAAATACCTCATCATAGTCTATACCTTCTTCCTGAGTGTATCTCTGAGCCACCAATCTAGCCTTGTTTCTGACAACAATCCCTCTTTCATCTCTCTTGCATCTGAACACCCATTTTGTACCAATTGCCCTTTTTCCATTTGGCAAAGCCACCAATGTCCAGACCTCCTGAAGCTTGAACTGCAGCAACTCCTCTTGCATAGCTTCAACCTAACTTTCATCCTTCATAGCCTTGTGAATGGTCTTGGGTTCTTCCTGAGATAAGAAACAGGCAAACATACAGTTTTGTAGATCCTTGTGGCTATTCCTCTTCTTAAGTGTCTGAGCAAATAATCCCTGATCAAGCAAATCACTCAACCCCTTTGATTTACTTCTTGTCTGTACAGCAGAGTGAACATCACCAATAATCTGCTCCTTTGGGTGAATCTTGTGGATTCTTGTTGTTGGTGTAGGACTAACAGGTATATCAGTCTCCAAGTTTGATAAATCACCTTCAGTACCAAAAACATCAACAACTTCATCATCAGTATCCACATACACTTCTTCCAATTCGGGCATATCATCAGAAGAATCATCATAAGAATCACCATCTTTATCAGTAGAGTCTTTGAGTTCAGCAGCAGAGTTACCAAGTTGAACAGCAGAGTGTTTTGCCTTAACAGCAGAGTGCTTTGGCTTAACAGCAGAGTGTTTAGACTTGGCAGCAGAGTTAAGAGAACTGCTGCTCGGTTTATTCCTTTGAATTCCATCAACTTGTGACTCTACACTTCTTTCCTTATCATCATGAGCAGGTTCATCATCACCTTCTGCATTAACCTTTGGTATTCCCTTATGTACAGCATCACCACCTGAACTTTTTCCTTCTTTAGCTGTTGGAGAGAAATACTGATCAAACTTCCACTTTTCAATCAACACAAACTCCTCTGCAGATCCATCCTTCTGTGCTTGTGTACCTGCATTAGGGTTAGTTTGTGTACCTGCAGACATGTTAGTAGTACCTGCAACAACTGGTTGATAATTCATACTTTTGGTTAAAGAATCAATATCAAACATCCAGTCAGGTCCTTTTCCATCAACATTAGGTGTGGTTTCTCTAATAGTCACATGTAAATTTTCAACTACATGCCCAGTCCTTTGATTAAAAACTCTAAAAGCCTTACTTTCAGTAGAGTAACCAACAAAGAAACCTATGTCTGCTTTCTCACTAAACTTTCCTAAGTGGTCAATGGTGTTTAAAATAGTAACAGGACACCCAAATGGTCTTAAGAAACCTATCATAGGTTTTCTACCATGCAATAACTCATAGGGGGTCTTGTTATGAGGCTTAACTATCTTAGTCCTATTCTGCACATAACAAGCAGTGTTGACTGCTTCAGCCCAAAAGATAGTGGGTAACTTAGACTCTGACAACATAGTTCTGGCAGCTTCAATTAATGTCCTATTCCTTCTCTCAGCCACACCATTTTGCTGAGGAGTTCTAGCTACACTAAATTGTCTAGTTATACCCTTTTCCTCACAGAACTGATTCATCACCTTGTTCTTAAATTCAGTTCCATTATCACATCTGATGACTTTGACCTTATGATTAAATAGGTTTTCTATCCTGGTAATAAAAGCCTTAAGAATGCCTGCAGTCTCATCCTTAGAAGCTAAAAAGAATACCCAAGTGAACCTACTATAGTCATCAGTGACCACTAAACCATACATCTTTTTATTTAAACTATTCACATATGTAGGTCCAAATAAGTCCATGTGTAACATAAACAAAGGTTCAGTTATAGAATTCACCAATTTGGACTTACAGGAAGCTCTATGTTGCTTTCCCATCTGGCAAGCAACACAAACTTCAGGATTCTCAAAGACCTTGGAAGGCAATCCTCTGACCAAGTTCCCTTTCACCAACTTGTTCATAGCCTTGTAGTTCAGATGCCCAAGCCTTCTGTGCCATAGTTTGGATTCATCAACAGTGGCTTTGGCAAACAGACAAGTCAAATCTCTTTTAGGAATAATATTCTTTATATCCACACTGTATATATTGTCATGTCTAGGGACTTTAAGAAGAACCAATTTATCATCAGGTATCTTATAGTCAGGAGACAAAACAAGACACTCAGTGTCGGTAAAAAGAACAAAATTCTTCCTGTCACACATTTGTGAGACACTAAAAAGATTAAACTTGAGACCATTCACCAAATACACTTTCTCAAAATCCAACTTTCCAGTTCTGATGATGCCTTGACCAACTATTTTACCTCATTTAGGATCATTTCCAAAGGCCACATAACCACCATCCAAAGCTTCAAAATTCTCCAAGTTGCTTTGGTCTCCAGTCATATGTGAAGAGCATCCACTATCAAAAATACATTTGTCCTTTAGCTCCTTTTGTAGATTGCCCTGCACAAAAAGTAAGAGAATTAGTTTCTCTTGGGGACCCAAGCCATTACTGACTTGGATCTACCTTGTGCATCAAAGTAGTCAAATTTCTTCAACTGCATTGGTGCACTGCTGTGTCTGAGAACATGATCTAAAACTTTAACTTTTGGTTTCCAGACCCAGCAAGCTGAGGCTTTAACAGCATAAAAATGGTTGCCCACAACAGTATCAGTCACAACTTTAGGCAAAACAGCAGAGTCTGCCTGAACAGCAGAGTTTGCTGGAACAGCAGGGTTTGACTGAACAGCAGAGTTATCTATATTCTTCTTTATGGGCACATTTGGGGCAATAGGAGAGATAACTCTAGAAGTACCATCTCTCATCAGAACTTCCCTAGGAACCATGTTTCTTTTGGGATGTGGGTGAGTCTTTCTACCAAAGTTTCTATGGTTCACCCTTGTATATTGGTTCCACACTGGTTTTTGATAGTAATAACACTCATCTTGCAAATGTTCAAAACTACCACAACTATAACATGCCTTTTTAAATAGTTGAAAATCAGTCCCTAATTTTTGTGAAACTAGGTTGTTCCAATTTCTCTGGTTTCCCCTAGGCAAGTTATTAGTTCTCTTAGGATATACTCTAGGTGTATTGTCAAACTCAGCCATCTTCCTAGAGATACCTTTACCTAGCTTAGGCTTAACAAACTCAACCTTTTTAGCTCTAGGTACTTGTGATTCAACAACAGCAGGAATTTCTTTCTTTTTGTTCTTAGAGGTTGAATCAGATTCTACAATCCCATCATCACTGTCAGACTCCCAATCTTCAATCAGGGGTAGTTGCTCATACTTCTTTAACTCAACCTTAGGTGACTCTTTGTTAGTTTCACTAGTTTCTTCTACAGGTTTACTAGTTTCACCTACAGGGTTATCCCCAGACTCAGTATTGAAAGTCAATGTCCTAGTAGGAGGGGCATGAGCACTAAGTTTCTTAGGGTGAGCAACAGCATTGTACCCTAGTCCACTACCTGAATCAGCAAAGTGCCTTCCTATTGGTTTACTAAGAATGTCAGTAGCAAATTGTTGTTTTTCTATCCTAACAACATGTTTTTCAGTCTCATTCTTAGCTAAATCTCTAGCCTGTTCAGCCTCCTCTACTTTTCCCATAAGTACCTTAATCTCATCTTCTTTCTTAATAAGCTCATTTTTAAGAATAGTGATTTGATCAAGATATTCAATTTCAGCCTTTTTATAGAATTCCAATTTCTCTTCTAAATTCTTTAAACCATATTCATAACTGAGATTGTCTAACTTAAGTATTTCATTTTCCTTTTTAAGATTTCCATTGCTAGACTTAAGTTCATCAATTTTATCTGAACATGATTTAAAAGAACATGATGATTCATTGGATACCTCAGAGTCTGATCCAGAAGAAGAAGAAGAATAGGCCATAAGAGCAAAGTGTTGAACTTGAGATTCCTCTTCAGCTGCCAAAGCATAGTTAGGACCATCTTCAGCATGCTCACTCCAATCAAACTCTCCAAACCCATCACATGACACCATAGCAGAAGCAGCAGCATCAGGACTTGACTCTTCAACAGTAATCTTCTTGGTATCTGCAATGTTTCTTTTGGGTGCTTTGCATTCCCTTGCAAAGTGTCCCTTCTTTCGACAATTGAAACATTCAGCCTTTGACTTGTCAAATCCCACATTCCTGTTTCTTCTGAACTTCATCTCTTTACCAGTTCTCTTAAGAAACCTCCTTGCCCTCATAGTTAGCATTGCATACTGCCAATGCATATCCATTTCTTCAACATCATCAGGATCAAGTTCATCCAGATCTTGAGGCATGACTGAAGTACTAGTAGTAAGTTCAGCCAAATAAACATAAATAGCAGCATCACTGATGGTGTTGGGGTTAGCAGAGTCAGCAGCAGAGACATGTGAACCAACAGCAGGAGCAAAAGTACCAGCAGCAGAGTGCTCTTGATGACTACCAGAAGTCTTGTTGCTTGAGGAGACAAAGGCAAGATTATTAGTGGTAGAGGATGAGCTTGAAAATCCTTTAACTTCTGATTCATACACCTTTAAGCTGTTGTATAGATCATCCAATGTCATAGTATCAAAATCTTCCTTGTGCCTCCAAACCACTGTATGAGTGTTCCACTCAGAAGATAGACTTCTCAAAAACTTTAGATTGACATCTTCTTGAGATGGTTCAATCTTCAACAGAGCCATCTGACTGGTTAACTTATGAAGTCGATCATAAGTTCCCTCAATGTTCTCAGAACTCATAGCAGAAAAAGTCTCAAACTGGTGCTTAAGGAGATTCTTTCTAGATTTCTTGGTAGCTTCATTCCCACCAAATCGAAGTTCAATAGCTTCCCACAACTCCTTAGCAGACTCAATATGATTAAAACTCAATTGATAATCATTAGGTATTCCCATCATGAGAATACTGTGAGCCTTAACCTCCAATCTTCTCTGAGCTTTCTCCTCACTAGTCTTGAGAGTCAAGACTGATCTAGTAGCAGTCTTGGTTTGCACCTTATCACCATCAAGAACAACTTCCCAGAGAGAGTAATCAACCATTCGCATGTATTGTTGCATCCTCATCTTCCAGATCTCATACTCTCCAGTCTTGAGCATGGGAACTCTTGAAGCAGTAACCATGTGAGTCGAATCGGAATCCATTGCTTGCTTTGATGATTAAACAGATCTTTGTTTTGAATAATTCTTCTTGGTACCAGTTTCTAGATCACAAGCTCTGATACCACTTGTTGATCCCAGTTGAGCTTCACGATCTTATTAACTACCTTAGATAAATCTAAAGTAATCGGTATAGAAACTGATCTTAGGTTGTATATCAAATATTATGCGGAAACTAATATTTGATCTTAAGAAGAAAACACAAACGAATTATCCAACAACACTTCAATTATATTAATAACGATTGCTCTGAATAGCAATAGGGTTACAAGAAACCTTGAAGTGAAAACAATAATACGTATGCTAAGATAATTAATCAATCCACCTCTAACTCTAACCCTAGAACCTCCTTTTATAGCATGAGGAGTCCTAGTCGGTTTACAAGACTTCCTATACAAGTAAAATATTCATACGTATCTTTTCTATACTTATCTTAACATACTTTACATAATTAATAAGCAATAGAGTAATCCTTCTAGCAGCAGAGTCCTCGTGAGCTAGCAGCAGAGTTACAATATGCCTATTATACCAAAACAGCAGAGTTATCAAAACAGCAGAGTTCTTATGCTAATCAGCAGAGTTACATAACTATCCGGCAGAGTTGTTATTCTCCAATCAGCAGCATTTCAGACCCAACAATCCTCCCCTAAACTTGATATTTTTTCTCCAAAAATCATCAAGTTTCCTTAATCCCAGATAACCACCAGGAGGATGCTTCCAAACACCTTACTGTTTTGAAACCTGTGATACCAGCAACTGTTTGTATTTCTCAATCAATTCTTTTGCTTGATTATCTGAATCAAATGGTCTTTGAAGTGTCAACTTTCCAGGTTGCAACATTTGATACAGAATAGATGTACTGTTGTTGATGACATAATCCTTCTCCACAAGCATATACACAGTCACACCTATACAAGACAAAACATGAACTCCACAACTTTGATATAAGTACCACTTCTGAACTGTAGAGCTCAGTAACTTCCTCCATTCAATACTTTTCTCATCTGGTTCAAACATGTTCTTCAAGTAGTAATAATTTAGCCTCTCATACACTATCTCTGGTCTAGTATCTCCATACCTCATCTTGTACAAATTCCAGAGTTGAGTAATATCATCTCTATCCATATAGTGCAGCATTTGAGAAAAACTAATATACCCCACACTTGAACCATTTGATCTCTTTACTATCCAGCATACACTACTATCAGCTAAAATATCATGTGAATATGAAATTATTGGATATTTTACTGATAAAGGTACTTCATTAAGTAACTCAGGCTCTTCTTGAGGTTCATGAACTGTGAGATCCATAACCCCTTTCATCTCATCTGCAGTCACTTCTTCATTCCCTGAATCACTATCTTCTTTCTCCTCTTCCTCAGAATCACTCATCACTACTGACTGAATTTTTCTCTTCTTCCTACTCACCTGCTTTACTCTCCTTCTATATCTCTTTGTACCAGCAGAGGATTCAGTCATTTCTTCAGTTTCAACAACAACTTCTTTCTCTTTCTCAGCATCAGATACTACAGACTTTGACACACTTCCACTCCCAGATGCTTTTAGATTGTCAGATCCCATAACATCTGGATTTCTCTTCTTGTCAGAAACTTTTCTTGGATTAAGCTGAGCATAAGTTTCATAAAATTCCTTTTCAATTAAGTGATCTGGCTTTCCTTTGAAATCCTTCATCTGATAGTTTCTAGCATTCTTCAAATAGTATTTCATGTCAGTAACCAATGCTTTCCTTGAAGCTGACTTTGGTTTATAACCATGCTTCTGTGCTTCTGTTATCCTCTTAATCAGCTCTTCCCACTTAGCTAATCCATTCTTTTTGAGTATAAAAGCAACAAGCTCTTCTGTCTTTTCAGTACCATCCAACTGCTCATCATTTGATATCAGCCTAGCTTCACCTCTGACAATCATATCAGACTCAATGAAATACTGCAATTGTTCATCTAATTCTTCTTGACTAACTTCTTTAAATGCAGTGCTTTCCATAAGTTCAGACTGATCTCTTTCTTCACTAGCTGCAACACTTCTTGCAAATTCTTCATCCTGAGCAATTTGAGCCTTTTCAGCCAATTTCTGCATCCTTTCAAATTCTTCAGCAGAGTCAGCAACAGGTTGTTCTTGTGATGGTGTGGGTGTTTTAGTTTCTTTGTTCATATTCAACAGCACTTGAGCTAAGGTTAACTGTTCATCATCTGATTCATCATCAGCAGAGTTCTTAACTCCAGCACTTTTCTCTGTATTTTCAGCAGAAACATTCAACCTATCAGCAGAGTGTTCTTCTGCACCAGCAACTTCATCAGCAGAGTGTTCTGCACCAGCAGAGTCACCCTTTTCACCAACATTTTCAACAACAGAGTCTTTTACAACTTCAACCTCCACTGAATCTTTTACACCATCCTTTTCTACCTCCCCTGAACCTATCACATCCTCTTGATCATTTATAACAGCCTCTTATCTTTTACACCATCCTTTTCTACCTCCCCTGAACCTATCACATCCTCTTGATCATTTATAACATCCGCATAATATTTGTGTATCAAATGTTGCAACCTGGCTCTGATACCACTTGTTGATCCCAGTTGAGCTTCACGATCTTATTAACTACCTTAGATAAATCTAAAGTAATCGGTATAGAAACTGATCTTAGGTTGTATATCAAATATTATGCGGAAACTAATATTTGATCTTAAGAAGAAAACACAAATGAATTATCCAACAACACTTCAATTATATTAATAACGATTGCTCTGAATAGCAATAGGGTTACAAGAAACCTTGAAGTGAAAACAATAATACGTATGCTAAGATAATTAATCAATCCCCCTCTAACTCTAACCCTAGAACCTCCTTTTATAGCATGAGGAGTCCTAGTCGGTTTACAAGACTTCCTATACAAGTAAAATATTCATACGTATCTTTTCTATACTTATCTTAACATACTTTACATAATTAATAAGCAATAGAGTAATCCTTCTAGCAGCAGAGTCCTCGTGAGCTAGCAGCAGAGTTACAATATGCCTATTATACCAAAACAGCAGAGTTATCAAAACAGCAGAGTTCTTATGCTAATCAGCAGAGTTACATAATTATCCGGCAGAGTTGTTATTCTCCAATCAGTAGCATTTCAGACCCAACAACCTCTTTTGCCTAGCTTGATTTGATCTTGAAGAACACCAAAAAAATGCTAGATTACTTCCAGAAATTCAGATGGAGGTGGGATCGATTTTAGTTTGTCGAGTTTAGGGTTTTTCGGTTAGGGTTTTTAGGAAATAAATGGATTTGGTTAAACAAATAGCTATAGGCCGAGAGATGAGGAGGGGGAAGGCCTTAGGAGTCGGCCCATATGCAGAATAAAATCAACAACTTTAATTTTGTAATTATCTTCCTAATTTAGATTTGATTTTATCTTGATTTAATTAATTTATAAATACATTAATTAATTTAAATACAAGTTTTCTGTATATATAAATATTTTTTGTGCATCAATCATTTTTGGACATGTAAAAATGTTAACATGTTGTCTCAGAATTAATTTACTTCATATGTAGTTTCATTTTCAGAAGTTCGGAATTAATTTGGTACCTTATAAGTGTTTTTATTAAATTTTAAAGTTTCAGGGGTATTTTGGTCATTTTCATGCTTACTAAATCTCAGGTATTACAACTTCTTCCCCTCTAAAAGAATAATTTTCGTCCTCGAAAATTGAGGTGAAACGAAACGGAAACACAACTGACTGTGAACAGAAATATGAAATACTTGTTTCTCATGACTCTATCTTGTTGATCAAGCTTCGGTTTCCTTAGAAAAGACAAATCATACTGAATCCAGATCAAAGAATGATATAACAACGTAACAGATGATAATCGTATTCTCTTAGAGGAAACGCAGGAAGTACATAGGATTTTGACGGATATGTCGTCCACAGAATTTGATTAGACAAATCACATTAGCACGTACAGAAAAATAGATTGTCGATAACGTCGATGGGAAGAAAGTTCTACAACCGAACCTAAGACTCTTATCAGAAACACAGAGGCCAGCAAAAGCATGTTAAGAATCCAACGTATCAAATCGTATAACGGTGAAAGCAGATTACGCGTATAGGTAGAGTGAACTTAAAGTCTCACTAACGCAGATGATCGCAAACAGTTATCAGAATTTCTAAAGCTCTAAGGCACTTCTCGAAATATCCGATGCCCACAACAAGTGCATGTTATATGATGTAAGTATTATCACGTTGGCTAGACGTCATAATACTGGCATCATATAAATATGCCCTCATGATGGTCATACTTTATCTCAAGTCGTGAACAGAACCAACTTATCTTAATCCACCTAGTCTTCCTACGGTCTCAGAGGTCATCAAAATCAAATACCCTAACTAAGAGGGGAACGAATCACTCGAAAGAGTTAACGGAAGTCCCAGAATGTCTATCAGAATTTGGTACATCAGATCATCCATCATTCGTCAAATTTCACATAACAAATCATCGTCTGACATACGCAGAATGAACACAGAGCGAAATTACTACAGAGAACCTAAATCATTCAAAGAGTTTTATCATCAGGTAACAGAAATTTAAATAGGTCAAGAGGAAATGAATTACGTCATCCCTAGCTTCATCCATCACAGAATTCATTCTTCCTAACCAAACGTTCGCTTCAGAATTTTCTTCCATTCAAAATCATGATCTCAATTTCCATTCTCAAGTCTGCTTCTGCTCCCAATTCATCTTAGTACAACTAAAATGAATAGAGAAGCAAGACTGCGAGTCTTGGACAAGTCTGCTAGCACAGTTCGGAATTCGCCAACTCAGATTGCTGTCATCATCGGATGCTTGGTAGTGGTGTCTGCTACAATCTTTGAACGCCAATCACATCTACTCTTCCAGAACAAAGGTCATTCCATTTAATACGAAGATGGTCTTCATGTTCCTCGTTCGTCTCAGAGCACGAACATGTTGTCATACTATGACAATTGTCCAACTACTCGCGAAAACATGATTCTCATTAGCCAATACAATTGGCATCATTTAAAACTCATGATGGTCACAATGAGTACGAAAACAGCTTTCATGAATCGTTTCAGGGAAACTTCATATCTAAATCACATCACCAATCTTTACGAATAAAACTGAAATACTTTACGAAAGTTGCTCTCAGTTAGTCATCTCCCTTCTTAGGAGTTCTTGTGGTTGCTTCTTCAGTCCTTCAAACATTAAATGAGGTTGTCTGATACAGAGTTCACAAGGATAGAATAATTTAATCATTTATACTCAGAAATGAAAAGTGATTACGGTTGAGATTACGGTTAGGTTTACGATAGTTGATATGCGAGACGCAAAATTTTCTCTTTCTTCTTTATAAATTAATAGGGTATTTAAAAGGGGACACTGAGGTGAAACAAAATCATATCTCATCAGTTTCTTCAATCTCTCAACTTCTATAGCATCATGGCTCGTCAACCGAGATCGGTTCAGAATCAATTCTACTTCTCAAACGGAAGGAAAACCCAAGAGTTTCATCAGAAAATGCCAGAAAATTTGTACAACAAAACTTTCAATGCCAGCACTCTCTAGGGGTGGATACTAATAGGGTGTCAGGAGAATTTAACAATCAAATGAGATCAGGGTACATATTTCCATAGCAGTGTTAAGCTTAACAGATTTAAGCGGTTAAAGGTTATTATAACAAAGTAGGGTGGAGCAGATTGTTATATTTCAGATACGGTAGTCTATGGTAGCTTTTACGAAGAGCCAGCCAATCAATAATCAAAAGATCTCCAAAATCAAGTATATCAATAGTAAACAGATCCGCAGAACAAATATGGTCATTAAACCAGACGGATAGTTCATATGTCAGAGTCAAGTACATGGTTCATCAAGGTGTTAGGGATAGATAAGCGAACAGTTCAAGGTGTTTGGAGTTTTGTTTAGCTTTTAGCACAAGTGGCAGGTAGGTTGTGAATCATCGGTAATACGAACATCGTATACTGTCAAAGTGAGGCGTATGAATATCGGTTATCAGCATCATCATGCTCAGTTAACAATCCCATACAGAGATAGTATTTGAATCAAATCCTTCTAAAGGAAAACTGATTGGCAAATAAGATTCATCATTCAAGGGAGGGAATAAACTTCGATATCCGAGGTTAATAATCACTAGAGTTCTAATAGGAGTAGTAATAGATTTGCAAGACAGAATAGTATCAGGTGATACATTTATATCCGGTATGGGTAATGAATTTATAGAAGGTGTCAACCACATTAGAGTTAAACGGCCTTTGGGATGGTCGGAAAGATATCAGACTGTTTATCAAACAGATCGGAAGTGAAGGTCAAAATCAGGTAATGGCAGCAAAAGTTTAACAATTGGTAATCATGTCAGGGGTTCCAAAATTGTTTCAAACGCCAAAGGTGAGACATAGGAGGATAGTTACCAGTATTAAATGATCAGTCAATCAATCCTTATAAGGATAAAATCAAGGTCACTATCAAAGAAAGACGGATCAATAAAGAAAAATCTTATCATTCAGAAGGAGAGTGAAAAATTTTTACACTCGTGGTTAAACACACAAAAATTCTCATGGAAACAGGGATGGTTAAGATGAAATCGAATAGTGTCAAAAGATTCATAGATGATTATCAAAAGCAAGAAACAAATAATAGAATGTATTATGTATATCATCGTCATGGGGATTCTCAGAGTGCCCGAAGAGGCATCAGAATGATTAACAAAAGGACCAGAGGTCGGAGTCGGAATCTGAGGCAAGGATCAAATAGTGTCAGACAATTACTATGCAATTTTCAATGCTTCAGGTTTTATTTAGGTTTCAATTCTTAGGTGGTGCAAGGCATAAGCTCTAAATTTCCAAATGTGATTTCAATAGTCTTTAACCAAAAGCAAGGCACGAATCAGAGTGATGCGGAAGCAATGCTACTTAAACATATGACTTATAGTCTACCCATTCCTCACTGGTCAGAATTTAAGTTCCTATAGGGAAATCCTAAAGCAAATTCTCAAAGGTTGTCCTACGAGCGCCTACAGTGGAAACTTAGTGGTCCAGACTTCACAGGTCAAGGGTAAATGTATTACGAGTCGCACCCTGGCTCTGATACCATAAATTGTAACACCCCAACCCGACAAGGGTAAAGATATCACAATAATGGATTCATATCAGAACAAAACAAAGCATACATCTACAGTAATACAAAAATCTCAAAGGTTACAACGAAATACTGAAACTTCAAGGTTACAAATGAGAACTTCCAAAAACACTAATTCTAAAATACATTATCTTCTAGTCAACTCTAATCCAGAATAGCTATCAAATCTTCAAAGTCCAAAGGTACACTCTTCACTCATTCCCAGCTTCCTACTAAAACCTGCCGCAGGAAAAGAAATGCGGCTGAGCTACGAGAGCTCAGTGAACAGATATATCGATAACAAAAGCAGTAACTGATAGCAGTACAAAGAAAATCCGGAATACAGATCATACAGATATAATCAGGGTACAGAGATAAATAATGGAATAAGAATGAAGAAGAAAGTATAAGGAAAAAGATAAGTAAAGGTTATAGGAAAACAGAAATCCACCACGAGCCCAGAACAGATAATATAATAACCATGTAACCAGATAAGTAATCTAGAGGGGATGCCTCTTCAAGTAACCAGATAATATGAGGGGTGTCCTCATGTATCAATTGGAGTGATCAGCTCCCAGATAATGTGAAAGACGTGTATCGCACACACCATCAGTCACCAGATATATATATAACAGTAAACAGTAACAGATAACAGAAATCAGATCAGATCTAGGATGCATCCATACGCCCCAGGTGGCCAGAGTCTACCAATACACACCAGATAAAATAAAGTCAGGGACGGGACAGGTCATCACTCTCCTGCCCTAGAGTCATGCCATCGGTGCATCAATGACATGGACATGAAACCCTCATGCCTAGTGAGGTGGCTCGGGTATCAAACCGTGGTCAGGGTCAAGTATCAAGTATCAGGTCAAAATCAGAGTGTCATATCAGAAGGTTCATAGCATAAGGTTCATGTCAATTAGTTTCAGAATTAAATATCAAAGGTTCAGTATCAGATTGTTCAATATCAGAAAGATTAACATGTATCAGAAGGTTCATAATCAAAGTTTCATAGCAACAGTTTATTTAGAAAGGTTTCTATTTAAAGGTCCCATTAAAACAATCCTTCAAAAATGGTTTTCATAACAACTGATCTTACAACATAGTTTTCATAAAAATGGTCTTCCAAAACTTTTAGTAACTTTCATTTAAAGTGGTATCACTTCTTTTTAAAATAGCTTTTCTCATTCAGTTTCATATTTAGTTTAAGAAAGGCTCAAAATCAATTAAGTTCAAATAAGGATTTAAAAGATTAAGGTTTATATCAAAAATCAAATCAAAGTTTACAACAAGTATATCAGATTAAGGTTCAAAACAAGGTTCACAGATCAGGGTTCAGAACAAGAGATCAAAATAAAAGGCTCAAGAAAGGTTCAGAACAAAGAAACGCATTAGAGGTTTACAAACAGGTTTACAATCAGAGTTCAGGAAAAAGGTTCAGAATAAAAGAATCATATCAGAGGTTCAAACAAAAGGTTCAAGACAAACAGATCACAACAAAGATCTACAAACAAAAGGGAACATAGCAATGGTATAGGGAATCCTAATAGGGAAATGAAAACAGAAAGGAAAGGGAATGAAAACCCTTACTGAAAAAGGGCAGAATATATGTACCTTATTAGCAAAGCAGAATAAGCAAAACAGACACGGAACAGACATCAGGACTTCTCCTTCTTCACACCTAAAGAAGTAGAAGACAGAATTACTACAGATTCTAGTTCAGATTATTACTTTTAGTTTACCTTTCCATTTTAAGTAACTTTCTATTTTTAGCAGGTTTCCAGAATTAACAGATTTCCATATTTAACCAGATATTAATATCTCAGATTATGTTAAGTCCTTATTTAAGGCTTATTATGGTATTAAGGTATCTTTTAGCAGGTTACAAAAGTTTAGGGTTTATTATGACAGATTTTCATAGTTCAGGGTTTTAATTGTAAATTCATCTAATTCAAAGGCATAAAGTGAAAATACTTTAAGTTACTGACTTAAATACTTATTTTATTCAGAATGACATCTTAATCCTTTTAGTTTCACAATTTACAGATTATACCCCTCTAGTTACCATATTTACAAAACAAACCCTAGATTTACAATATTCACAATTAAATCCCTACAATATTTATATTTACCAACCAAGCATCTTATTTTACATAATTACAGAATGTAACATCAGAATTAAGTATATTACAGATCAGATCCCTCAGAATTCAGAATTTACATAAATGGTCCTTTAAGTTTACAAAACTTATAAATTAAATCATAATTTCATAACAATTACATATTAAGCCCATAAATCCTCAAAATTACACATTACAATTTTAATATCAGTATTTACTCAGAATAACATCAAGATTCCAGAATTTACACTTTTAGTCCCTCTATTTTAATTAATTACAAAACAACCCTTATAAATACAATTAATTCATTATCTTGCAATATTTACACTTAGGACCCTCAAGTTATATTTTTCCCACATTCCTACAGATGTATATAACATTATAAAAATACCCTACAAGTTTCAAAGTTGGTAAAACACACCCCTATGATTTAACACTAATCGTATTTACTTTTTAAATCCCAAATCCAAACCCTAATTCATCAAATCATTACACCATCATTATACAATCATTAATATGCATTTATTAATCATATTTCATCATTTAAAACCAAACCCTAAATCGTTCTAGGGTTTCTTTCTAATTTTTCCTTAATTTTTCAATATACCCGATTAGAAAATAATTCAAGATCAATTCGAATAAGCTTATAAAAATCACATGGCTATTTTTCTAGGCTTATATAATCATCATAGAACATGTAAAAATTATGGTTACAACCCAGAAAATTCGTATAACAATATTTAGGAATTAAGTGTGTTTTAGCTTTTTAATTTTCGTATGCTTGATTTAGCTTGCATGATTCATGTTTATCATTTTTTATGAGTTATATACGACCTGAGCAACACTATAAAAATACCAACATGAATTTAGAACACAAGAATTAGTCGTGGTAAATTATTACCTCTCGGATGGGATAAATCGACAAGAAAAAGGAACTAGCGATCAACCAAGCTTCTTGTGACCAAACACATATTTTGCCTAGCTTGATTTGATCTTGAAGAACACCAGAAAATGCTAGATTACTTCCAGAAATTCAGATGGAGGTGGGATCGATTTTAGTTTGTCGAGTTTAGGGTTTTTCGGTAAGGGTTTTTAGGAAATAAATGGATTTGGTTAAACAAATAGCTATAGGCCGAGAGATGAGGAGGGGGAAGGCCTTAGGAGTTGGCCCATATGCAGAATAAAATCAACAACTTTAATTTTGTAATTATCTTCCTAATTTAGATTTGATTTTATCTTGATTTAATTAATTTATAAATACATTAATTTATTTAATTACAAGTTTTCTGTATATATAAATATTTTGTGTGCATCAATCATTTTTGGACATGTAAAAATGTTAACATGTTGTCTCAGAATTAATTTACTTCATATGTAGTTTCGTTTTCAGAAGTTCGGAATTAATTTGGTACCTTATAAGTGTTTTTATTAAATTTTAAAGTTTCAGGGGTGTTTTGGTCATTTTCATGCTTACTAAATCTCAGGTATTACAATACAGGAAAACCAAATTTCGATAAAGAACCAAGAATCATGTACGTCTACAGTAGTTATCGAAATTTCTTGTATAAGAGATTATCGAAATTGCCATTTCTATCGAAATTGTCATTTCTATCAAAATTGATCAAATTCTATAGAAATTGCCATTTCTATCAAAATTGGACAAATTCTATCGAAATTGGACAACTTCTATAGAAATTGCCATTTCCATCGAAATTGGTCAACCTGTTACAATTTGTTCTCTATCGAAATTACACTGTCTAAATTCACATAAAATTGAAAATTGTAGAAATTGCTCTTTGAAACAAAATGCTATGTTTAAACCTGTAAAATCAAACTAAGCAACAAAAGGATCACGTGTGAAACAACAAGTTTAACTATTTGCTAACTTTCGTGTATCCTGCAAATCTGTGTTTGAATGATGTTTCAGAAATCTCAAATGGCTGCACCACAACAACAACCACTTTCAATGCTCACAAAAGCTGAAGTTTTCCCACAAGGCTATAAGTTGGAGATTGGCAACAACAACGCAAGGGTAGAATTTCACAAGATTAAGTGTGTTGAGCCAACCTGTGAGATTGCGATAGAGGTTCTCAAGCAACACCCATGCAGATATATGTTAGAGAAGTCAGCTAGTGTTCCAGAATTTTATATTCATCAGATGTGGGAAACTTTGAAGCTAGACTTAAGAGAAACATATTTCACTTGCACGCTGGACCGCAAGGAAGTCACTGTCGACAAAGACTACCTTTGCAAGGCCTTGCTACTTCCAGAAGCACCTCAACCAAACAACAAATTCTTCCCAACACCTACAGAAGAAGAGGTTCTCAACTTCCTTGATGAGATTGGCTACGATGTGCAACCGGGAAAACCATTGACAAATATCTCAAGGGTTGAAATGAAGCTTATCCCACAACCCTGGAGAACAATCTACTACATCCTTGCCCGATCTATCTCAGGAAGAGATAGTGGTCACAAAAACCCCGTTTGCCTCATCTTGAAGTCTTCTGGGGGATAGCTAATCAGAAAGAGATTGACTTTGCTCAATCTATCTGGGATGATCTGGTCTATCAAATTCAGAAACTGACTGCTCTAACTCCCTTAACCAAAATCCCATTTGTACATTTCACCAAGCTTCTCATCGCTCATCTAATGAATGACAACACTGATATCTCTGACCGACTTGAAGACCGTGAAATGCATCTACTCAAGATGGACAAGACCATCAACTCGGTCTACATCCCCAAAAGCAGCACGAAAAAGCAAGGGATTAGACTACCTGACTCTCTACTGACTGAAAAAGTTATGAAAACAAAAGCTTACAGAGAGTATTATAGAGCGTTCAAAGATGGTCATGTCGGGTTTTGCAAGTATGATGATGAGACTGGATCTACTAAGACTCGTTCAAAGGGTAGCAGCAAGACTAAAAGTGCTTCTAGTGCATCTATGAAGATCAGACATTCCGTACATAGAATCGTCAAAAGAAGAGTTCCGGTTACAATTCCAAATCCAGAACCTGAGGAAGGAAAGATTGTTGCAGAAGAGGAATCCGAATCAGAGACGGATACCGATGAAGAAGTTTATAGAGAAGATATAGCAACTAAGGTAGCACTAGAAGAAAGCCGTAGGTCACATAAGGCTTATGAGGAAAGACGAGCACAGTTAAGGTTTGAAGAGCAAATGAGATTTGAACAACAAAGTAAAGGAGCTGGGGGATCCCAGACCTATGTTGATCCGGTTAATCAACCCAGTGGGTCTGTGACAGTTAAATAAGTAACACCACCTCGCCCTGATCCGTATAATCAACCCTGGTGTAAAACTCGAAAATTTAAAAGCATGCAAAATGACCAAATTGCCCCTGAAACTTTAAAATTTAATTAAAACATATATAAAGCACCAAATTAATTCCAAACCTTTGGTATTGAGCAATATATGAACTGAAATAATTTTGAAGCAACATTTTAACACTTTGAAATGTACACAAAAATTAAATATCACATACAAAATACTTGTATATACCGAAAATTATTTTATTTATTTAGTTATATTTAAAAATCATTTTAAAAAGAGATAATCATCAAACTTAATTTGGAAACAATAAAAATTCTAGAAAATTGATTTTTCCACCTTATTAGGCCGAATCTTAAGCCCTCCCCTCCCCTATATCACGGCTCTTATTCCTTTCCCAATTATAGTCCCATTCGAAACCCTAAAATAACAAACCAAAAATCCTCTCTTCTCCATCCGATTTTCTGGAAGCTGGTGGGTAATTTTCTGGTGATTATCAAGGTCCAAGGAAGCTAGGAAAAATAGTGGTGAGGTCGTGGATTCGTGGGTTCGAACGTGAGGGTTTTCTTTTGGTCGAGTTGTTCATCCGATAGGTACACAAATTCATACGACCTTTTCACACGTTCTAAAATTCGTTTGGTATTTTTCTCATGATCTTTACATCATATAAGACTCATAGAAATTGGCTAAATCAAACCATGCGTGTTTTTTTGATCGTAAGAATTATTAAGATCGAAAAAACAAATAAAAATCCAAATATGTTCATACGATTTTTTTGAGGTCTGAATATAATTTTTCTGAGTCTTATACGAATCATATAATTCTGGAAAAATGTTTGTTGCATTTTTTTGAAGCCTAAATAATCTGTGATGAATTATTTTGTGTATCGGGTTTTTTTTTAGAAAATAAGAAAGAAAATAGAAAACCTAATCGAATGATTTAGGGTTACGGTTTTGGTGATTGGATCTGAGTAATAAATGTGTTTTTAAGGTTGTAATAATGATTTGGTAATGATTGGTAAACTAGGGTTAGGGTTTTGTGAAATAAAAAGGTTACCGATGGAGTTTTTGGAAACTAAAGGGTGTGTTTTGTAATTTATTAAACTTGTGGGTTATTTTTGTAAGTCAATTCGGATCAGCGGTAAAATGTATGAATTATAATATGGGGGTATCTTGTGTAAAATTTGTAAGTAAAAGGTTTATTTGGTAATATATGATTCGAATTAGAAACTAATTGAAATAGAGGGGCTGTTTTGTAAATTCTGGAAACTTAAGGGTGTTTCGTAAAATTAATTATGTAAGGGGTATGATGTGTAATTTTGAATACTTAAAGGCTTAATGTGTAATTATTAATAATTTATGAGTCGAATTGTATAAGGTATAAATTAAGGGACTTGTTTTGTAATTTTTATAAAATGGAGGGTGATTCTTCCCATAATAATGTTTAATTGATAACTTAACCTACTTTGAAATATTTAAATCTTGCTAAATATAGAAATCTGCTAATTATAGAAACTTACTAAATAAGGAAACTTTCTAAAAATAGAAACTTGCTAATTTTGGAAAAACCTGCTAAATATGGAAAGTTACTATTTCTGGAAAGTTACTATAAATGGAAAGCCGACTAAAATAAGTAATCTGAATTAAATAAGCTATTAATAAGACAGTCATGAATTCGTGTAGATTCGCTGAAGATGGAGTTGCTTCCGACCTTTATATTTTCTGTTGTGTTTTCACTTGCGGTATAAGGTACAGATATTCTGACCTTCTCACAGGTTTCTCATGAACCCCTTTCTCTGTATATCTTGTTTTCCCTTGAACCTTGCTATGTTTCCGCTGTTCTGTGAACTCTGCTATGATCCCTTTCATATTCTGATCTGTTTAGCTTCTGATTTGATGCCATTGCTATAATACCCTTTGCTTTGAACCTTTTCTATGATCCCCTTTGTTATGATCTCTGATATGAATCTATACTGTGAAAACCTTTTAATTATGACCTGGAAATGTTTTGAGAAAAATCGTTGGTTTTAAAATGATGTTTATGAGTACGATACGATACTACTTTTATATGAAAATATACTAACTTTTAGGAAAATTATTTTTAAAGACTGTCCTTATGAAAAACCGTTTTGAAAGATCATTTTTATGAAAACTACTTTGAAAGATCATTTTTATGAAAACCATTATTAAAGGATTGCTTTAAATGAACTTTTGATAGAAATTCCTGAAATGAACTTTTGCTATGAAATTTTGATTTTTGAACCTTGATATACTTTTCTGAACCATTTGATATGATCCAGTTGATCTGAATCTTGACTTGAAACTTTGATATGAACCTTGATCTGATAAACTCTGATTTAAACCTAATTGATTTTGAACCTCTGATATTACTTCTGAAATAATTGACATGAACCTTATGCCATGAACCTTTATTTATGACACTCTGATTTTGAGATGATATCTGACCTTGACCACGGTTTGATACCCGAGCCATTTCACTAGGCATGAGGGTTTCATGTCCTTGTCATTGATGCACCGATGACTTGACTCTAGGGTAGGAGAGTGATGACCTATCCCGTCCCTGATTTTATCTGTTACGTAGAGGAAAAATCTGGCCTACTGGGGCTATGGATGCATCCTAGATTTGATCTGTTTCTGTTATATGTATCTGTCTATCTGTTATATATATCTGGTGACTGATGGTGTGTGCGATACACGTCTTTCACATATATGGGAGCTAGGTACTCCATTTGATACATGAGGACACCCCTCATATTATCTGGTTACTTGAGAGGCATCCCCTCTGGTTTGCTTATATGGTTACATGGTTATGATATTATCTGTTTTGGGCTCGTGGTGGATTACTGTTCCTTTTTCTCTTTCCTTTATTCTTATTTCTTTACTTATTCCTTAACCCATATTACATATGCATGACCTTTATTTCTGTTACGTTGTACTTTTCTCCACTACTGCTTTGTTATCGTTATATCTGTTCACTGAGCTCTCGTAGCTCAGCCGCATTTCTTTTCCTGCGGCAGGTTTTAGTAGGAAGCTGGGAATGAGTGGAGAGTACCTTGGACTTAGATGACGTGATAGCTATTCTGGATTAGAAATGACTAGAAGTTATTATTATGTTAGAATTAGAGTTTATTGGAATTCTCATTTGTAACCTTGTAGTTCTCAGTATATCATTTGTAACCTTTGAATTCTTGTATTACTTTAAATGTATGCTTTGTTTTAATCTGATATGAAACCATTATTGTGACATCTTTACCCTTGTCGGGTTGGGGTGTTACACGAATTGATACGCCTGGATTCTTGTCACGCATTTTGCTGACCTCTGCACTTCCAATAAGAATCTTAGGTTCTGTTGTAGAACTTTCTGCCAATTGATGTTATCGATAATCTATTTTCTGTACGTTCTCATCTGATTTGTCTAATCAAATTCTGTGGACGGCATATCCGTCAAAATCCTATGTATTTCTTACGTCTCTTCTGAGAGAATCTGATTATCATCTATTACAGTTGGTATATTATTCTTTGATCTGGATTCAGTATGAGTTGTCTTTTTATGAGGAAACCGAAGCTTTGATCAACAAGATAGAGTCATGAGAAACAAGTCTTTCATAATTCTGTTCACAGTCAGTTGTGTTTCCGTTTCGTTTCACCTCAATTTTCGAGGACGAAAATTTTTCTTTTAGAGGGGAAGAAGTTGTAAAACCCGAAAATTTAAAAGCATGCAAAATGCCAAATTGCCCCTGAAACTTTAAAATTTAATTAAAACATATATAAAGCACCAAATTAATTCCAAACCTTTGGTATTGAGCAATATATGAAGTGAAATAATTTTGAGGCAACATTTTAACACTTTGAAATGTACAAAAAAAATTAAATATCACCTACAAAATACTTGTATAACCGAAAATTATTTTATTTATTTAGTTATATTTAAAAATATTTTAAAAAGAGATAATCATCAAACTTAATTTGGAAACAATCAAAATTCTGGAAAATTGATTTTGTCAACCTTATTAGGCCGAATCTTAAGCCCTCCCCTCCCCTATATCACGGCTCTTATTCCTTTCCCAATTATAGTCCCATTCGAAACCCTAAAATAACAAACCAAAAATCCTTTCTTCTCCATCCGATTTTCTGGAAGCTGGTGGGTAATTTTCTAGTGATTATCAAGGTCCAAGGAAGCTAGGAAAAATAGTGGTGAGGTCGTGGATTCGTGGGTTCGAACGTGAGGGTTTTCTTTTTGTCGAGTTGTTCATCCGATAGGTACACAAATTCATACGACCTTTTCACACGTTCTAAAATTCGTTTGGTATTTTTCTCATGATCTTTACATCATATAAGACTCATATAAATTGGCTAAATCAAACCATGCATGTTTGTTTGATCGTAAGAATTATTAAGATCGAAAACACAAATAAAAACCAAATATGTTCATACGATTTTTCTGAGGTCTGAATATAATTTTTCTGAGTCTTATACGAATCATATAATTCTGTAAAAATGTTTATTGCATTTTTTTGAAGCCTAAATAATCTGTGATGAATTATTTTGTGTATCGGGTTTTTTTAGAAAATAGAAAATAACCAAATCGAATGATTTAGGGTTAGGGTTTTGGTGATTGGATCTGAGTAATAAATGTGTTTTTAAGGTTGTAATAATGATTTGGTAATGATTGGTAAACTAGGGTTAGGGTTTTTTGAAATAAAAGGTTACCCATGGAGTTTTTGGAAACTAAAGGGTGTGTTTTGTAATTTATTAAACTTGTGGGTTGTTTTTGTAAGTCAATTCGGATCAGGGGTAAAACGTATGAATTATAATATGGGGGTATCTTGTGTAAAATTTGTACTTAAAAGGTTTATTTGGTAATATATGATTCGAATTAGAAACTAATTGAAATAGAGGGGCTGTTTTGTAAATTCTGGAAACTTAAGGGTGTTTCGTAAAATTAATTATGTAAGGGGTATGATGTGTAATTTTGAATAACTTAAAGGCTTAATGTGTAATTATTAATAATTTATGAGTCGAATTGTATTAGGTATAAATTAAGGGACTTGTTTTGTAATTTTTATAAAATGGAGGGTGATTCTTCCCATAATAATGTTTAATTGATAACTTAACCTACTTTGAAATATTTAAATCTTGCTAAATATAGAAATCTGCTAATTATAGAAACTTGCTAAATAAGGAAACTTTCTAAAAATAGAAACTTGCTAATTTTGGAAAAACCTGCTAAATATGGAAAGTTACTATTTCTGGAAAGTTACTATATATGGAAAGCCGACTAAAATAAGTAATCTGAATTAAATAAGCTATTAATAAGACAGTCATGAATTCGTGTAGATTCGCTGAAGATGGAGTTGCTTCCGACCTTTATATTTTCTGTTGTGTTTTCATTTGCGGTATAAGGTACAAATATTCTGACCTTCTCACAGGTTTCTCATGAACCCCTTTCTCTTTATATCTTGTTTTCCCTTGAACCTTGCTATGTTTTCCCCTGTTCTGTGAACTCTGCTATGATCCCTTTCATATTCTGATCTGTTTAGCTTCTGATTTGATGCCATTGCTATAATACCCTTTGCTTTGAACCTTTTCTATGATCCCCTTTGTTATGATCTCTGATATGAATCTATACTGTGAAAACCTTTTAATTATGACCTGGAAATGTTTTGAGAAAAATCGTTGGTTTTAAAATGATGTTTATGAGTACGATACGATACTACTTTTATATGAAAATATACTAACTTTTAGGAAAATTATTTTTAAAGACTGTCCTTATGAAAAACCGTTTTGAAAGATCATTTTTATGAAAACTACTTTGAAAGATCATTTTTATGAAAACCATTATTAAAGGATTGCTTTAAATGAACTTTTGATAGAAATTCCTGAAATGAACTTTTGCTATGAAATTTTGATTTTTGAACCTTGATATACTTTTTGAACCATTTGATATGATCCACTTGATCTGAATCTTGACTTGAAACTTTGATATGAACCTTGATCTGATAAACTCTGATTTAAACCTAATTGATTTTGAACCTCTGATATTACTTCTGAAATAATTGACATGAACCTTATGCCAGAACCTTTATTTATGACACTCTGATTTTGAGATGATATCTGACCTTGACCACGGTTTGATACCCGAGCCATTTCACTAGGCATGAGGGTTTCATGTCCTTGTCATTGATGTACCGATGACTTGACTCTAGGTAGGAGAGTGATGACCTATCCCGTCCCTGATTTTATCTGTTACGTAGAGGAAAAATCTGGCCTACTGGGGCGTATGGATGCATCCTAGATTTGATCTGTTTCTGTTATCTGTATCTGTCTATCTGTTATATATATCTGGTGACTGATGGTATGTGCGATACACGACTTTCACATATCTGGGAGCTTGTAACACCCCAACCCGACAAGGGTAAAGATATCACAATAATGGATTCATATCAGATCAAAACAAAGCATACATCTACAGTAATACAAAAATCTCAAGTTTACAATGAAATACTGAAACTACAAGGCTTACAAATGAAAACTTCCAAAAACACTAATTCTAAAATATATTATCTTCTAGTCAACTCTAATCGAGAATAGCTATCAATCTTCTAAGTCCAAAGGTAACTCTCCACTCATTCCCAGCTTCCTACTAAAACCTGCCGCAGGAAAAGAAATGCGGCTGAGCTAGGACAGCTCAGTGAACATATATAACAATAACAAAACAGTAACAGATGGCAGTACAAAGAAAATTAGGAATACAGATTATACAGATATAATCAGAGTGAAGAAATAAGAGTAAGGAATAAATAAGGAATCAGGTTTAAGGAAAAAGGAAAGAAAAACAAGAAAAAGGAAACAATTAAGATTTATAAGATAAGGAAAACAGAAATCCATCACGAGCCAGATAACAGATAATATCATAACAGTGTAACCATATAAGCAATCTAGAGGGGATACCTCTCAAGTAACCAGATAATATGAGGGGTAACCGCATGTATCAAATTGGAGTGATCATCTCCCAGATAATGTGAAAGACGAGTATCGCACACACCATCAGTCACCAGAGATATATATATATATATAACCAGTAAATATTAACAGATAACAGAAACAGATCAAATCTAGGATGCATCCATACGCCCCTGCAGACAAATCATAATCATAATGGCCATAGCAGATAACAAATAAGGGACGGAACAGTCATCACTCTCCTGCCCTAGAGTCATGTCAAAGGTGCATCAATGACATGGACATGAAACCCTCATGCCTAGTGATTGGCTCGGATATCAGACTGTAGGTCAAAGGTCAGATGTACTATCAAAATAATCAAAAAGTCATATCTTAAGGGTACATGGCAAAAAGGTTCATGTCAAGTAGTTTCAGAATTAAATATCAAAGGTTCAAATCAAGTTTATCAGATTAATTTTTATATCAAAGTTTAAGTTCAGATTAAAAGGACTATATCAAATGGTTCAGAAGAGTATATCAAGATTCATAATTAAAAGTTCGTAGCAAAAGTTCATTTTAGAAGTTCCTGTCAAAAGTTCACTTAAAGCAATTGATGAAGCGAAAAGTGTACCGCTTTTAGGGGGTCATTTAAGCCCTAAATCGTATTTATTTGATCAAATATTGCCCTAAATCGTTCCTTTTGTCATTTTAGGTACTTTGGAGAAGAAATCTGGAAAAGGAAGCATTTTGGACGTTTTTGGAGCATAAAAGTGAAGAAAACGACAAAGTCTCCAAAGCTGCTGGAAAAGTACACGTGACGGCGTCAAGGATTGCTCCTGACGGCGTCACGGCTTGGCAAAAGAGGTGGATGATAATGACAAATACAATGATCCCTTTAAGGTGATCAAGGCCGTCACGGTTTAAGTTAAAGAGGGACGACGTCAAGCACAATTGTGACGGCGTCAACCCTTGACGCGCCAGAGTGGATTTTGGAGGATTAAAGAGGGACGGCGTCAGGAAGACCATCCGGGAACCCTAGCCGCGGCGAGGTGACGGCGTCACCTCCTACAACGTGACGCCGTCAGCCCCTAAATTCTATATATAGTTTTGCAATTTTTAGTCATTAGTGTGCAACTTTGTGAGGAGAAACCCTAAGACGAATTTTCTGCCATTTTTAAGGGTTTTATACCCTTGGATCTCCCATGTTTAATTGAAGATAAGTAATCAATTAATCATTCAATATGTCTATGTGTTGTTTGATTATATCTTGTTCTTGTCTTTTAATTAACATGCTAGGCTAGATTTATCTTGTGTTTGCTTAGATCTAATGAAACCTAACTATTGATTATTGGTTGTTGGTGTGTTATTAATTGTATTGGATGATTGTTTATCGATGTTAGGCTTAAGAAAACTGGCTAACCTCCTATACGGTAACTTGCTTGAACGTCTTAAGAAACATGAACCAATGCGTACTAAGGTTTTTATGTTGTATTTAATGCATGAACGAATTCTAGTGATCCCATGTTAGGAGCTTCTTAGCCGGCTCGACATAGGAGTGAAGTAGGAGCTTATAGAGTTGGGGAAGTACGTACGCCACCCCACGATTGGTATTAAGGAATACACCCGTCATCCACGCAATTAATACACACTAATCAACCGGTAAAAGATAGTTAGGGAGTAAGGAAATCTAAGTAAACACATTTCTCTCCATATAAGTTCCACAACCTTTTCATTTTCAGTTATTTTATTTTATTTGCAATTGTAGTTATTTGGGTTAGTTGACTAGCAACTAATTCCGCCCACTCCTTCAAACCCGAGATTTTACTTGCTTTCATAAAATAAAAAAAATACAAAAAGAATCTTCCCTCACCCTTAGACCTATTAGAGTAGTTTTTCAATCCTAACGACACTATTCCCCTAGAGAACGATCAATCCCCCGGTACTTGCCACTACACTATACTACATCGGTCAGGTACACTGCCTGGTGGGGATTGCAAGCCTCTTGAGATCCCTCGAGAGGTAAAACCTGTTGTAAGGTCGCAAAACCACGCATCAAGTTTTTGGCGCCGCTGCCGGAGAATAGTTATTGTTTAGGTTGAATTTTTATTTTATTAGGTCTACTCACTAGATTCCTTTCTAGTGAGATTTTTATTTTATTTTTCTAGGTTTTTCTTTAGTCTATCTTTTTTCTTCGTTTCTTTGTTCGTAACCATTACCATCCGACATCATGGAAGTGGTAATATCCTCGATCCCAACAACCCACCACCACAACAACACCCACCTCCTAGAGCCCGTACCTTAGGAGACTACTCCCGTCCTAGCCACCATGGCTATCGAAACACCATTGAGCTCACTCAAGGAGCCAATGTCACTCCCTTGCGATCCGACACCATCCGGTTGGTGCAAAGCGGATGCGCATTCCATGGATTTCGTTCAGAAGATCCTAATCAACATCTCAAGGACTTTCTCAAAATCGTTGATTCCATAGACCTTGATGTTGCCACTCGAGAGACGACCCGACTGCGTCTCTTTCAATTCTCTCTGCGGGATCAAGCTAGTCAATGGCTAGAGCGTCTACCCGCAGGATCCACCACCTCTTGGGATGATCTCACCACTCGTTTCCTAGCTCAGTTTTTCCCACCAGGAAGAACTACCAAGCTAAGGAATGATATCTTGATGTTCCAACAACGTCAAGGCGAAACCCTCTACGAGGCATGGACTCGATTCAAGGACTTACTCCAAAAAGTCCCTCACCATGGCATAGAACTTTGGCTCCAAGTCCAAATCTTCTATGACCATATCAATCTCTCCACGAGGCAAACCATTGACCAATCGGCCGGTGGTAAGCTACGTGATCTAAGTGCGGAACAATCATGGGCTCTCCTGGAAGATCTTGCTCTTTATGACAACGAAAGTTGGAGTGATCCCCGTGATTTGAATAAAACGGTCAAGGCAATATCTTTGCCTTCGAACAATTCAAGCACTTCCGACCGTAGGATCATAGAACTTGAAGACCAAGTCAAGTTTTTTATGAAATCCTACGAGGCTCCTAAACCTTCAAGCCAAGTGAACAAAATCACTTCTTCATGTGAATTATGTAGTGGTCCCCACGACACTCGTGATTGCGTGGAACTCCCCGAACAAGCTTTTGCGGACTACGCATCCTCGCGTATCGACGGAGCGGGAGACAAGTGGTACACTCTCAAACCCGAGCCAAACCCCTACGGTGATTCATACAACCCCTCATGGAAAAATCACCCAAACCTTAGGTGGAAACAAAACCAAAACGCACAACAAACCAATTCTTCCAACCCACCTAATCGTTTCCAATCAAGCGGTTCACCCTCGAACCGTACTTTCAATAACAATCCTTCCAACAATTATGGTAGTACCAATAACTTTGAAGTATTCTTATCATATTTATACTCCTGATCTGCGTCTAGGATTTCTATTTCATGCACAAAACCAAAACTTGGGGTATATGCATAATTTTTGACAAATCATGAAGCATGTTTACTGCATTACACTTAAAAACATGTTTTTCTTAGTTAGGAATTGCATCTCATAGCACATTGTCTTAATTTAACAAAAACCCCTTGAAAATTTTCTTACTAAAACCTTCTAACGACTAGGTAAAATGATTTTTTTTTTAACATTGTTCATACAAATGTAAAAACGTTATCTTTTAGCCATCACTTGCATAATGTCTCTTGAATGCTAAAGGAAATACATAATTAATATGTATTTTCGGGTACATTCAACCATAGCTACATTGAAATAGGAGCGTTTGGGTTATCTCTTGTTTTTTTACACTAAACTTGCATAAACTAAATTTTCATGCATCAAAAAGGGTCGAGATAACCGCACCTCCACATTGTCCCCATGTAGGCACACACTAGGAATTTTACACTTAATTTGATCATTTCAACTAAAACTATGTAATTTTTTTTTATTTAGGAAAATCATGCCTCCCGCAACCAACTACGATCACAAAAGAAGAGTTAACTACTTACCCGAAGTCCACAAAACCAAAGGTCTAACCAATGCCCAAATCGAAATTTTCAAAGCTTTAGAGAAAAAGTATGTCCATGAGGGTAGAGTCGTAGATTCCTCGTTCTATGAAGGAACACAACTTAGGGAACAATTAGCCGCAATACGATTTGATACTCTTTTGGATATAGATGAACCAATCGTCCCTAGGTTCATTCTTGAGTTTTATGCTAGTGTAGGTCTTAGTTCATGTGAACAAGGTTTCTTAAGTCTTAAGTTTACTTTAAATGGTAATTTTGTCAACATCCCTCTTGATCAATTTGGTGAGGTCTTGGGCATTCCAAGTCAAGGAACATGTATTTACTCGGACAAATGGTCCTTAACAATCTTAGAATCCAATCTCGATAGGACGGCACCATATGTCACTCCTCTCGCATCAAAAGAAGAGATTAGGGAAAATCTCTTCATTCCTAAGAACAACCCCACAAGGATGTATCGTGGCCGTGAAGTTGCTAGAGATCCATTTACAATGGAGCTAAATGAACTCAAACCCGAATTCAAGAAAATGGAAGACGTCTTAAGGGCTAATGTGATGTGCACCATAGGAAACCGTGATCACATCAATGCTTGTTTGTGTCATATGATGTACAACATCTCTACTCGTCAACCCTTCAATCTTGCTTATTATGTTGCCAAAAGAATGTCTGACATTCCGGTTCAAAGCAAGATGGCAATGCCTTATGGAATGCTCTTAACCCGCCTTTATAGAGCCTTTGCACCCGCCCGTCCAAACCCGTTAGGTTTTGTTCCGGAATACAATGAAATTGAACATACCTTTGTTCCTTTGAGTGACTTTAGGGTTAGTGTTGATAAAGGTAAACGTCCTCGTGTACCAACTTCATCCTCATCATCTTCAATGAGTGAAGATGATGGTTTGCCAAATTCTAGAATTCCTCCACCCGAATACTTGAGCCATCTTCCTCCAATTCCAAATGAATCCGCTGAGTATCGAAACATTAAAGGAATGGTAAAGAATCTTGGTCGTTGGATGATGAAATTGCACAAAGGAATGAAGAAGTTGAAGAAGAAGCTTAGTTGAAGGAGTGTTTGGATTTAAACACTGTTAGCCTATGTGATGTTAAACTCTATGTGTCTCGACTCTATCTGATAATACTTGTTATGTATGTGTAATAACTAACATTTGCAGGTAGATAACCTTCATGGTTATCAATTTTCCGGGTTATAGCCTATGTTTGGCATAACATCTAAAACGGTAAGTTTCTAAGAACGGATTAAACTATGTTCAATCGTGTGTTAATGTTATCATATTTAGTTGTTTTGCTATACATATTAGATGTTAAGTAAGGTCTAGGTGAATTTTCGGGTTTTCGTCAAAAAACGAAAAATATGACAAGTGTTCTGTTTAGTTTGAACAATTAGGACACGGATCCGGCGGATCCCAAACTTTGGCTCCGCCAAGGCTTATCGTTGGTTCTGCCATCCGCCTACCTGCGGATTCGGCGGATCCCGAACTTTGGATCCGCATGTGAAACAACTTGGATCCGCAGGTTCCACAACAAAATTCTTAACCTTTTTCGACTAATCACGATTCTTAAATCTTAGTGTTTAGTATCATTTAGGATTCATTCACTGATAATAATTCATCTTAGAATCATTTAGGAAATCTTAGAAACTTAGGAACAAAATTTCCCACCAAAATTTAAATTTTTGAATTTTAGGTGTGAGTTACCAAACTGATACAAAGAAGGAACCCTTTTTAGGGATCCGTCAAATACGTGGAAATATCAAATCATAAGATTTTCCACTATCTCCTTGTATTAACTGCAAATCCACAACACATTACTCAACCAAAGCTCAATGGATTGACTTCCTTGATATGACCTGCACAAATTTTTGTTCCAAATCATTAGAAACCAACATTCTCTATTGGATTCACATCAAATCCAAACACACAGACTCACAAACCTTCTGTCTATAAATTAGCACTTTAGGATCTTCAATTCACATCACAACCATTTCTTCTCATGTACATTTTAGCTATCATACTTCACCAAAAAGTCTCAATGACAAAATCAAACAACTCCTCCACATCCAAGCCACTAAAACGAACAGCCCGTATGAGTGTGAAACCTTGTTGTTTCATCAACATCCACAATTCATTCTCTGAAGAATCATCACCACTAAACATCTCCTCACCCATTGCTAGTGAAAACTTCCTTACTTTAACCACTCCAACTCCTTCACATGTACTCATAAAAACACCACCTCCTACCATTACTCCTGTAGCAACCACACCACCACCCGCTCCCGCTCCATCACAGTCTGAGAAGTCTGCCTCATCAACATCCTCACCAAAACTCCAACCCATGGAACTATTTAGGACACCACCAACATCTCCACAACCATATCTTGAAGAGTTAGAAGATCTTCCACCTACATCAACCAATCCTCCACCAATAAGTCTTGAAAACTTAGAACCTATGCTATTTCATCCTCTCCATCCGGAGATTCATGGTCCTCTATACCGTGAAGCACCACAACCTCGTCCACAAATACCACCACTATCACCAACTTCAACACTCATCGCCATTGAAGAGGCGATGTGGAGCAACATTCCTCAAACACAAGAGGAGATAAGTGCGGAGTTAACACAGCTCTATACTCTCTCGGGTATGGTTGACCATCGCCTTCATGAAGCAATGGACATTCAAAACATCCTTATGAACTCCCTCCAAACACCACAACAACCATCAAACAACAACAACAACCAACCACCATCACCACCACCACCACCACAAAACTTGGAGCCTAGTCTTCCTCCCAGCTTCTCAAGTCATGATTGCGCACATTGTGAGAGAACGGCTCACTTGGCCCAAAGGACCAACATCTTGGTCCATGAGCTTCAAAATGAGATAAGGTTCATCTTGAACCATGTTCTTGAACGTTTAAACGCCATCTCTCATCCTTCTCAATAGGAGCTTTCTAGACTAGTTGTTAGGACCTTTTAAATTGTTTCTTTAGGACTATTTATTTCTTTCTAGGATGTCTTTTTATTTTACTAGTAACATCATTTCATCATTGTGACTTTTGTCATAAAATTTTCAATATCTATGAATGTGATGTTTTATGCTTATGAGTGATCAACATATTGCATATTATCATTATCATTGTGAACTAACATTCTTATATAGCCTATATTATACCTTGATTATGATTGCTTTAGGTACAAATAATGATCAGACACTTACTTTGACTTTTAAAAGTCAAAACATATTGAAAGGATTGTTTGGAAGAACACTTCACAAGCATTCTACTTCTTCATTGAAGTCATTCATTACTAACACTTCATTTGCAGCATATCATACCCTTCAAAGTATACGTTGGTACTCGAGAAGTGAGGAGTATACATCGAGGGGGAGCATTTCATAAGCATTTCATATACTAACCGTTTGTTTTGTAGATTCATGCATCATTTCCTTGATTACTCCATCTAGGGGGAGTATAAAACAAGGGGGAGCTTTAAAGTTCTCAAAATCGCATTCCGCTACGCTACTCTTTTTGTTTCGACAAAAAGGGGGAGAAAGGACTAAGTTTGCATTAACTGTGATTCATCACAGTACATACATTTTTACAAAACTTTTCTTTAATAAACAAACTTAATATATATTTTTAAGAACTCATACTATATTTATTTTCTTGCTCAAAAATATACCTTATGTTTTGTCATCAACAAAAAGGGGGAGATTGTTAATACAAATATCGTCTCAAAAACGTTATTTATATTCTTTGATCTTTTCTTAGTTTTGTTAATGACAAATAAAAGGAATATCTTTTAGCAAATAATAAATACTAGCTTAAGTCTCTTGAGTACACATTTTACACTTCACATAATAACCAAGAATTACAAGTTTGCTTATTTAGTAACTTGTTTCCTTAAAAGGAAACTTTAATTCTAAAATCATTCCATGACATCATTACATACATCACATATGATATCTTTGTTAGATCTTGATATATCTTGTTTAGATTTACAAGTTACATAGTTGACATTTGATGATTTAGTAAGATATGGAAGATTTGGTAAGATACACCAAATCCCTTAGCTGTCACATCCCACGGATCCAAGTCCAATGAAGGACGGATCCCTATTATGGGATCCGTGGGATCCGTCAGCTGAAGATCAGCTTGCCTATAAATAGCAAGCTGATCATTTGGCTTTCTCATCACTCATATAGCTTAACACACATATTCATTCAGTACATATCTTACTAACATCATTCATAGTTACATTTCACTTTGATCTTTCATTTTGTAGAAGAGAGATCAAGCTTTCAAGGATCTACAGAACCGTAATCCTTTAGTTGCATTACTGTGTGATATTGTAGTTTGTTTCACACATCATATCTATCATTTGTAATCAGTGAGTGTGGTTAGTGCTTTAGTCCTCAAAGCACAAAGAGGGTAGGGAGTGGTTGTACCCTTGTAAAGAACTCGACATCTAGCTTAGTGTCGGTAAAGTAAATAGGCGACGTCAGGTTGGTTCTACCTTGTGAAAGAACCCGGTGTTTAGCTTAGTACCGGAAAAGGAAGTAAGCGACGTGTAAAGTTTTTCTCCGCCTAGTAAAGGAGTTTGTTTCTTAGTGAAAGATAAACTCTCGAGTTGGAAGCTCGGGGAGTGGAGTAGGGCAAGGAAGAGAGTCCTTGTAGCCGAACCACTATAAACAACAGTGTTGTGTGGTTTGATCTTTCCTCTCTTTATCTTTTGTTTATATTGTGTGATTATTTATTTGTGATTGTTTCCTTTGAACTAACATATAGTAACAAAGCAAATAAAACTTGAAAATCGGTAAAAACTATTCAACCCCCCTTCTAGTTTTCCACACTATGGATTGACTTTGGTGATATGATAAGTTCATTTTCTTGCTCCAAATCATTAGGAACCAACATTCCTTAATGGATCAACATCAAATCCAAACACAAAGTTCAATAAACCTCACTGTCTATAAATTAGCAACCTTAGGACCATCGCAATTCACACTTTTACCATCATCTCTAAGCATTACTTCTGTACTTCTAAAGCAATCCCTCTCATTTCAACAATGACTAAATCCAACAACTCATCAACCAACAGACCACCAAGAAGGACAGCTAGTATGAGTGTCAGACCCTGTTGCTTTGTGAATCTAGCTTCTTCATCAGAAGAGTCATCACCCCTTAACATTTCATCACCTATAGCAAATGAGAACTTTCTCACTCTCTCCACTCCAACACCACCTAATGTGGTCATCAACACTCCACCACCAACAATCACTCTAGTGGCTACCACACCACCACCCGCTCCATCACAACCAACTAGATCACCATCACCTCCACACTCACCAAAACTCCGTCCAATGGAGCTATTTGTGACTCCTCCAACCTCACCACATCCATATTTAGACACCCTTGAAGACCTTCCACCAAGGTCTACAAATCCTCCACCCTTGACCTTTGAAGGTCAATAACCACTCCTTTTCCATCCCATTTATCAGGATATTCACGGTCCTGTCTACCGTGATCAAGCACCACCACAACCGCAACCTCAACCACTTTCACCAAGGTCCACCCTCAATGCCATTGATGAGGAAATGTGGATTAACCAACCCAACACCCAAGGCGCGATCCATGAAGAACTTGATCGCCTTTATGCCTTCTCAAATATGGTGGATTCCCACCTCAAAGGCTATGGACTAGCAATCAACTTTGATGGCTTCCATTATGTCTCCAACCTACATTCCACCACCTACACCATCAAACAACCAACCACCACCACCACCAACTCATGAACAAACCCTTCCACCACCTAGACATGGTTGTTCCATGTGCGAGAGGACCGCTCACTTGACTCAACGAACCAACATCTTGGTTCATGAGTTACAAAATGAAATGAGGTTCATTTTGAACCACATCCTAGAGCGCCTTAATGCTCTATCCCATCCTCCGCAATAGATATTAGAAGTTTCTCCTTTGTCTTCTTTTATAGGACTTCATAGGACTTTTTAGGACTTCTCTTTTTTAATTTCTAGGATGTATTATTTTTTAACTCCTTGTTTTGTGACTTTGATCACAAACAAATTTTCAATGGAAGGATGTTATGGTTATGCTTGTGTGTGATCAATATTTTTGCATTATCTTGGTTGGATTGAATTACTAACACTTGCATTATTAGATGGTTGGTTTAAACTATTAGCTTGGTTTGACCAATTTATACATAGTTGACTTTTTAAGTCAAACGGGTTGAACTACAATGTTTTGTTGAACTCATATTACTTAGTTGGATTATCTACAACTAACATTTGTTGTATAGCACTTGTCATCCTCATATCAAATACGTTGGTACCCTAGCAACGGGGATTATAGATCGAGGGGGAGCATATCATGAACTAACCTTTATTTTGTAGCATTTCTCATATTTGAATCATATACGTTGGTACCCTAGCAACGGGGAGTATAGATCGCGGGGGAGCATATCATGTACTAATCTTTATTTTGTAGCATTCATAATTCTTGAATCACATACGTTGGTACCCTAGCAACGGGGAGTATTGATCAAGGGGGAGCAATACATACACTAACTTTTGTTTTGTAGGATCATTCATCATAACCTTGGCACTCCAATTAGGGGGAGTATTATCCAAGGGGGAGCTTTTAAGTTCTCAAAATCCATGCATTATACTTGGTACTCCAAATTAGGGGGAGTTATCACCAAGGGCCATTTACCACATTCCGCTATGCATTTCTTCTTTTTGTTTCGACAAAAAGGGGGAGATAAGATTAGATTAAACTCATACATTGCATACATATTTTATGACCAAATTGATTTCAAAAGACTTCAAAATTTGCATAAAACTAGTTTTAATCTATATTTTTAAAAGACTTATACTTTACTTATTCCTTTGCTTAAAAATAAATTTATGTTTTGTCATCAACAAAAAGGGGGAGATTGTTAATACAAATATCGTCCTAAAAACGTTATTTATATTTTACGATCTTTGCTATATTTTGTTAATGACAATTATAAAGTTTATCTTTAGCAAAACATTAATATAAGTTAAAGTCTTTTACATTTATAGTAATAAGCTTTTAAAACCCATCATATACATGCTACATAATCACTAGGATACATGTTACATACATATATGCATTTATACTATTTACATTTTAATTCTTAAAATGTAAATATATACATGACATCATGGCATACATCATTTGGATAGCTTGTAAGACTTAGCATAATATTTTGGAAATATCTTCAAGCAATGAGTTGAATTGTGTAAGATCTTGGTAAGATTTGGTAAGAGCTAGCTGTTATGTCCCGGCGGACCCAAACAGCTATATGGGCGGAACCCAGAATTTGGGTCCGCCAAATCCGTGGCCTGTTGATGTGCCCGGTTCGGTGCAAGTTTTAAATTTATAAGGGGTGAATTATCGAATCTAATGACAACACATATGAGCAAGTATACTCGTCCGTTGTAGCAAGATTTTGATGGTAAGTCGGGATCGTTCGCAGGGATTTGTGTAGTGAATCGAATTGTAAGTTAAAAGCAACTTTCTCAAACAAGTAGTAATGATATTATGAAAATTCAAATGATTAAAAACTACACTTGCTTAGACTAGTGTACTACAATTGACTAATATGATTGTGATAACTTTGGATAACATGTTGGTTGTGATAATTAGTTTTGGCACCAATCTATTGTTTCTACAAATTAAACCTTCGTCAAGATCTTGGTTTATAAAAACAAGCATTAATTTTAACCAATCAATTCAAGATCAATTCAAGGTTCATGAGTTGGTGTTTCTCAAACACAAAAACAATCTTTTGTTTTATCAAACAAGCTTAGGAAATGGTCAATACAAAAGGTAACCGATTATAGACAAAAGGTCACAACTGAAAGTAAACTATTAATCTCTCGACCTTTAAAATGGTTTACAATCAATCCGTTTTGATAGACAAAAGCATTTTCATTACAATCACAATTAAGTTCCTTGTTTAATCAAGAATAGTGGAAGACAACAATCATTCATAGATAAATGATTATAACTAGTGGAATAACAATAGTTCTTTCGACCCTTAAGATTACTAGCACTAGTTAAACTTGATTACCCAAATGTCACTATGAAACTTTATCACAATTGGTTCTTAGAATCGACTTGAAATTGGATTAAAACATGTTATCACAATCATATGCCAATCAATAAATAATACACATCATCTGAGCAAGTGCACAAAGGCACTAGCCGCTCATAGCAAACATAAATGCAAACTCAATACTTTGAACATTAGAAACCATGATTGAAAGTCTTACAATGATTGGAAATAAGATTACAAGTGAAAGACAATGATTCCACAAGCAATGGAAATGGTGTATTCGACTTTCTTCCTTCTCCTGGACCTAAGGACGGATTTTCAGAGTATTTTCTATGAGTGGTTCTCTCCTCTAGCATACAGGCTCTCCCTCTTTCTAGAGATTGATTGGTTAATATAAATACCCAACAAATGGTTTAATAAATTGCTCTAACCAAGGGTCTAAGTCATAAACGCTTCTCTTGCTCTCCAAGTAGTATTGAATAGGTTAGAATACTGAAAAGAAGGACCTAAGAACCGGATTTGTAAAGTCACAATCCTTAATAAAGAAGTTTTGGTCAACAGCAACCTCCAACCGATCGGATAGAATGGTCTACCGATCGGTTGGTCTTCACGGTAAATCCCAATTCTCCTCATCCGATTCGGTTGCGGGCGGCAACCGATCGGATGGCTACTGCTGGTGGACCTTTTTCTTGGACTTTTCCGTATGACTTGTTTCTCGGTCGTAGCTCTTGATTCTTTGATCTCTCCCTTCATCCTTAAGCTTATTAACTCGACTACTTGGACTTTTACTCATTGAAATACCTTACGGTGCAGAACTTGACACAAGACTCACATGCAATCATAAATATTTCTTTCTTCCTCATTTTTGCATCTTTTCCATCCATTTTCCTGTCTTTGGCTACAAATGCTTTGCAAACACACTTTGGTACGATTTAGTAACAAAAGCATATAAATATAACCACAAAACATATATAAAACTACCAATAACGCTACTAAAAACATGTTAGATTTAAGCGTTATCAAATCCCCCACACTTGAACTTTGCTTGCCCTCAAGCAAATCTAGAAATAAAAACAATTACCCACATGGTATACACAAATGATTAGGAAAATGTGATGCAAATCTATCAAGCATGAGTACAAGCTAGATTCATCGTTTTAAGCTTTTATGGTTGAATCATCGAGATGTTTGACAATACCCAAATGATTTTCTTGCATGATACACATTACTAAACACCTCACGAAAGTAAAATGAAATATAATTCACTCAAACACTCATTTGTATGATTGGTGGAGTATATAAGAGGAATGACACTCATTTGCTCAGTCATGATCTAAATATTACCATAGGCTTGTACAAGAAACAAAACTACACCGAAATGGTGTGAGCGCCAAGTATACATATCAAAGAGGGCTTTTATTCGGGTTTAAGGCTTAAGGGTAATAATGGACTAATGCTCCACTATCTCATGCAAAACATAATAGCTCGCTAACAACGAATTCTTGCATTACCAAATAACGGATGGTCACTAGATTGTACCTTGGTTCGCTAACGACGTTACTTGCATAACGGATGGTCGCCAAAATACGCCCTAGATCGCTAACAACGTTAGTCAATTCCTCAAGAAATCGGATGGTCACTACATGTCCATACACTTAATAATTTCACAAAGTCAAAAAGGGTAGGATAAGGCATGGGATATTTTTATGAAATTGGTTGAAAATAAAAACAAAATTTAGTCAAAGTCTATGAACCAAATGTTACTAGCTATTACAAACCACTATCATGCCATTTTGCGAAAAACTCCATACTTCCTTTATTCATACTTGATTCACTAGCCCATTGGCTTATTCTTGTCACCTTATAGTTGCGATGACTCTTCTTCTTCTTTTTTTTTTCTTTTTTTTTTTTTTTTTTTTACTTGTCATCTTATAGTTGCGATGACTCTTTCTTGGATAACAACTTTCGGATCTTGCGCTTTCTTTGAACTTTCATGATTTCCACATAACATCCATCTTGCCAAATAGCTAGCAACCAACCAAGACTTGACTATGGATAAGGCTAGGCTAAAAGGGTGTAAAATCTTTTTGAATTTTTCTGGATTGTATCAAAAGAAAAGATAGGCTCGGCAGGTGTAACTAGGGGTATCTAGCATTAAAGACAAATGCTAACAAATGGGTCCATATGAGTGGTAAACTAGCCAATGTAGCTAGCTAATATATCATTATATGTAAATGGAAGGCTATTTGGGTTAAATCCTAAGGTTGCCTCTTATCACGCATATATACTTATATCACACATGAAATGTGATCTCATAGTGGTCTCGTAATGATTTACAAGCACAAGTTCTAGAATAAATAAAATCACCGGCACACTCATAGCAAAAGATTCCAAGAACATTTTATCATGAATTCATCATCTAAATTTGATCCATCCCTTGGATCTTAATTTGGATTTTAGATTTGTATTCCCCTTTTCATTTTACACCTTTCTATATTAAATTTCACCGTTAATCATTACTGTTCACCTTCATTAAATTCATTTCAAATAACCGTTATCACCGTTTACACACACTTAGTTTTTTCCTCAGATCCCTAAATCCTTCATTCTTAAACCCTAAACCTTAACATGATTCTTGTTTAGATAATCATTAATCATGTCTGAACAAGATTCTCAACCCCCTAACCCTAATGAATCAATCCCACCACCTCCGGTGGTGAATCCACCTAGTTCTAGGTCGGATAGGAATCTGAAAACTAAGAAAACCACTCGTACTATGAATCCTAAGTCCACTAGTACTATGAAACACCATGATATGTTAGACAAATCCACTGATGTCAATTTTAAGAGGGTTATTACACGTTCTAGTTCTAAGGGAAGTGAAACTGGTATGGTTATTGAAGAAATGGAATGTGGGAATGGAGTTGATGGGAATAGTGTGGGTAAGGAGAACGGTGAGGATGTTTGTGATGGCAGTAGGAGAATGAGTGTGGTAGTTAATGAAGGGGAGGTTGCTGGGAAGAATGAGAGTGTTAAGAATTTGAGTAATGAGAAGGAGATGTCTGGTAGGGATGCTAATGGTAATGTAAGTGCTATGTTTCCTGAACTTAATAATGCTAATGTTAGTCAGGGTAGTACTAAGTTGCCTGAAATGACTGTTCCTATTGATGTGAATCCTGGTTTGAATACTAGTGTTCCTGTTTCTAATAGTTATGATAATCAGGGGTTGAAAACTAATACTAGTAATGTTGGTGAATTCAGTGGTAATAAGGATGTGGGTATGAAAGAGTCTAGTAAATTTGGGAAGCCTATGTTATTTAGTAACGTTGTGCAGGGTGCTAAGTATGTGGGGGGTAATAAGTTGAAATTAGTACCTTGTACTATTAGGGGTGGTAGGGCTGTTATTGATATGGATCCAGTAATTGAAGAGGGTAGTAAATTGTGGGGTTTAACTGTTGTGGGATATTTTGTGGGAATGAAAATGAGTTACAGAGATATTGTGGGTCATTTGAAAAGGATGTGGAGACCGTTCCAGTTGGAGGAGATTATAGTGAATGAGAATGGCCTTTATTTTTTTAAGTTTAGGACGGAAGAAGGGTTACTAAATGTTGTTGAAAATGGGCCATGGCTTGTTGATCAAAAGCCGTTGTTTGTTCAGAAATGGGTTGCGGGTAATTGTCTTGTTAAGCCTGAGCCTACTAGGATTCCTCTTTGGGTCAGGATTTATAATGTTCCGTTGGAGGCTTGGAATGTGGAAGGTATTAGCAGGATTGCAAGTGGAATTGGGACTCCTCTAATTATGGATAAGGTGACTACTTCTATGTGTGAAAAGGGGTATGGTAGGGGTAGTTATGCTAGGGTACTTGTTGAGGTTGATGCTACTAAAGGTTTGGTAGATTCTGTTGAAATTTGGTATAGAAAGTTGAATAGGTCTATGTGTTTGAAAGTGGAGTATGCGTGGAAGCCTCCTGTATGTTCTCATTGTGGTGTGTTTGGTCATAGTTTGGAGAAGTGTACTATTAAAGTCTCAACTGAAAATGAGAAGACTGTGAAAAGTAATACTAATGTGCAGAATGCAAGTAAGGTGAGTGATGGGCAAAAGGGTGAGGATGGGTGGCAATATGTAGACCGTGGAAAAGCTAGTAATAGTTATGGTGAGCATAGGAGTAATGGTGTATCTGGTGTGAATCAGAATCAATCTTTTAATTCTTATGGTGCTGGTAGTAGTAGAGGGGGTGGTATGTATATGGGACGGGGTGGTCCTGGGTTTAGAGGGAGAGGTAGTTTTAATGGAAGAGGTGGTTTTAATGGTTATCAAATGTATAATGATAGAAGAAATGTGAATGTGATGAGTAATGAGAGGGGTAAGAATGTTATGGGTGAGAATACGCAAAGTCACGAGAAGAATAAGGAAGCTAATAATGTTAATGAGAAGAAGGTCAATTTTATTGCTCAGAGGGATATTACTAGTAAGAATAGGTTTGATGTTTTGGGTAAGGGTGAGGATGATGAAAATACTAATGAATGGCAGGTTGTGAAGGTTAATATTGATGTAGCTTGTGAAATGGGGATCCCATTTGATGAAGAGGAAGTAGTTAAATGGCCTAATGATTTACAAACTTATTATAAGGAAAAGTGTGCTGCAATGAAGAGTAGTGAAAAGAGGGATCTGCTGGTGAATAAAATTAGAATGTTAGTTGGTGATATTAATACAAGTAGAACCAACATTGAGAAGAACTGTCACAAAAAAGCTAATGATTGTGTGGCGTTTGAAATGGAAAGTACTGGTGTTAATAGGGAACAAGCTTTTGGGGTGGTGTATAATCAAGTTTATAATAAAGAGATGGACAGAATTAATGGATTGGTTTTGAAGAAACAATTAGCTGAGGTGGAACTTTTTGTGCTGTCTGGCAAACCGTTTACGGATGCAGTTAAGGAAGGATGGTCCAAAGATATGTTGGAATTTTACAAAGATAGGATGTTTGAGTATGAGAAGATAAAGAATAAGAATGTTGATGTATCAATGAATGAAAGTAGTATGGAAGATGAAGTGGGCACTGATTCTTCTGCACATGCTGATTTCATGACTCAGAATATTGTTTCTAATGTTGTGGATGCTGCTATGGCTGACATGGTTAGCAATGATAATGCAGGTTCTTCTTCATCTCTTAAATGAATATGAAAATTGCTGCTTGGAACATTAGGGTTTAACTAATACCTCTAAACAGGATGAAATTAAGTTGTTGATATCTGAGAATTATTTACATATGTGTGCTGTTATTGAAACTAGGCTCATTAAGAAAGTGGTGGATTCTGTATGCAATAATGTTTTTGGGATTTGGGAATGGGTTACGAATTCTGTTGAAAGTAGTAAGGGATGTAGGATTGCTGTAGGTTGGAATAATAACTATATCAATGCTAGGCTTTTAGCTAGTAGTGGGCAAGTTATGCATTTTGAGGTTTTGGCAATTCAGGAGAATAAAAAGTTTTTTGTGTCATTTATTTATGGTGAGAATGATGCTAAGGATAGAGTTACGCTTTGGGAGAACTTGAGCAATCATATGGCTGTTGTTGAGAATAAGCCTTGGGTTGTTTTAGGTGATTTCAATGTGATTAGATATGCGGATGAACATTCTTTAGGAGTTGTTGATAATAATCATGGTGTTAATGAGTTTAGAAAGTGTATTGATTTTTTGGGGTTGGATGATATGGCGATGAATGGTTTTTTCTTTACTTGGGTTCAAAAAAGAAAAGATCCTGAGAGTGGTATTATGAAAAAGCTAGACAGAGTAATGTGTAATGGTGAGTTCTTTGATCAGTTTGGGGAGTGTTTTACTACTTTTCTTCCTTATGTTACGTCTGATCATTGTCCAGCGGTAGTTACTATTCCGAGTTTGTCTGTTAAGAGGAGAAGGTCGTTTAGATTCATGAATTTTTTGGCGGATAAAAAGGAGTTTATGACTATTGTGAGTGAGAATTGGAGTGTGCCTGTGAATGGGTATGCGATGTTTGTTTTGGCTAAGAGGTTGAAGTTGATGAAGAAGCATTTACGGAAAATGAATATGAAGAATGGGAATGTGTTTGATAAAGTTAAACAGTTAAGAGTTGAGTTAAAAAATGTGCAATCTGAGCTCGATAAAGATCCTAATAATGTTGAGCTTAAAGAGTTGGAGATGGTTTTTAATAGTGCTTATAAGGAAGCTGTTTCGGATGAGGAAAAAGTACTTAAACAGAAATCTAAAGTGGAATGGCTTAAAGAGGGGGATCATAACACGGCTTATTTTCATAATCTTCTTAAAGGAAGGATGGCTAGGAATAGGATTTTTTGTATTAAAGATGATGTGGGGAATAGTTTTGAAGGTGAAGATGTGGCTGAGCAATTTGTCTCTCATTTTCAAAGTTTTCTTGGTACATGTGATGAAGTTTTTCCCGTTGAAGAGCCTGAGAATTTGTTTACTAAGATAGTTAGTAATGATGATGCTTTGGGTATGATTAGAAGGGTTACTGATGATGAAATTAGGGAGGCTCTATTTGATATTGAGGATAACAAAGCTCCTGGTCCTGATGGCTTTACCGCAAAGTTTTTCAAGAAAGCTTGGGAAATTATTAAAGTGGATTTTTGTGATGCTATTAGAGAGTTCTTCACTAATGGTAAGATGTTGGGTGAATTGAATACAACATTAATTTCTCTGGTTCCAAAATGTAAATCTCCTTTAAAAGTTAATGATTATAGACCCATTGCGTGTTGCAATGTGGTTTATAAAATGCATTAGCAAGGTACTTACGAATAGGATTAAAACTGCTCTTAATGGGTTGATTGATGAAAACCAATGTGCTTTTATTGAGGGCAGACATATAAGTGATAATATTATGGTTGCTCAGGAGTTGATGAGTGGTTATTCTAGTATTAAAAAGGTGGGTAGATGTGCATTTAAAGTAGATATTCAGAAGGCTTATGATACTATGTCATGGAGCTTTTTGGAGTTTATTCTGCTGAGGTTTGGATTTCATAAGGTGATGGTTGACTGGATTATGACGTGTCTCAGATCTGCTTCCTTTTCTATTAATGTGAATGGAGAATCTCATGGTTTCTTTAAAGCTAAGAGAGGTTTGAGGCAAGGGGATCCGATTTCTCCCTATCTGTTTACTATTGTAATGGAGGTCTTTACATTGATGCTGAAAAGACAAGTGAAGATGGAGAAGAAGTTCAAATATCACTGGGGTTGCAAAAAACTTGGTATTGTTAATCTTTGTTTTGCGGATGATGTAATGTTGTTTTGTCATGGAGATAAAGTTTCTGCTTCAGTAATCAGAAGGGCTATGGATGAGTTCTGTTTATCTTCTGGACTAAGGCCAAGTATGGAGAAGAGCACGGTTTACTTTGGTAATGTTGCTGATGATGTTAAGCTTGATGTTAAAAATGTGATGCCGTTCAATGAAGGAAGTCTCCCTGTAAGGTACCTTGGTATTCCCCTTGACTCTAACAGGATTTCTAGAGTTGATTGCAATATTTTGTTAGATAATGTGAAGAAAAGAATTGACGGATGGCATAATAGGAGTCTCTCTTTTGCTGGGAGACTTCAACTTATTGCCTCTGTTCTTAATTCTTTAAATGTGTATTGGGCCTCTATTTTTATTTTGCCATAAGGGATCTGTGATGAGGTAGATAAGCTCCTTAAATGCTTTCTCTGGAATACTGATGGTAAGAAAAGCATTAGATATAGTGTTGCCTGGAAGGAAGTTTGTATGCAAAAAAATGAAGGGGGTCTTGGGCTTAAATCCTTACACATTTGGAATGAGGCTTTAATGGCAAAACATTTATGGAATGTGATTTCTGATAAACAGTCTATTTGGGTTAAGTGGGTTAAGTCTCAGTGGTTAAAGGGTGATAGTGTTTGGGTTATTAAGCCTAATCAGGACACTTCTTGGTGTCGGAGACAGATTTTGGCCCTTAGAGATAAGATTAGAAATTTTGTTCACTATAAGATTGGTAAAGGAGATAAATGTTTTTTCTGGTATGATAAATGGCTTGATAGAGGTCCATTGTGTAATATTGTTAATTACACGTCTCTTATGTTAAACTGTATGGATAAGAGATTTAAAGTGGTTGATTTGATTAGTAATGAATGCTGGAATTGGCCTTTGGATTGGAATGAAAGGTTTAGTGAGATTCTGGATATTCAGGTTCCTAAGTTAAATGAGAATGCTGATGATAAAAGTGTATGGGTGAATAAGAAAGGTAGGGTTAAGGATTTTTGTGTTAAGGAGGTTTGGAAAGGTATTAAGCATAGTTATCCTAAGGTGATCTGGTGCAATCATGTATGGTTTAGTCAATGTGTACCGAGACATTCGTTTATTTTATGGATGGCTATCAAAGGGAGGTTAAAGACTCAAGATAGAATTTCTAGATGGCTTAATATCCAGGATATGAGTTGTGTTTTCTGTAAACAATGTAAAGATTCCCATAGTCATCTATTTTTTAGCTGTGTTTTCTGCAAAAGGTTATGGGAAAGGTTAAAAAGGATGGCCAAGCTTAGTCATGTTTCTAATTGTTGGGCTCAGATTATCTCTAGTATTGTGAATATGCAAGCTAAAAATACTATTTGGAGTGTGATTCAGAGACTTGTGTTGGGTGCTGCTGTTTATTTTATCTGGCAAGAAAGGAACATGAGATTATTTGGCAATTATAGCAGAACTGAAGATGAGTTACTTAAGATTATTGTTGATTCTGTTAGATTCAGGGTTATGGGGTTAAAGCTTAAAGTTACTACTGATGTGATGAATGCAGCTGAGATATGGGGTTTTCCTATTGATAAGAAGCTCAAGTATAGGTATATTATTGATGATTTGATGTCTGATTATATGGATGTTGATGGTGAAACTTAGTTTCTTTATGGTTTCTGGCCATTGGTATGTTTGGCATAGAAGCTTAATGATCTGTTATTATAATGTTACTGGTTGTATTAGTACAGGTATGTGGGAGTGTAACAAGGTGTATGTAAAAGGATGGAGGTGGATGAGTATTATTAGGTTCCTTTCTCTGGAGGTATTTGTCAGTATTGTGGATTTTGTTGGTCTGAGGATAGTTTGTTGCAGCTGTGATCTTTATGTCTTAGAAAGGTCTTACTCTTTTTCCTTATTTAAGGTTTTGCCCTTGTGGTTTTACTTAATAAGGTTTTTTAAGGAGAAGACTTTCATGGTGTGGACTGCAACAACTATCTATATTACTTGATGGTTTTTTGGTTGAAGATGCATCTGGTTTCTTTGGAAGATGTGATTTGTATTCTGGTTAAGGTTCTTCATGATGATTCTGCTGTGGTTTAGTTTTGGCATGTTCTTTATATTCTTCTAATTTAGATTTGGGCAGTCTAGCTTTCTAGGTGTTGTTATCATATGGTGATGTTTGGAGGTGCATTGGTTGGTCCCTTTGCACTGTCCTATGTATTCAGAGTATGATAATAACTCTAGTTTAAGCAATCTTTCCTGCCTGGTCTTTTTTATGAAGTTTTCTATGTATTAGTCCTAGCTTATTTTTGACTTGTTTTGTATTTGAGCTAGGGTGATGTCCTATGCCATTGGTTTTTTGTGGTGCAAAGTGTAGAGCTAAGGATGTATCTTAGTCTCTTTGTTAACACTTTGTACTTTATTTTTTTCCTTCCTGTTTGTAATGCCTTTGGGCTTTCATTGTTTTCTTAATTTATTTTACCTTTTAAAAAAAAAAAAAAAAAAAAAAAAGATCTAAGCATAAAAGATGTATGCTATATATAGAGCAGGCTCAAATCCTCACAATTTAGTAGAAAGGGCTATCATATGTGCTAGCTAATGTTATCGATCCCAGAATGGATTGCAATATTAATCAGGACACATCTCGAATTTTGAAAATCACAGAATTTTACCAGCGGATAAATCCAGTTATTCTAGTATATGATTTTTAAAATGACAAAAGACTAGATTACAAGGGCAAACAAAATTTAAAATTCAGCTCGAAACTTACAATCTATTCTTATTTTCCAATTCACCCCCCCCCCCCCCCCACACTTAAGTTAAGCATTGTCCTCAATGTGATAAACGACAAAGAATGAAATAGGGAAATAAGAGAATAAACCGTATTTTCTGCTCAAGAGGAGTCTTGATCCTAGCGTCCAAGCTTCGAAATCATTACCTGCAGAAATCTAAAAACAAAAGAAATACACACGAGATATTCCTACGATTTATTTAAAGGACAGTGATACACCCCCACACTTAAGTTCAACTAAGCGATTTAGAAAAACTTTGGGGTTTAATCACTAGAAAATAAAAATAGCAAACACACGGGTTGCCTCCCGAGAAGCGCTTGTTTTATTAACGAGTCATCAGCTGGACTCGAACTTCTCTCTCTTCATGTTGGTGCAATTGCTGACTTCTTCTTTGGAAATTTTGGAACGTACAGCACATTTCCAATCACTATTCCTTCTCCAGTTTCATCTATGTATTCCAACTTAACTTTCTCCCACGGTCTTGGAAGAACATCATAGATATAACCGGTGTCTTCGGCCCACGGAGTGTTTTTCTTAAAATCGGCCGGGAAGGGTGTCATAAATGTTATGGCTTCATATTCGGATTCAGGCGGAATCTCTTGAATAGAAACTTCATTCAATTGCTCCTTGTCATAGTATAATTTAATTCGGTGTCCATTAACAATGAAACTTCCACCATGTTTGTCATGCAATTCAACATATCCTGATGGAAATCCATGTTTCACTGTATACGGTTGATTATAGTGTTAAAATAATCACAAGTCAACCTCTCACGAAGAAAAGTCAACGTGCAACACTTAACGCAAAATCGATTTAATAACCGGATAAGCGTATACCCGGGTCGAGGTCCCAACGAGGCGTGAAATTGAGGATATCATTTTCGGTTTGGTATTAAAATGCTTGAAATGACGAGAGTTGATTGGTTTTTAATATGTAATAAAACGAAATTAAAATAACGTAAACCGAAAATTACGAACGAGTAAAACGTAAAATATTTGAAAATTAATCCTACGAGTACCAAAATAATTTTCCTAAGTCCTAAATATAAAAAGAAAATTTTGGAAAAAAGAAAAATATTTTTTTGACTTTTTAATAATTTTTTATAAATTAAAAACTATTTAAAAGAAAATAATTGATTAAAAATACTAAATGGAAAAAGAAAATTCTGAATTTTTTTTCTAAAATACTTAATACTATTGGAAAGTTGAGAAAAATGTAAAAAACAAAAAAGCTTTTGGAAACAAGCTGAAAAATAAGCTAAACGATTCAAATAAGCTTATAAAGGAAAAAAAAAAGAAAAAGTAAAAGGGTTTTAAATTAAATTTTGTAAGGTTTAACTAAAAAGAGTGAAAAGGTTGCTTGTTTGTGGGCTGACTGTCCTGAGTTCGAACCCCAGGACTGTCAATTTTTTTGCTATTTAATTTTTTCCTTTGACTTAAAACCTTAAACTTAGTAACAGCCTTAACAACTAATTCCAAGAAGATGAAAGTTCTACAAACTCAAAACACAAACATTAAAACCTTAACAACCAAATCCAAGAAGATAGTAAACTTAGTAACAGCCTTAGTCCCAAAAAAAATACCAACGATCAAAACAAGCATCACAGATCAAAACTTAGTAAACCTAGTAAACTTAGTAAAGCCAATGAGAGAACAAGCATCACAGATCATGCTACACTAAAGAAAGCTCAGAAGAAAATACCACCTTAAACTTAAAATCATAAACTCAGAACACAAACACATTAAACTGAATAAGCAGTGACTAAAAAAATAATTTTTTCTTTTTTAAACTATAAAAAGACTAATGAAGAAGCAAACATATTAAACTGAATAAGCAGAAATTAAAAATTAGATAAGCAAAAATAAGTAGTAATATAACAATAAGCCGAATAAAAAAAATAAACTTAAATTAAATCACGAGTAAATTACAACTGAAAAATAAAAAAATACAAACCTTAAATTAAAATTGCTAAAATAAACCTAAAAGAAAAAAACTGCTACCGAACCTATTTATACTAAAAAAAATAACAAAACCCTAGTTCGAGTGTGTTTTTCGTGTGAGTGTGTTCCCCTCTTGCTTCGTGTGCTTCCTTGTCGACCCTTGGATCATAACTTGGTCACCACATCTTCAAATCTTGGCCGTTGATTTTTTCTTTTGTCCACGGATCGCTGAGGTGGAGGGGAGGGGACCAAGACAACCCCATGTGAAGGTGGTTTTGGACTGAGGTGAGGGTGATGGTGATAGATGGGTGGTTATCTCCTAATGGCTGGAAAAGGGAGTTTAGAAGAAGATGAGCAGTGGATAATTAGGGTTCTTGACTGATTTTGGGGATTTTGACCCCCGGTTTTAATTTTTAAGGGTTATCGACGTGGGAGTGGGCCGGGTTTAGGTGGTGAGTGGGCTTGGGTAGGTTTGTTTAGGTGGGCTAAGGGGTTAAGGATATTGGGTTAAATGGGTTAAACATGGGATGGGTTTAGTGTTTTAAAATTGGGTCCGGTAGGCTAGACTTTAGTAAAGTAAAATTAAACACAAAGACCAAAGTTGTAGTTTGTTGAAACTTCAAGGACCAAAACCGCCATTTCTTCAAAGTTCATCAAAGGACCAATTTTGCCAATATTAAATAATCCAAGGGTCATTTTGATATTTCTTGAGCTTGAATCAAATCCGCATGAAAAACGTCTTTTCCGGCTTCAGTTTTCGGCTCTTTTCCATTCCAAGCTCGGTTTTGTCCATGTTTGCCTCGTTTTCAATCCTTTTGTACCTGAAACGCATAAAACACAAACCAAGGATATATATAACAATATAGGGTCTATTTGGGTGTTTTTGGTCATTTTTGTGGGGTTTTCCGGGTATAAAATGATGAGTAAAAGGCCACTCATCAATCCCCCACACTAAACAATTGCTAGTCCCTAGCAATCCGATCATATAAAGTAATGAAAGGATCAAAAATATCAAGGTTACCAAAAATATACCACCCCGTTTTGACTTTATAAAATGCAAGTAACTAAAACGAGAACAAACGTAAATAATATGCTTGATTATCAAAAATGGCATCATGGAACGGGTTTCACACAAAATGGGTGACTCCGGGGAATTGTAATCGTCATCCTCTTTTTATACTTCCCAACTAAGTCTAAAACCCTTGTGCAAACGTTTTTGTAAAATGCTAACACTACTTATATTAGCAACCTATGTAAGCCGAGACTTAACTTTTCACTCCCACAATTATTCATAAGTTAGGTGTGTGTGCTTGTTTTCAAAGTTTTGATCGTAAAAATCGACATTTATTAGGGTTAAAAACCGACAATGATTTAGAAATTAGAGATTCAAAGGTGAGATCACTCCATGTAGCGACTTTCTTCTCAGCTTATCCTTAGTAAACTTAGGAGGCTAGGTTTTTACACCCTCGAGAATAGTATCGGAGCTCACGGGGTCTTTGAAGTAAACAATTTCTAAATCACCGTCCAACTTTTAGACAATATTGACGAATACTAGTTCAACTTTCGATTTAAATTTAAGAAGAAGCAAGTTTCTCACATTTATTTATAAGCAAACATAAACATTTTTTTTTCATTTTTCATCACTTTTTCACTTTTTTTTTTTTTTTTCACTAACTTTTTACTTGTGTACCCTAAACGACGGAGCTTCATGGTGAAATTCCAAGACCTTACACCTTTCGGAATAAAGGATCCAAGGGCCGTTACAACGGAGTGTTCCAAGACTCTAGACATTCCTGAAATGAGGATCCAAGGTGGTTAGACCAAGACCTTACACATTCCTGAACTAGAGGTCCAAGGGCCGGTGCAAGAGGGTAGCCAAGACCTAAACGCCTTCCGGAAATAAGGATCCAAGGCCCGATCTCGAATCCGTAGCTTAGAGCACTTATTTATTCATACTCAAAACTTTAATCTTTTGCAACTTTCAAGCAACGACTCACTTTCATTTTGCATTCTTATTGGGTTTGTAAGAAAGTATGCTTGTTCCAAAATTTAAATAAAACTTTGAACTAGTATTCTAAATCAAGATTGCATAAAAATTTATTTGCTTAACAAAAACGGTTTTTGCGTTCAAAAGTTTGAAAATAGCACTTATTTTAGTCAGATTAGGAGCTCCTGGGAGGAAAAGCCATAGATTACTTATATAAAACTTAAAGAGAACCAACTACTCCACGCTTAGCATTTTCATTTGCACAATTCGTAAAAACTTAGCCTAAACGTTAAGGGTAGCAGCTAGATCAACACTCTAGTAGAGTCGGGATTCCCCTTGTTCTAGCCTAATCAAGTCTAAACTTCCACTAATACCGAAGCATTAATGTATAGCAAATTATTTTTATTGTGCCAAGCACTTCTTTTTCTTGCAAAATTTAACTAAAAACGATAAAAAAAAATTAAAATTTTTGGTCAAAATGGGGGTGCTAGGGGACTAGAAGGTACAAAATGTGAAATTTTTTTAAAATTTGGTCAAATTCGCAAGAATTCCCCCCCACACTTAGAATTGAATATTGCCCTCAATATTCAAAGTACCGGCCTAAGCCGAAACTATAGAACGTAAAAAGGTAATACTACAATCTAAGTGTGGAAACGAAATCTTGTTTTCACAAAAAGGATTTTAAGATATCCCTGGATAATCATAAACACAAAGATAGGATATTGGGCGGCTGGATTGAAAACAGGCGCGTCAATCATCACAATCTACGGGAATCCTGAAAACAAAGGCAAACATACAACCACAAAGCAACAAGTAGAGGAATTCCCCCACACTTAGTGCTAGAAATAAGAAAGAAGATAGAATGATAGGCATGGGTTGCCACCCTCGAAGCGCTTGTTTTTGCTAACCGAGTCACGAGCCTGACTCGACCCCGAATTCATTTGTCCATGGGGAAGCAAGTGGAAGAAACAATCTCCATCGGACTTTCGTTCAAAATGTTTGGATAAACATTGAAACATACGAAAGTTCCACTCCGATGAGATACACCCGCGGTATTTTAATAGTAGAAACTATAAATGGCGATACCGGGGTCAAAGATGGTGTCCTCATTCCCGTAGTTGAAAAGGGAAAGAGAAATCACACCATATGTGATGAAGAGAAGCAAGATTTTTATGACTATCATAAAAAACTCTCCATCATCAAAAGCAATATTTTCTTCAACGGGAGGGAGGGTTGGGATAAGATCTTCAAGAATTAAATCCTTATGATCACTAACACCTCCCCCCACACTAGTATCTTCCTCAATATCAAAATAGAAATGATCATATTCCGGAGGAGATATACTATGAGGGAGTTCACCAGAGAACTCCTCATGATAACGATCATTCACATCAAAATGAAATGAATCATACTCTGGAAGAGAGAGATAAGAATGGGAAGTGGTACTGCCACTACCCGTCTCTTCCGAATGATCGATATCAAAGCAAAAGGCTTCGTAAGCCGAGAGTGAATAATCAGGATGAGAAGTGGGACTGCCACTACTCTCCTTTTTGTCATTAAACACAAAACTCTCATATTCGGGAAAAGCATCCTTGAGCTCGAGCTCCACAGGATCAGACTGCTTTTCCTCAATAACAACTTTCTTCGGGGGGAGAGAAAATAATGGTTCATCAAATATCATTTTTTCCAACAACGGAGCGTCTCCCCCCGGATCACAATCGGGCTCAACAATTTCCGGTGAAATTGGAGCATCAAACAAGAAAACCTCGAGCTCTTCCTTATAGATATCACTTCCCTCAAACGGAGGAGAAGGATGGGAAGAGTCGGAAATGAGTGGTGCGGAAATATCAATACGATAAACCGATTCCGGAGGTGGGGCAAGTGGTGCGCTCTTAGAGCTAGCAGTTTTCACCACTTCCATTGTATCCTCCGATTCGTGTTCATCGTAATCAAGAACACTTTTAACTTCAGCACAACTCTTAAACCATTGACTTGAACCAGGGGCAATTTTCATTGCTTTGAGCTCAGCACGTTTTTGTGACGTACTCTTGACCGTAAATCTTGAAAGTATATCAGATTTTTGATCAATCGTAGCAACGTTGCATTTAGACCCCTGATTAATATTAAACGTGACCGCTTCATTATCAACACGAATGGTTAATTCTTCAGCGTACACATCAATGAGAGCACGGCTCGTTCTTAAGAAAGCTCTACCCAAAATGAGTGGAACTCGAGGATCAGCATCAAAGTTTACCACAACAAAATCAGTGGGAAAGTGGAATTTTCCTACTTTCACAACAACGTCCTCGGCTATTCCAAGCGGATGAGTAATAGTACGGTCCGCTAGCTCGAGTGACATGCAAGTAGGTGTAAGCTTTGGAAGAGACAATTTTTCCCATATCGAGAGTGGCATAAGGTTAATGCTTGCGCCAAGATCGGCCAAGGCGGAGCATTGAACCATCACCGAGAATTCACATGGGATTAAAAACTTGTCGGGGTCTCCGAGCTTTTCGGGAAGCTTTTTGAGGATAACTGCCGAGCATTGCTCGTTTAGGGGGGGTTTTTGCCATCTCCGACAACTTTTCTTTGTTGCTTAGCAAACTTTTAAGTTTAGATGCAAATTTTGGCATAAGAACGAGAGCATCTGCAAAGCTTATGTCGAAATGCAACTCATTGAAGATTTGAAAGAACTTTTCCATTTGTTGATTGTTTTTTTCTTTATGCTTCTGATCATTAAGCCTTGAAGGATATGGTATTGAAGGCTTAGAATTTGTCTTCGGAACATCGGGTTCCGGAATTGGAGTTTGGATTATTGGAGGTGGGACGTGTGCGGTACTTTGTGGGCTTGAGGTGTGCACCTTGTCCTTTGTTACCTCCTCCTCTCGTTCCACTTCCTTCACCGGAGAAGGAGTAGGAATCGAGGGTCCGTCATAAGCTTTACCACTTCGGGTGGTAACAGCTTTCAACTCTCCCTTTGGGTTAAGAATTGTATTAGCTGGGAGAGTTCCTGAAGTAGAAGCTTGATTAGCTTGATTAGCTAGATTAGCTTGCTGAAATTGATGGATGAGGGTATCAAACATTTTTTCAATCTTTGTTTGCGATTGATCAATTTTGCTTTTGAGCTCATTACCCTACTTAGTCAAAGCATTTTGAAAATCGTTTTTCAAAATTGTGATTTGATTTTGCATGGCCCTCATTTTCACCTCATTTGTCTTAATGTAATTTGCAAGATCATTTGAGGGAGCAATCGGGGCAGGGTAATTTGGAGCTTGATACCCTTGAGTGAAATTGACCCCTTAGGTCGGGTATTGATTCGTAGGGGCTTGATATGGAACATTTGGCCCCCTACTTTGGTTTTGATTAAATCTATTTTGATTGTTTGGTTGAGAAAAACCGGGTGGTCCTGCTTGATAGTTAGCACGATAGCTCGGGTCAACTTGAGGATGGTATTGAGTACCTCCTTGGTTGTAAGACCCGGCTACGGCATTGCTTTTAAAAGGTTGGCCATCGGTGGCGGTACAATTATAATAAGCATGAGGACCACCACAAGTGACACAATTTTCCTCCACCGCTTTGACTTGAGCGGGTGGAGAAGCTTGTGGGGTAGAAGAAGAAGAATTTTTCTGAGTGGAGAGAACCAAAGCTTGGATTAAATTCGTGAGCTTGTCAATTTTAGCATCCGTGCTAGAAGTATTCACCGGATGTGAACAAGAAGGCGAAGCACTCACTTGGGAAACAACCGGTTTGCTTCGTGAAGTGCGAACCTTTGACTTGTTCTCGATGATGGACAAAGCAGCTCCCGTAGTCCGATTCAATATAAAACCACCGGAGGCGGCGTTTAGAGAATCTTGGTCAGTTTGGTTCAATCCATTGTAAAAAGTATCAATTTGGTGTAACTCAGAAAAACCGTGGTGAGGACATTTGCGAAGTAATTCTTTAAAACGGTCCCACGCTTCACTAAAAGATTCATCAAATTTTTGAGTAAATTTGGTAATTTCATTTTTTAAACTTGTGGTTTTTGAAGGTGGAAAGAATTCGTTCACAAATTTCGACACTAGATCTTCCCAAGTTAAGATAGAACGAGGGGGTTGTTTTTCAAGCCAAATCCGGGCTGCCCCCTCAAGAGAGAAAGGAAAGAGAAGCAATTTGATTGCTTCTGGAGGAACATCCCTACATTTGATGGTCGATGAAATTTTGTTGAACCATCGAATGTGGGAATGAGGGTCATCCCTCTCGAAACCGTAAAATTGATTCGACGTTACTAAAGATAGTAAAGCCGGGTTAAGTTCGAAATTTTCGGCAACGATCGGGGGAACAACAATAGCATCTCCGTAACCCTCGGTGGGTGCTTGGAGAAGCTCAAGCATGGTGCAATTCTCCGCCATTATGATAATGGGAGGATCGGGATTAGTACGAATCTCGGGTTCGACTAATGAGGCAACACGTCTACGATAACGTGTGCGCATGCACCAAGAACATTAGGGTTAAAAAGGAAAGAAGAATATTTTTGGTTTTTTGGTTTTTTCAGTTTTTTTTTTTTTTTGGATTTTTGATAAAAATATTCACAAGATATATACGAAACTTCACGAGGAAGGTTCTTCAAGTCACTAATCGTCAAACCGTGACGATATTGTCGCAACACACCTCCCCGGCAGCGGCGCCAAAAATTGATTATTCGTGTCAAACGCGTCACAAGCTAAACCTCTCACGAAGAAAAGTCAACTCGCGACGGTTCGAAGCGAAAATCGATTGTAATATACCGGATAAGCGTATACCCGGGTCGAGGTCCCAACGAGGCGTGAAATTGAGAATATCGTTTAAGGTTCGTAATTAAAATGCTTGAAAAGACGAGGGTTGGTTTTGGGTTTCTAAAATCTACTAAATCGAAAAACAAATAACGTAAACCGGAAACTACGAATGAGTAAAAACGTCAAAATATTAAAAAAAATTAATCCTACGAGTATCAAAATAATTTTCCTAAATCTTAAATGACAAAAGAAAATTTTGAAAAAAAAAGAAAAATAATTTTTTTTTGACTTTTTAATAATTTTTTATGACTTAAAAAACTATCTTAACTAATTTAAATTACTAAAAATACGAAAACTAATTTTAAAAATCTGAAAATTTTTCTGAAATCACTTTATACTACCAAAGTCCTAAGAAAAATATAGAAAGCTCAAAAAGCTCAATGACAAGCTGTCTATAAGTTTAAACAGTTTAATAAGCTAGACAAGAAAGAACTTTGTTATAAATTAACTTTTGCAACATAGACACAAGCACAACTTATAGCATACTGGCTGGGTCGTTTGTGTTGTGTGCTAGCAGACCTGGGTTCGAATCCCAGGTCTGGCAATTTTTTTTTTTTTTTTCTTTTTTTTTTTTTGGTTTTTCTTTTAAAATCTAATTAAACAAGTAATTATAAGAACTTTTGAAAATGCAAAATATTTTAAAAGTCACTGAATAAGCTACAATAGCTTAAACAGCTTAACAGTTATGAGATTTTGAGAAAATAAAGCTTTAGCTGTCTGAATCAAATAAGCTCAAATGAACTAAAAAAAACTAATAAGCTGCTAACAGTAAACTAAGCTGAGCAATAAATGAACATATACAAGTACTTAAACAAAGTGATAAGCAATCAACAAGCAAAAAGATAAGCCAAAGGGTTCTTTGGGTCTGCTGATCTATCAAGGAGCAGGGCAGACTGGGCTATTTTTCAAGGCCAATTTAAGCTAAGAAGATAAGCTCCAAACTTACAAATAAGCCCAAACAGATCATGATTAACTAGCAAGCTACTAATATGACAAAAATCAAAACCTAAATACTATTTTAACTATACTAAATCTGAGATCTAAAAGAGCTTAAGAGGCAAAAAAGCAAATGTTGCAGACTGCTATTTTTTTTTTTTTTCTTTCTTTAAAATTAACAAATAAGCAACTCACAACAAATAAACTCAAAACAGAAATCAACAAATAAGCAAATAAACTGATATTAAAAACATCATAAGCAGATAAATTAAGCTATACTAATTCGACTTTCAAGAAAGAAAAAAAAACTGATATTAAAATTAAAATTAGAGTAAATTACAACTGAAAAATAAAATTACAATACCTTAATAAATAAAAATGCTAAAATAAACCTGTTCTACTGCTACTACTCTATCTATATTTATACTAAAAAAATAAACACAAAACCCTAGTCGAATGTGTTTTTCGTGTGAGTGTGTTCCCCTCTTGCTTCGTGTGCTTCCTTGTCGACCCTTGGATCATAACTTGGTCACCACATCTTCAAATCTTGGCCGTTGATTTTTCTTTTGTCCACGGATCGCTGAGGTGGAGGGGAGGGGACCAAGACAATCCCATGTGAAGGTGGTTTTGGACTGAGGTGAGGGTGATGGTGATAGATGGGTGGTTATCTCCTAATGGCTGGAAAAGGGAGTTTAGAAGAAGATGAGCAGTGGATAATTAGGGTTCTTGACTGATTTTGGGGATTTTGACCCCCGGTTTTAATTTTTAAGGGTTATCGACGTGGGAGTGGGCCGGGTTTAGGTGGTGAGTGGGCTTGGGTAGGTTTGTTTAGGTGGGCTAAGGGGTTAAGGATAGTGGGTTAAATGGGTTAAACATGGGATGGGTTTAGTGTTTTAAAATTGGGTCCGGTAGGCTAGACTTTAGTAAAGTAAAATTAAACACAAAGACCAAAGTTGTAGTTTGTTGAAACTTCAAGGACCAAAACCGCCATTTCTTTAAAGTTCATCAAAGGACCAATTTTGCCAATATTAAATAATCCAAGGGTCATTTTGATATTTCTTGAGCTTGAATCAAATCCGCATGAAAAACGTCTTTTCCGGCTTCAGTTTTCGGCTCTTTTCCATTCCAAGCTCGGTTTTGTCCATGTTTGCCTCGTTTTCAATCCTTTTGTACCTGAAACGCATAAAACACAAACCAAGGATATATATAACAATATAGGGTCTATTTGGGTGTTTTTGGTCATTTTTGTGGGGTTTTCCGGGTATAAAATGATGAGTAAAAGGCCACTCATCAACGGTCCGAACCATTTTGGTTTCAGCTTGGGAGCTTTGAACTTATACTTCATGTTAAAAAGCAGAGCTTTGTCTCCACTTTGAATTCTTTTCTGATTCTTAGCTTTCTGTCATGATAAGCTTTGGTTCTCGCTTTGTAAAGCTTGGAGTTCTCGTAAGCTTGTAGTCTAAGCTCATCGAGTTCATGCAATTGCAAAAATCTCTTTTCTCCAGCTACTTTGAGGTCTGGGTTACAGTTTCTTAATGCCCAGTAAGCGCGATGTTCGATTTCGAACGGCAAATGACAAGTTTTTCCATACAACAATCTGTATGGTGTTGTACCAATTGGTGTTTTGTAAGCCGTGCGAAATGCCCACAGAGCATCATCTAGTTTCCTCGACCAAACGGCGGGATTGTCTTTAACCGTTTTTTCGAGTATCCTTTTTAAGGCTCTGTTGGTATTTTCGACTTGACCACTGGTTTGTGGGTGATAAGCTGTAGCGAAACGATGATGAACTCCGTATTGCTTCATAATTTTCTCCATTTGTTTGTTACAGAAATGGGTTCCACGATCACTTATCAAAGCTTTAGGAATTCCATAACGAGCGAAAAGCTTTTTGAGAAAATTGACTACTACTCGTGCATCATTTGTGGGTAAGGCTTCGGCTTCAGCCCATTTGGAAACGTAATCAATAGCAACGAGAATGTATTCGAATTTGTGTGATTTAGGAAACGGTCCCATGAAATCAATTCCCCAAATATCGAATAATTCACAGACTTGAATGCTCTTTTGTGGCATTTCATCTCTTCGAGAAAGACTACCGGATTTTTGGCAAGCATCACAATTCTTAACAAGAGTATGGGCTTCTTTAAAAATAGTCGGCCAATAGAATCTAGCATCAAAGACTTTTTTAGCGGTGGTAGAAGGACCATAATGTCCCCCAGTTGGGCCATGATGACATTCATCGAGAATTCTTCTCGTTTCAGAACCATAAACACATCTTCTAATCATCCCATTGGGACACATTTTGAAATGATAGGGTTCTTCCCAATAATAATGTTTAAGATCCGAAAAGAATTTACTTCGTTGGGCATGAGTTAATCCTTTCTTTAGAATTCCTCCAACGAGATAATTTGCATAATCGGCAAACCATGGAATTTCGTTGTCATCAATTGTATCAACAGTCATGAGTGTTTCATCCGAAAAATAATCGTCAATCTCATCTTCTTTTAACTCTTCCAAATTTGGATTTTCTAAACGAGATAGATGATCAGCGGCTAGATTTTTTGCTCCTTTTTTATCTTTGATTTCGATATCGAATTCTTGGAGTAGTAAAATCCATCTGATGAGACGCGGTTTGGCATCTTGTTTCGCAAACAGATATTTTAATGCTGAATGATCGGTGAACACGATTGTTTTCGAAAGTACAAGGTATGATCTGAATTTATCGAAAGCGAAAACAACGGCTAACAATTCTTTCTCTGTAACTGTATAATTCTGTTGAGCATTGTTGAGTGTTTTGCTGGCAAAATATATAGGACGAAAATGTTTCTCTTCTCGTTGTCCTAATACAGCTCCAATAGCAAAATCGCTTGCATCGCACATAAGCTCGAATGGTAGTGACCAATCAGGGGAAACCATAATGGGTGCACTAGTCAGTTGTGTTTTCAATGCTTCGAATGCTTTCATGCAGTCTGCATTAAAATCGAAAACAGAATCTTTTTCAAGAAGTTTCGTCATTGGACGAGATATTTTGGAAAAATCCTTAATGAAACGACGGTAAAAACCTGCATGTCCTAGGAAACTTCTAACGGCTTTAACGTTAGTTGGGGGTGGTAATTTGGTAATGACATCGATCTTTGCTTTGTCAACCTCCATTCCTGCGCTGGAAATTTTGTGTCCTAACACAATTCCTTCAGTTACCATGAAATGACACTTCTCCCAGTTGAGAACAAGATGTGCAGCTTTACATCTTTCAAGCATTTTATCGAGGTTAGAAAGGCAAGCTTCGAATGAGCTTCCGAAAACTGAAAAGTCATCCATGAAAACTTCCATAGACGTTTCAAGCATATCTTGGAATATAGCAATCATACATCTTTGAAAAGTCGCGGGAGCATTACATAATCCAAAAGGCATACGCCTGTAAGCGTAAGTTCCAAAGGGACATGTGAATGTAGTCTTTTCTTGATCAGCCGGATCAATAGGAATTTGAAAATATCCTGAAAAACCATCGAGAAAACAAAAGTATTTGTTTCCTGCTAATCTCTCAAGCATTTGATCCATGAAAGGCAAAGGAAAATGATCTTTTCTGGTGGCTTTGTTTAATTTTCTGTAATCAATACATACTCGCCATCCGGTGACAGTTCTAGTAGGAACTAATTCGTTTCGTTCGTTGGTCACAACAGTCATTCCTCCTTTTTTCGGAACACAGTGAACAGGACTCACCCAAGGACTATCCTCGATGGGGTAAATTATACCGGCATCAAGAAGTTTGATGATTTCTTTTTTAACAACTTCTTTCATGTTGGGGTTGAGTCGACGTTGTCTTTCTACAACTGGTTTGGCATCTTCTTCGAAATTGATTTTGTGTTTGCAAAAATCAGGACTGATTCCTAGGATGTCAGAAGTTTTCCACGCAAAAGCTTCTTTATGCTTCTTTAGAACTGAGATCAGACATTCTTTCTCATAATCATTGAGCAACGAAGATATGACTACTGGAAGGAGTGAGTTGTCTTCCAAGTAAGCATATTCAAGATCTTTGGGAAGTGGTTTCAACTCAAGATCAGTCGGTGGTTCTTGAAGTGATGTTTTGATCCTCATTTGATCATTAAAACTGATTTCCTCAAAATCTTCTTCTATTATCTCTCCTTCTTCAACTTCTTCTTCTTCTTCATCAATCTTTACTTCCATAAAATCAGCGAATTCTTTATCAAAAGTTTTTCACTAATCTTCTCTGAAATAGTCATGTATGGATCAGAATCTTCAAGTAATGCATCCAATTCTTCCTCAGTGACTTCATCGATTATATCAATGTTAAAGCAAGTGTCATCACTGGAATGTGGATATTGCATTGCTTTATCGATTAAAAAGGTGATTCTATCTTCTCCAACTCCAAGATTGAGTTCTTTTCCTTTTACTTTGATGATCGCATCAGCGGTGTTTAGAAAAGGTCTTCCTAAAATAAGGGGTACTCTACTATCTTCCTCCATTTCTAAAATCACAAAATCCACCAGAAAAATGAATTTACCTACTTGGACAAGCATATTCTCAGCAATACCAACAGGATATTGGTAAGTATGATTAGCTAGTCGGATACTCATCCTTGTGGGTTTCAAGGTGTTGATGGAAGTTTTGTATACAGCGAATAGGGCATCAAGTTGATACTCGCACCTAAGTCGGCTAAAGCATCGCATGTGATGTTGTTTCCTAATATGCATGGAATCAGAAAACTTCCGGGGTCTCCGAGTTTTTGTGGAATTTTGTTTTGAACAATAGCTGAACATTCTTTCATTGAGAAAGGTAGCGAATATTTGCTCCAACTTGTGCTTGTTGTTAAGAAGTTCTTTCAAAAATTTCCCGTAATTGGGCCTTCCGGCTAAAACATCAATGAGAGGTACATTGAGTCTAACTTCTTTGATTATTTCAACAAACTTCTTATAACGTTCCTCCATTCTTTCTTTCTTAAGGCTCTAAGGATATGGAATTTTTGGAGTGTATACCTTAACTGGTGGTTTGGGTTTGGGTTTGGGTGGTGTTTTTGGTGTATTTTCCTCCTTGGATTCTTCATCTTCATCCTCACTACCGTAATTGATAGTTGTGGTGTTGTTTGGGTTGGGTGGTGGATCATAAGAAAGGCCACTTCTTATGAATACAGCATTGATATGCTCATTTCTGGTTTGTGGTGGACGATAAGTCTTATCGTTCGATGATGATGATGGTTTTGGGTTGGTTTGGGTGTTACTAGGCAACGAACCTGATGGTCGGGAAGAAATTTGATCAGCAAGTCTACCAAATTTGTTTTCAAGATCTTGGATAGACGCTTGATGATTTTTTTGACCTTGCTCAACTTTGGTCTTGAGATTGAAGAATTGATTCTTGACGAACTCGTTGGTTGATTTTTGAGCTGTGACGAATTCTCTCATCATTTTTTCAAAATCTGTTTCTTCAGGTTTTTTTTTGGAATTTTGTGAAGTTTGGTTCTCTACTTTTGGTTGGGACTCATGGTTGTTATCCCTTTGTCGGCGATCTTGCCAACTAGCAGAATTTCGTCCGTAATAATTTCCACGATATCCGCCTCCACGGTATCCTCCTTGGATGTAATTAGCTTCTCCTTCTTTTGGTTGATCCATAGGTTGATCATCGCATTCTGATGATGGGTGGTTACCTCCACAGTTGTTACAACCATCTCGCATTTCTTTCATCTCTCCTCTAAGATCTTTGTATTGCGAGTCGATTTTGGAAACCAAGGTTTCCATTTTCTCCATGAGTTTAGATGAATTAGAACTTTCGGCAAAGGCAACGGTTTTTCTTAAGGGTTTTGTTTTGGCATCTTTTGACCAGTCGAGTTTGAGAAGAACTCGGTCTTCAAGCAATTGGTATGCCTGGTTAGGAGTCTTATAAAGAAATATTCCTCCAGCATCGAGAATTCCTTGATATGTTTCATCAAGTCCATGGTAAAAGATTTGGATAATGGTTCCTCGTCCTAAACCATGTCCATGACAACTTCGAAGTAGATCTTTCATACGAAGCCAAGCTTTGACGAGTGATTCGTTAGGGTTTTGTGTGAAAGCACGAATTTCTCCCATGAGTCGGTCAAACATTGCAGGTGGAAAGAATCGGCTTACAAAAGCTTGCCTCATCTCCTCCCAAGTAGTGATGATTCCTGGTGTTAATTCGTTATACCACACTTTTGCATCTCCAGCAAGTGATGACGGGAAAAGTTTGAGTTTAATGGCATCCACATTTGTATCACCGTATCGGAACATGCCACAAATTTCAATGAATTCGGCAACGTGTTTGTGAGGATCGGCCCTCGAACGGCCATCGAATTGACGGTCTTTGATCATAGAAAGATGGTGACCTTTCACGGTGAAATTGTCACCTAAGTTGACAGCAACAATAGCAGCTCCAGGAGTGGGTGCTACGACTCGGTTTGCTTCCCACATAGGTCTATCGTCAGCCATGGGAAAAGGTTGATCAGTGAATGGGTTATAAACGACTTTGGCTTCAAAAAGGTTATCAAAAGTTGGGTTTGGTACTCTTGGCACACGATTGGCTAATGGAACAAAGGGTATTCTTCTTCTTCTTCTAGATCTTGTTCGAATCAAACTTTCGGGATCGAAAAGTGGTGGAATTGGTTCTACTCCAGTTGATCGAGTGTTCATACAATTCCCCAGAGAATCGAGGCAATGTCTAAACAAACGAACGAAGAATGAAAACAAATTGAAAGGATCAGAATCGTCCAACCGATCGGATAGAATGGTCTACCGATCGGATAGATCTCTCGGTAAATTTGGTTTGAAGGATCCGGTCGGATGGAAGTGTCCGCCGATCGGATGGTTCTCTCGGTAAATGAAAATTTTGGAAAACCGATCGGATGGGCAGCTCGGTAAGACTTTTTTTTTTTTTTTTTTTTTTTTTTTTTTACGAAAACTAACTATGTGAGAAATGGACTAAAACTTACAGAAACACGATCAAAATCCCCGGCAGCGGCGCCAAAAACTTGATGTGCCCGGTTCGGTGCAAGTTTTAAATTTATAAGGGGTGAATTACCGAATCTAATGACAACACATACGAGCAAGTATACTCGTCCGTTGTAGCAAGATTTTGATGGTAAGTCGGGATCGTTCGCAGGGATTTGTGTAGTGAATCGAATTGTAAGTTAAAAGCAACTTTCTCAAACAAGTAGTAATGATATTATGAAAATTCAAATGATTAAAAACTACACTTGCTTAGACTAGTGTACTACAATTGACTAATATGATTGTGATAACATGTTGGTTGTGATAATTAGTTTTGACACTAATCTATTGTTTCTACAAATTAAACCTTCGTCAAGATCTTGGTTTATAAAAACAAGCATTACGTTTAACCAATCAATTCAAGATCAATTCAAGGTTCATGAGTTGGTGTTCCTCAAACACAAAAACAATCTTTTGTTTTATCAAACAAGCTTAGGAAATGGTCAATACAAAAGGTAACCGATTATAGACAAAAGGTCACAATTGAAAGTAAACTATTAATCTCTCGACCTTTAAAATGGTTTACAATCAATCCGTTTTGATAGACAAAAGCATTTTCATTACAATCACAATTAAGTTCCTTTGTTTAATCAAGAATAGTGGAAGACAACAATCATTCATAGACAAATGATTATAACTAGTGGAATAACAATAGTTCTTTCGACCCTTAAGATTACTAGCACTAGTTAAACTTGATTACCCAAATGTCACTATGAAACTTTATCACAATTGGTTCTTAGAATCGACTTGAAATTGGATTAAAACATGTTATCACAATCATATGCCAATCAATAAATAATACACATCATCTGAGCAAGTGCACAAAGGCACTAGCCGCTCATAGCAAACATAAATGCAAACTCAATACTTTGAACATTAGAAACCATGATTGAAAGTCTTACAATGATTGGAAATAAGATTACAAGTGAAAGACAATGATTCCACAAGCAATGGAAATGGTGTATTCGACTTTCTTCCTTCTCCTGGACCTAAGGACGGATTTTCTGAGTATTTTCTATGAGTGGTTCTCTCCTCTAGCATACAAGCTCTCCCTCTTTCTAGAGATTGATTGGTTAATATAAATACCCAAAAATGGTTTAATAAATTGCTCTAACCAAGGGTCTAAGTGCATAAATGCTTCTCTTGCTCTCCAAGTAGTATTGAATAGGTTAGAATACTGAAAAGAAGGACCTAGAACCGGATTTGTAAAGTCACAATCCTTAATAAAGAAGTTTTGGTCAACAGCAACCTCCAACCGATCGGATAGAATGGTCTACCGATCGGTTGGTCTTCACGGTAAATCCCAATTCTCCTCATCCGATTCGGTTGCGGGCGGCAACCGATCGGATGGCTACTGCTGGTGGACCTTTTTCTTGGACTTTTCGTATGACTTGTTTCTCGGTCGTAGCTCTTGATTCTTTGATCTTTCCCTTCATCCTTAAGCTTATTAACTCGACTACTTGGACTTTTACTCATTGAAATACCTTACGGTGCAGAACTTGACACAAGACTCACATGCAATCATAAATATTTCTTTCTTCCTCATTTTTGCATCTTTTCCATCCATTTTCCTGTCTTTGGCTACAAATGCTTTGCAAACACACTTTGGTACGATTTAGTAACAAAAGATATAAATATAACCACAAAACATATATAAAACTACCAATAACGCTACTAAAAACATGTTAGATTTAAGCGTTATCACCTGTCTAGTCAGTTTTGCCTATAAATACCAAGCTGATCATTAAAGGTCACTCATCACTTACATAGCATACATTGCATATACATTCTTTCTTACTTCACTAACCCATTCATTCATTAATTTCATTTTTAGAGATCTTTCTTTTGTAGCAAAGAGATCAAGCATCAAGGTTCAACACAGTGTTGTAAACCTTTAGAGTAGTTACTGTGTGATTCATTTGTAGTTTACACATCATTGTTTATACCAAACATTCAGTAGTGATCGGTTAGTGTTTTAGTCCTCAAAACACATAGAGTGTCGGGAGTGGTTGTACCCTTGTAAAGAACTCGGTATCTAGCTTAGTACCGGAAAAAGTGTAAGCGACGTTGGGAGTGGTTGTACCCTTGTAAAGAACTCGGTATCTAGCTTAGTACCGGAAAAAGAGTAAGCGACGTGTAAAGGTTTTCTCCGCCTAGAAGGGAGCTTGTTTCTTAGTGAAGAAAAACTCTCGAGTTAGAGGCTCGAGGAGTGGAGTAGGGCAAGGAAGAGAGTCCTTGTAGACCGAACCACTATAAACATCCGTGTTCTGGTTTGATTCTTCTTTCCTTACTTTCTTTACTTATATTGTTTGATTATTTGCATTAGTTTGAAATCACATTAAATACTCAAAGCGAATAAAAGTTAAAAACAGTAAAAACTATTCAACCCCCCTTCTAGTTTTCCACACACATAATAAATTGTGATAATCATATAATGATAAGAGATTAAATGTGATTATATATATAATCACAAGTGAATTGGAATGACATGTTATAAGTGTAGGACTTACACATATAACTTATTGGATCCTCCTAAAATATGTGTGGTTTAAGGTGATGATTTGTCTAAAAGAAGAATGTTACTAGATGAAGCTGTGAGTAATCAGAATGATGCATCTTCTGTCATACGCTTGATTCCTTGGTGTATAGCATGCTAGATTTGGAATCTGTTAATTATGATACAGAAAATAATTTACATAAGACATTCAAAAAGTGTGCATACTGATTGGTTCCGAAACAGTCAACTTAAATCAACCACGGATGTGGTCAAACAAAGTCAAACTATCAAGGACACAATGCAATAATCCAAGGAGTATAGTTTTATCCCCGGGTCGTTTAAGTCCCAGCGAGATGCGAAATTGTGTTTAAAAACGGATCGAGATCAAGTGTTATTGAACAGAAAAGGGATTATGATTTTGATTACACTAATGAGATAAGAAAATAGCTTTAACCAAGCTATATAAACAAGAACTGGAAACCAAATTACTTAAAAACGTTTAAAACTAAAAGACGTACGTTTAAATTTAAATAAACGTAAACGTACGAAATAAAAAGTGAGTTTTAAGAAATAAAAAGCCTATGGATATGAAATTTATATTTTTACAATCCTAATAAGAAAAGAAAATTATTGGAAAAAGAAAATTATTTATTTGACTTATTAATTAATTATTATTAATTAAAAACTATTTAATAATTATTTAAACTAATTAAAATTCTAATAAATACTAAAAGATCAAATAAAAATCTGAAAATTTTTCTATAAATACTTTAAAGTGACAAGAAGCTAAGAAAATTATAAAAATGAAATCTACTTAATTAAAATTTAAAAAGATAAATTTTATTAAATAGAAGCTATCACTATATTTCTATTTTTGATTTTTTTAAGACCTAAAAATATTTTTATATTTTTCCTAGATTACAAATGATAAAATAAAATTATGAAAATTGGAATTGTATTTTTCTGATTATTTTTCTATTTTTTATGATTTAATTACTATTAAAAACTAATTAAAATGATTAAAAATATAAAATAACTTAGGAAAAATCTGAAAAATTTAAGTTAAGTCTAGATTAATATTAAAAGGCTAGGAAAATTAAAATTACAAATTTAATAAGCCCAGAGAGTTGAATTGGGCTAATAAGCAGTTGGCTTATAAGCACAAAATAAGCTAAAAAGCAAATAAAGTTGCCAAAAGTTCAGGAACAAGGTAATATGATGATATAACCACAAATCAACTAAAAAACACAAATAACAACAAGAGATTAAACAGATTAAGCACTTGACTGCTATGGATTATAGCACAGAAATCTCAGGAAATAGCCCAACTTGCAGGCAAGATTAAGCACTCAAATAAGTTGCTGAGATGCAATCTTAGGGGGGCAAAAGTTAGCTTAGCTTATGAATTATCTTAAAAACACAAAAGCACCATCAGGAACTAACCAATTGAAGTCCAATTTAATGCTAGATCAGCAACCAAAAACCATGTCTCTGCTGATCTTTTGACTTTTGCAGAAAAGAACAAGGTTTGACTTTGGTGAGATTTGAATGATCACTACTGACTAATTATGTTATATTAGGATATATTAAGATGATTTTAAGCTAGATTAACAAGTTATGAACTAGTGTGATGAGATTTGGAAATCAAAATCCTAACAGTTGAGTACTAAGATGAGATTAAAGATGATGTTTGACTCTTAAGCTAATGAACACTAACTTTTAAGCTTTGACTGACCTATAAGAACCTAATGTAACTTGCTTTGACCAGTACTAACAACAAACAACAACTAGAACACAAACAATCTTGCTAATCCAAACACCCCTGATCAGGACAGGTTTGCAAGGTTTTCAAAGCAAATATGAATTTTAAAACACAACACTTGTTTCCAACACTTTATTAAGATTATATAAGGCCAATTATACTAGAAAATCCCAAATATAGCAGCAAGAACACAGAACTTGACAATATGCTATGTTGACTGTTAAAAGGAGATTTAAGCAAAAGGCAAATTTAATGAACAAGCAACTTATTTTATGTTATGAATCTACTTAATAATAACTTAGAAACACAGAAACACAATGATCAAAGCTTATGAACAACTAACACAGTGAAATGCCAAATTACTTAGAAATGCTTACAAATGATGTCAAGCTTGAAACCAAGAACAAGGACCAAAGAAGCACTCCTATAGAACCTCCTCAGGTTCACTAACCCAGGGCAATCCAATATTTACCCTGCTCCAGCAATAAACTCCATGAACCTGTTGTGTTGACTTTTGTTGACTGTTTATGAATTTTTGATTTTTCTATTACTAACTGATTTTAATGATTACTAATAGCTTAAATAAGCTATATGGGAGCTTATGTGAACTTGTGAAATCCAGAAACAACACTAACAACAACATTCAATTATACATGAGATTTTTGAAATTGAGAAAAGTGCATAAACTAAGATTGAACTGAAGACTTGAAATTAATTATTGGAAAAGATTTATATTACACTGGAACAACTAAAAACAACACTTGAAAGATTAAAATTACACTGAGAATTTAATTTTAACTAATTCGACACTAAATAACTAAAAATTACACTAGATAACTATTACATACTCTCTCCTCTGTTCTTTATAGTCTCTAATCTTCTTGTCGACATCTCTGAGCATATCCCACTTCATCTGAGCCATTGATTTCCAAGAATTCATCAGATTCGTCCAAGTGGCATTTGGCGGGAAAATTCTTGCTAGTGGGTTTTGAGCAGGTTTTGTTAATTAAGGATTTTTGTTGATATGTGGAGGTGGAAGAGAGTGGTTAGACACCTGGAGAGTGAGGTGGAAAGATGAGGACAGGTGTGGTGGTTTTCCGGATTTTAATGGTGGTTTGGCGGTTTTGTGTGAGAGGGAAGAGGGTTGACTGGGTTTGACCCAGTATTTAAATACTGGGTGGGTTTTAGTTAAGTTGGGATTGGGCCGGGTCAAAGATTTTATGGCTGGGCTGGGTTTAGTTTTATTTTGGGTTGGGTTGGTTTTATTTTTGGGTTTTATTTAATTTTGAGGATCCGGATTTTGTAGCTTAAATACAACAAGGACCAAAAGTGTAATTTCCTGATTTGTGAAGGGCTGATGTTGTATTTTTCCAAAGTTACTCCAAAGGACCAATATTGCCAAGATAAATAGTACAAGGGTTTTAATTATTAATTTTCCATTTTAAAATAACCCAGGGACCATTTTTGACACTTTTTCAAAGTTGAGGGACCTTTTTGTAATTTTTGCCCAAACAATCATTCAAGGACCAAATTTGACAATTAAGATTATTTTAGGGACCTTGAATGATAAAATTCCATTTTTTTAGATTCTAGGGACTAGATTTGCCAAATTATGAAAGTTCAGGGACTAAAATGCAAATTATGTCATTTATTGTTTGTTTTTTCCCTGAAACTTATAAAAACACAGTCAGATGATATTTTTATACATTTTTAGACTTTTTAAAGTGTATTTGACTGTTTCTGTAGCTCAAATGTGAAAGAAATGATGAGTATTTACACACTCATCAATCCCCCACACTAAACTATTGCTAGTCCCTAGCAATCTTTTATGAAGTTTTTAATGGATGTATCTCTTTACCAGAAGCCATCACCTCTGGAGTAGCCAAATGTTTCAGTTCAAGTAAGAACTATGGTACACTGATAACCATGTGATTTTGAGCAAATCACCAGCTGTCAACGGTTTTGATTTGTCTTTACCAGAAGCCGTTTGCTACTGGACTAGCCATTGTTTTAGTATGTGATACTTTGGCACAATGATAACCAAATGATTTTGAGCAAACCATCAGCTTTCAACGGGTTTGATTTGTCTTTACCAGAAGCCGTTTGCTTCTGGACTAGCCAGCTCTTAGATAAATTACAACTATTATCTTTGGTGAGCTGATTACCAATTATGGTATTCCAAAGCCTTTACCACAAGCCATAACCTTGCGGGCTAGCCAACTCTTCACTAATTAAAGATATGGTGAGTCGAGAACCATACAATTTTTGGCAAATTGCAAGCCATAAACGGATTTGATATATCTTTACCCAGAGCCGTTTGCTCCGGGATTAGCCAATCCTTATGTGGGTTTGACATGGCGGACTGATAACCATTTTCTGAGTTCTAAGTGAGAAAAAAAATTTTAATTTTGGCTAAAATGGGGGTGCTAGATGATACATTTGATAAAATTCGCTAGAATTTCCCCCCCACACTTAGAACTGAATATTGCCCTCAATATTCAAAGAACCGGTTGTTAAACCAACACTTAGAACGTAAAAGGGAAATACTGAATAGCCATTATTTTTATATACATATTTATTTTATTTTTATTTAATTTGCATTTAAGCCGTTAAGGCATGCAAATTCCCTCTTTTTTTTTTTTTTTTTTTTTTTTTTTTTTTTTTTTTTTTTTTTTTTTGGAGAACTTATACACATATATACAACCTGTGGGGCATCTCCCCCACACTTAGATGGTAGAAAATAGAAAGAAGTTAGAATATATGGGTGAAAACCCATATGGTGCGGGCTAATGTTTTTGTTCACCGAGTCACTAGCTTGACTCGACCCCGAATTAAGTTGATTCCTCCCGAACAGTCAGGTTTATCACGCAAGCTAACCGCTTGTGAACGGCCAACTGTAATAAAGTGCTCCTGAACAGCCCGGGAGAAAAAGCAATTTAAAAGTCTACGGGGAAGTAAGTGGAAGAGACCATCTCCCCCACACTAGGTGGTAGAAAAGAGAAAGAAAACAGAGACACGGGTGAGAACCCATGTTTTGCTAATGTTTTTGATCACCGAGTCACTAGCTTGACTCGATCCCCGCATTCATTGGTTCATGGGGAAAGTTTGAAGATCCGGGACAACCATGAATGGTATGTCCTCTCCAAAGTAGTGTTTTAACCGATGACCATTCACTTTGAAATTTGGTCCGTCATTTTGAGATAACTCAACGGTACCATATGGATAAACTTTTGTAACAGAGAATGGACCAGACCAACGGGATTTGAGTTTTCCCGAGAAAATCTTCAATCTTGAATTGAAAAGAAGGAATCGATCACCGACGTTGAAAACGCGGTTCTTGATTTTTGAGTCATGAATCTTCTTTGTCTTTTCTTTGTAGATCAAAGAGTTCTCGTAAGATTGATCACGCAGTTCATTTAATTTATTCATTTGAACTTTACGGTGATCACCCGCAGTTTGAAGGTCAAAGTTAGCATGTTTCAAGGCCCAGTAGGCTTTGTGCTCTAATTCGATCGGAAGATGACATGCCTTTCCGTACACAAGCTTGTAAGGTGTACACCCGATGGGTGTTTTGTAAGCTGTACGAAAGGCCCATAGTGCATCATCCAATTTATCCGACCAGGATGCACGATTTTCTCCTACAGTCCTTTCTAAGATTCTTTTAATACCCCGATTTGAAACCTCAACTTGCCCACTTGTTTGTGGGTGATACGCAGTGGAAAGACGGTGAGTTACACCATACTTTTGCATGACTTTATCAAATTTGTCATTGCAAAAATGCGTACCACGATCACTGATTATAGCACGTGGGGTTCCAAAACGGGCAAAAAGAGCTTTCAGGAATTTTACAACAACTCGGGCATCATTGGTGGGTAAAGCTTTTGCTTCAACCCATTTTGACAAATAGTCAACAGCCACGAGAATGTATTTGTTTCCTCGAGATGATGGAAATGGCCCCATAAAGTCAATGCCCCAGACATCAAAGATTTCACAGACTTGAATTGCATTTTGTGGCATTTCATTTCGTTGTGAAATATTTCCGTGACGCTGACAAGCTTCACAAGTTTTTATGAGTTCTTGGGCATCCTTATAGATTGTGGGCCAATAAAACCCGGAATCAAACACCTTTTTGGCGGTGTAGTTTGGACTATGATGGCCCCCCGTGGGTCCAGCATGGCAAGCTTTGAGAATGTCAATAGCTTCCTGTCCGTAAACACACCGTCGGATGACTTGATCCGCACAGATTTTGAATAAGTAGGGGTCGTCCCAGAAATAATGTTTAACATCCTTGAAGAATTTATTCTTCTGTTGGGTCGACATTCCTTTCACTATGAAGTTACCCGCATGGTAATTTGCGAAGTCAGCAAACCATGGGGTAGTAGAATCTCCTCGAAAAGTAACCGCATTGAGCGTCTCGAGAGGAAATGTTTCATTTATTTCCTTTTTCTCGAAAACATCTTGGTGTGGGTTCTCTAATCGGGATAAATGATCAGCAGCTAGGTTCTCAGCTCCTTTTTTATCACGTATAATGATATCAAATTCTTGCAGGAGGAGAACCCAACGGAGTAATCTCGGCTTTGCATCTTGTTTTGCAAAGAGATATTTGAGAGCCGAGTGATCCGTATACACTACGCATTTTGTCAAGATTAAATATGGCCGAAACTTCTCAAAGGCATACACCACAGCCAATAATTCTTTTTCTGTAGTGGTGTAATGAGTTTGAGCTTCAGTCATTGTTTTACTTGCGTAGTGGATAGGCTGAAAATGTTTGGCTTTTCGTTGCCCCAGGACTGCACCGATGGCAAAATCACTTGCATCGCACATGAGCTCAAAGGGAAAATCCCAGTCGGGGGCAACTAGAATGGGTGCCTCAGTAAGCTTTTTCTTTAATATGTCAAAAGCTTTGATGCACTCGGGTGAGAAGATAAAAGGAGCATCCTTTTCAAGAAGATGAGTCATAGGCCGGGCGATTTTAGAAAAATCTTGTATGAATCTACGATAGAAACCGGCATGACCCAAAAAACTCCTAATACCTTTGACGGTAATGGGATGAGGTAATTTACCAATGACATCAACTTTAGCTCTGTCAACCTCAATCCCGTTCTTTGATATCTTATGGCCGAGGACAATGCCCTCTCTGACCATAAAATGACTCTTCTCCCAATTTAGACAAAGATTGGTGTCTTTACACCTTTTCAACATGTTTTCTAAATTGGAGAGACATGCTTGGAACGAATCCCCAATGACCGAGAAGTCATCCATAAAGACCTCCATTGTTTTACCGATCATGTCGGTAAATATAGCCATCATACACCTCTGGAACGTGCCTGGAGCATTACATAAGCCGAAAGGCATACGTTTATAAGCAAAGGTTCCATAAGGGCATGTGAAGGTAGTCTTTTCTTGATCTTGTGGATCAATGGGAATTTGAAAGTAACCCGAGAAACCATCAAGGAAACAATAGTACTCGTTCCCTGCTAATCTCTCAAGCATCTGATCCATAAAGGGCAAAGGAAAATGGTCTTTACGGGTGGCATCATTTAACTTTCGATAGTCAATGCAAACACGCCACCCCGTAACCAATCGAGTTGGAATCAACTCATTTTCATCATTCGTGACAACAGTCATGCCACCCTTTTTTGGAACACAGTGAATGGGACTAACCCAAGGACTATCAGAGATGGGATAAATCAATCCTGCATCAAGAAGTTTGAGAACCTCTTGTTTGATAACATCGTGGATTTTAGGATTCACCCTTCTTTGATGTTGGACTGCTGGTTTAAAGTCATCCTCCATTAAAATCTTGTGAGTACAAAATTCAGGGTCAATACCCTTAATGTCGGAGAGTTTCCAAGCAATGGCTTGCTTGTGTGACTTTAAGACCTTTATTAGAGCAGTCTTTTCCTCAACACTTAAGTCTTTAGCAATAATGACGGGTAATTTATCATCACCCTCCAAGAATGCGTACTCAAGATGAGGTGGTAAGTCTTTGAGTTCGACCTCAGGAAATTCATCAGTTTTCTCAACTGATCTGATTTCCTCATTATGAAGTTCAACGGGAGGGAGTGGAGGAGAATTGTCCTGATTTAACAATGTCTCAAGAAGAAGAATATCTCCCTCCAGATCAATCTCAGCGTCATCAATTCCCTCTAGGAATGCATCACACTTGAGAAAATCATCGATCTCTTCCAAATTGAAATCACCTCCCTCAAACGGAGTGAGAGAAGGGGAAGAGTCGGAAATTCCAGGTAAAGAAGATGTGGTGGTATCCCCACTCACAGAATTATGAGAATAACCAAGAAACTCTTGAGAGTATTCCTCTGAAACAATATCAATGACATCGATTCGGTTAACCGATTCAGAATCATAATTTGAGGAGTACCTCGAAGTTTGATCGAGGTTAAAGGTAACAGCTTCATGACCCACACGTAATGTGATTTCATGCTCAAATACATCTATGAGAGCACGGCCCGTTCTCAGGAATCCTCTTCCAAGAATGAGAGGAACTCTGGGATCAGCATCGAAATCAACAACCACAAAGTCAGCTGGAAAATGGAACTTTCCTACTTTCACAAATACGTCCTCAGCAATGCCAAGTGGACGGGATATTGAACGATCTGCAAGCTCAAGAGTCATGCAGGTAGGAGTAAGTTCAGGAAGAGAAAGTTTCTTCCATACTGATTTAGGCATCAGGTTGATGCTTGCACCAAGATCGGCCAAGGCATAGCATTCAACCATTCCTGGAAAGACACAAGGTAGTAGAAACCTTCCAGGATCTCCAAGCTTCTCGGGAAGCTTTTTCAAGATAACTGCTGAGCAGTTCTCATTTAATGGAGTCTTTGCCATTTCAAACAGTTTTTCCTTGTTACTTAACAAGTGTTTGATTGTGGATGCAAACTTGGGCATTAGAATGATAGCATCCGCAAAGCTTATGTCAAAGTGTAATTCTTGAAAAATCTTGAAGAATTTATCCATTTGTTGACTAGCTTTTTCGCGGAGCTTTTGCTCATTTAAACGTGATGGGTAGGGAATAGAAGGTTTGGATTTAGGGTTTTCAACCGGGGTTTCAGGATGTTCAAATACAACTTGAGGTTTAGTCTTGGGTTTCGGGACAATTTGAGGTTGGACATTGTTGGTACCTCCGTTATTAGTAGGAAGTACCGGGTCCTTAGTCACCTCAGGCTCACTTCCCACTACCTTGGGGAAAGAAGAAGAAGTGGTAGTGGAAACAGTGGGTCCCTCATATGAAACACCACTTCGGGTTGTGATCGCCTTAGCATCGCCCTTCGGGTTGACGATCGTGTTGCTCGGAAGTTTTCCTGAGCCCGAAGGTTGATCATTTAAAGATTTTTTAATCTCTGAGATCTGGCTGACCAACAACCTGTTTGTGTCCTCTTGAGCTTTCATGAACTGCCTCAACAACTCATCAGATGATGGATGTTGGGCTGGAATGGCTTGATGTTGATTAGGGAAATTTTGCATTCGGTTATTTTGATTATAACCTTGATGTTGAAAATTCCCTTGATTTGGATTACCATTTCCCTGAAAATGATTTCCCTGATTGGAATTGTTTCGGTTAAAGTTTCCTTGGTGTTGGAAACCTTGATTTTGTCCAGAATTGAAATTCCCTTGGTTTTGATAACCTTGGTTCATTCGAGGTTGATTTTGGTTCCGGTTTTGCAAATTCTGGTTCTGATTAAAACCGGGTGGTCCTTGGTAGGTGCTAGCTCGGTATGGTTCCATTTGAGGACGGTATTGATTACCTCCCTGATTTGAAGTACCGGCTATAGCATTAACTTCAAAAGGACTACCATCTGTGGCAGTACAGTCGTAGTATGCGTGAGGGCCACCACAAGTAACACAGACTTCCACTTTCTTAACTTCAGCATGTGAAGGAGTTTGTGTGAAAGTGACTTTCTTTTGGCTTGAGAGAACCAAAGCTTGAATAGCATCCGTGAGTTTGTCAATCTTAGCATCGGTGCTAGAAGTACTCACGGGAGATGAAGTAGAAGGACCGGCACTAGCCTGAGAATGATATGGCTTTGTTCGTGCAGTACGGACCTTAGACTTATTTTCAATAATTGCTAAAGCTTCTTTGACAGTTCTGCTCAAAAAGTTACCTCCTGAGGAGGCATTGAGAGAATCTTGGTCAGATTGGCTCACTCCATTATAGAAAGTGTCGATTTGCATCAACTCGGTAAAACCATGATGAGGACATTTACGAAGCAATTCTTTGAAACGATCCCACGCGTCACTAAACGATTCATCAAATCTTTGTGTGAATTTGATGATTTCATTTTTAAGACTTGTCGTTCTAGACGGTGGAAAAAATTCGTTCACAAACTTTGTAACTAAGTCCTCCCATGTCTCAATTGAACGAGGGGGTTGTTTTTCAAGCCATATCCTTGCTTGTCCCTCGAGAGAAAATGGGAATAGAAGAAGTTTGATTGAGCTAGACGGGATGTTTTTGTATTTGATGGTAGATGTAATCTTGTTAAACCATTGAATGTGAGCATGAGGATCATCCCTGTCAAAACCGTAGAATTGGCTAGAGGTTACAAGATTCAGTAACCCGGTTTTGAGCTCAAAACTCTCAGCTACAATAGCTGGAACAACAATGGCATCTCCATAACCCTCGATGGGTGCCTGGAGAAGCTCATTCATCGGCAAATCTGCCATGACGACAGAATCAGTACGTTCCTCAGATACGACTGATGGAGCAGAACGTCTACGACGTCTTCGAGGTATGTTTCCAAGCTCACGGAGAGGGCTTGATGACCTAGAAGAACGAGTGCGCATGCACTAAGACGAGTCTAAGAATCCTTTATAGTGGAGGAAACTCAGAAAAGGGGTAAGAAGATTCTTTTTGGATTTTATGAAAACAAAATTTTTCTATTAAAAATCAAGATCGAGAAAAAACACAAGTGAACTTAAACCAATAATCAACAGGCGTACGGTAGCTCTCTAACTGACAAACGCACAGAGTGGCGGAGAAGCAAAGGTGGGCAGTTACGCTCCTTAAAAACCCGCTTCTTTCAGTCCGACAATTTAATGTCAGACTATCCTAGAACCTCCGTTAGAGTTTGTTTATCAATTAAAGGTGAGCCGATATTCGCAAGTGATACAAAGGCAAGTTTTTATCTTAGGTTTGGGAACTTATTATGGCCGCACCCCCAGTTAGGTAGTGCTCAGTCTTGGTTCTCGATGGTTAATTTTTATTTATTGTTTATTATTTAACAGATAAAATGGAAAATATTTTTGATGTTTTTATTATTTTTTTATATGATATTATATATAGAAAAGAAAAGAAAATATTTTTGTTTTTTATATGGTTTTATGGGGAATAGGAATACGATATTTTTGGTGCTTGATCCGTTAAATGAGTTAACTTCACAAGCGTTTTGCTTTATATATGATAAATATACAAGAGAGAGAAGATATTCACAGATTGGGGTTCAAAGACACGATACTGCAAAACGTTTAACACGCAGCACACCTCCCCGGCAGCGGCGCCAAAATTTGATTGGTTCCGAAACAGTCAACTTAAATCAACCACGGATGTGGTCAAACAAAGTCAAACTATCAAGGACACAATGCAATAATCCAAGGAGTATAGTTTTATCCCCGGGTCGTTTAAGTCCCAGCGAGATGCGAAATTGTGTTTAAAAACGGATCGTGATCAAGTGTTATTGAACAGAAAAGGGATTATGATTTTGATTACACTAATGAGATAAGAAAATAGCTTTAACCAAGCTATATAAACAAGAACTGGAAACCAAATTACTTAAAAACGTTTAAAACTAAAAGACGTACGTTTAAATTTAAATAAACGTAAACGTACGAAATAAAAAGTGAGTTTTAAGAAATAAAAAGCCTATGGATATGAAATTTATATTTTTACAATCCTAATAAGAAAAGAAAATTATTGGAAAAAGAAAATTATTTATTTGACTTATTAATTAATTATTATTAATTAAAAACTATTTAATAATTATTTAAACTAATTAAAATTCTAATAAATACTAAAAGATCAAATAAAAATCTGAAAATTTTTCTATAAATACTTTAAAGTGACAAGAAGCTAAGAAAATTATAAAAATGAAATCTACTTAATTAAAATTTAAAAAGATAAATTTTATTAAATAGAAGCTATCACTATATTTCTATTTTTGATTTTTTTAAGACCTAAAAATATTTTTATATTTTTCCTAGATTACAAATGATAAAAGAAAATTATGAAAATTGGAATAGTATTTTTCTGATTATTTTTCTATTTTTTATGATTTAATTACTATTAAAAACTAATTAAAATGATTAAAAATATAAAATAACTTAGGAAAAATCTGAAAAATTTAAGTTAAGTCTAGATTAATATTAAAAGGCTAGGAAAATTAAAATTACAAATTTAATAAGCCCAGAGAGTTGAATTGGGCTAATAAGCAGTTGGCTTATAAGCACAAAATAAGCTAAAAAGCAAATAAAGTTGCCAAAAGTTCAGGAACAAGGTAATATGATGATATAACCACAAATCAACTAAAAAACACAAATAACAACAAGAGATTAAACAGATTAAGCACTTGACTGCTATGGATTATAGCACAGAAATCTCAGGAAATAGCCCAACTTGCAGGCAAGATTAAGCACTCAAATAAGTTGCTGAGATGCAATCTTAGGGGGGCAAAAGTTAGCTTAGCTTATGAATTATCTTAAAAACACAAAAGCCCCATCAGGAACTAACCAATTGAAGTCCAATTTAATGCTAGATCAGCAACCAAAAACCATGTCTCTGCTGATCTTTTGACTTTTGCAGAAAAGAACAAGGTTTGACTTTGGTGAGATTTGAATGATCACTACTGACTAATTATGTTATATTAGGATATATTAAGATGATTTTAAGCTAGATTAACAAGTTATGAACTAGTGTGATGAGATTTGGAAATCAAAATCCTAACAGTTGAGTACTAAGATGAGATTAAAGATGATGTTTGACTTTTAAGCTAATGAACACTAACTTTTAAGCTTTGACTGACCTATAAGAACCTAATGTAACTTGCTTTGACCAGTACTAACAACAAACAACAACTAGAACACAAACAATCTTGCTAATCCAAACACCCCTGATCAGGACAGGTTTGCAAGGTTTTCAAAGCAAATCTGAATTTTAAAACACAACACTTGTTTCCAACACTTTATTAAGATTATATAAGGCCAATTATACTAGAAAATCCCAAATATAGCAGCAAGAACACAGAACTTGACAATATGCTATGTTGACTGTTAAAAGGAGATTTAAGCAAAAGGCAAATTTAATGAACAAGCAACTTATTTTATGTTATGAATCTACTTAATAATAACTTAGAAACACAGAAACACAATGATCAAAGCTTATGAACAACTAACACAGTGAAATGCCAAATTACTTAGAAATGCTTACAAATGATGTCAAGCTTGAAACCAAGAACAAGGACCAAAGAAGCACTCCTATAGAACCTCCTCAGGTTCACTAACCCAGGGCAATCCAATATTTACCCTGCTCCAGCAATAAACTCCATGAACCTGTTGTGTTGACTTTTGTTGACTGTTTATGAATTTTTGATTTTTCTATTACTAACTGATTTTAATGATTACTAATAGCTTAAATAAGCTATATGGGAGCTTATGTGAACTTGTGAAATCCAGAAACAACACTAACAACAACATTCAATTATACATGAGATTTTTGAAATTGAGAAAAGTGCATAAACTAAGATTGAACTGAAGACTTGAAATTAATTATTGGAAAAGATTTATATTACACTGGAACAACTAAAAACAACACTTGAAAGATTAAAATTACACTGAGAATTTAATTTTAACTAATTCGACACTAAATAACTAAAAATTACACTAGATAACTATTACATACTCTCTCCTCTGTTCTTTATAGTCTCTAATCTTCTTGTCGACATCTCTGAGCATATCCCACTTCATCTGAGCCATTGATTTCCAAGAATTCATCAGATTCGTCCAAGTGGCATTTGGCGGGAAAATTCTTGCTAGTGGGTTTTGAGCAGGTTTTGTTAATTAAGGATTTTTGTTGATATGTGGAGGTGGAAGAGAGTGGTTAGACACCTGGAGAGTGAGGTGGAAAGATGAGGACAGGTGTGGTGGTTTTCCGGATTTTAATGGTGGTTTGGCGGTTTTGTGTGAGAGGGAAGAGGGTTGACTGGGTTTGACCCAGTATTTAAATACTGGGTGGGTTTTAGTTAAGTTGGGATTGGGCCGGGTCAAAGATTTTATGGCTGGGCTGGGTTTAGTTTTATTTTGGGTTGGGTTGGTTTTATTTTTGGGTTTTATTTAATTTTGAGGATCCGGATTTTGTAGCTTAAATACAACAAGGACCAAAAGTGTAATTTCCTGATTTGTGAAGGGCTGATGTTGTATTTTTCCAAAGTTACTCCAAAGGACCAATATTGCCAAGATAAATAGTACAAGGGTTTTAATTATTAATTTTCCATTTTAAAATAACCCAGGGACCATTTTTGACACTTTTTCAAAGTTGAGGGACCTTTTTGTAATTTTTGCCCAAACAATCATTCAAGGACCAAATTTGACAATTAAGATTATTTTAGGGACCTTGAATGATAAAATTCCATTTTTTTAGATTCTAGGGACTAGATTTGCCAAATTATGAAAGTTCAGGGACTAAAATGCAAATTATGTCATTTATTGTTTGTTTTTCCCTGAAACTTATAAAAACACAGTCAGATGATATTTTTATACATTTTTAGACTTTTTAAAGTGTATTTGACTGTTTCTGTAGCTCAAATGTGAAAGAAATGATGAGTATTTACACACTCATCACATACACTAGTATGAAACTTGTGAAGTGACAAATTACTAATGATCATGATGTCATATTCATGTGAGAAAAATCTTATAAACAAGATTAATACATTGAAAGAGAGAACCTTTCTACAAAAATAAATTCTTGAGATAAATTCCATGTGGGGGACTCCGGCCTGGCTAGAGTTCAAAAGGACATCAAAAAACATGAAGTTCTTGCCTAGTTGGAATACTCAAGAATTACCTGGAGCATGATATATTTAGAGTTGAATGAAACTCAAATTTGTACAAACATATTATGTCAATACGAAAACTACTCTCAGCATGAGTTATCCCTATTGACAATGTGAAGTCATAGAATAACATTGCGGATCCGCTTGTGAAATGCTAAATGTGAGAGTTAGTTAGCAAGTCGTGAAGAGGAATGGGACTAAAGCCCTTGAAAAGTTTATATGAAGGAAAACCTAACCCAGCTGACTGGAGATCCCAAGATCTGGGTTCAATAGGACAACCTACTTGTATAAACCGAGGTCACTGTGGGGGAGTAATAAACTCCACATTTATTTAAGGGAGTTAGTAAACTTCCTAGTCCATTCCTATAATAGTGACAATATGAGGTTAAGCATATGGCTTTTAATGATTAATCGAGAATCACCTATGTGAGAGAGAAGTGGGGTCGCTTATAAGGGAATTGTGGGGGCGCAATTCTTAACAGCTCTCGCAGAACCAGGCTAATGTTCATGACCATAACGAACATAACTATGAGAACCAAGAAGTGTCAAGAAGATATTTGTGTGAATATATATTGTCGTCTCCACAAACAGCAGACAGTTCAAAGACATCGAGTTCTACTGGCTGCTAGGAGTCTAAGTATATTTCATGAGGGAAGGTTCAAAGGGTAACACCTACCTATCCTATGCAAATATCAACTGCAAAACTCTATTACAACATCGAGTCGTTGAAATTTGTTTCCCGTTATCAATTTCATTCATGTGGGGGATTGTTGGAAAATATGGTCAATATTTGGGTTTGAATGACAATTGATGGTCATCAAATATACTAATGGGGCTTTAGAGCAAGATTAATGTTTGGTCATATGTAACGACCAATTTAATTCTATGTTCATAAGCCATTAGTAGGATTGATTGTGATAGTTAATTGGACCATTTTTCTTTCATCCTCCTCACCTATATATTGAGAGCTCTTCTCTCATTTCAATACACCAAGAAAAACAACTCACTCCTCTCCTTAGTTTACCGTTCATCTTGACTTTGTATGTATCCGTTCGTAATAGAGGGAAGGCACGTTTTTGGTTCGCCTTGATAACCCGTTTGTGCTGACGGGGTTATCTGTTGTTGTTGTTGTATCCTGGGAGATAGACGTTCACGATTCTCAAGCACCGTGGAGAGAACGAATCTGTCTTAAGGAAACTGTGAGCATCACAGGCTTCAACATTTTCCTTGTTTGTGTTTTTGAGTCTCGACAATCAAATTGTTTACGGTATTATTTCTACACTTTTATGTTTTTCATGTTATTGTTTGTTTGTCTCTTGTAGCATTATACACATATTACCTACAGTTTCTGAACCAGATTCTCTATCATTGGTCAACGCGCTTCATAACCAGCCTATGCCCCTACAAATCGCGTCCATGTTTGCGGATATTCTATCAAACTCGTGTGCTTTTAATATTTGTGAATGATTATTTGTAAGATGGGAGGGGAATATGGTAGCTCATAATATAGCGTCATGGGCTTTGGGATGCACTAGCAATGTAATCTTAGAAGGCGAAGTCCCAACTTGTGCATCTGAATTAGCTACAAAAGATGTAATTTCGTCTGAATGTTAATTTCATCTTTCCTATAAATAAATAAATAAATAAATAAATAAATAAAAGCATAAAGTTAATACTCCTATCAAGTATCTTTTTTCTTCCTCAAAACTACAAAACAAAACTACCTTATTGAATTTATAAAGTACATGCGATAATCCATTATCCCTGCGATAATCCATTATCCCTGCAAAGATATAACTTTCATATAATTTTGGTTGCTAAATGTTTCAAGTCTTTCTATATAAACGCGTCACATTTTTGTACTTTGTACATTGCAAGTAAAAGAAGAAAAATAAGTTTATTGGTTAATATATGCTCTTAAATTAAGTATAGGGATCTTTGTGTAATAAATTTGTCGACTGACCCACGGTTGTGCGAAAACAATTTTGGTGTCACGGTCACACTTCGTTTGGGTAGTCGACATATATTAATGATTTACTAGAAAAGAAAAATAAGAACATTAAAACGAATATTGGTGGGAGTAGCCAACAACAAGATAATGTAATTAAAAAAAAAAAAAAAAAAAAAAAAAGTTTTATAAATATCTTTTCAAGTATGAAGTATGTAATATTAGTAAAATATGATAATAATCTTTCAAATACTTAAATAATTTAGCTATCCATTATTTCCTGTAAGGCTTTTATTTATCAAAATCCATCAACTTTCTAAAAACTTTTATTAACTTTTGTTTTATAAATTTAATAGTAAACGTTTTATCTTTTTTGAATTTTTGCCTATTTTTTATATAATAAAACAAAACCCCTAGTGGGGACTTTTACATTTCAAAAAAATCAAATCATACCTTATTAAGTAATAATCAAATTATTATTATTATTATTTTCTTAAATATTAAATAAGAAAAGCCTAAATACTTCTAAATTTATCCATATTCTACAAAAAAAAGAATGTGATTTGTAATTATTTAATAAAAACTTACAAAAATATATGTGTCAAAATATAAAAAATTAAAACTTGAAAACGGTGGAGCAAGTTTTTCAAAGATTTGGGCTGAAATTTAAAATTCAGTATCATTCCCACTAAATATTTGAAGTCCCAACATTCCCAAATTCCTCCTTCATCAATCAAACTCGATCTCTTATCATTCATTCACGCACAATCATTGACGCAAGAACATCTCCTCCAAATCTAATTAATATTAAAACCCACTACATTCGTAAATAACCCCAATTCAATACCTCAATCAAAGTACAATGGTTTTGAAGGTTCTATTATAATAATTAAAACCCGAAATTAAAAATAATAATTTATTTAAATGATTAGAAAAAACCCCGCGCGTGCGCGGGCATTATATCTTTTTTCAATTTTTGCCAGTTTTACATGAAACAAAACATGTTTATATAATAAAGAGTAAGATAATGAAAACCGTAACAACAGTTACAAAAGCTACTTAAATTTCACTTTTTACAATTATATAGCAAACTTTATTTATCAATTATCTAATAAATATTCAATAATATGAATAGTATTTGAATTATATACATTGTAGACTCATAAATCAGTATTAGTTTATGAAAGAGTTTTTTATACATGATACTTTTAGAGTGTGAAATATTAGTTAAAAGAATTGTTGGCATAATAATTGAACTTTTGGGTTTTTTACAATTGCAATATAAATTGCTTTATATAATTTAGTTATATAAAAATGCATGCATGATATCAAATGATACAGACAATACGATATTTTTTTGGCAAAGCAAGTAAAGTAATTAAGTGATTATATCATTAAAGTTTTATAAAAAAATATAGCGCGACAAAGTACATTGAATGAAGGAGAGTATAACTTACATCAATCAGGTATATATTCCAAATCCTCATTTATCTCTTTTTAAAAGATCTTTCGGATAAACAAAAGTTCAATGTTTTTTATTTAGAGTTAATTACATTTTTGGTCCTTGTGGTTTGCCGGGTATTTCATTTTCAGTCCAATTTTTTGAAAAGTATCAGATCCACTCCAAAACCCGGCGACCCGTAACATGTTCAGTCCAATTTTATGTTGACCGTTAGTTTGACCAGTTAAGACATGTGAAATGACTAAGATACCCTTATCTTATTACTAGAAATGACTCAGATGACCTTCCTTTCATTCTTTTTTTATTTTTTTTTTCCTTTTCTTTTTCTATTATTAGTATTAAACAAAATTTATAAACAAAAAAAATCTGTAAACAAAAATTTATAAACAAAAATCTTTAAACAAAAAATCTGCAAACAAAACTTGTAAACAAAATCTGTAAACAAAACTTGCAAACAAAACTTGTAAACAAAATCTGTAAACAAAATCTATAAAGAAAAATCTATAAACAAAAATCTGTAAAAGAACAAGAATAAGAACTTTGTTTCATTTAACCAAAGAATAAGAACAAGAACAGATTCTTCACACCTTTCTTGAAATCACTATAACACAAACACAATTTTTTTCTTTAACCCACTAATAAGAACAAGATATATTTCCCACAATTAAATCCCTAACCTAACTTTAAATCAAAATCCACAACCCAAATTGTTAGTCATGATTTAACCCATAGTCTTTGTGTTCTTGTTGCAATAAAAAAACAGCCAACGGCCACCACCAATATCCGACCAAACACACCAAAATCCACTACACCTATAAACCCCACATCCAAGATCTGACCAAGATTCACCACATCCACAACCACACACACACCAAGATTCTTAGCGAGTCAACCAATGCCTCACATCACTCCCCAACTCACAAAAATAGCTCACAGCCTCTCGAAACAAAAAAAAAAAAAAAAAAAAAACGAAACAAGACCTCAATGTTTCTTTCGGAGATGATAAATAGTTTTATGACCTTTAAAGATATTAACATCTCGAAAGCAAACACATCATTGATCTTTAAATGAAAAAACCAAATCACATAAAACATTGCCCGAGACCTTTACAAGATCTTGAAGCCAAAACCACTAGTTCTTCAAAGGGATATATGCTCGAACTGGGCTGGTAAAAATGATTAAATCCCTTCAACCCTTTCTTTTTTAAACACGCCCATCATTTTTCTTCATAATTTTCAACCACCAAAAGAAAACACAACCACCTCGCTGCTGCTAAGATCCGACCGGTTTTGTCGGAGGTAGTGTAGTGGCCGAAAATTTGGAGAAGGAGAGAGTTAGAGAGAGAGTGAGATTTGGTGAGAGTTATGTGGCTAAACAAATGGAAGAAGTGTTTATGTTCACCTAACAATTAGCGAAGTCAAATAGAATAGGTAAAATGACGAAAGTGTCCTTCTATTTAACAGTCAAGCAAAGTCAAATTAACGGTGTTAGTGAAAATGGACCAAACCCGTTACGGGTCATCGGGTTTTGTAGTGGATCCGATACTTTTTTAAATTTTGGACTGAAAATGAAATACCCGGCAAACCACAAGGACCAAAAATGTACTTAACTCTTTTATTTATGTATTTGATGAGTGCCTATTTACTCATCATTTTATGCCCATATAATACATAAAAAATGCTAAAAACAGCCAAATATGCCAATTTATATTGCAGATATCCTTGGATTATGTTTTTATGTATTTCAGGTACAAAGGATTGAAAACAGAGCAAAAACGGACATTTTTTGATTGTCTCGACAATATTTGTGCATTTGATCATGTGAAGACAGAGTCAAAGTCAAACTCAGGATATGGCATTTGGACGAGCAGGGAAAAGCGAACCCGAAACCATTTTTCATGGGCCAACCCGACCCACATAAATGGGCCAAGTCAGCCCATTTAACCAAACCCTTTTTATTACTAAAACCCAAATCCAATAATTAACCCACTCAACCCTTTTTATTAATAAACCCACCCAGTCTAACCTTTTCCCCCTTTCCCGCTAAACCTCACCATCATGCCTCCCTTCTGCTACACGCCGCCCACCCCCTCCTCCAAATAGCTCCAGCCACCCTACTAGTTCACACGTATCCCATTCTTGACGTGATACCATTTCACGCTGGAAATCCACCCAGCCATTTTGGCGCCAAAATCCTATTTAAGGGCTGAGATTAATCCAAGTCAATCCAAGGGCTGGAAATTGATCAGAGAAGCACAAGAGAAGAAACCCTAGTTTTAATTTTAGTATAAATAGGCCATTTGTAAGCCAAAGTTGGCAGTTAGTTAAGTAGTAATTAATAGTAGTTGAAATAATAAGCTAGTTAATAGAAGTTGTAATTTTAAGTTTTCAGTGATCAATTCAAGTATTTTTAAGTTTAAGTGTTCTAATTTTAAGTAGCATTGTACTCATTTTCAATATTAATAGAAATTCAAGTTTTCTTGTTAATTCGAATTAAGCTAATTAGTTGTTAGAAATCAATCTTAAACCTCATTTCTGTTCTTATAAGCTTATATAAGCTCATTTATAGCTTTTTGTAGGCTTACAATAGTTTCCAACTGTTCTAATTTTAAAAAGTCAAGAAAAGTCAACTGCAGGTCAAATAAGCTGTTGTGGACGATAAGCTAGAAAGGGAAGAGCTTATTGTTGTTACTAGCTTGTCATTTGACAAGCTAGAGCTTGTAGAGTAGCTCCTCGAGCCAATTCAGCCCTGTTTGAGCAAGGGCAGTTGTGAGTTAATTTCCTATTTTTTTCATTTGTACTGTTCATCAGCTTATTAGTGCTTATTTTCATTTTTTGTGTTATTTGTTCTATGTGATGTTAATGTATGCTAATTTGATAATCAGTTCTAGATTAATCTCATTTTTGCCTTAATTAGCTTAAAATTCCAAAAACAGTTAAAATAAGGCTTAGCTTATTTAGGTGCTTATTACATTAGAAAGTTGTTCAATAGGGTTTAATTAAGTTAGTAAATCAGTGATAACCCAGAATCATAGCTTTATTTGGTCTGTTATAGTCAAAATCTCAAAATCAGACCCTTAAAGGGGTGTTTGGGTCAAGGGGTAAAACAGGTACAATCTAGGTTCTACTGTTCATTTGCCCTTTTTGAAACTTTGATCTAGTCTGAATTACCTTGTTTGAGTTGTTTGTAGGAGGAATTAAGCTTATTTGAAAGTTTTTGAGGATTTGAATGGGTTAGTGTAGTTGTAGGGCATGTTCTGATCAAATAAGCTATTTATAGCTATAAGCTCATTTGATCTTATCTTTTGGTATTTTTGCATCTAGTATAGTACATTAAATCTAAACTCAGTACTTGGTTAAGTCCCTTAAGGTTTTGTTCTAGATTAGCTATAATCAGCCCATATTAGATATAGCAAACTGCATTTTTGATTTTATCCAATTTCAGCCTATGTTTTTCATTTTTCATTTCTTCATTATAAGCCCTTTTAAGCTCAAACTTGGTACTGATAATCTTGGGTTGCTAGTGCACTTAGTCCACATTTTTCTAAATTTTTTCATTAGCTTTTTAACAGCTTTTTATCAGCTGCAAATTCTGTATTTTTTTCATAATTTTTGTCCAGATCAGCTGATGTTTTTCATTTTTAATTTGTTCAATATAAGTTAGAATAAGCTAAAATTTGGCACAGATAATATTGGGCTGCTTATCTAGTTGTCCCATATTTTTTTGATTTTTTTATCAGTTTTCACTAGCTTTTTAGTAGCTTAAAATGCCCTATTTTTGCCCTGCACTCAGCAGACATCAGTAGGCCAATTGTTTATTTCTTCAGCACTCATTTGCTTATTTTCATGGCTTATTCTAATTTCCTAGGTTCATTCAGCTTATTCTTAGTATAGTTTAGCTTTTTCAAGTGCACCTATAGCTTTTGATAGCTTATTAGCTTAAATAGCCCTTGCCTTAGTTCATTTTCCTCATTTTTAAGTCTAGTAGCTTATTTGCTTATTATGCCCTTTTGTCTTTGATTTTTCTTTTCTAATTTGCTTATTTTAGTTTAAAAACTCAATATCTCATTATTCTCACCATTCAATCCACACAATCACAAACCGAATCACAAATTCCATTCATCCTTCATCGGGGATAACGACCCGGGTTACACATACTTCACTTGTGTTTCCTTGGAAATATTTATGCATTGATTTTCGCGAATCAATTTTTGGCGCCGCTGCCGGGGAAGGTTGAAGCGAATTTTTAATTCTCATTTTTCGATTCGTGTTTTGAAAACCATTCTTTCGAGAAGTTTTCATTCTTTTTGTGAATATTTTAAAAAAAAAAAAAAACGTAAAAAATCAACAAAACAAATCGTAAGTTAATTGTTTTCGGATTATCTTGAAATTACAACCTATACAAGTGGTTTAAGGATGGTTTGACATTAAATTGACAAACCGAAATAGGCGGGTTTTTAATCAGCTTTCGAGCGGACCTTTGCTTCTCCGCCACTCTGCGAGTAGTTTTGAGAGAAACGAATTTCGGTTGACGAATGATGAACTCAAATAAGTACATTTTATGATCATCATTTATCCTATTTATTTGACTTGTTTTATTATATTATCTATGAGAATCGATACATTAATGTTTACTTTAGTAATTCTCAGGTAAAAACAAGCATTATGTGAAACTTGGCGATTTTGGACTAATTATGGAGCAAAACAAGAAAGATATCAAAAGCCTACTGAAATCCAGAAGATCAAGCTCGTTCTACTCCAGATACGCCGCAACATACTTCTAACATACGGCGTATCATATCAAGATTTACAAGTTACAATCCAAGACAGTTAAAGTACATGCGCCGCATACAAAGATCAAGATATGCCGCATCTAAAGACGGTGTACGAATATTCCTGAATATATTAATCTTGGACCCCACGCGAAGTTAAGTCAATGCGCCGCATCTATTCATTCTATGCGCCGCATCGACCCCTCAGACAGAAACTATAAATACCCCAAGGACAGACGAATTTGGAGAGTTTTTTGGAGAGCTTAACTCAGAGACCGAAGACCATAAAACCCTAGAGCCGAATTCAGACGACCAAGCAGCACAAGACACACCTAAACGAAGATACAAGAGCTGTAAGAAGGTCCTGCATGTATTCAATTCATTAAGTAGTTTTGTTTTATTGTATTATAACTTTAATTCATCAGGATTGATGGGCTTGTGTCATGTGACTACGGAAAATCATGCACTCCCCTTAATATTGCTTTCCCATTAATTAAAGTTTATATGTTGATGTCTTTGGTGACTTTTATTAGTGCATTGATAACCTCTGTGTCTAGCTGAGCATTGCTTGGGTCGCCATGCCCCTTCCTCGCCTATTTGTTTTAGCGTCTCTTAAATAAGTAGGATAGACATAAGTAATCATTAAGGGTTTACTCGCCGATAAGATTAGAGCCAACGAGAAAGGTTTAATTATATACACTTCATATAAAACTAGCAATAAAACAAGTGACAAGTTACTTAATTATCAGAACAGGTCTTCTTATTGTCTCGAGTATCTATTTGTGTACGTGTGTGCTAATCGTTGATTCGTGCTCATTAGTTTAGTTTACTATTTAATCATAACCCAAACCGTGCCAGTCTCTCAGGCTGAACCCCCTTGCGTTAGATTAGGTTGTATAGCTAACTTAGGATATTAAAATACTGATTAGAATAACTAGATAATACGTTCCACTCTTAGTGATCGACACTCTACTTACCATTATATTCATACTGACCGGGTACACTGCTCGTTAAGTGTGTGTGTTATTGATAAGTCGGCTAAATATAAATTTAAAACTTGAGTAGGCATTAATACTGCTAAACCGCAACGACACGCACGCGCATCAAGTTTTTGGCGCCGCTGCCGGGGAGTGAATTGTTATTATCTATTAATTTGATTAGTATTTTAATTAGGTTTTTCTTTTTAGTTTTTTATTAGATTCTAACCACTAACCCTGTTATATATTAGATAGATTGCATTCATTGTATAATTTGCATATTTTCTGTTTTTTGTTTGTTTTCTGTAATTTTTGTTTCTTTTTGTTTGATTTTATTTTTGTTTTTCTTTTCTGTATTTTTCTGCATTCTGCTATCGTTGTATTGTGCTGATACAAACGATACGGCGCATCTGTTTTCACAGATACGGCGTATTGCGTTTAATTTTTATAAAATACAACGCGTTTAATAAATTCGAGTACGACGCATCTTTCCCAAGATACGACGTATTCTGTTTTTAATAAGAAATTTTTTCTAAACCCTAACGCCATACGACGCATCTGTTTTAACAGATACGGCGTATTTTCTATTTAAATTAAAAACAGTTTTTCGAATTTTTAAACAAAAGCGACGCATCGATTTTTATCGATACGGCGCATCTTCTAAATCAAAAATCTGGTATTTTGAAACGTAACGAAAATACGGCGCATTAGCTTTTGTTGATACGACGCATTTAATTTTAATAAATATAATCGATTTTTGATAATTTAAACTTGATACGGCGCATTCTAATTCATAAGCTGCGTATCTGTTTTCTGAATAAAAGTCTGATTAAATTTTAACGAAATAAGATACGGCGTATCCAACTTTTTGGATACGGCGCATCGTTTGCAGATATCAGCAACTTTTATTTTTCGTATTCCGTTTTCGTTGTTAATTTTCTGATATATTACTTTCTTGAACATACCCTACTGATGCTTTTGTGATGGTTTCAGGAAGTGCATGACCAGGAGTTCAACTAAGAACTTGATTAAACCTTTCAAAGATCCTGAACGAGCCTTACATTCGCTTAAAAGGCTTTTCAACACAAAAAGCTTTGAAATTTCAAGTTCGTTTGAGCTTGATTACTTTTCTGAAGAGGATGAGGAAGAAGAAACATAAACAATGGCGGAAAACACTACTATGGAGGAATACATGAATAAAACCCGTGCTGATTACAGTTCAAGAGTTGCTAGACCGAAGTTTGATGAAAAGTCAAAGTTTGAGTTGAAGGTCAGTTTCTCAAGGAGCTAAGAGAAAATGCTTTCAGCGGAACAGAACATGAAGATGCTAATGAACATGTTGAAAAAGTCCTCGAGATTGCAGATTTGTTTACTACAGAAGGAGTCTCTGACGATCAACTTATGCTAAGAATCTTTCCAATTTCGCTTAAAGGAGCTGCTAATAAGTGGCTAAGGAATGAACCTGCTAGTTCAATCACAACATGGGAAGATTTGAAGAGCAAATTCCTGAAAAGATATTGTCCACCTGCTAAAACTGCTAAAAGATGGAGGCTATCAACAGTTTCAAGCAAGAGCCTGATGAAACTCTTTATCAAGCTTGGGAACGATTTAAAGACTTATTGATGAAATGCCCTCAACATTATCTAAGTCCAATGCACGAGATAATATTGTTCTATCAAGGATTGGACGAGCCTACTAGACAAATCTTGGATGCTAAGGGAGCTGTGCCTCAAATGAGTGCAGCCAATGCTAGAAAAGCTATCCAAGAAGCTGCTGATCACTCTCAAAAATGGCACGACGGAACCTCTACTAGATCTAAGAGCAGCACTAATTTTGACGGGTTTGCTGCAATTCAAGCTCAATTGGATAAAATTAGTAGAGAGATGAAGAAGCGTGATGAGAAAGTTTATGCTGCCCAAGTTGGATGTGAAAAATGCGAAGGACCTCACTACACTAAAGATTGCCCTAAAATGAATGAAAGTGAGACTTTTGAAGAAGCATACTACACACAATTTGGACAACCATTCCGACCTTCAGGAAGATTTAGGGAAGCTGCTCCGGGATACTATCAAAAGAACAACTATAATCCCACTTATCAAGAAAGGAGGCAGACTTTTGATGACACTCTAAAGAAAATTATGGCCGATGCTGCTAAAAGACATGAAGAGAACACCGCTATGATCAAAGAAATCCGAGCCTCAACGGATACTATAACAAGAAATCAAGGAGCTTCGATCAAAGCATTGGAACAACAAATCGGACAAATGAGCAAAGTTCTTCAAGAAAGGGGATACGGAAGTTTACCTAGCTCAACTGAAACTAACCCAAGAGATCATGTCAAGGCCATATGCACTACTGAAGAAGTCACGCCTAACATACCTTTTCCTAGAAGATTGATGAATGGTAATGATGTTGCAAAGCCCGAATTTTTCTTTAATTCTTCAATCAGTTTAAGGAGGTTACTCAAAGAGATGGCAAAGATTGAAGAGGAGATCAAGGCTACAATAAAAGAAGAGAGCTCTGCAACCGACTTACGTGCCTTGCCTCATAAAGAAAAGGACCCAGGAAGTTTTACTTTACCTTGTTCAATTAATGACATATCTTTCAATAATTTATTAGCTGACTTAGGAGCTAGCGTTAGTGTTATGCCCCTTAAGACATTCACTACCCTAGGACTAGGAGAGTTAGCACCAACTAAGCTGCTTATTGAATTGGCTGATAAAACGGTAAAACGACCTGAAGGGATTGCTGAAAATGTGCTAGTTAAGATTGAGAAGTTTGTTTTCCCCGTAGACTTTGTTATATTAGATATGCCCGAGGATGTTAAGATTCCTTTAATCCTTGGAAGACCTTTCTTGTCTACCGCCCATGCTAAGATTAATGTGTTTAAAAGAAAAATCTCATTAAAGGTAGGGAATAATAAACAAGACTATAAGTGCCAAAATCCTGCTAACAGCATAATTAGAGGCGTCTATGTGCTAGGATTAAGAGAACGTATGGACCTCGATCTAGAAGCTAGGCTTATGGGAGAAACATTGATTCAAAACAACTCAACTAATCCTAATCATGAGAACCTCGAGGAATTTATTGACTTAATGTACCTACCGAACTTAGGCGCGATATTGTTAATGATTCTGATGATGAGTGGTATGATTGCGAAGTAATTAACAAACGTAGGAGAATAGTTGAGAATACAAATTTGAATAATGATATGTTTATTGAGCTACCACCCCACCTTGCATATTTATGCCTATATAATAATAAGGATTTCCCGTCTATCATTTTGTCATCTCTGCCCGAAAGGGACAGAACTTTGTTTATACAGATATTAAAGAAGAATGGCGTGGATATTAAGGACGAGCAAGGAGTGTTCAATATTACTGTGACTGGCGATGAGGGAGCGCGATGCTTCCGACTCTTTCAGTGATCGGTATTAAGGAGCTGAACGTGAGTCTAACTTAAAGACTCTGGAATAAAGACAAGTGCTGACCGGGAGACAACCCGGAAGAAAAATTTTTACTTTTCTGTTCTGTGTCGAGTCTGTCAGACCTGCAGAAGATGCGGCGCATCTCCATCATAAGATGCGACGCATCACTTGCACTGGTCATATCTTATTTCATTTTCTGCATTTTTACTTTAGACTTTAAAACTTTCTGTCAGTTTATTTAATGCGGCGCATCCCTGGTTAAGGATGCGACGCATCTTTTATTCTGATTCGTACTTATTCCAGGCTCGATACGGCGTATCTTCTTCCATAAGATACGGCGTATCGACTGACCTGATGATTTACAGTTTTAATTTTTAGGTTTTATTTTTACTAACTACTAATGTATTATGCAAGTTTGAACCTTCTTAACTCAGGTTAGTTAAAGTATAAATGGTATTATAGATTCCTGCATTTTTGTGGATACATCATCTATGAAGCTTAAACGTTCTAATCCACAAGAAAGTTGATTTTTGCTCTTATACGAATAATGGAGGATCATACCGAGCAAATCTCAGGGGAGTTTTTCTGTTCTAATTCTTTTATTTACCAGTTTTTAACCTTTGACACAAACAATGAGGACGTTGTTCAACTTAAGTGGGGGGATTGGAGAATTAGAACACTTACTTGTCCTAAACTTTTTCAAAATATGCTTAAAATATACTTAATATGCTTAAATTTTAACATTTTTAGCATGTTTTTGTTTAAAGTCTAAATTAAAATTTTTAGCACGTTTTTGTTTAAAGTCTAAATTACATAACCGCACACATAACTCGATTCTTTCAAAAATATTAAAACTTTAGTGTGCTGGTGACTTGTAAACTTTAGAACTTGGCTTGTATACTATTCGAGACCACCATAATAAGTATTATCTATATAATTGGAGTGACTTATCTAAATTGGTAAATTTCTAGGATTACACCCAAATAGCCTTTATATGTTATGTGATATTAACTAACTACACTGGTTAGTTAACCCCCGTATAAACCCTTTGTTACTCTCACTTTTAGAGTAAGATACCCCTAAAAAAACCCTCAGAGCCATTCCTTTCGTTTCTTACACCTTTGTTATAATGTTTCGATACACCCTTACACCTTAGCCTACCCTGTAGATTAAAATCCGTGGTTAATTGCTTTAGGCAAAGTGTGTTTCCTTACATAACCTGTGTTCGCGTGCGTAATTCATTATCTTTGGTTAGGTCAGGAAATTGCACAATGCAATTGGTATGAAAGTAAATATTGTATAACTTTTAGTTTATTTTTTGTGTGTTTGCTACTTTCACTATTACAGTTATTTCTGAAAGTATGAAGAGTATGGAAAAATTATCCGGAAAAATAGTGATAGAAAAGTTGGAAATTTTACACATATATGTTGATGTCAAAAAAAAAAAAAAATCGAAAAAATAAGAAAAGAAAAAGAAAAAGGAAAAGTTGGAAGTTTGTTTTAACCAACTTATGTAAAGTTTTGTATTAAGTGGGAGATATCACCACTAGTTGTTGTATATTATATTTATGGATTGAATGGGAGTTGGCCGTTATAGGAACGCCAACTAAGGTTATTCTTTGATTGAGATTTTGTTGAGTATAATTCGTGTCTACCTATAGCGTGTGTTTCAAGTGTTAAAGCGTGAGTTATTCAATGATATGAGTCTTATTCATGGGATGATTGGGAAAGTGATTAACCACACTTAGGATTTTAATTTATCTGTTTTGTTTATTTTTCATTTTACACCAATTTGTATCCCAAATATTATCCATACCCTATATCATTCTACATCCAAACCTTTGATTTATTGAGATTAGGGATTTGAGCAATCTTAAGTATCGTAGTCGTGGATTCGGCTATGTATTTATGATTTTGTCGCCCTTTTTGATATAATATTATTGGTGAAGATTACTTGGTCCTATCTTTAACCTATTCGAGTTAAGGATTTGAGCAATTGTAAGTATCGTGGTCGTGGATTCGATCATGTATTTGTAATTTTGTCGCCTTTTCTGGAATATGAGATCGATAGAGATTAAAAAGGATGATCAACCCTTAACCAACAAACCCTTTTTACCGCTTTAGACATGTTTATTCCTTGGCTTTAGTGGGGGAGATGCGTATACTTGCCAAGCCTATGATAGAATATTTGTCACAACTAAGCAACTAAACGATTTAGAATTGTTTTACATTAAAAATTATTTTGGTTTCTACTTCGTTAAGTGTTTGGTTGTGTGATTATGACAAAACGAATACGTGCTTAAATATTAAAATAAATCCTAATATCTTTTAGGATACATTTTCATTTGATTCATTCTAAGGTTTACTTAGGGACAAGTAAAGTTCAAGTGGGGGGATATTTGATGAACTCAAATAAGTACATTTTATTATCATCATTTATCCTATTTATTTGACTTGTTTTATTATATTATCTATGAGAATTGATACATTAATGTTTACTTTAGTAATTCTCAGGTAAAAACAAGCATTATGTGAAACTTGGCGATTTTGGACTAATTATGGAGCAAAACAAGCAAGATATCAAATGCCTACTGAAATCCAGAAGATCAAGCCCGTTCTACTCCAGATATGCCGCAACATACTTCTAACATACGGCGTATCATTATCAAGATTTCACAAGTTACAATCCAAGACAGTTAAAGTACATGCGCCGCATACAAAGATCAAGATACGCCGCATCTAAAGACGGTGTACGAATATTCCTGAATATATTAATCTTGGACCCCACGCGAAGTTAAGTCAATGCGCCGCATCTATTCATTCTATGCGCTGCATCGACCCCTCAGATAGAAACTATAAATACCCCAAGGACAGACGAATTTGGAGAGTTTTTTGGAAAGCTTAACTCAGAGACCGAAGACCATAAAACCCTAGAGCCGAATTCAGACGACCAAGCAGCACAAGACACACCTAAACGAAGATACAAGAGCTGTAAGAAGGTCCTGCATGTATTCAATTCATTAAGTAGTTTTGTTTTATTGTATTAGTACACTTTAATTCATCAGGATTAATGGGCTTGTGTCATGTGACTACGGAAAATCATGCACTCCCCTTAATATTGCTTTCCCATTAATTAAAGTTTATATGTTGATGTCTTTGGTGACTTTTATTAGTGCATTGATAACCTCTATGTCTAGCTGAGCATTGCTTGGGTCGCCATGCCCCTTCCTCGCCTATTTGTATTAGCGTCTCTTAAATAAGTAGGATAGACATAAGTAATCATTAAGGGTTTACTCGCCGATAAGATTAGAGCCAACGAGAAAGGTTTAATTATATACACTTCATATAAAACTAGCAATAAAACAAGTGACAAGCTACTTAATTATCAGGACAGGTCTTCTTATTGTCTCGAGTATCTATTTGTGTACGTGTGTGCTAATCGCTGATTCGTGCTCGTTAGTTTAGTTTACTATTTAATCATAACCAAACCGTGCCAGTCTCTCAGGCTGAACCCCCTTGCGTTAGATTAGGTTGTATAGCTAACTTATGATATTAAAATACTGATTAGAATAACTAGATAATACGTTCCACTCTTAGTGATCGACACTCTACTTACCATTATATTCATACTGACCGGGTACACTGCTCATTAAATGTGTGTGTTATTGATAAGTCGCCTAATATAAATTTAAAACTTGAGTAGGCATTAATACTGCTAAACCGCAACGACACGCACGCGCATCAACGAATCACTACCAAAAATATCGTGCTTTTCAAATTTATTCTTCAAAAATCCAAAAATATTTTCATTTCCAAAGTCTGCTTTCTTTTTAAACTTTCAATTCTCTTTGGTGTATGAACACCAGTTCTTCTACACCCGATCTTCGTTCACCAGTTTCCAATCCCGAAAGAATTATTCGTCGAGGTCGACGACTTGATTTTCAAGACATTAAAGAGATGAATACCGATCCAAACAATGATGGGCCAGCTCCCGATCTCCGAACGATGGAGGAGTTGTGCCAACCAACCATGCAAGGACGGGGCGGACCTATTGCTCCCGTTAATATCCAAGCTGTGGATTTTGGACTTAAACATCATATGATCCAACAAGTCCAAAATTCCTGCCAATTTCACGGTTTACTTGGTGACGATGCAAATAAGCATCTTGATAAATTCATTACCGTCACCCAAAGTATGAAACAAAATGGGGTCTCCGATGATGCCCTTCGCTTGTATCTTTTCCCATATTCTTTGACGCATCATGCCACCGCATGGTTTGATCGTCTTCCCAAGAATTCAATTCATAGTTTCGATGAAATTTCTTCAAAATTCTTGGCGAAATATTTCCCACCGTCGATGGTGATGAAATTGAGAAATGATATAAGTAACTTTCACCAGCTTCCCGACGAATCTTTATTCGAAGCATGGGAACGTTACAAGCTTTCGATTGATCGATGTCCTAATCACAATATGTTACTTGTCACCATTATAGACACGTTCAATAATGGTTTAACATTAAGACACCGTGACACGATCAATGCTGCGGCCAGTGGTACCTTTATGAAAAGGCGACCCGAAGAGTGCTATGATCTAATCGAGAACATGACCGCCCACCGTAATCATTGGGATTCCTCTGCCGAGAGGAATGAGTCTACTAGATCTATCACTACTTCTTCTTCTACCTCCGAGATAGCTGCACTCACTAAAAAGATGGATGATTTGTCCACTGCTGTCTTGAGAATACATCAAAATCATATTCAAAATAACAATAATCATCAAGTCAATGTGGTCAATCAAAGTTGTGAAACATGTGGTGGTCCTCATCCATTTTCTGAGTGCCCAGCCGCCGGTGGCTTCACTCAAGAGAATGTGTATGCTGCCACGGGAACCTTTAACACGGGGGGTAACGGTTACCAACCGCAAGGAGACCGTAATCTTCTCAGCTACCGTTCTAACAATTATCTTGGACCACCCGGTTTTAATCAAAATCCAAATCCGAATGTGCAAAACCGAAATGCTCAATCTAATCAAAATCAAAATCGGATGAGCCAAGGTTTTCAAAACCAGGGAAATTATAATCGAGGTCAAAATCAGGGAAATTTTAACCAAGGGAATTTTAACCAAAATCAAGGGAACTTTCAAAATCAAAATCAAGGTTTTGTTCAAAACAACCGAGGGCCAAATCTTAACTGTTGGGAATTAAATATTCAAGAAGTTTAATATCAGGTTCTACTCAAAGAAATACTCTAAGTATGATTCTGCTGCTAGAGCATTTGGTTTCTGCTGCTAGTGTTTGATTCTGCTGCTAGCTTTAAACATTCTGCTGCTGAAGGTTTCTGCAGCTAGCGTTAACATTGTTACTGGTGGTTTCTGCTGCTAGTGTTAACATTGCTGCTGGTAATTATCTTTCTGCTGCTGAGCGGATAAGTATGAAAAGATATTGTGTGTATTAAAGTCAACAATATACGGTAGATAATATCTTACCCCATGTGATCAGTCATAATGTTATATTCACAGAACAAGCTGTAAACATAGATACAAGTTGTATCTTAATGACTGACACTCTCAAAGCAAGTGTTCGATTAGACTTAACAATATTGTAAAGATCTTTCTTGTGATATAAAAGAAAGATCTTACTCTTGTGATAAACATACGTGACATTAAGTTTTTAGATAATAACTCTCAAGAACATAAAAAAAATATCACAAGATATAGAAACATAAGATTCAAGGTTGTAACCCTAGTGATAACTCAAGATCACTCGTATTATTATCTTAATAATATTGTATCGTTTGGTGATAAGTGATCCGTTCCAAACCAGTCGTCTTTTATTTCTCTATCACACAAGTCAACCATTTGTGAATGGTCAACCGTAATAAATGATAAAATATAAACAGCCTCAGAACGAATGCTCGTGTGTAGTGTGTGAAACCAGGCAAGTGATTACCTGGGTCGTTTCCCAACGAGGTGTGAATGGAAAACTGTGAAAAGTTTTGGATTAAAGTGATTGATGAATCAGATATTTGATTTTGCTTTTGATTAACAATTCTAAATAACAAATTAAAACAGATATTCACAATAAAATTAAACGCGAATAAAATTAAACTAAAACGCGTAACGAAAAAGCTAAAACGGGACAAAAACTGAAATTTATAAAATTTAAAACTTAAAAATGTAAAATGACTTAAAACTTATTTAAAAACTTAAATTATATTTTTTATACTTTTTATTTAATTATTATTAATTATTTATTATTTAATTATTAATTAAACTAATTTAAATTATAAAAAAATACTAAATGGACAAAGAAAAATCTAAAACTTTTTCTAAAAATATTACTAAGTAAATAGAAGCTAAGAAAATTATAAAAATGAAAATTACTTAATTAAAAATTAAAAAGATAAATTCTATTAAATAGAAGCTATCACTTTATTTCTATTTTTGATTTTCTTAAGGTCTAAAAATATTTTTATATTTTTCCTAGATTAAAAATGACAAAAGAAAATTATGAAAATTGGAATTATATTTTTCTGATTATTATTCTATTTATTATGATTTAATTACTATTAAAAACTAATTAAAATGATTAAAAATATTAAAACTATTCAGAAAATTATGAAAATTTACAGATAATTCTAAAATAATATTAGAAAGATAAGAAAAATAAAAGTGGAAGCTGGCTAAACCTAAAAAGCAGATTTGGGCTAAAAAGCAGTTGGAAATAAGCCCAAATATAAGCAAATAAGCACTAAAATTAACCAACTGATTAGGACAGACTTAATACACTATTATAAGCACAAAACAACTTAAAATTACAAATAAGCACAAAGGATTAAGCAAATGAGCACTTGGCTGATGTGGAATTTAAGACAGAAAATGTAGAAAAGTGGCTGATTTGCAGACTAGATTAAGCACTCAATAAGCTATAGAAACACAACCTAATGGGGGCAAAACTTAGGTAGCACTACTGGGTGTCTAAAAATCCTAAAAGCCCCATCATACAACACCCAATTGAGGTCTAATTTACCCCTAGATCAGCACCAAGAAACACTGAGTCTGCTGATTTGTCTGTTCTGTGCAGAAAATGCACAACACCAAAGGCCAATTATCTAACTTGTATAGCTACTCTAAATGGCCTCAATGGGACTCAGGAAAGCCACAACTAAAGACCAAATCAGCTTATGGCTGATTTGGCTTATTTGGACTTTTTGACAGCCTAAAATTCACACAGGTTGCACAAAATTGGATTTTCAATCTATAGGACTTATTATATCTTCAAAACAGCTTATTATGGCTATTTTAAGCTTATCTAAAGTTGGGAGAATGGTAATTGAACAGTAAAGGCTTGTTTGGCTGGGTTAACAGCTAAAACCAAACACCCCTTACTATGGACTGTTTTTAATATTTAAACTGAAAATGGTGTTTTTAAGTTAAGATAATGACTAATTACTGTTTACTAACTTGTATTAATTATATTGAATCACTTTTAAAGTATAATTAAGCAGTTTAATAAGCAATTGCTTTAATGGCTGTTTTTGAACTTTTTGACTGATTTTAAGGAAAACAAAGACACAAGCTAATTATTACTGATTTAACTAATGCAAGACACTTAAGGACTAAAAATAAGCAAGAACTAATAACAATAAAGTGGAAATAAGCACTTAAACAGTAGAAATAGGAATTAAGCAAAATTTGAGAAAAAGCTTACAACTGTCAAGCTTATGGAACAAGAGAACAATGATCAGAAACTACTCCTAGCTTGTTGTCAACAAGCTAGGAACCAGAAAACCATCCAGCTTTAGCTTCTAAACCCAGAAACAGCTTATTACCAATCAGTTGGACTTTTGTTGACTTTTACACATATCTTGGATAGAGCTGATTTAAACTAATGATAAACTCACAAAAAGCTATGAGAAGCTTAAATGAGCTTACATAAACAGAAAATAAGCTATTTGCTTATCAAATAAATTAATACGAATTAAACAAGAAATTTGAAAACTTGAAATTTTATTACTAATTAATATTGTTACAATATAAAAGTGACAGATTACTCAAAATAAACTAGAATTACAACTAATAACATTAATTAAACTGAAATAACATTACACTACTTTTTTATACTAATTTGGTCCTAAACTACTTGACTGTTTATTCTTGTGTCTTCTCCTTCTTTATATAGCACTCCCAATAGACTCTTTGAACAAATCCGAGCAAATCCTCACCATTTGATTGAATTAAAATGATCTCAATCGTTGAAAGTACTTTTGGCGGGAAAATGTGACATGTGGGATTTTGGCTTCTTCCTGAGTCATGTGGGCAAGTGGGTTTTAGCAAAGAGATAAGGAGGGGGAAACGTGTATGAGGAGGAGGGGTGAGGTGTTGGATTAGGTATACAGCTGGGGGGTTGAGGTGGTATGGTTTTCTCTGTTTTGGCGGGGTGAGTGGGAAAGAGACGGGTCAAACCTTGGTTTGACCCTGGATATTATTTAAGAAAAAAGTGGGCCGGGTTATGTGGGATTGGATTTGGGCTTGGGTTAGTAAATAAGGGTTGGGTTTTATTATTTTGGGTTGGGTAATAATGTTTAAGGATTTGGATTTTGGGTATTTTTGTTTGATCCGGATTTTGGTTAAAGTTAATCATAGGGACCAAACTTGTAAAATCTGAAAAGTTGAGGACTAAACCTGTAATTTATCCAAAGTTATCACAAGGGTAAATATTGCCAAGTTCCAATAGTACAAGGGTTTAAAATATAATTTTCCATTTTAAAACACCCGGGGACTATTTCTGTCATTTTGCAAAGTTGAGGGACTAAACTTGCAATTTTCCAAAACTTTTGAGATTTTTCACCAAAGGACTAATTATGATAAATTATGATTTAAAAAGGACCTTTGGTGACTTTTCTTCCAAAATAAATGCTCAGGGACTATTTTTGCCAAATTTTGAAAGTTGAGGGACTGAGACTGCCAATTATACAAACTTTGTTCGTTTTTCATCTGTTTTTAAACATTTTGCATCTGAAACATATAAAACACAATTCTGGGATAATTTCAGTATTATGATGCATTTTTGAGTGTTTTTGGATGTTTTGGCAGCTCAGATTAGGTTAAAATGATGAGTATTTAGACACTCATCAATAAGCTTTCATTGTTCATTATCCTATAACAAACACAACTATTCCATTTCCATAACCATAATAACCTTCTAAGTGTGATTAAGTAGATTTCGCATACTTAATCATATTCATTCAATATATCATATACACGAAGTACAAAAGGTTTAACCACCTTATAGTGTATCGATCTTGACCCCAACAAGTGGTATCAAAGCAAGGCTGATATTATTGATTTAGAAGAAGAAGAAATAGAAATGGATGCACAAGATACTGCTACAAATGTTGCTGCAAAGTTGCCCATGCTCAAACAGAATGAGTTTGAGTTATGGAGGTTGAGAATTGAGCAATATTTCATGGTCTAAGATTATGCTCTTTGGGATATCATTCAGTATGGTGATTCATTTACACTAGATTATACAGATATTATTCTTGAAGGCAAAACTGAAAGAAAAAGGAATACTGGACCATCTAACAATGATGAAAAGATACAGAAGAGGAATGATCAAAAGGCAAGAAACTTGTTGCTTATGACCATTCCTGGTGAACAAATGCTATCTTTTAGCAAGTATCCAGATGCAAAAACTCTTTTTGAAGAGATTTGTGCATGGTTTGGTGGTAATGAAACAACCAAGAAAATACAGAAGACATTGCTAAAACAACAATTTGAAAACTTTAGTTCAAATAGCAATGAGTCACTTGATAAGTTGTTCTCAAGATTACATAAGCTTGTCAGTCAGTTAGCTGTGTTGGGTGTTGAGATAGCCAAGGAAGATCTCAACATGAAGTTTTTGAGAAGCCTACCTGATGACTTCCATACTCATTTGGTTGTCTGGATGAACAAACCAGACATTGAAATCATGAAACTCAATGATTTGTTCAATAACTTCAAAATTGTTGAACAAAGTCTAAAAAAGTCTGGAATCTATAGTACTAGTTCTGGGAATGTGGCACTCTTTTCATCTCCTAGTATTAGTAAATCAGAAGAGGTAGATGAAGAAGTAGGTGTTTCTACTGCTATTTATGGTGGTCCTTCTACTAGTTCACAAAAGAATGTTGCAGGACTTGGAGATCCGTCATTCTATGTATTCATGTCTAGTCAAACTAGTGGTTCTCCTCTAACTCATGAAGATCTTGATCAGTTGGATGATAATGATTTGGAAGAGATGGACATCAAATGGCAGGTTTCTTTACTTAGCATGAGGGCTAAGAAGTTCTGGCAGAGAACTGGTAAGCAGATTACCATTGATGGTAATGAAACTGCTGGGTCTGATAAGAAGAAAGTAGAGTGTTTCAACTGTCACAGGTTAGGACACTTTGCTAAAGAATGTAGAAACCCAAGGAAGCAGGACAATAGAAGCACATGGTATAGGCAAGAGAAGAAGAAGGAAATCACAGTTAAAGAACCAATGGTTATGCTAGCCATAGATGGTATCAACTATGATTGGAGCTTCATGGCTGATGAAGTGGAAGCACCAAAAAATGCTGCACTAGTAGCCACTGAGACTGCTCTAATGGCCTTTTCTGATTCAGAGGTAAATTCCATAATTAAATGTACTGAATCATGCTCTGCTCTTAAAGCTTATGAAGATCTTAAAAAGCGATTTGATGCTCAAGTAGAACAATTATATGATGCATTAACCAACTTAGGTAATCATAAAAGAGGTATATCTGTTGTTGAAAAACAACTTGCACATTTTCAAGAAAATGAGTCTAAGTTTGCTGATGACATGAATGCTCTTCAAAGAAAAATAGATTTTCAAGCTGAAATAATTTGCTCTGAAAGAGCAGCACTAGCTAAAGCCCTAAATAACAGTAAAAATGTTAAGATAACAGTAGATGCTTTAGCTTATGCCTCAGAGGGAATGAATAAGATTTGGGAAGCTCAAGTAATCAATAAAGCTAAGTCTGGTTTAGGATACAAATCTGTTCCTCCACCATACAGAGGTGTTCCTTCACCTCCAGGTATTGACCTAGCACACACAGGTTTTGCTGAGTTTCAAGAACCAATTATGGAATATGGTTCTAAGTCTACTGAGGGTCCTAAGATAGAAAAAGTAAGTGAGAGTTTAAATAAAACTTCACTTCTTCAGGACAAGGTGTCCTTTGTTAAGAAAGGAGATGTTATAGTTGTTGAGGATTATACAACTGATAGTGATGAAGATGAACAGGTTATGTCTAAACCTGAAGTAGTTAAGAAAGCAGGAACAAGGGTTCCTAAAGTGATAAAAAAAGGATACTGTTAAGCCTAGAACACACATTAAACATGTTAGGCAACCAGTTAAATATTGTGAACAATATAGATCCACTAGCAAGCCCAGAGGTAACCAAAGAAATTAGAATGGCCTCAAGTCTAACCAATTAGGTGATGACTTTTTCTTTTATAATAAAGCTTGTTACACATGTGGTAGTTTTGATCATGTTGCAGCTTTCTGTAACAAATGGGTATCTGGGTATAAGAACAATAGGGTGAATTTCAAAAGGCAAACTCCTCAAACTTACTTTCACTCTAAGTCTAAGAGAACAAAACCCAGAGTAGTTACCAAAGCAGTTGTCAAAGCAGTTTCTGCTGCTAGACCATTCATGACTGTTAACCCAAGACCAAAAGTTAAAAATGCAAAATCTTTTTATACAAATGAATCAAAGACTGTTCAAAGGCCCATTCAAACAAAAGCAGTGGTCCCAAAACAAGTTTGGAAAATTAAGGGAACAATTACAAAGCTAGCAGTTTCTGCTGCTAAGCATGTAATTCATTCTGCTGCTAAGGAAAACAGGGCAAATGCTGTTAAGGCCTCAGCATGTTGGGTTTGGAATTCAACCAAATCCAATGTTGCATCAACTGTTCTTAAAAAATTAAATTACATTGACGCAAGAGGTAGATCCAAGTCAGTAATGGCTTGGGTCCCCAAAAGAAACTAATACTTCTCATTTATGTGCAGGAACATTCAATTGATCAACAAGAGGATCAAGGATACTCAGATAGTGGATGTTCAAGGCACATGACAGGCAACAAGTCTTATCTCTCAAATTTTCAATCAATAGATGGAGGCTATGTTACCTTTGGAGGAGGTGTTGGTGGAAAAATTTCTGGTAAAGGTACCATTAAAACTGGAAATTTAGATTTTGAAGATGTGTACTATGTACAAGAGCTAAATTATAATCTTTTTAGTGTCTCACAAATGTGTGACAAAAAGAACAAAGTTCTTTTCTGTGACACTGAATGTCTTGTACTTTCTCCTGATTTCAAGATGCCTGATGAAAGTCAAGTGCTTCTTAAAATTCCTAGAAAGGGCAATATGTACAGTGTAGACATGAAGAACATTGTTCCTAAAAAGGATTTAACTTGTCTTGTTGCAAAGGCCACATTGGATGAATCAATGAAATGACATAGAAGGCTTGGTCATATTAATTTCAAAACCATAAATCAGATTGTTAAGAATGGTTTGGTAAGAGGTTTACCTCAAAAACGATTTGAAAATGATCAAACATGCATTGCTTGTCTTAAAGGCAAACAACACAAAGCCACTTGTAAGCCCAAGATTTTTAACTCTATCAATCAATCACTGTTTATACTTCATATGGACTTATTTGGACCTGTTTTAGTAAGTAGTATAATGCATAAGAGATATTGTCTTGTTATTACTGATGACTATAGTAGATTTACATGGGTTTTCTTTTTAGCTACTAAGGATGAGACACCTAGCATCCTTAAGACTTTCATTACTGAGATAGAAAACCTAGTAGATAAAAGAGTAAAAGTCATTAGATGTGATAATGGGACAGAGTTCAAAAATAGAGTTATGGATGAATTCTGCAAAGAAAAGGGTATTAGGAGAGAATTTAGTGTTGCTAGAACTCCACAACAGAATGGAGTTGCTGAAAGGAAAAATAAACACTAATAGAAGCTGCTAGAACTATGTTAGCTGATTCTAAGCTACCTATAATTTTTTGGGCTGAAGCAGTCAACACTGCTTGCTATGTTCAGAATAGAGTTTTAGTTGTGTTCAGCCTCACAATAAGACATCATATGAACTTTTTAGAGGTAGAACTCCTACAATAGGATTTCTTAGACCTTTTGGATGTCATGTGACAATTCTCAATACCTTAGACCATTTAGGAAAATTCGAAGGTAAAGAAGATGAAGGTTTCTTTGTAGGATATTCTCTTAATAGCAAAGCATTTAGAGTATACAACACAAGAACTAGGATTGTAGAAGAAAATCTACATGTGGAGTTGATGAGTGTGTAAATACTCATCATTTTATGCCTATTTTAGACCATAAAAATACCAAAAACACCAAAAAAGACCATATTATACTGCAGATATCCTTGGTTTGTGTTTTTATGTGTTTCAGGTACAAAAGGATCGAAAACAGGGCAAAAACAGATAAAACCGAGCACAAGATTGGAAAAGCGTGAAAAGCCGGAGCCGGGAAAGGAATTTACAAAGGTGGACCACATTTATCTTCAAATTGTCAAACTTGGGCCCTTGGAAGTATTTTTCAGAAATTACAAGATTGGTCCCTGAAATTTCAAATTTGGCACATATGGTCCCTAAACTTAACACAAATCCCAAATCCAATCCTTAACTTAACCCTTAACCTTTAAAACCCAAAACAAATAAAAACCTAACCAAACCCATTTAACCCCACTAGCCCATCACAACCCACAAAGCCCAACTCCCCAAATTAAACCCTACCCGTGTTTAACTAAAACACCCCGGTCAAGAAAAAAGTCAAACCCCCTTCCCCTAAAACCACCCCGCCAAAACCCAAAACCAGGATACCACCACTCCCCCATACCTTATCCCTGCTACTTCTGCTCCAACCCACACCTTTCCTGCTAACCCCCCACCTACACTTAGCTATCTTCACGTGACTCCCTCCCCACGTGCTCTGTACTACCAAATCCCACTAATTCCTATTTTCCCGCCAAAACGAGAATGAACGGATGAGATGGAATGAATCTAATCCAATGGTGGGAATGAGAGAGAAGAGATCAGAGAAGCTTTTGGGGATTGTTATTTAAAGAAAAGAAGACACACAGATAAAGGTTGTCACTGCTTTAGACCATTCGTAGTGTAAAATTTAGTTTAAACCTGTTTTCTAAAATTATTGTAATTTAATTTTCAGTATTGGTTAACTTTTACAAGAATTGTACTCGTTTGGTTTTATTGCAATCCTAGTTTAATCTTATTTCAGTTTCAAGTTCATTTGGTCAACGTAAGTCAATAGCTTATTCAACTGCTTATTTTCCTTTTAATGTTTTTAAGTGCTTATTTCCATGTCTAGTTGCTTGATTATTGTTATGATCAGTATTGATAGTAGTTAGTTTAGTTTTGCCCTTAGATACCTTGAAACAATCAAAACAGCCAAGTTAGCTTAGAGCTTTTTTAGTGCTTATTCCATATTTGAAAGTTGCTTTTTAGATGATTTATAAGTTAGATGATCAGTAGTGATTAGTTTTCATTGCATAAATTAGTGAGTGTAGTGTAAAATTGCAAACTCAGCTTCTTTAAGGAGTGTTTGGTTGATACTGTTGCTGTGCAATTTAGAGTAGGTCACTATTCATTTGCCTTTAGATCAGGTTTAATTTAGCTTAATTAAGGGTTAATAAGTTGTTGTTACTAGTTCTTTAGTTGTGTTGATGCATATTGAGTTTTTTTATTGATAAGTGTAATTGTAGGATTAAGACTGCCTCTATAAGCTCAGTATAAGCTAAGGCTTATGTGAGCCTTCTCTTTGGTACTTTTATGTTCTCTTTAGTGATTTAAGTGAGATTTCATAGTTTGGCATTTTTCCATTTAGAATTGAAAGAGTTGAGTTAATTTTTCTTTAACTGCTGCAACAGAAGTAATGTGCAGACCTGCACTTAAGTCTGCCCACCTTAGCTTTTATTTTGCCTTGTATCTGCTGAACCAATTAAGCTTATTGCATGATTTTAGGTTTTATCAGTAGCTAGTAGTATGGGATTTTAGGATCAGAGTTTTGATTTCAAGTTGTAGCTTATTAATTAGCTTTAAATCAGTCTGCAATAAGCCCACTAGGCCTGTGCAGGCCTGATCAGTTTTTGTTCCATAGACCATCTGATCTAGGCCCAAATTGAATAAGCAATTGAGGATTAAAATTAGGCATTTTTGGTTTGTAAGTAGCCTGTAGTACTAGGAAGCTTTTGCCCCCATAAGTTTTCATTTTCCAGCTTAATTGAGTGCTTAATTTTGATCTGCAAGTAGGGGATTTTGCTGCTTTTTCTGTCTTTATCTTGAATCTGCCCAACTGCTTATTTGCTTATTCTGTGAGCTTATTTAGTATTGATCAGTTGTTTCAAGCTTCAATTAGTATGCTTAACTAGTTCTGAGCCTTTGGTAAATTTTAGAGCTTTTTACCTTATTTTTATGCTTATTGCAAACTGCTTATTTGCCTATTCTGCTTATTTGGGTTGAAATAAGTTCTAATTTCATTTTTCCTAGGTTCCTAGCATCAATTTAGATTTAATTGAAAATTTTCAAATTTTTCTAAACTGTTTTGGTATTTTTTAATTTAATTAGTTAAATTTAGTTTTTAATTCATATTAAATTAAATAAAAATCTAAAAAATATAATTCTTTTTTTTCAAAATTTTCTTTTATTAAATAGAATTTAGGAAAATTAGTTTGATTCCCGTAGAGTTAATATTTCATCGTTTTCACGTTTTAGTCTCGCGTTTTCCCGGTTTTAATTACGTTTTCAGTTTTCTTTACGTTTTTAATTATGCGCTCTTTAGATTATAGTTTTCCTTGCCTTTTAAATCGTTTTTAATTTATGTTCACTTATTTTAGATTAAAAACCCAAAATCCCTTTATTCTCACCATTCAAACACGTTTCACGAATCGAGATCACGAATTCCATTCAAACCTTCGTTGGGGATAACGACTCGGGTTACACATACTTCACTTGTGTTTCCTTGGAGAAAAAAAATACGACTTGATTCCAGCGAATCCCAGCCATCTCCAAAAATATTCTTCTTATCCCCTCTATTCGTTTAATTCTTTATCTCATCCTCTAAACGTTTAATTCTATCTTCTTAACCCTCTTTATGTTTAATTCTGATGGAATCATTAATTCCTTGCGTCGGTTGTGGAGAGCCGCTTTTCGGTTTACCGTGTCGTTGGTGTACGTGCGAACGATGTGGTAATGATATTCGGAACGGAAGTTGTTTGTTTTGCGGGTCGAGGAATTCATTTGCTTATGATCCAAATCCAAACTCTTTCAATGAACCGCCAAATTTTTCCGACTACCCTCCACAATCCCAGCCATCTCCAATCAATCAGCAAAATTGCTTTAGTTGTGGAGATCCGTCGGGAAATGATTCACTTTGTGAATGGTGTGGGGGACCTCTAAATGGGGGAAATTGCCCCGGTTGTAGCATTGTAAATTCGGGAAACGTGTTTGTCTATGACCAAAATCCCTACAATGAAACACCCGACCTTTTCAACCAACCCCCACAACATCATATGGAGACACACTTGTGTGAATTTTGTGGAGGTTGTCCTCATCCGGGATTTGATTGTCGAACGGGAGACATGCTTGTCTATGAGCAAAACCCTTATAACAATCAGACATCGTCCGGATTTGACACATCTTCATATTATACACCACCACAACAGTTTTACTGTTGTGAATTCTGTGGAGGTCCGCATTATGATTCTGATTGTCAAACGAGGAGCCCGCTTGTCTATGAGCATGGCCCTTGTAACAATTATGATTATTCCCATCATGACCAACCTCCACAGTATCAAATGATTCAACCTCAGCCTCAGCCATCTCCTCAGGAGTTAGCTTTCAATGATGTATTCCAAGAACTTCAAGATGTGAGGGATACACTTAATGATTTGGCTGTTAAACATGCCCAAGATGATCGTCATGGAGAATCTATGGAAGATTTACTCGCCATAGAACGAGCAGCACACAATCGTTTCTTGTTTAATCAGGCGTGCATGCTCGATGACGAAGATGAGGACGACGAGGAGAGTACTATTCCTTTTAGTGAAATTATTTCTCAACTCCCTCAGTCTATTGCAATCACATCATTCTTACCATATATGAACTCCAAGGACTCTCTTATTATGGGGGATGAGCATCTTAGCACTATTCCTGAAAAGGAATCGGACGAATTCATAAAGTCTAGTGCTGAGAACCTTATCCTAATCCCAAGTGAGTCTGAGGATATATCGGACAGTGAATGTGATTTGTCTATTTGTAGTGATCATCCTCTTGACACTACTGATGATTTTTTCGGGATGTTTTCTAACCCTCTTTTCAATTCAAATGACGATTTTTCCTCTAGTGATGACGAATCACTTTCTGATGAGGACGTTTCAAATGAAAGTCTCGAAGTCTATTCAAATTCTCTTTTTGAATTTGATGACGAGTACTTTTCTAGCAATAATCCTCTCTTTGATGAAGAGTTAGAGAATGATGAGGTCAAGGACTCTATTATTCATAAACTTGATGATGTGACCTCAACTCTTAATCCCGATATTGATCTTTCTCCGACATATGTGACATTTCCCGTTGAGGATCGCCATTATATTGACTTCACATATGTCGTTCGAGTTTTTCTACCTTTCTTCTCCTATACGGTAGATTGTCCTTTTATTCACTCGTTCGGGAGTGAAGACAAAGTTTTTGACCCCGGCATCTCAATTTATCATTCTTTTGAGCCGGATGTATCTCATCGGAGTGGAACTTTCAAGAACTTCAATGTTTATCCAAACATTTCGAATGAAAGTCCGATGGAGATTTTCTCTTCCACATGCTTCCCCATGGACAAATGAATTCGGGGTCGAGTCAAGCTAGTGACTCGGTTAACAAAAACATTAGCACCACATGGGTGATAACCCGTGTTTCTGACTTCTTTCTATTTTCTGACACTAAGTGTGGGGGGATTCCTCTTTGTGCTTTGTTTTGTGTGTTGTTTGCCCTTGTTTGCAGGTTTCCCGTAGATCGTGATGATTGATGCGCCTGTTTTCAATCCAGCCGCCCAATATCCGATCTTTTTGCTAACGTTTATCTAGGGATATCTTTTTAATCCTGTTTGTGAAAATGGAGATTTATGTTCCACACTTGGCCATTAGTATTACCTTTTTACGTTCTAAGTGTCGGCATAATAGCCGGTACTTTGAATATTGAGGGCAATATTCAATTCTAAGTGTGGGGGGAATTCTCGCGATTTTTGTCACATATGTACCTTCTAGTGCCCTAGTACCCCCGTTTTGGCCAAAAATTTTAATTTTTTTTTTTTTCGTTTTTAGATAAGAAATTGCAATAAAAAAGAAGTGTTTAGTCTTGATTACGTTAGAACAAAGGGAATCCCGACTCTGCCAGAGTATTGATTTGGCTGCTTCCTTAACGATTAGACTAAGGTTTTACGATTTGTGCAAACGAAAATGCTAAGCGTAGAGTAGTTGGTTCTCTTTAGAGCTTATATAAGTAATCTATGGCTTTTCCTCCCAGTAGCTCCTAATCTGACTTAATTAGTGCTTATTTTCAAACATTTGAACACACAAAATCATTTTTTCATACGATTTTGAAAAATACTAGTTCAAAGATTTATTTAAACTTCGGAAAAAGCATATGTCATAGTAATGTAAAAGTTAAATAATAAATAAATGTGCTAAAAAGCTAAGGTTCAAGATCGGCCCTTGGATCCTTATTTCCAGAAGGCGTTTAGGTCTTGGCTACCCTCTTACACCGGCCCTTGGACCCTTAATTCTGAAAGGCGTTTAGGTCTTGGAATTCTCCGTTGTAACGGCCCTTGGATCCTTTATTCCAGAAGGTGTAAGGTCTTGGTTCCCGTGAAACTCCGTTAGTTTATGTTGCACAAGTAAAAAAAAAAAAAAAAAAAAAAAAATGATGAGAAAAAAAATGAAAAGAAAAAAATAAAATAAAATGGAATGATATTGCAAAATGCAAAAATGGAATGATATTGCAAAATGCAATAAAGTTTTGAAACTTGCTTGTTGTGAATTTTAAATCTATCTTTCAACTAGTATTAGTCAAAATTTTATATAAACGTCGATTTTTGTGATCAAAATTTTGAAAATCAAGCACATTCACCTAACTTAAATAAATGTGGGAGTGAAAAGTTAAGTCTCGACTTACATAGATTATTAGTATAAGTAGTGTTAGCATTTTACAAAAACATTTGCACAATAAGTTTAAGCTTAGTTGGGAGTATAAAAAGAGGATGACGATTACAATTCCCTGGAGACACCCATTTTGTGTGAATCCCGTTCCATGATACCATTTTTGCGAATCAAGCATGTTATATATTTTTGTTTTAGTTTAAATTTCTCGCATTATATAAAAAATTCGAAACGGGGTATACTTGGTTCCTTTCATTACTTCATATGATCGGATTGCTAGGGACTAGCAATAGTTTAGTGTGGGGGATTGATGAGTGTGTAAATACTCATCATTTTATGCCCATTTTAGACCATAAAAATACCAAAAACACCAAAAAAGACCATATTATACTGCAGATATCCTTGGTTTGTGTTTTTATGTGTTTCAGGTACAAAAGGATCGAAAACAGGGCAAAAACAGACAAAACCAAGCACATGATTAGAAAAGCGTGAAAAGCCGGAGTCGGGAAAGGAATTTACAAAGGTGGACCACATTTATCTTCAAATTGTCAAACTTGGGCCCTTGGAAGTATTTTTCAGAAATTTACAAGATTGGTCCCTGAAATTTCAGATTTGGCACATATGGTCCCTAAACTTAACACAAATCCCAAATCCAATCCTTAACTTAACCATTAACCTTTAAAACCCAAAACAAAAAAACCTAACAAACAACCATTTAACCCCACTAGCCCATCACAACCCACAAAGCCCAACTCCCCAAATTAAACCCTACCCGTGTTTAACTAAAACACCCCGGTCAAGAAAAAAGTCAAACCCCCTTCCCCTAAAACCACCCCGCCAAAACCCAAAACCAGGATACCACCACTCCCACATACCTTATCCCTGCTACTTCTGCTCCAACCCACACCTTTCCTGCTAACCCCCCACCTACACTTAGCTATCTTCACGTGACTCCCTCCCCACGTGCTCCGTACTACCAAATCCCACTAATTCCTATTTTCCCGCCAAAACGAGAATGAACGGATGAGATGGAATGAATCTAATCCAATGGTGGGAATGAGAGAGAAGAGATCAGAGAAGCTTTTGGGGATTGTTATTTAAAGAAAAGAAGACACACAGATACTAGTTGTCACTGCTTTAGACCATTCGTAGTGTAAAATTTAGTTTAAACCTGTTTTCTAAAATTATTGTAATTTAATTTTCAGTATTTGATGAACTCAAATAAGTACATTTTATTATCATCATTTATCCTATTTATTTGACTTGTTTTATTATATTATATATGAGAATCGATACATTAATGTTTACTTTAGTAATTCTCAGGTAAAAACAAGCATTATGTGAAACTTGGCGATTTTGGACTAATTATGGAGCAAAACAAGCGAGATGTCAAAAGCCTACTGAAATCCAGAAGATCAAGCTCGTTCTACTCCAGATACGCCGCAATATACTTCTAACATACGGCGTATCACTATCAAGATTTCACAAGTTACAATCCAAGACAGCTAAAGTACATGCGCCGCATACAAAGATCAAGTTACGCCGCATCTGAAGACGGTGTACGAATATTCCAGAATATATTAATCTTGGACCCCACGCGAAGTTAAGTCAATGCGCCACATCTATCAACTCAATGCGCTGCATCGATCCCTCAGACAGAAACTATAAATACCCCAAGGTCAGACGAATTTGAGAGTCTTGGACAGTGTGAAGAAATAACCCTAGAGCCGAATTCAGACGACCAAGCAGCACAAGACACACCTTAAACGAAGATACAAGAGCTGTAAGAAGGTCCTGCATGTATTCAATTCATTAAGTAGTTTTGTTTTATTATTTTAGTACACTTTAATTCATCATGATTGATGGGCTTGTGTCATGTGACTACGGAAAATCATGCACTCCCCTTAATATTGCTTTCCCATTAATTAAAGTTTATATGTTGATGTCTTTGGTGACTTTTATTAGTGCATTGATAACCTCTGTATCTAGCTGAGTCTTGCTTGGGTCGCCATGCCCCTTCCTCGCCTATTTATTAGAGACGCTTAAATAAATAGGATAGACATAAGTAATCATTAAGGGTTTACTCGCCGATAAGATTAGAGCCAACGAGAAAGGTTTAATTATATACACTTCATATAAAACTAGCAATAAAACAAGTGACAAGCTACTTAATTATCAGGACAGGTATTCTTATTGTCTCGAGTATCTATCTGTGTACGTGTGTGCTAATCGCTGATTCGTGCTCATTATTTTAGTTTTCTACTTAATTATAACCAAACCGTGCCAGTCTCTCAGGCTGAACCCCCCCTTGCGTTAGATTAGGTTGTATAGCTAACTTAGGATATTAAAATACTGTTTAGAATAACTAGATAATACGTTCCACTCTTAGTGATCGACACTCTACTTACCATTATATTCATACTGACCGGGTACACTGCTCGTTAAGTGTGTGTGTTATTGATAAGTCGGCTAAATATAAATTTAAAACTTGAGTAGGCATTAATACTGCTAAACCGCAACGACACATCACGCACTCATCAGTATTGGTTAACTTTTACAAGAATTGTACTCGTTTGGTTTTATTGCAATCCTAGTTTAATCTTCATTCAGTTTCAAGTTCATTTGGTCAACGTAAGTCAACAGCTTATTCAACTGCTTATTTTCCTTTTAATGTTTTTAAGTGCTTATTTCCATGTCTAGTTGTTTGATTATTGTTATGATCAGTATTGATAGTAGTTAGTTTAGTTTTGCCCTTAGATACCTTGAAACAATCAAAACAGCCAAGTTAGCTTAGAGCTTTTTTTTTTTGCTTATTCCATATTTGAAAGTTGCTTTTTAGATGATTTATAAGTTAGATGATCAGTAGTGATTAGTTTTCATTGCATAAATTAGTGAGTGTAGTGTAAAATTGCAAACTCAGCTTCTTTAAGGAGTGTTTGGTTGATACTGTTGCTGTGCAATTTAGAGTAGGTCACTATTCATTTTCCTTTAGATCAGGTTTAATTTAGCTTAATTAAGGGTTAATAAGCTGTTGTTACTAGTTCTTTAGTTGTGTTGATGCATATTGAGTTTTTTTTATTGATAAGTGTAATTGTAGGATTAAGACTGCCTCTATAAGCTCAGTATAAGCTAAGGCTTATGTGAGCCTTCTCTTTGGTACTTTTATGTTCTCTTTAGTGATTTAAGTGAGATTTCATAGTTTGGCATTTTTCCATTTAGAATTGAAAGAGTTGAGTTAATTTTTCTTTAACTGCTGCAACAGAAGTAATGTGCAGACCTGCACTTAAGTCTGCCCACCTTAGCTTTTATTTTGCCTTGTATCTGCTGAACCAATTAAGCTTATTGCATGATTTTAGGTTTTATCAGTAGCTAGTAGTATGGGATTTTAGGATCAGAGTTTTGATTTCAAGTTGTAGCTTATTAATTAGCTTTAAATCAGTCTGCAATAAGCCCACTAGGCCTGTGCAGGCCTGATCAGTTTTTGTTCCATAGACCATCTGATCTAGGCCCAAATTGAATAAGCAATTGAGGATTAAAATTAGGCATTTTTGGTTTGTAAGTAGCCTGTAGTACTAGGAAGCTTTTGCCCCCATAAGTTTTCATTTTCCAGCTTAATTGAGTGCTTAATTTTGATCTGCAAGTAGGGGATTTTGCTGCTTTTTCTGTCTTTATCTTGAATCTGCCCAACTGCTTATTTGCTTATTCTGTGAGCTTATTTAGTATTGATCAGTTGTTTCAAGCTTCAATTAGTGTGCTTAACTAGTTCTGAGCCTTTGGTAAATTTTAGAGCTTTTTAGCTTATTTTTGTGCTTATTGCAAACTGCTTATTTGCCTATTCTGCTTATTTGGGTTGAAATAAGTTCTAATTTCATTTTTCCTAGGTTCCTAGCATTAATTTAGATTTAATTGAAAATTTTCTTTCTAAACTGTTTTGGTATATTTTTAATTTAATTAGTTAAATTTAGTTTTTAATTCATATTAAATTAAATAAAAATCAAAAAAATATAATTCTTTTTTTTTCAAAATTTTCTTTTATTAAATAGAATTTAGGAAAATTAGTTTGGTTCCCATAGAGTTAATATTTCATCGTTTTCACGTTTTAGTCTCGCGTTTTCCTGGTTTTAATTACGTTTTCAGTTTTCTTTACGTTTTTAATTACGCGCTCTTTAGATTATAGTTTTACTTGCCTTTTAAATCGTTTTTAATTCATGTTCACTTATTTTAGATTAAAAACCCAAAATCTCTTTATTCTCACCATTCAAACACGTTTCACGAATCGAGATCACGAATTCCATTCAAACCTTCGTTGGGGATAACGACCCGGGTTACACATACTTCACTTGTGTTTCCTTGGAGAAAAAAAAATACGACTTGATTCCAGCGAATCAGGAGTTTTTGGAAGATAAATCCAATGTAGAAGGTCAAGGACCAAAATGGCTATTTGATCTTGAAACTCTAACCAAATCAATGAATTATGTGCCAGTTGTTGCAGAAACTAATGATTTTTCAGGTTCACAAACAACAAATGAGGCAGGGTTAGACAAGGAGACAAATCAAGATTATATATGGATGCCAATAAGTACCAGTGTGGTTTCAACTTCATCAAATGATGAATCTTCTTCTGGTAAAGCTAAAGAAGATGTTGAAAGTGAACACAAGGAAGATGGAACAAAGGAACAACAAAATGTTTCTGCTGATGATAGTGCTGCTGAGACAGAGCATTCTACTGCTAGGCTTAATTTTTCTGCTGCTAGGCCAAATGATTCTGCTGCTGGCCCTTCAGACTCAAATGAAGCAGATTTCTCAGATAATGAGGTGGATTTAAGCAATATCACACCTACCTATCAAGTTCCTTCAACCCCACACACAAGGATTCACAAAGTCCACTCCCTAGAAAATGTGATTGGAGATGTACAATCAGGTGTGAAGACAAGACAACAACTGATGTCTTCAGACCAACAAGGGCTACTTGATGCCCTTTATGCTTCAAAGCAGCATGAGTTTTCAAACTCTTGCTTGTTTATATGTTTTCTCTCACAAGATGAACCAAAGAACATTCTGAAAGCCTTAGATGATTCAAGTTGGGTAGAAGCTATGCAAGAGGAGCTTCTTCAGTTCAAGATTCAGAAGGTATGGGTGCTAGTTGATTTACCAAAGGATGCAAAGGTAATTGGCACTAGATGGGTTTTCAAGAATAAAAGGGATGAAAGGGGAATAGTGATTAGGAATAAGGCTAGATTAGTAGCCCAAGGGTACACACAACAAGAAGGGATAGACTATGATGAAGTTTTTGCTCCAGTAGCAAGACTTGAGGCAATTAGGCTTTTCTTAGCTTATGCTTCATTTTTAGGCTTCACAGTTTACCAAATGAATGTCAAGAGTGCATTTTTATATGGCACAATTGAAGAAGAGGTGTATGTCTCACAACCTCCAGGATTCATTGATCCTGACCATCCAGACAAAGTGTACAGAGTAGTTAAAGCTCTTTATGGCCTTCATCAGGCACCTAGAGCATGGTATGAAACACTGGCTTCCTATTTAAAAGAAAATGGATTTCAAAGAGGAAAGATTGATCAGACACTTTTCATCAAACAGCACAAGAAAGATCTTCTGTTAGTGCAGGTGTATGTGGATGACATTATCTTTGGATCTACAAGGAAGGAGATGTGTTTGGAGTTCGATAAGCTTATGCATGATAAGTTTCGGATGAGTTCCATGGGGGAACTTACATTCTTTTTGGGTTTGCAAGTTAAACAGTCATATGAAGGCATATTTATTAGTCAAGATAAATATGTTGCTGAGATACTAAGGAAGTTCAACTTTGCTGATTCAAAAATGGCAAGCACACCAATGGACTCTGAGAAGCCTCTTCCAAAAGACTTAGATGGAGAAAATGTGGATGTACACACTTATAGATCCATGATAGGATCTTTGATGTATCTCACATCATCAAGAACTGACATCATGTTCTCTGTTTGTGTTTGTACAAGATTTCAATAACTCCAAAGGTTTCTCATTTAACAGCAGTCAAGAAAATTTTTAGATATCTCAAGGGTCAACCTAGGTTGGGACTATGGTATTCTAGAGAATCACCTTTTGACTTGGTAGCATTTTCGGATAGTGATTATGCTGGTGCTAGCTTGGACAGAAAGTCAACAACTGGAGGATGTCAATTCCTTGGATGTAGACTTATCTCATGGCAGTGTAAGAAGCAAACAACTGTGGCTACTTCAACAACTGAAGCTGAATATGTAGCTGCTGCAAGTTGCTGTGCTCAAGTCTTATGGCTTCAAAACCAACTTCTTGACTATGGGTACAATTTCATGAACACTGTTATTCATATTGATAATAGTAGTACTATTTTTATTATTAAAAATCCAGTGCAACATTCTAAAACAAAACACATTGAAATTAGACATCACTTTATAAGAGACTGCAATGAGAAAAGATTAATTCAAGTTCTTAAAATTGCTTCAAAATTCAACTTTGTAGATCTGCTAACAAAAGCTTTTGATGTTGGAAGGTTTCAGTACTTGGTAGCAAGTATTGGAATGCTTAATCCTCAATGATTTTAAACTTTGTGTTTTTGTAAATAAATTTTTGATTGTGCTGCTGACTTTAAAAGATACTACTGCTATTACAAAAGTTTGTGCTGCTAGTACAAATTTAAATTGTGTTATTCATACAGTTAGTCCTATGATTATTCTAATACAAGACAAGTACTTTGTACATTGTTCTTTTGGTTTTACACTAACAATTTCAGGTATGATCATGTGAACACAAAAGATGTTTCAAGTGAAATGGAAGCATCATAATGATAATATTAGTTGCTGACATAATAGGTTTATGATAGAAAAAGTTTGGGAATTTCAAACCTCCTTAAAACTTCTTTCTTGAAGCTTGATTATGATGTTTCACATTGAATTGATGACTTAGTTGATCAGATAGTAACTGATACAACTCGCTTTCTATCAGTTTATACTTATAAAGTATAATGAGCAAGTCTAAGGACATCTGATAGAAAGAACATCTAGTAAAAGTGAATCTAATACTTGTGTTAGAGGCAACAATTACTATGAGCTGGAAACCCTGTCAAGAAAGCCTTTTGAATAGGTTTATCTTTACACAGGCAGTTATTTATAACTGAAAAACATTGGTTCTCACACAACCAGAGGTTGCCTTAAACCGAAATTTTGATTAAGTGTCTGTTATACACTTAATCCCTTCAAAATGGTTGAAAGCAGTATGGTTTTTCATAATAAAATCATATACATACTGCTAAGGCAAAAGTTTCTTAGAAGGATTTTAAAAGAGACTCACAAAAACCATCCATTGATGGATCATGAGTCAAATGCCCCATGAATTACCTCTCATAGGAGTTAACACACCTAGAAGTGATGAGGGCAGCAAATTAAACTCTTAAGGAATTGATGGCTTCATGTACAACATTGTCTGATAACATGTTCTGATGGATAGCTCAGATGATGGAGAGAAATATTTTGGTACATAGTGAGAGATCTTCCAAACAGGGGAGGATAAAATGTTATTTGCATCTCAGGGGAGGTAATATCTCAGGAGAGGAAATAAATCCCAAAGAAGGAAGATTAACCAATGAAAGGGAGGAAAAGACAAGAGCATACAAGATGATGACATGGAGGTTGAAAATGACAAGAACATTCCAAAGGAGAAAGTTCTATCTAGGTCAAATGAAGAAAAGTTTCAATTTCAGTTCACCACGTTTGTTCATCACTTGCAAAGGCATGCTGATAGATGATTTCACTTGTTGAAACAAGCATCCAAGATACACAGCATCATTGCCTCTTATAATTCCTCCATCCAAGGAAATTGCACCATCTTTTAGGTCAAATGTTTGAAGCCTGAAGATGTGTATTGATATTGTTAAAGTCAAAGAACAAAAAGCAGATGAGTTACTGAGAAATATATTTAATCTTGAAGAACAGAAGTGTTTGAAAGATCTTCACAATCCATAATTTAATTCAGAAACATGTTGAAAAGGATTCACATGTTTAGGGGAGGATTGTTGGGAATTAAATATTCAAGAAGTTTAATATCGGGTTCTACTCAAAGAAATACTCTAAGTATGATTCTGCTGCTAGAGCATTTGGTTTCTGCTGCTAGTGTTTGATTCTGCTGCTAGCGTTAAACATTATGCTGCTGAAGGATTCTGCTGCTAGTATTAACATTGTTGCTGGTGGTTTCTGCTGCTAGTGTTAACATTGCTGCTGGTAATTAACTTTCTGCTGCTGAGCGGATAAGTATGAAAAGATATTATGTGTATTAAAGTCAACAATATACGGTAGATAATATCTTACCCCATGTGATCAGTCATAATGTTATATTCACAGAACAAGCTGTAAACATAGATACAAGTTGTATCTTAATGACTGACACTCTCAAAGCAAGTGTTCGATTAGACTTAACAATATTGTAAAGATCTTTCTTGTGATATAAAAGAAAGATCTTACTCTTGTGATAAACATACGTGACATTAAGTTTTTAGATAATAACTCTCAAGAACATAGAAAAAATATCACAAGATATAGAAACATAAGATTCAAGGTTGTAACCCTAGTGATAACTCAAGATCACTCGTATTATTATCTTAATAATATTGAATCGTTTGGTGATAAGCTTTCATTGTTCATTATCCTATAACAAACACAACTGTTCCATTTTCATAACCATAATAACCTTCTAAGTGTGATTAAGTAGATTCCGCATACTTAATCATATTCATTCAATATATCATATACACGAAGTACAAAAGGTTTAACCACCTTATAGTGTATCGATCTTAACCCCAACATTAACAATAATCAAAATCAAGGATTTGTGCAAAATCAAACGTCCTCGGATGAGTTGTTGAAACAATTCATGAAAGCCCAAGAAGAAACAAATCGGTTGTTGGTTAATCAAATCACGGAAATTAAGAAGTCTTTAAATGATCGACCCTCGGGTTCAGGTACACTTCCTAGCAATACGATCGCTAACCCGAGGGGCGATGTGAAAGCGATCACTACACGGAGTGGTGTATCTTATGATGGACCAACGATTCCGACTACCTCTTCTTCTCTTCCTCCCAAGGTAGTGGAACGTGAAACCGAGGCGACAAAGGACCCGAAACTTCCTACTAATAACGGAAGTACCGAAGGCGTCCAACCTTCGGTTGTCCAACCGTCTAAACCAAAAGTTGTTTTTGAACCTAAAGAAGCTCCCAACAAAAACAAACTTCCTTATCCGTCAAGATTAAACGATCAAAAGCTCCGTGAAAAGCTTCAAATCAAATGGAGAAATTCTTTCAAATCTTCCAAGATTTGCATTTCGACATAAGCTTTGCGGATGCTTTACTTCTTATGCCGAAGTTTGCTTCCACCATTAAGGGTTTATTGAGCAACAAAGAAAAATTATTTGAATTAGCAAAAACTCCTTTAAATGAGAATTGCTCAGCGGTTCTCCTCAAGAAGCTTCCTGAAAAGCTTGGAGATCCCGGCAAATTCCTTATCCCATGTGATTTCCCGGGGATGGTTGAATGCTACGCCTTGGCCGATCTCGGTGCAAGCATCAACCTAATGCCGCTTTCCGTTTGGAAAAAGTTTTCTCTCCCAGAACTCACTCCTACTTGCATGACCCTCGAGCTAGCAGACCGTTCTATAACTCGTCCACTTGGAATAGCCGAGGATGTCTTTGTCAAGGTGGGGAAGTTCCATTTCCCCGCCGATTTTGTGGTTGTAGATTTTGATGCTGACCCCCGCGTTCCTCTAATTCTTGGAAGATCGTTCTTGAGGACCGGGCGTGCTTTGATTGATGTATATGGTGAAGAAATAATGTTGCGGGTAGATAATGACGCCGTCACATTTTAACCTTGATAGAACTTTCAAATACTCCTCCAATCACGATTCTGTTTCGGTTAATCGAATTGATGTGATTGATGTTGCTTCGGAGGAGTATTCTCAAGAAGTTCTTGGATTTTCTGACAAATCTTTTAGTGGAAATCCCACTCCTTCTTCTCAACCATTTCTTTCCGACTCTTCCCCTTCCCTCACTCCGTTTGAGGGAAGTGACTTCGTTTTGGAAGAGATCGATGCTTGTCTTAAAGATGAATCAGTTTCACCGGAAATTGACGATTCAGCTTTGATCCGGAAGGAGACATTCTTTTCCTTGGGAAGTTGCTAAATAATGACCCATCATCTTCTCTCCCTCCGAAGAAAATTCACAATGAAGAAATCAAAGAAGTTAAAACATATGATCCTCCCGAGCTCGAGCTCAAGGATTTACCTCCTCATCTTGAGTATGCTTTCTTGGAAGATACCGACAAATTTCCAGTCATCATATCTAAAGACCTAAAAGATGAGGAGAAGACTCAACTTCTTGCTATGCTTAAAAAGCATAAGAGTGCCATTGCTTGGCAGATCTCTGATATAAAGGGTATTGACCCTAGATTCTGTACCCATAAGATCTAATGGAGGATGATTTCAAACCTACGGTGCAACAACAGAGAAGGGTTAACCCAAAAATTCATGAGGTGATCAAAAAGGAAGTTCTTAAACTCCTTGATGCCGGAATGATTTACCCAATCTCTGATAGCCCGTGGGTTAGTCCCATCCATTGTGTGCCCAAAAAGGGGGGTATCACCGTTGTTACTAATGAAGAAAATGAGTTGATTCCCACACGTCTCGTCACCGGATGGAGAGTGTGTATTGATTATAGAAAACTCAATGATGCTACCCGTAAAGATCATTTTCCGCTTCCTTTTATGGATCAAATGCTTGAGCGTTTAGCGGGAAATGAGTTCTATTGTTTTCTCGATGGCTTTTCCGGGTATTTTCAAATACCAATTGATCCCCAAGATCAGGAAAAGACCACTTTCACTTGCCCTTATGGTACGTTTGCCTACCGACGTATGCCTTTCGGCTTATGCAATGCTCCGGGCACGTTCCAAAGGTGCATGATGGCCATATTCCATGATATGATCGAGAAAACAATGGAAGTTTTTATGGATGATTTTTCGGTTTATGGAAATTCTTTCTCATCTTGCCTCTCCCATTTAGACAAAATGCTAAAACGGTGTGAAGACACCAATCTTGTTCTAAATTGGGAGAAGTGCCACTTCATGGTCAAAGAGGGCATTGTCCTCGGCCATAAGATTTCCAGTGCCGGGATTGAGGTCGATCAAGCTAAAGTCGAAGTTATCGCTAAGCTACCTCATCCCACCACCGTCAAAGGAATTCGAAGTTTCCTTGGTCATGCCGGTTTCTACCGTCGATTTATTCAAGATTTTTCTAAAATCGCCCGGCCTCTGACCCATCTTCTTGAAAAAGATGCTCCGTTCTTCTTTTCTCCCGAATGCATCGAAGCATTCGAAATTCTTAAAAAGAAATTAACTGAAGCACCGATCTTAGTTGCCCCCGATTGGGACCTACCTTTTGAGCTCATGTGCGATGCTAGTGATTTTGCCATAGGTGCGGTCTTGGGGCAACGAATAACGAAACATTTTCAGCCTATACACTATGCAAGCAAAACTATGACCGAAGCTCAAGCTCATTACACCACAACGGAGAAAGAATTATTAGCCGTGGTGTATGCTTTTGAAAAAATCCGGCCATACTTAATCTTGTCAAAAAGCATAGTGTATACGGATCACTCAGCTCTTAAATATCTCTTTGCAAAATAAGATGCAAAGCCGAGATTGCTCCGATGGGTTCTCCTCCTGCAAGAATTTGATATTATAATCCGATCGATTGCGTAAAGCCCGCGGTAGCAGCGGAACCGGGGAAAGTATACAGAAAAGACAGTTCTTTTCTATTATATTAGTATTAATTCATATTAATTCATATTAGATTCCGGATTGGGTTCATCCCTGTAGTAATCTGATGAATTGAGTTGTAGACATGAAAGCGTAAGAACTCAACAGATTCCCTTCTTTGTTTGTCTGATTTAAGGTAGAAGGTCCCATTGAGTTCTTAATAATTAGAATATTTTTTTATCGTCATCCGTGATAAAAAAGGAGCCGAGAACCTCGCAGCTGATCATCTGTCCCGATTAGAGAATCCCCATCAAAGTGTGCTCGAGAAAAAGGAAATAAATGAAATATTTCCTCTCGAGACACTTAACGTGGTATCTTTTCGTGGTGATTCTAGTACCCCATGGTTTGCCGATTTTGCAAACTACCATGCGGGTAACTTTGTTGTTAAAGGGATGTCGTCCCAACAAAAGAACAAATTCTTCAAAAAGGTGAAGCATTACTTTTGGGACGACCCCTACTTATTTAAAGTGTGTGCGGATCAAGTCATCCGGCGGTGTGTTCACAGCCAAGAAGCCGTTGATATTCTTAAGGCTTGCCACAATGGACCCACCGAGGGACATCATGGCCCGAACTTCACCGCCAAAAAGGTGTTTGACTCCGGTTTCTATTGGCCCACAATTTATCGTGATGCCCATGACTTAGTCAAATCTTGTGACTCTTGTCAACGTCACGGGAAAATCACGCAAAAAGATGAAATGCCACAAAATGTCATTCAAGTTTGCGAAATCTTTGACGTTTGGGGCATTGAATTTATGGGGCCGTTCCCGTCTTCATGAGGGAACAAGTACATACTCGTGGCTGTTGATTACTTGTCTAAATGGGTTGAAGCGAAAGCACTCCCCACCAACGACGCCCGAGTAGTTTGTAAAATTTTGAAATCTCTCTTTGCTCGGTTTGGAGCTCCCCGTGCTATCATTAGTGATCGCGGTACGCATTTTTGCAATGACCAATTTGAAAAGGTCATGCTTAAGTACGGTATCACTCACCGTCTTGCTACCGCGTATCACCCACAAACCAGTGGCCAAGTGGAAGTTTCCAACCGTGGTTTAAAAAGAATTCTGGAAAGGACCGTAGGTGAAAACCGTGCATCTTGGTCGGATAAATTAGATGATGCACTTTGGGCCTTCCGTACAGCTTACAAAACACCCATCGGGTGTACTCCTTACAAGCTTGTGTACGGAAAGGCGTGTCATCTACCGATCGAGCTCGAGCACAAAGCCTATTGGGCCTTGAAGCATGCAAACTTTGACCTTAGGTCCGCGGGTGATCACCGAAAATTTCAACTCAATGAATTAAATGAACTTCGTGATCAAGCCTACGAGAACTCTTTGATCTACAAAGAAAAGACAAAGAAGATCCATGACTCAAAAATCAAGAACCGCGTTTTCAACGTTGGTGACCGAGTCCTTCTTTTCAACTCTAGATTGAAGATATTCTCGGGAAAACTTAAAACCCGTTGGTCTGGACCATTCACTGTTGCTCAAGTTTTTCCTTATGGTACCGTCGAGTTATCTCAAACCGACGGACCAAACTTCAAGGTGAACGGTCATAGGTTGAAGCATTACTTTGGAGGGGACCTACCATCCATGGTTGTCCCGGATCTCCAAACTTTCCCCATGGACCAATGAATTCAGGGTCGAGTCAAGCTAGTGACTCGGTTAACAAAAACATTAGCACTTCATGGGTGACAACCCATGTTTCTGACTTCTTTCTATTTTCTGACACTAAGTGTGGGGGAATTCCTCTACTATGCTTTGTTTGTGTGTTGTTTGCTTTTATTTTCAAGTTTCCCTGAGATCGTGATGATTGATGCGCCTGTTTTCAATCCAGCCGCCCAATATCCGATCTTTTTGCTAACGATTATCTAGGGATATCTTTTTAATCCGGTTTGTAAAAAAGAGAATTCCTTCACACACTTGGCTATTAGTATTACCGTTTTATGTTATAAGTGTCGGCATAATAGCCGGTACTTTGAATATTGAGGGCAATATTCAATTCTAAGTGGGGGGGGGAATTCTTGCGAATTTGATCACATGTGTACCTTCTAGTGCCCTAGTACCCCCGTTTTTGACCAATTTTAAAATTTTTTTCGTTTTTAAATAAGAAATTGCATGAAAAAGAAGTGCTTTGCACATAAAAAAAACAGTGTTTAGTCTTGATTAGGTTAGAACAAAGGGAATCCCGACTCTGCCAGAGTGTTGATCTGGCTGCTTCCTTAACGGTTAGACTAAGGTTTTACGATTTGTGCAAATGAAAATGCTAAGCGTAGAATAGTTGGTTCTCTTTAGAGCTTATACAAGTAATCTATGGCTTTTCCTCCCAGGAGCTCCTAATCTGACTAAATAAGTGCTATTTTCAAACTTTTGAACGTTAAAATCATTTTGTTATGCAAAACAAATTTTTATACAATTTTGATATAGAGTCCGAGTTCAACTTTTTATTTAAAATTTTTGAGAAAGCATATATATATATTTAAAAAAAATGAAAAAAAAAAAGAAAAATGAAAAGAAAAAAAATGGAATGATATTGCAAAATGCAATAAGTTATGATGTTGCAAAAATAAAGATGTATATATTGTTTATATGAATAAATGTAGGAAACTTGCTTTTTCTTAAATTTAAATCGGAAGTTGAACTAGGATTCGTCAATTTTGTCATAAAGGTTAAACGGTAATTTGGTAGATTGTCGATTTCAAAGACCCTGAAAGCTCCGGTACTATTCTCTGTGGGGTGTCAAAAGCCTGGTCACCTAAAACCAACTGGTTTGGGATGTGCCGAGAAGAAATCCGTTACATGGAGTGATCTCACCTTTGAGTCTCTAATCTCTAAATGATCGTTTGTTGTTATTTATTTAAGTGTTTAATACTAGCTTAGTGGGAATATCCAAAATCTTTGAAATCGAAATTCCGCTGATTCCGGTACTATTCTCTGTGGGGTGTCAAAAGCCTGGTCACCTAAAACCAACTGGTTTGGGATGTGCCGAGAAGAAAGCCGCTACATGGAAAAGGCCCTTTTCGATCCTTAGATTTTTGAGGTCCCCGGTAAATTAGTATTTGACTTAAACAAATGACAACCATAATAAATGGCGATTTTTGCGGTCAAAATTTTAAAAATGAGCACACTCACCAGACTTGAATAAATTATGGGAGTGAAAAGTTAAGTTTCGGCTTTACATAGATTATTAGTATAAGTAGTGTTAGCATTTTACAAAAACATTTGCACATTGAGTTTAAGCTTAGTTGGGAGTATAAAAAAGAGGATGACGATTACAATTCCCTGGAGACACCCATTTTGTGTGAATCCCGTTCCATGATACCATTTTTGAAAATCAAGCACGTTATATATTTTTGTTCTAGTTTAAATTTCTTGTATTGAATAAAAAGTCAAAACGGGGTATGCTTGGTATTCTTTTGATCCTTTCATTACTTTATAAGATCGGATTGCTAGGGACTAGCAATTGATAGTGTGGGGGGATAATGAGTGCCTATTTACTCATCATTTTATGCCCATATAATACATAAAAAATGCTAAAAACAGCCAAATATGCTAATTTATATTGCAGATATCCTTGGATTGTGTTTTTATGTATTTCAGGTACAAAGGATTGAAAACAGAGCAAAAACGGACATTTTTGGATCGTCTCGACAATATTTGTGCATTTGATCATGTGAAGACAGAGTCAAAGTCAAACTCGGGATATGGCATTTGGACGAGCAGGGAAAAACGAACCCGAAACCATTTTTCATGGGCCAACCCGACCCACATAAATGGGCCAAGTCAGCCCATTTAACCAAACCCTTTTTATTACTAAAACCCGGATCCAATAATTAACCCACTCAACCCTTTTTATTAATAAACCCACCCAGTCAAACCTTTTCCCCCTTTCCCGCTAAACCTCACCATCATGTCTCCCTTCTGCTACACGCCGCCCACCCCCTCCTCCAAATAGCTCCAGCCACCCTACTAGTTCACATGTATCCCACTCTTTACGTGATACCATTTCCACGCTGAAAATCCACCCAGCCATTTTGGCGCCAAAATCCTATTTAAGGGCTGAGATTAATCCAAGTCAATCCAAGGGCTGGAAATTGATCAGAGAAGCACAAGAGAAGAAACCCTAGTTTTAATTTTAGTATAAATAGGCCATTTGTAAGCCAAAGTTGGCAGTTAGTTAAGTAGTAATTAATAGTGGTCGAAATGATAAGCTAGTTAATAGAAATTGTAATTTTAAGTTTTCAGTGATCAATTCAAGTCTTTTTAAGTTTAAGTGTTCTAATTTTAAGCAGCATTGTACTCATTTTCAATATTAATAGAAATTCAAGTTTTCTTGTTAATTCGAATTAAGCTAATTAGTTGTTAGAAATCAATCTTAAACCTCATTTCTGTTCTTATAAGCTTATATAAGCTATTTATAGCTTTTTGTAGGCTTATAATAGTTTCCAACTGTTCTAATTTTAAAAAGTCAAGAAAAGTCAACTGCAGGTCAAATAAGCTGTTGTGGACGATAAGCTAGAAATGGAAGAGCTTATTGCTGTTACTAGCTTGTCATTTGACAAGCTAGAGCTTGTAGAGTAGCTCCTCGAGACAATTCAGCCCTGTTTGAGCAAGGGCAGTTGTGAGTTAATTTCCTATTTTTTTCATTTGTACTGTTCATCAGCTTATTAGTGCTTATTTTCATTTTTTGTGCTTATTTGTTCTATGTGATGTTAATGTATGCTAGTTTGATAATCAGTTCTAGATTAATCTCATTTTTGCCTTAATTAGCTTTAAAATTCCAAAAACAGTTAAAATAAGGCTTGGCTTATTTAGGTGCTTATTACATTAGAAAGTTGTTCAATAGGGTTTAATTAAGTTAGTAAATCAGTGATAACCCAGAATCATAGCTTTATTTGGTCTGTTATAGTCAAAATCTCAAAATCAGACCCTTAAAGGGGTGTTTGGGTCAAGGGGTAAAACGGGTACAATCTAGGTTCTACTGTTCATTTGCCCTTTTTGAAACTTTGATCTAGTCTGAATTACCTTGTTTGAGTTGTTTGTAGGAGGAATTAAGCTTATTTGAAAGTTTTTGAGGATTTGAATGGGTTAGTGTAGTTGTAGGGCATGTTCTGATCAAATAAGCTATTTATAGCTATAAGCTCATTTGATCTTATCTTTTGGTATTTTTGCATCTAGTATAGTACATTAAGTCTAAACTCAGTACTTGGTTAATTCCCTTTTGGTTTTGTTCTAGATTAGATATAATCAGCCCATATTAGATATAGCAGACTGCATTTTTGATTTTGTCCAATTTCAGCCTATGTTTTTCATTTTTCATTTCTTCATTATAAGCCCTTTTAAGCTCAAACTTGGTACTGATAATCTTGGGTTACTAGTGCACTTATTCCACATTTTTCTGAATTTTTCCATTAGCTTTTTAACAGCTTTTTATCAGCTGCAAATTCTACATTTTTTTCATAATTTTTGTCCAGATCAGCTGATGTTTTTCATTTTTAATTTGTTCAATATAAGTTAGAATAAGCTAAAATTTGGCACAGATAATATTGGGCTGCTTATCTAGTTGTTGACGCGTTATGCATCTAGAGAAAAAGAGACTAAAAGTTTTATATATGACGGACAAACGTAATTTACAAAGAAATGCATTTGTAGTCGAACTTGTCCAACATTGTTGCATATAGACTCAAATCAAACTCATTTAGTTCTTATCTTTTCCAAATTATATTATATATATATATATATATATATATATATATTATATATATATATATATATATATATATATATATATATATATATATATATATATATATATATATATATATTACATTTACCGGGATTCACTTAACCCGTTTTTTTGTCCCACCCGCTCCATCCATAACCCGCCTAATAAGTTGCTGACCCGGCTTGCTCACCCTCACTCACACTCATCGTTTGTCTTTTAGATCCGAAATGTGCTGCTCCAGGACCAAAACCCGATGCATAATCAATTTTCTCTTATCCGACCTTTGGCAGCTACAGTAGCCTGTGAGGGGATGAACAACAAAAGCAATAGTGAACACAATTTTTTAATGGCTTTGTGGCTGTTATTAGGCCATATGTAACTAGTACGGTATCCCATTAGTTATAGCCACAACTTTGGATCTAATCTTATCTGGATTTGATTTTTTTTTATCAAAAAAGTAGTTGCGCTTATTGTCTGAAGATACACTATCAAAGAATACGCTCTAGGTTTCCCTTTGTTATTATCTTTTTTTGTGTTTTGTTGTTGTTATTTGTAATGGTCTCATCTGAGATTTATGCTCTTGGTTGATTTAATTGTTGATCTAAATGTTATTCGTAATGTTTTCATCTTATCTCAGATTTATGTTCTTGCTTCATTTAATTGTGGCTGTTATTGTTGTGGTGCTGTATGCAAGCAGATGACTGCTATTATTTTAGGGTTCCAACTATTGCTAATTTTTGGATCTTAGATTTAGGGTTTCGTTGTTGGTATTGCTTGATTTACGATTTTTGTTTATTTAATTGTAGTTTTTGGTAATTTTATTATCTCAGGTTTAGGGTTTTGTTGTTGGTGTTGGTTGATTTAGGGTTATGCAGGATCACTTGGTTAATTATGCTTGGGTGACCTTATTTTAAATGCTTCATAGCTTATTTTAGTTGTGGAAAGAAATGAACCACTTTGAATGTGTTTGCTAAATCTTATGTCAAAAGTATTTTCATTTTTGTCGATCAGATACGATAACCATTGTTTTTTGCCTCATTTGCTGAAGGTATCGTTTGATTACCTTATTTTGTTAACTTATGAGCTAACGCTCATGTGTTTGTTTTATGTCGTTTGTAAAATTTTTTAACCTTTTACCATGTTTGGTTTGTAGGTTAATGTTATGTTAGTGGAACAACAGCTTTTCACAAACCTTTGTGGAGCTCATTGCGCTGTCAATGGGTTTGATGCCATAACAACAATGGTCGTATTCGTTGCAAGAACGGATTCTGGGTCTTCGGGGTAAGGGGATTAAAGTTTACATGGTCTACATCTTGCCGTGGCAGGTCACCAGACTTGCAGCCATGGTGGCCATATCCTCTTTTTTCGATTCTTAGCAGACTTATTTGTTGTAGGTGGCTACCAGTCTTATTCACATTTGTTTTGCTCCAAAACACCTTCTGTTGCTTCACGTACACTAGGGCTATAATGATTAACACCTATTTCCTGACACAAATGAAGTGGGTTGTGAAATATTGGACCTGTAACATGGCCGAGCAAGGACAGGTTGGCATTATTATGCAATCGTGCTTCTTTGCAGCCATAGCGGAGTTTAGAACTTTTTCACCTTATTTGGTTTAAAAATCTGAGCCTAATAACTGCTATCGTATGTCGCCCTGATGTACGGCATAGATTTGTAGCTGTTTCTGCATTGGGTTCTTATGAATCCGAACTTTTAAATTCTTAGAGATGGTACCCTTTTGATTTCGTCAAAGGCCGTTCTTCGATTTACTTATGGCTGTTGCTTCTCCTTTTATTGTTAGCAAAACAATTCTTTTTTTAAGTGGGTACCTATGTAATGCATGATGAATATCACAGGCAATGATGAGAGTTCTTACTAGTTCGGATTTGGGTAAGTGTAGTTTACCATAACCCGTACCTTGGCATAGCGATCACATGTTTGCAGCCAATGCTGGTTTTGGGTACCACTTCTGTGAAAACGTAGAGGGGGGGGGGTGAATACGTTCCCGTTTTAAAAACATAAAACTTGTTGTATCAAATGTCTGTTTAAGCTTGTTGTAATATGAAAGATGTTTAGTATAGTTTATGACTAGTATAAACTAAAACATGTTATCACACAAGTATAATCAACAAATCACAACACAAGCAATAACACAATGCAAACATTAAAGTAAAGCAATAAGTAAAAGAAAGCGCAAACCGAACACGATGATTTATAGTGGTTCGGTCACGGAGCTCCTCTCCGCCCTACTCCACTCCCCGAGTACCCAACTCGAGAGTTACTTCACTAGATCAACAAGCTCCCTTCTCGGCGGAGAAAACCTTACAATCGTCGCTTACACTTTTTTCGGTACAAAGCTAAATACCGGGCTCTAGTTCGAGGTAGAACCAACCTAACGTCGCTTATACAATTTCTGACACTAAGCTGAGTCGAGTTCTTTTACAAGGGTACAACCACTCCCGCCGTCGCTTATACAATTTCTGACACTAAGCTAGATGTCGAGTTCTTTTACAAGGTTGCAACCACTCCCGATATGTTTTATGGCCCAACATAGAAACCTTGTGTTTTTATGGCACAAACACATAAACCATCTAATCTAGTTTGGTGTTTAGATTGTGATGCAATGATGTTTACAATGATGATCCATGACATAAATGGGTCATGGATATGAATGACTAATCTAAATGAACTTCCATTGATAGGAAGCCTTCAATGAATGAAGATCGCAAGTTCCCTAAGCTTTTTGTGATGGATCTTCATATATGCATGTGGAATCTACATGAACTTCTTAAATAAAAAGTCTTCAAACAATAAGGATGTTAAGTGCCATTGAATCTTCATATGTTGGTATGCTTTGGTAGATGATGACTTCAAGATCTCCAAGCCTTTTGGTAGATCAGGAGGTATGCTATGCTTGTGATGGATGATGACTCACGATCTCTGAGCTGGCTTCACAGGATCATTACGAGTGTATGCTTACAACATAATGAAAGTTAGTAACATTATGATCATTATGAAAAGGGTAATTAATGTGTGTTTCTACATAGTTTACTACTGATCTAAATGTTTGCAAAGGGTGGAGATAATGTGTGTTCAAGTGGGTTGAAACAATGGGTAAACAATGGGCTACTATTTATAGGAAAAATGCTCAAACAGCCCGTGGATTTGGCGAAACCAATTCCAGGGGTCCGCCCTTTATGCTGTTTGGTTCCGCCGGGACATGACAGCTAGATCTTACCATATCTTACCAAGATCTTACACAATCCAACTCATTGCTTGAAGATCTTTCCAAAATATTTTACTAAGTCTTACAAGCTATCCAAATGAAGTATGCCATGACGTCATGTACATACTTCCATTTTAATAATTAAAATGTAAACTATGTAAATGTAAATGTATGTAACATGTATGTACCATTTATAAGTAACATGTATATACTTATGCTACTAAAGATGTTAAACTACTTATGCTACTATGTCATTAACATCATTTTCATGAGTAAGCACATTTGTCTTAGTTGGACACCTAAGGAGTACTTATCCTATTAAACTTAAGAAACATGATGTACAAGTAAAAGTACTTGTATATGCAAAATTTGAAATGAGGTTCTAAGTAGAATGGTTAGTCTTTTTAAAATACTTAATGACCTAGCCGTATTTTAAACATTCTAAATGGTTTGTTAAGGGTTTAATCATAATGCCACATAACAAACATGTACGAACCTGTGTTGTATCATAGGAGGACTCGAGAGGTTGAGAAGTGTTGAATGTATGTTGAGAGAAGATATGATTACAAGTAACTTGTACATTTTACGTTATGTATCGAGTTACATGTTTGTCATCAATCAAAACAAACGAGTCTGCTTGCACTAACAATCTCCCTTTTTTTGATGATGACAAAATATGTAAACGTGATAGAAAGTAAAATGTAAAAAAGTTACTTGTGTCTGCACTACCTTTTACATTACCTTCTTTGTTTACACTCTTCTCCCTCATTACTTTCTCCGTTTACACCTTTTCTCCCCCTTTTGTCGAAACAAAAAGGGTGTGTCCTTGGAGTTAACTTCATTTCTCCCCGAAATGGCGAGCTTGCATCATCCCTAGTGAAGTTAAATTGACTACTCCAATCTCCTATGGTTGTTGCGTCCCCTAGGTTGTTAGCGGATTCATGGATCAAATTAAGACTCTTAACCTACATCAAGGTTAGTGTTGTGCAACAAAACAAAAAATATATGAGAAATGCATGATGAATAAAATGCACATAGCAAACGCTCCACGTGGGTAGGCTATGTTGGACTATCTCCTCCTTTTTGTCGAAACACAAAGGTGTGTTGAAGAATGAGAATTAATATGAATGCGAGCATGCTCCCCCTTATACAATACTCCCCCTAGTTGGAGTGCCAAGTATATGATGCATGGAATAGGAAAGCTACAAAAATAAAGGTTAGTGCATGATTAGCTCCCCCTTGATCGATCAATAATCCCTGTTACTAGGGTACCAACGTATATGATACAAGGATGAAGAATGCTAAAAAATAAAGGTTAGTATAAAACAACATATGATGCATTCTGTTGAAAACTAGAAGGGGAGTTGAATAGTTTTTACTGTTAAATTTAATTCACTTTGAGACTTAACGTGATTTCAAGTCAATGCACACAAACAATCAATATAAGTAATGCAAGTAAGGAAAAGACTAATCAAACCACGACATGAAGATTTATAGTGGTTCGGCTACAGTGACTCTCTTTCTTGCCCTACTCCACTCCTCGAGCCTTTAACTCGAGAGTTTTTCTTCACTAAAAAACAAGCTCCCTTCTCGGCGGAGAAAAACTTTACACACGTCGCTTACACCTTTTTCTGGTACAAAGCTAAATACCGGGTTCTAGTTCAAGGTAGAACCAACCTGACTGATGTGCCTGTTTAGAGTGCAAGTTTTAAATTTATAAACATGATCTACCAATGATTCAAACGAAACACATACGAGCAAGTATACTCGTCCGTGTGTAGTAAGAGATGAAATGGTAAGCCGAGGTTGTTCACAAGGATTTGTTTAGTTTTTATGTAACGTGAGTTTTGAATATAAAATCGAGCTTTATCAATGATTCTAATAGCAAGCAAATAAAGATTATGATGTAAATTCAATATATTAAAATTACACTTGCCTAGACTAGTTTGCACAATTCCCTTGATATGATTATGACAACGATTCAAATCGATTATGATCAATAAATTAGATGGTGTTCTAATTTGATTAGTTGATGTACTAATCCTCTTGTTTTCAACACTTTCAATCCTCGTCAAGATTTTAAGATGACAAAAACAATATTAAGTTTTGATCAAACAAGACTAACACAATTCAATCACTTGATTCGCTATCGTTTCACAAGTAATTGACAACTACACTTTTAGTTTCCTAAGTTTAACCAAGTTACATATGAAATGGTCAATACATAAAGTAACACCTTCATAGACAAAGATTTACAATTGATTGAATAACAATGTTTCTTTCGACCTATTACACCATTAACAATCAACCAAACTTGATAACTCTTTTGTTTATGAAAATTGTGGAAACCGTAGAGGGGGGGTGAATACGTTTCCATTAAAAACTTAAAATCTTTTTGTATCAAACACCCGATCAAGTGTGACGCAATATGAAAAGTGTCAACTGTGGTCATATAACATCTAGAGATGAATATAGTAAGCTACGACACAAGCACAATCAAACCATGACACATACTTAATCAACATAACATAAGCAACTAGCCTCACAAATATAAATGCAATGCAAATATAAATATAATGCAATAAAGAATGAAATGAAAGTAAAGAGATAAGTAAGAAGGCGCAAACCGGACACGGTGATTTATAGTGGTTCGGTCACGAAGCTCCTCTTCGCCCTACTCCACTCCCCGAGTACCCAACTCGAGAGTTACTTCACTAATCAACAAACTCCCTTCAGGCGGAGAAAACCGTACACGTCGCTTAACTTATTTTTCGACACTAAGCTAGATGTCGAGTGCTAATCTTAGCTAGCACCAATCTACCACGATCTACCCGATCTACACCATACACGTCGCTTATCCTATTTCCGACACTAAGCTAGATGTCGAGTGCTAATCTTAGCTAGCACCAATCTACTACGATCTACCTGATCTACCCTTGATCCACATGATCAATCACACAAGCCCAATGGCTTCAAGAGATCTTCACTATCTCTTAAGATCACAATGATCTTGACTCACTCTCTCACAAAAGAAAAATAATCTTGATGTATGCTATGATACAATCAAGAGTCTAACAAATGTTACAAGACCTAACAACTCCAACTCTTGTATCTTCTTGGATACCTTGAGTTCTTCTCTTGTAAATGAAGAGGAATGATAACACTTTGTATCTACTTGGATACTTTGTGTTCTTCTCTTGCTAATCAAGAGGGATGACAACACTTTGTATCTACTTAGATACTTTGTGTTCTTCTCTTGCTAATCAAGAGGGATGACAACACTTTGTATCTACTTGGATACTTTGTGTTCTTCTCTTGCTAATCAAGAGGAATGAAGAGGATCACTTGAATGGAGGATTGGATCACTCTTAAACAAACTAAGACTCTCCAAATGATCAAAGAAAGTCATCTAAGTGAGGAGGGATTAGACCAGAGAAAAAGGACTGGAAAAATCAAGTTGGAAGTGTGGAATGGTCCACTATTTATAGGCAAGGGAAAATCTTGACCGTTACAGACCTACGGCTCCACTAAATTTAGTGGAGCCGTCCATACTTAACGGTGCCGTGGACGCTCCTTTTTTGTTTTTGTGGGGTAAGTTAGGAGCTGTTTTGGGGGGAAATTTGACTGTTGGGATTTTCAAACATATTTTTCAAAATAAAACATTTCTTTTTAATTCAAAAATAATTTGTGAAATATATTTTTGAAAAAATGTTTTGTCACATTAAAAATGTGAAGTTTAGAAAAATAAAATCCTTTGATCATTTGTCAAGTAGTAGATTTGTTTGTCCATACCTTGAGTGATTTATGTCGGGATGGAAATCTACGACTTCGTTGAAGCATACTTGAGACGTCGGGAGGTGTTGATGTAAGTATGCATTGATGTTTTGTGTTTACAAGTAACTTGCACATTTTACGTTATGTATTACAAGTTACATGTTTGTCATTATTAAAACCGAAGAAACCGTTTAGTTTAAATATCGTAATATTTGCACTTTTGTTAACAAAAACTTCAAAGTACAATTCGATCTTAGTATTAGCTTTTTATTGAACTAGAACCATAGAGTCATAATCAATCAATATTCATGTAGCAAACATCATCGAGGCAAGTGCACAAGGCACTTAGCCACTCATGGCAAACAAAGAAATAACCACATAAAATTTATCACTTGAAACCATGATTAAGAAGTCTTACAAAAGTTGTAATGATGATTACAAGAGTTAGGAGCAATTATGAGATGATCAACAATGATTCCTTTGATAATTATGATGATGAATAATGGATGTAAGCTAACTTCTTCATGCGTTTTCTTCCTTGTAGCCTTCTTGAAAGAGTATGAGATATTTGGTAATGATAATTCTTCTTGATGATTTGTGTTAATAGATGGTGTTGATAGATGTATGATCTTTTCTCTCTAACCAAGCATACTTATTAATAGAATGAATCCCCTTGGCCACCAAGCAAGTTTCTTAGGCTCAAAGTGTCATTAAAAATCTGGACTTGAAGTAATTGTGGTGTAATGACAACACACATGAAAATTTAGTTCATTAAAGATAGTCATTAAGTGTGCCAGGAGTTGTAGCAACCCAAGGTTGAAATCTCAACCTGAGGTTCAGATTCCAGCCCAAGGATTGGAGAAAGGTTGGCATGGCAGCTTTAAACCTTGGGTTAAACTTAAGCCTTAGTTGTATTTCTTCAACCTTTGGTTAAGGAAGCAAGCCTTAATTCATAGCTATCTTTGCATGTTACTTCTCATTCATTTCATCAACACTTGATCTTTTCTTGAGCTCGAAAATCTTTGTAACTTGATTCTTTATCTTTGATGATCTTTCTGAGGTTTTTATTATGGGTTGAATCTTTCGTTGTGCATAAGCTCTTGATTTAACGACTTTTCCACATCTTTCTAGCTATTCCCTTGGACTTGATTGTACCTGAACCTGAATACATCTTTTATACCTTTTAAGCATAATATGTTCACAAACACAACCAAATACTATGCACAAACATAGAAATAACGTGACTAAAACATGTACAAAATGAGCGTTATCAAATCTCCCACACTTACACTTTGCTTGCCCTCAAGCAAATCTAGATTTTTAAAAAGAAATCCACATGATATAAATGAAAATGAATCTAAAAATGAGATGCAAATCCATCAAGTACGAGTACAAGATAAGATCCATCTTTTTAAGCTTTATAAGTGAAAAGTCGAGATGTTTGACAATACCTTAATGATTCTCTAGCTTGATAACATGTTATAACACCTCTCGAAAAAGGAATGAAGTATAATTCACTCAACACTCATTTATTTAGTGGGTGAGTATATAAGAAAATAACAGTCATTGCTCAGTCATGATCTAAATATTACCATAAGCTTGTACAAGAAACAAAACTCCACCGACGTGGCGTAAGCACCAAGTGTAAACATCTAAGAGGAATTTTATTCGGGTTGTAACGTTTAGGCTTCGGGTTAATAAGGGCATGGATAAGGCATGGGAATATTTATGAAATTGGTTTTAAAATAAAAAACTTTACAAATAGTCAAAGTCTACAACCAATTGCTACTAGCTACGTCAACCTCTATCACATGAACTTGAGAATTCATCCTTGATCGATATCATACTTTCATAGCTCATTGGCTATTCTCGTCACCATACAATTGCGATGACTTATTATATATATATATATATATATATATATATATATATATATATATATATATATATATATATATATATATATATATATATTTATTTTTCTTAACCACATGTTTCGGCCATCGATCATAATTCCAATAGATCGTCTATGAGATTATCATAGAGTTTGCAACTTTCTCCAAAATTCAAGGATTTCCCACATAACAACCATCTTTCCAAGTAGCTAGTAACCAACCAAGACTTGACTATGGGTAAGGTTAAGGCTAAAAGTGAGTGCTAACAAATGGGTCCATATGGGTGGTTAACTAACCAATGTGGCTAACTAATATGTCATTAGATGTAAAATGGAAGGCCATTTGGTTTAATTCCTAAGGTTGCCTCTTATCACACTAATACACTTATATCACACGAGGTGATCTCACTGCGGTCTGGTAATGATTTGCAAGTACAAATTCTAGAATAAATAAAATCACCGGCACACTCATAGCAAAAAGATCAAGCATAAAAGATGTATGCTATATAAGAATAGGCTCAAATCCTCACAATTTTTGGTGGAATGGGCTATAATTGTGCTAGCAATGTTATCGATCCTAAAAATGGATTGCAATGTCAATCAGGACACATCTCGAATTTTCAAAAATTACATTTTTTATCAGTGGATTGATCTAGTTATTCTAATATAAATTATCCTAAATGTGCGAAAACAACTAGATTATAAGGGTAAACAAATTAAAACTAGGCTAAAAAATATAGAAAATTTAAAATCCAGTTTCATTTTCCTATTTCCTCCCCCCACACTTAAGTTTGACATTGTCCTCAATGTAAAGAACGATGAACCATAAAAATAGGGAAAAGGAACATAAAAGAAACGATACTGCCTGAGCCTTGGAATCTAGATCGAGCTCCAAATGAGAGATTGAGATCGAACGATTCCACATCTTCGAGATCAAGCATCGTAACCTGCAGTAATCTTCATATACAAAAACTAAAAAACATACAAAATGCAAAATATTTTTGAATTTTTATTTTTTTAGCAAGGCCCCCACACTTATGGTGAAACCATTGGGGCATAAAAATAAACAAACAATTTAAAAACACACGGGTTGCCTCCCGAGAAGCACTTAATTTATTAACGAGTCATCAGCCCGACTCAATCTTTCTCACTTTCGTGGTTTATATTTGGGATTCTTTCCTGACTTCTTGGGAATATAAACCACATTTCCTTTCACTTTTTCTTTTTTGGTTTTATCGAGCAATTCAAGTGAAATTTCCTCACTTGACATTTCATTCAGTTGCTACTCATCATGATAAATCTTGATACGATGTCCATTAACAATGAAACTTCCACCGTGCTTGTCTTATAACTCGACATATCCGGATGAAAAACCATGTTTTACCACGAATGGACCAAACCATTTGGTTCTTAGCTTAGGAGCTTTGAATTTGTACTTAGAATTGAACAAAAGTACTTTGTCTCCGGCCTTGAATTCTTTCCGGATTCTGAGTTTCCTATCATGGTAAGCTTTTGTTCGAGCTTTGTACAACTTGGAATTCTCATACGCTTGGAGTCTTAACTCATCGAGTTCATGCAATTGCAAGAATCGTTTTTCTCCAGCGATTTTGAGATCGGGGTTACATTGCCTCAACGCCCAGTATGCGCGGTGTTCAATTTCAAACGGAAAATGACAAGTTTTTCCATATATAAGTCTATACGGAGTTGTGCCAATTGGAGTTTTATATGCCGTTCTAAACGCCCATAGAGCATCATCGAGTTTCCTTGACCAAATGGAAGGATTATCCTTAACCGTTTTTTCAAGTATTCTTTTCAAAGCTCTATTGGTGTTTTCAACTTGACCACTGGTTTGAGGATGGTATGTTGTTGCGAAACGATGATGAACTCCATATCGTTTCATAGCTTTTTCCATTTGATGGTTACAGAAGTGAGTTCCTCTGTCGCTTATCAAAGCTTTTGGAATTCCGAATCGAGAGAAAAGCTTTTTCAGAAAATTTACAACCACTCGTGTATCATTTGTGGGCAAGGCTTCCGCTTCGGCCCATTTAGAAACATAGTCAATTGCAACGAGGATGTATTCGAACTTATGAGATTTAGGAAAAGGACCCATGAAGTCAATTCCCCAAATATCAAAGATTTCAAAAACTTGTATGTTCTTTTGTGGCATTTCGTCTCTACGAGAAATACTACCAGACTTTTGGCAAGCATCACAATTCTGCACAAGCGTATGAGCTTCTTTAAAAATTGTCGGCCAATAAAATCCCGCATCAAAAACTTTTTTAGCGGTTGTGGATGGACCGTAATGTCCTCCAGTTGGGCCGTGATGACATTCATCGATAATTTTCCGGGTCTCTGAACCATACACGCATCTTCTAATTATCCCATCGGGACACATTTTAAATAGATGCGGTTCATCCCAAAAATAGTGTTTAAGGTCTGCGAAAAATTTACTACGCTGAGTGTGAGTTAGACCTTTTTGTAACACTCCTCCGACTAAATAATTTGCAAAGTTTGCAAACCATGAAACTTCTTCATTTTCAATTCCCATAAGAGTTTCGTCGGGAAAATTATCATCAATCTCATCTTCATCGAATTCATCTAAATTAGGATTTTCTAATCGAGACAAATGGTCTGCTGCAACATTTTTCGCACCTTTCTTATTTTGGATTTCTATGTCAAATTCTTGAAGCAATAAAATCCATCGGATAAGACGTGGTTTGGCATCTTGTTTGGCAAACAGGTATTTAAGAGCTGAATGATCTGTGAATACAATTGTCTTTGACAAAATGAGATAAGAACAAAATTTGTCAAATGCAAAAACTACAGCCAAAAGTTCTTTTTCAGTGACTGTGTAGTTTTGTTGAGCACTATTCAAGGTTTTGTTAGCAAAGTAAATAGGACGAAAATGTTTTCCATCTCGTTGTCCTAATACTGCTCCAACGGCAAAATCATTTGCGTCACACATAAGTTCAAATGGCAGCGACCAATTTGGTGAAGCCATAATCGGTGCATTTGTTAACTTATCTTTGAGCGTTTTGAATGCCTTGATGCATTATTCATTGAAATCAAAAACTGAATCTTTCTCGAGAAGCTTCGTCATAGGACGAGATATTTTCGAAAAATCTTTGATGAATCTGCGGTAGAATCCCGCATGCCCCAAGAAACTCCTAACGCCTTTAACGTTAGTCGGGGGTGGTAACTTAACAATAGCATCTATTTTTGCTTTATCAACTTCGATTCCCTATTTTTTATTTCTTTTAATGATACCCTTAACTAATTTGATGCCTCTGAAGAAAATTATTGGTTTCCAACTTCTCATTCTTTGATAATTGCAAGTTACTCGTATAAGATTCAATTTTGAAAAACTTAGGTCTTATAAATAAAATTCAATGATCCAATGTGAAAGATATATTACTTCCGTTCTAAAATAAGTGTTCAGTTTGACTCTGGTTCAACTTTGACCTTAACTATTTGTGTGGGTGTTATATAATATTTGATGCAAAATATATAAATGGATTAAATTTTAAGTGTATTTTTCAATAGTATAATTTTTTATCAAGTATTATTTAACACAAAAAAATATTTAAAGTTAAAGATAAATCAGTTTAACTCTGAAAAGTCAAACTGGATATTTATTTTGAGACCGAGGAAGTATAAAACTAGAGCAGTGGATTATCATGTTATGAGGGGGGAGGGAGTGGACTCGGGGTGAAGTTTGGTGCCGCCCGGTGCCGCTTGGAACACCGCCGCCGGTAGGCGGTGCCGAGCAAATCCAACCCCAAATTGGCAAAGTATGCCGAGTGAGAAGAAGAGAAGGATTGGACCGTTGGCAACGGTCAAATGGGAAGTCAAACAAAAATAGCCGTTCGGCTATAAAAAAAAATAAATAAAAAAAATTACCCCTTTTTTAAATTACACACTCTATAAATTCAACACAATTCAACCACAACACTCATTTCATATTTAAAAAACATCTCTTATCCAACACTTTTATAAAAAAAATTCACCACACAAATCGCAACCTTTTTATCCTAAAAAAATGTCTACTTCGTCCGAAGAGTACATGTACCCGTCTTCAACCGACGATTCCATGGGTAGCTCGTTGCAATTTTGGCACGACTCGTATCAATGGGTTGTAGACACGGCAAGCTCTAGCACCGTTCGCCCTCGTACACACGTTGAGCGTCATCGAGAAGTTGGTCTTGAAACTCTACTGAATGATTGGTTCGTTGAAGAACCAAAGTACAATGACGCATACTTTAGAAAGAAGTTTCGTATGAATAAAACCATGTTTTTGAGCATAGTGGCTGATATTGAAGCGCAATTTTCGTATTTTCAAGAAGGTTATGACGCTCGTAGCAAGAAAAGTTTCACGGCGCTACAAAAATGCACCTCCGCCATTAAGCAACTCGCAACGGGTAATCCGGCCGATGAGTACGATGAGTATTTATGCATGGCTGCAAGAACTTCACGCGAAGCTCTTGATCATTTTTGTGACGCCATCATTCAGTTGTACGGTCGAGAGTACTTACGGAGGCCGACTCAACACGATGTGTCACGCATTTTAGAGGCTCATGAGGCTCAACATCACATACCAGGGATGCTTGGGAGCATCGATTGCACACATGTCGAATGGAAAAATTGTCCTAGAAGATTGAGAGGGCAATATACGAGAGGTGACCATGGTGTCCCGACTATTATGCTTGAGGTTACAGCGTCACAGGATTTATGGATTTGGCATGCGTATTTTGGTGCTCCAGGGTCAAACAACGACATCAACGTATTGAATCAGTCCGACTTGTATCTTGCGGAGCAAAATGGAACGGCTCCGAACACCTCATTTCACGTGAATGGGCGCTTCTACAAACGCGGTTACTACCTTACCGATGGAATCTACAACAAGTGGTCAACCTTTGTTAAGGCATACCCGTATCCAACCGACCCAAAGGAAATAAAATTCAAGAGGTTGCAAGAGGGGGCAAGAAAGGATGTCGAGCGAGCATTTGGTGTTTTAAAGGGAAAATGGAAAATTCTAGCTCGACCTCTCCGGGCTATGACTAAAGCGAAGATTGGAAAGTTTGTGCACGCGGCTATTATTTGCACAACATGGTAATAAAAGGCGACGGGAGGGCAATATCACCGGTTCATATTATGGATGGACCGGTGGAACCGGTGTATGACGAAAACGTTGTGGCGGAGCTAATAGATGAAGAAGTCCATCACCGCCTTCGATTTGATCTCACGGAGCACGTAGCGGCTCAAGACTTGCCGTATCTCGATGATTAGTTCTTTTATCTAGTTTCTTTTATGTCGTTTTTAGTTGATGTTGTGTGTGTTTTTTTTTTTTTTTTTTTAAGTTTTAGGTAATGTTGTTTTTTTAAGTATTGTAGGATTTTTTTTTTTTTTTTTTTTTTTTTAATGAAATGATATGTGTTTTATTTTTAAATAGTTTATGTATTAAAAATAAATGGAAAAAAAATGTGATGTGGAAAATGTAGGATTTGGGGTTGTTTGGGGACCATTGCCACCATTTTGAGAAAGTTTGGGGAAGGATTTGGGTGAAATGAGTTGGAGTGTTTTTATTGGATGATGATGAGGTGGCAATTTGAAAAAATTTGAGAGTTTGGGGACCATTCCCTCCCCCTGACAAAGGTGGGGTAGAAGATAGACAGAGTGTGGAAAAATGTCAATGCGTATGCTTTGCTATCATAATATGTCTAGCACGTGGATTCTTGTTGCTGTATGGATGAAACGTGTTACCTGTTGTATCTATTTTGTTATATATATTGCTAACTTCAGAAAATGGGCGACTTAATAAGAGAAACTATGATTAAAAAAGTTTTAAAGTATGTTTTGTGACATTAAATATTACTAGCACATTTCTACATTACAGATTTTAGTTTTTTACGATATTGAAATACTTGTTTAATTACAGCAAGAGAATAGTATGCACTTAGGCAACCACAATGGTTACTGAAAATATGATTAAAAATGTTTTGCACTCTTTTTTATGTGAAAAGTACAAGCAAGAGAAAACTGTAAAAATCAATCGTGTGGGTTCTCTAATTATATACGGGGTTTTGACTGCTAAATAGCTACGTACTTTTTCAAATGTATCATTTTGATACGTGTACTTTTTTTCGTTCCACTTTATGTAGTGTATTTTCATCTTTTGTTCCATTTTGCACGGCTAAACTTGTTTTACCGAAACCATAATCACTACTGACATGTATGCACGCCACGTCGAATTTTCACTAACAAAAATAAATTAAATAATAAAGTAAATTACATGGATGGTCCCTGTGGTTTGTCACACATTGCAACTTTCGTCCCTAATACGTTTTCTTTATTTTTATACATTTTCGTCCGTTTTATATGTTTTCTTACGTTGTTATCCGTTTTTATACGTTTTCATACGTTTTTATCCGTTTTCGTTCGTTTTTATACGTTTTCGTCCGTTTTTATACGTCTTTCATACGTTTTTACCCGTTTTTATACGTTTTTATCCGTTTTTATAGGTTTTCATCACTTTTTATACGTTTTCGTCCGTTTTTATACGTCTTTCTTAAGTTTTCATACGTTTTACCTGTTTTTATTCGTTTTCTTACGTTTTTATAGGTTTTCATCTATTTTTATACGTCTTTCTTACGTTTTCATACGTTTTTATATGCTTTCTTTCGTTTTTTATCCCTTTTTATAGGCTTTCACCTGTTTTTATATATTTCGTCCGTTTTAATACGTTTTCTTATGTTTTTATCTGTTTTTATATGTTTCGTCCGTTTGTATACGTTTTCATCATTTTTAATACATTTTCGTCTGTTTTTATACATTTCCGTTTGTTTAAAGTAAAAGACAAAAGTGACAATAAGTACTAATCTAGGACAAAATCTTTTTTTTGGTCCCCACCATGTTCAGTTTTTGAGTAAATTCCCTAAATGGTCATGCGCATCTGCGCAACTCCGCAACCTATCTCAGAACGTGACACGTGTACATATTCTGGGGCCCACACCAACTACTAGAATTACTCAACCGGCGGCTACTCAACCCAATAACTAAAATTTTTGCATCGTTTGTCCTTTGTTACGTTTTCGTCCGTTTTTTACGTTTTCGTCTGTTTTTTTACGTTTTCGTCCGATTTTTATTTCGTTTTTTTTCGTTTTGTTTTTTTACGTTTTCGTCCGATTTTTTACGTTTTCGTCTGATTTTTTACGTTTTCGTCTGATTTTTTACGTTTTCGTTCGATTTTTTACGTTTTCTGTCTGATTTTTTTTCGTTTTCGTCCGATTTTTTACGTTTTCATCTGTTTTTTTACGTTTTCGTTTGTTTTTTTCGTTTTCGTCCGACTTTTTTACATTTTCGTCTGTCTTTTTATGTTTTCATACATTTTTTTACGTTTTCGTCCACTTTTTTACGTTTTCGTCCGATTTTTTTACGTTTTTGTCCGATTTTTTACGTTTTCAATGTTTTTTTTTACGTTTTCGTCTATTTTTTTACGTTTTCGTCCGATTTTTTTTACGTTTTCGTTCGATTTTTTTACGTTTTCGTCTGTTTTTTTACGTTTTCGTCTGATTTTTTACGTTTTCGTCTGTTTTTTTTACGTTTTCGTCCCATTTTTTACGTTTTCGTCCGATTTTTTTTGTTTTCGTCTGATTTTTTACGTTTTCATCTATTTTTTTATGTTTTCGTCTGTTTTTTTACGTAAAAAAGCGGACGAAAACGTAAAAAAATGGATGAAAACGTAAAAAAACAGACGAAAAACAAGCAAAAAAAAATGGATGAAAACGTAAAAAAATAGACGAAAATATAAAAAATCGGACGAAAACGTAAAAAAATGGATGAAAACGTAAAAAAAACAGACGAAAATGTAAAAAATTGGACGAAAACGTAAAAAATGGGACGAAAACGTAAAAAAATAGACAAAAACGAAAAAAAATCGGACGAAAACGAAAAAATCGAACGAAAACGTAAAAAAACAGACGAAAACATAAAAAATCGGACGAAAACATAAAAAATCAGACGAAAACGTAAAAAATCAGACGAAAACGTAAAAAAGTGGACGAAAACGTATAAAAATGGATGAAAACATAAAAAGACAGACGAAAATGTAAAAAGTCGGACGAAAACGTAAAAAAACAGATGAAAACGTAAAAAATCGGACGAAAACGTAAAAAATCGGACGAAAACGTAAAAAAACAGACGAAAACGTAAAAAATCAGACTAAAACGTAAAAAAACAGACGAAAACGTAACAAAGGACTAACGATGCAAAAATTTTAGCTGTTGGGTTGAGTAGCCGGCGGTTGAGTAATTCTAGTAGTTGGTGTGGGCCCCAGAATATGTACACGTGTCACGTTCTGAGATAGGTTGCGGAGTTGCGCAGATGCGCATGACCATTTAGGGAATTTACTCAAAAACTGACCATGATGGGGACCAAAAAAAAGATTTTGTCCTAGATTAGTACTTATCTCTTATCTTTAAGGTGACGCACCCACTCAAATAGTTTAAAAGTTTTATAAAAAAAAGTTTAAATACTAAAATAGTTTAAAAGTTTTATAAGATATTTAAAAGTAAAAAACAAAAGTTTAAAATAACGCATATTTTAAAAGTTAATAAAATAGTTTAAAGTAAAAAACGTTTATAAAAATTTTCATAATAAAAAAAAATAATAATAAAAAAAATAAAACAAAAGTTTACAAAAATTTCCGGAATTTAAAAAAGAAAACAAAAAAAAAAAAATACAAAAGTTTCGTAATTTAATAAAACAACAAAAAAAAAGTCTATAAAAATCTTCGTAATTTAAAAGTTTATAAAAATTTTCGTAATTTTTAAAAAAGTTTATAAATTTTTTTGTAATTTAAGAGTTTATAAAAATTTTCGTAATTAAAAAAAATTATAAAAATTCTCGTAATTTAAAAGTTTATAAAATTTTCGTAATTTATAAAAAAGTGTATAAAATTTTTCGTAATTTAAAAAAAAGTTTATAAAAATTTTCGTAATTTAAAAAATAGTAAAAAAAAAGTTTATAAAATATTTTGTGAAAAAAAGGACTGTCAATGAAATATGAAACCACCAGGGACAGTAGATGCAATATGGGACAAACCCAAAGGACGATCAATATGCCACGTAGGCTTTTTTTCGGGTTGTATACAAGTTTACCCGGTTGTCTGTAAATATGCGTGCAAAATGAAACAAAAGATGAAGGTACACTAAATAAAGTGGAACGAAAAAAAATACACGTACCAAAACGGTACACTAGAAAAAGTACGTAGCTATTTAACAGCCAAAACCCTTATATATATATATATATATATATATATATATATATATATATATATATATATATATATATATATATATATATATATATATATATATATATATATATATATATAGAGATGGGATATTATGAGAAGGGGTCTTAAAATGAGAAGGGTGGGAAGGATTGTGGGAGTGACATGTGTCACTTTGCCACATTATCATTCCGCCAAAAATTTTACTGCATCGTGATGCAGTAAAAATTTTGGCGGGAAAATTCTTTTTTCCCGCCAAAAATTTTTTTTTCCCGCCAAAATTTTTACTGCATCGTGATGCAGTAACCGTGATGCAGTAAAAAATTATACTGCATCGTGATGCAGTAACCGTAATGAAGTAAAAAAATAACTGCATCGTGATGCAGTAACCGTAATGCAGTAAAAATTTATACTGCATCGTGATGCAGTAAAAATTTTGGTTGGAAAAAAAAATTTTTGCCAAAATTTTTTTTTTTTTTTGGCGGGAAATTTTTTTTTTCCCGCCAAAATTTTTACTGCATTACGATGCAGTAACCGTGATGCGGCATGGGGATGACACATGTCACTCCCACAATCCTTCCTACCCTTCTCATTGTATCCCTACCCTATATATATATATATATATATATATATATATATATATATATATATATATATATATATATATATATACATAAAAGCTTTTGTATAACTTCTCACAAAAATATTCAAAAAAATATGAAAAAAACGGATCCGGTTTTCCTTGTTCAAGTTACTTGAGAGAGCGAATCTTTGACCATGTATACACGGATTAACAAGAATATCTCGGTGACCGTTTCCAACCCTTAAATGACCCCCGAAAGTGTACAAAGTAAGAACCGCTTTCTTCTTCCGAGAAAGTTAAATACCTTACTATTAAATCATTTGATTGTGGTTCTTCATAAAAGAATGACTTTTGTTAAATATTTGGCTATGCAAATGGCTTATGAAATGGACAATTAGTGTTGAATTATATGAACGACCTAACAAAATTTTGAAATGAACATTACCGATGGAGGATAATATAGTTTTAGACATTACTATATATATTATACAGCATCAATAACAAGCCCCTACCCCGCTGACGTCAAATTTGCGTCATCCAATTTGCATTAGCCTGGCCCATTTGCGTTAGCCTGGCCCAAAATCTTGCCGCCTTCATAACCCGGATAAGTTTATCTTCTTCGTTCATAGATAAACATAGAAACAACAGCAGAGGCCTAAATCTTCACTTCACTGCCGCTCCTCAACTGAAACTTTCATTCATAGATAAACAGAGAAACAACAGCAGAGGCCTCAACCTTCACTTCGCTGCCGCTCCTCAACTGAAACGAAAAAAAAAAAAAAAAAAAAAAAAAAAAAAAAAAAAAAAAAACTCTACATTGGTAATAATCCTTTTCTAAATTTTAGCTTTTGTTTTTGATGATGGTTTTCTTTTGAAGGTTATAATTTTACTTTTAATTATTGTTGTGTTATGATCTTTTGTAACAGGAAAGATAAAGAGTTCAAAGGGATTTGTTTGTGAATTTCAAACCAAATTCGACAACGATGTTGCATCAGTTCAAGGTATTTTTTGTTTGTAAATTGATTTAAAATTGTGTGTTTTGTATTATCTGAAGCTTTGGAATTAGTCTTATGTTTATCGGATATGAAATTTAGGGTTATGTTAACTGTATAAGATCAGTTGGTCAACAAAATGAGCAATAATATTTTGTTGAACAAACCAACTGGAATTAGTGCTGCCAAGGTGTTTGATAAAAGTTTTAAGAGACTAATTGTTTATTTGTTAATAGCTTTTTATAGTTTTTCTCTTTGATTTGTGTTGTGACTTATAGAATATTATTGAGTCGTGATGGTAAGGGTAAAACAGAATCATGTTAGGTTGAGGCCTCTGCTGTTGTTGATAAACTGCCCAGTGATGACATCGCTATTTATATTGGCCACGTGCTTAGCCTTCTTTTCTCTTTTCCTTTTTCCTCTGTTTGTTTACCTTTTCAGCTATTGATTAATGATTGTTGCAGCCAAAAAGCATGTACCCAAGATACAAGATTTTGATGTTGGTACTGTTCTTGAGGCTGCCGATCTGTATTCCGGTATTGGTACGTACCACACGTACGCATATATATTATTATGAGAAGCGTGCTGGGAGACTGACAGGCGCACGAGATTGGTAAATCGCCTTTTTAAAAAAATTTGGAATCTATTTTATTTGTTTGTTGGTTTATACGGTTTTTGATATATAGTGTTTGTTGTTTTGTGGAGTAGGTGGAGTTATGAGTTTGAAACAAAAGATTGGTTTTCGTGGTCTCGATCATGTTGCAATGGATGTTAAGTAGGTTTTGTTTCGTTATTTGTATTGTGTTGTTTTCCTGTTGAACATGCTTAAAGATGATTAATTGTTTGCTTATACTCTTAGCAGTCAAGATGCTTGAAGATAATTCATTGTTTGCTTATACTCTTAGCAGTTTATTAGAGGCGTTGTTGTTATGTCGACATCGTTTTATACGACAAGGGCGACAACGTAAAAAGAAGAGGAGAAAGCAATGCAATCGAGAAGCTGTCGGGCATTCGAGATTGATGAAACAGGTATCAATTATTCTCCTTGCATTATTTTTTTTGAAAATCAACCCTGCAATTTCCATTTAATCATGTAGTTCCTATTTTGGCAGACCTGAAAAACTGAACTACCAACCCGATCTATATATGAGAAACTTTAGGGTGTCTGGTCCATAATATTGGTACTGTGCACTTGGACTTGATGGGAGAAGAGCTCTGCTGCGGAATGAACAAGTAAGGAATATCGTTCTAAATTGTTGTATTCATGAGATTGATACTATTGTTGTAACAGAAAGTTGTTCCAGATAGCAGAATGAACAAGTTATCAGATTGATACTATTGTTGTGACATAAAGTTGTTCTAAGAAACGGATGCGTGACTCATTTTCTTTATTTTCCACACCTGATTCAGCATTGCTACAAGATGGGCGAGAACTTAAAAGGGAGAGGAGAAAGCAATGTGTAATATCCCGAAAAATATCCCAACAAATTATAAATGATAAACGAAGACTAATCTATCGTCACTGTTTAATTAACCGTTTTTACGGACTAAATTTTTGTTTTATTCCACCATACTACGAAACAGGACGTTTTGACGTGATTCACAAATTTTTTGTAATAACTTCCTCTACTCCGAAATGATTACTCTTTGAACGTTACGTTCGCATTTGATTATTTAACGAGTAATTATTTCACGTTCAATGAAACGCCACGCGTACCGACACCGCAGTTATAATGGTTTAAATTTTATAAACATTATTCGGAGTCCATAAATTTCATTTTTGTATTTTATTATAAAAAAAACGTTTCCAAAAATATATTATTTCGCATTTTACCAAATCGGGGTACCACAATTACATTTTTAATCAACGGGACACGGGGTACCCACAATACCCACAAAACTCTTAATATTGATAATACTCTCTATTGATAGCACTCATTTCAATTATGCTAATACTTGTACGCTACCCCTTTGCGTATCTTGAATATCAAATACAGACTTATTATGCTATGTCTTGTTCCATCTCTCTCCCTCACGTCCCATCCCTCCTAATTGATAAGTCTGTTCTCTCAACTCTCTCTCACAACTGAAAACCTGTCTCAACACTCTATCTCTTTCAATTGATAAACGCAACCTTTATCTCTTTTCATTTTACCTTCAAATCCAAAACATACTTTACTTGTACGCAACCTTTATTTTTTTTGTATCTTCAAATCAATTTCAGACTTTACCTGTATTCTTGCCTCGTCCCATCTCACTCCCATTTGATAAAGACTGAACATGTATATCTCTCTCTCAAATAAAATTGTCTCAACTCTCTCTTCTCTCTATTAATAACAAACTCTCCTCTCTCTCTCTAAACACCCCAACCGGCACCATCTCCACCAACCGACACCCTCAACATCACCACACCGCCGCTCTCACCATAAAACTAACCTCCATCACCTCCTCTTTCTTCTTGTGTAGTCCACGCGCCTCAAAAAGCTCCCCTACCATCCCTTTTGTCACAAACCGCCGCCAACACCACCACTCTTATCATCTTTATCATGTACACGAGTAGATCTTGAAGAAAAAGGTAGGAAACATGTGAGTTATACACGAGTTGACTCACATACGAGTCAACTCGGTTTCAATCTTATTATTTTGGGTTTAATCAAACGGGTTCTAAAGTTTTTCATTAATAAAAAAAATGGATAATAATCGTTTGGTATCAAAAAGGTGTGTTTGATTGTGTCTAGTCACACGAACCGTGAGCATAAGCTCACGGTATACATGATGTTCTTAATCTAGTTGTTACTATTTTTAATGTTTGGCATCGAATGGGTAAGATCCGAGACCCTCGTGGACTCGGCAATGTGTTTTTGATTATTGTTATTGAGCCTAACATATTATTTGATTTCTAATGAATTGAGCCTAACATATCGGTATGTTTCGATTAATATTTTAGACAATATAGATATTTAGCGGACAATTGAATTTGAATACGGAATATGATTAATTATCGAACATTGATCTATGAATATGGATTTGAGACTCGCATTATCGACCAACTTAACGAACTGAATAATTAGAATTTATTTGTTATAGATAACTTAGTATTAAAACTTGATGACATATAGAACTCGATAATGTATAAAAATGGTAAACTAAACTACTCGATTACTTAACTAGTTGGAACATATAAACTACTTGTAAACTACTCGGTAACATGTAGAACTCGATGACATATATTACTCGGTAAAGTAACTAATCGGATAAACTTTAGTTAAAATGGATTAGAACTTAAATCATTTAGTAAACTTATCAACCGGAATAACTTTGGTTAATTGGACTAGACTTAACCATTTTCTCATTTTAACACCTATATGCTACATGATTCTTACATGTTTATTTTCCTTTCATACTTGCTTAGTATGTTTTACTTGGCGTGAGTTTCGAGTCTTGACATTCAAACCACTATACGTATGATGATACCAAACACTATGAGACGGATATAACGCAAATCTTTTGAAAACAAGATTGAAATAATACTTTGGGAATGGGAATAGTTAATACTATTACGCTTTGGAATATACGTTAAGATGAATTCTATATCCTTTAGATCGTGCCGAATTCCATATCATCGTGTGCTGACTCTTGACATCGCTGATGTTACTTTATTCTGCCACGCTCTTTGGCACCATTATATTCCTTACGACACTACATTCCAAGGTGAGTTCATGGCCCCTACTTTTACTTGTTTTATAAACGTTTTGGGGGAGATACATGCTTAAACTACTTGCTTTTACTTTACAAGCACTTTTACATACTACTGTGAGTTATCGCCCCCCCTTCTACTCGTTATAATTGTTTTATAAATGCTTTGGGGGAGAAACGTGCTCACTACATGCTTCATATTTTTACAAGTACTCTTAACTATTTACACATTACTGTGAGTTCCATAAACCACTCTTTTACCTATTTTGAATTACTTGTGGTGGAAATACATGCTTGTATTTCATATAAACTTTACTAGTTTACCTTAAACATTATACTCATTTGATAAACCACTCTACTTGTTATTGAAACATAACACTTGCTTTTACTTTCAAAGGCACTATAAACTTTAACGAATTACCATGAACTTATAAATCCTCTTTTATACATTTTTATATCTCATGGAGAGATACCTGCTATAAACATGAACACAAATGATTTTCAACTGTATGCTATACCTGATTCACTATTGCTTAAGTTTACCTTTATTGCCATGTTCGAAGTCCCTCATATCATGAACCTTAATCACTTGCGAGTGAACGTAAATAACTGTGAATAGATCTATTTGGGACTGACAATCCCCGTTTGGGTCTGCTAGGATGAGCCACCCAGGCGCACTTTATTTAAACAAACCTATGGGTTATTGGCAAATACCCATCCCGAGGGCCTTTATACTTTACATCATTTTGATGCCTGTTAAGCGTTGAGTTTCATGAGGCTTAGAGCAATAGAAACGATACTGTAGTCATGATACAGTATTGCCATGATTTTATTTAACTTGAACTTGTTTTCACTATATAGCAGAAAATCACTATTTGGCAAACTATAACTATTTTGTGTTGACCCGATTAGGGCAACCCAACCAACTATGGGAGTATAACAACTTAACTCACCACTTACTCTATAACAAACCAACTATGTGTATATATTATCGTAACCCACCGCTTATTCTGTTAATAATTGTATTTGTTACAATTACTACTTAACTTGGAATTATTGATAAACAACGGATTTTATGCAAACTCTATGGATTCACTCATACTTTGATTTTGACAATCAACTGGTTTAACTATAAACATTATGGTATTACTCACTCTATGATTTTGATAATCAACTATTTATTTACAACTACCATGGACTCATAAACTCTTTGATTTTGGAAAATCAACAGTTCTTAATTACAAACTCTATGAACTCACCAACCTTTGTGTTGACGCTTTTAGCATGTATTTATCTCAGGTCCATGATGAGCACGGATGGCACGGAGGAGCACGGATAATTATGAAGGCTATAAGTTATCATTCGAAAACCTATTTAATAAACATTGGAAACCTCTGGGACTACTTTGTAAACTCTGATATTCGAAAGATAAATCTTTTAAAACGACCAAATTAATGATCGTTTTCTACTATTCAACTGTTGTGCCATGAAGTAACACCCAATCTGAATTCCGCTGCATATCACGAAATTGGGGGTGTTACACAATGCAATCGAGAAGCTGTCGGTCGGTCGAGATTGATGAAGCAGGTATCAATTATTGTCCTTGCCGCATTTTTTTTAAATCAACCCTGCAACTTCCATTTAATCATGTAGTTCCTGTTTTGGCAGACCTGAAAAACTGGACTACTAACCCGATCTACATATGAAAAGCTTTGAGGTATCTGGCGCATAATCTTGGCACTGTACACATGGACTTAATGAAAGAACAACTCTGCTGCAGAATGAACAAGTAAGGAATATCGTTCTAAATTGTTGTGTTCATTAGATTGATACTATTGTTGTGACAGAAATTTGTTCTAAGAAAGTTGTTCCAAATAGCAGAATGAACAAGTTATCAGATTGATACTATTGTTGTAACATAAAGTTGTTTTAAGAAACTGATGCGTTACTCATTTTCTTTATTTTCCACAGCTGATTCAGCATTGCTAGAGACCATGTTATAGCATAATCGCTATTGAAGCCAACATTTTATGGTTGTTAGGGCAGCGCGTTGTCATTGGAGGTACACTAAAGGGTTTTATGTTTCTACTGTTTAAAATAAATTTTGGGTGTAAGCCAATCTAATTTGCATTTTTACATTAATCTTACTGTAGCTATCTGATACGGCGTATTGTGGTTGTGGATATGCCGGACGCCGGCTCTTTTTGTCGGCGCATTTTCACTAAATACTACACGTTCCTTTGTTTTAGTTTTCCATTTTTAATCATGTGGTGTGTCTACTTTTTGCAGGCTATCAACAACAACAGCTTGCAGATAGAACGTGGTGACGGAATTGAGAAAGTACTAACAAAGGATAATCAGGTACGCTTTGCTTATACCAGACGGTGTGTCACGAGCCGTGTTGTCGACAGAGGTTGCAGACCGTCGAATTTGGATAGTGCAAGCAAGTTGCAAGATGCTGTTGCACATCTGCGACAACATCATTTTTAGGATCCTTCAGTAACCTGTATTCCAAAAGCTAATTCTATTTTTTTCAGTAAATATCTGTTATCTACATGTAAATATTTGGTTGCTGAATTTTTTGTTGTAGATAATCTTACGTACGTGTGTCTGTGTGTTTGAGTTACTTGGGGAATAACAGACGGTCTGAAAATGAAGTAAAAACAGATGGACCAGTTAATGCACATTACCTCGACGAGGTAATATTTAGGTATTTCTGATAAAATCAAGCTTCATGTAGTTGAGTAAGTGACGTGTAAATCTCGGTTTCCAAAGTGTGTGATACACCAACGGTTTCTAACTTTGAAAATGTCGTCCATGGTCTGGGAACTACAACGATGTAGCAAAGATATGACATGCTTTTAATTGTTTGCCTCATCTTTTAGATGTTTATACATGTCAGTTCGTGAACCAACCTTATTTTAACCAATAAATGTTCTTGGCCATCCTCTAATTTGGAACTAGTATAGAATTGATTCAGCTATGGAATCATGAATACCTTTCTTTGCCCATAAATGTATTTTATAACTCTTGCAAATCATGCGTAATGTTTGCCCCTCGGTTTTAAACATAGTACGAAAGTTATTTCCTCATCATATACTGATCGTCAACTTGATCATGTAACATCTGTCTTAGTTTATGAAGCCACAGGTGTTTGTACATAATCTTAATCTTGCTTTTTATGCCTCTATTCATAGTCTATTTAACTCATATCGCGAGCCTCTTATTAATCATCAAATGAAATTGTAGGGAACCTCTTCTGGCTTCTTTTGACCCTATATACATGTAATAGGAACCTGCTTGACAAACTAGGAAGATCTACAAATGAGGTTTCAACTAAATCCGAAGTAGAATATCACAAACTGAAGGTGAAGGTGAAGTTAATGGTCAATGTAACTCGAGCAAAAGGTGAAGGTAAACATGAAGCTACACGTGAAGTTGAATGACGCAGAAGTTAAAGCAGCATAGTATTCTGTGTTGTCTGCCAATTTTATGGTAGCCATTTCTCCACAAATTCTGATTGAGCTCAATACCCCATTTTGAATGGTTCATGTGACTGACCATGATCAAGTTGGTTGATTATGTAAGATACTTTATGAATACATGCTTCAGCAGCATAACATATATTGTATGTATTGGTGCTCATTGCTTTTGTATATGATATATCATGAGATGTATGTGATAAGTTACTTTTTTTGAAAAATGGCATTTACGTTCAATTTTAAAACTTATTTTGTAAACGGTACGCCAAAAACCAACGCCCCGCCGCAACGCGGCGGCCGTCGCCCACCTCGTTGATATTAAAACTGTAACTGTTTTTCAGACAACTACTTTCATAAATATGGTTTACCGGTAAGAGTTTAAGTTAGGGTATGTTTGGCACTAGTAGGAGCCGGAGCTGATCGCTGGAGCGGGTTGCTGGAGCTTTTTTCTAAACGTTAGTTTAACTAGCATTCCATTTAGTAGCTTATTTTTTTACATGCTCCTTTAGGCTATGTTTGGCGCACGAGCTTATTAGAGCTTATCATAGCATGAACTTATTTTTTTTAGAAAAATAAGCTACCATTGAAAATAAGTCTCGTTTGGCTGACACGGCTTGAAGGAGCTTGTTAAAAAAATAAGCTACTAAATGAAATGCTAGTTGTACTAGCATGTAAAAAAAAGCTCCAGCCACATGCTCCAGCAACCAGCTCCAGCAACCCGCTCCAGCGATCCGCTCCAGCTCCTTCTTGTGCCAAACATGCGCCCTTAATCTATATCAGCCAAATGAGACTTACTTTTAATGGTAGCTTATTTTTCTAAAAAAAATAAGCTCATGCTATGATAAGCCTTAATAAATTCGTGCGCCAAACATGCCCTTAGTATTTCGCAAGAAATCCACAAATATCACTGAAAATGACATTACAGTTTCAAGTCATTAGAATTCGTACACGGCAAGGATGTTGGTATGTAAAAAACGGCATGTGCTTCTCGACATTGAGGTCTCAATTTTAGCAAACAGGTGTTGCAGGTTGTTAAGAAATACGTATTTAATTAATTTCTAGACATGAACCGAAATTGGTCCGACAAACACATTTTATTCAGGTAAAAGTTATCATTCAAGGGGAATTGTTTTGGTAGTCACAATTTAGGATAGCATCAAAAGGGTTACGTCTTCCACTTTATAACAAAATACTTAAGTTCGTAAGTGTTTTATTTTTTATTTATTTATTTATTTATTTTATTTTATATTTTAAGGATAGACAAACTTTATTTCACAAAATACTTTCTAAATAAATCTCATCTCATAATATATTAGGTTATAGAAAGTTAAAGCAAGGATATCATCAAAATCTTTTTAATAAACAAATAGATATTAACAAGAATCATCTTGCGTTATGGTCTAAAAATATATTTCGCCAAGGCTACAAGTATTTTTCAATTATTTTCTTTGTCACTCACTCAATTGCTAATCAAACATTCATAACAATTATCCTCCATTTAAATATACAAATACATCTTATTTTCTATTAAACTGCACACAACAATATCAAAATCGCATAACACATAGACTCATCCAATGACGTCCATCACCACTATGACCTAACCACGCGTGAAAGGTTGGGACAATAGTAAAGGCCACGTCTACATTACACATGGTTGAGCAATTGATTACTAGCAATATGCTCGCTACAAAATTCAAATATTGTTATATTCATTTTTCAGTTTATTTTAATGTCTAAAAAGTTTATTGTGGTCTTATATCTCTACTATATAAAAAAAAAATAAAAAATAAAAAACTACACATATGCTTAAAAACTTTTAAAGTGATAATTGTGAAATCATTAATCTACCATGTTCAATTTTTTTTGGTATTATACTTTACGCCTTATGTGTGATTTCTAGTCTAGGTTTTACAAGAAATACTAACACTATTGGACAGTATAACTGATCGTCTATATTATAGGTTTGGTAAGATCGGGTCTTTCGCATGAATGAAAAAAACGACTGTTTAAAAGCAAATTATAAAAAAGTAAATATGCCATATGGGCTGTTTATGCTTTAGATCCACGTTCTTGATATGGAAAAAATTGAACAAAACAATAAATAAAGAAGTAAATTAAATTGGATGGAAATCAAACAAAGAAAAACTTTGGTCACCTGATCATTCCCCGAATAACCTAATAACATGATTTGCTCATGTATTGTCTAACCAATTCCCTATTTAGTGGTTCGGATGTAGTGTAGGTCTATAATGGTCAATAGTCCCTATGTCCTATAACCCTCTACCTCGATGTTCTTGGATGATATATAGTTATATCCATTTATTAAGTCGGTCGACTAACCTATATGACTTGTCTATGAAGTTATTTTACTAACTACACTTAAATTACTTTGTAAAAGGTTAATTGACATTCATTAATACTTAAACATTATAGTATACCACTTTTAATCTCGTAAGTTAATAGTCATAACTCTAACCACAAATTGATATCGGTCGTATCTTTGTAAATCAAGCTTTTAACTTTCAGTTGGTCTCATACTCATTAAATACTATTTACGTTTGTCTCAAAAAAAGTGTCTAATTTTTTTATGTGGATAGTAATTATGACTAGTTTTCATGTTTTGTCTTTTTCATCAAAACTTGCATTAATTGTTCATTCTAAATTTCTATTGTAAAAAGTGGGGTAAAACTGACATTATATCAAACTTAAATTAGTTACACATATTATAATTTGTTTATTCTTTTATTTGTGAACATCCTTTTTGAGATGAAAGAAGTACTAAATATATTTTCTTATAAATTATGTTGCTTTGTTAACAAAATACTTTACGTATTTTCATAATAACCTGAATAACATAACCTTTTTTTTTTGGGTAAAGGGTAATTCACCCTGGTAAAATAAGAATAACATAACCTTTAAACCATATAAAACTCCATATACTATCTGTACTATCGAGAGATAAATCAGTATACCAATGCATAGAAAAACATAACCACCACCGATGCACTAGTGGTGAGCCACCTTACAAAATATTAGAGGTTTCAAATCTCACTAAATGAATTTTTGAGAGTGGGTAAGGGAAAAATCAGAAACAATCATTGGATTCCTCGGTTAGGTCACGTATATCTAAATAAAAGACTCGTGCTCCCTGAATCACTTAAAACAACCTATACATCAACCCGTTTATAACAAAACATAAAAAAAAAAAGGTTTTGGTCATTAAATAACAATGAACTTTTTGAAATGTATCGATTTGGTATTTGAATCCGAAAAAGTTGTGTAATTGTAACGAACTTTCATAAAGTGTTCAAATCTGCACATTTTGATAATGTGTTATACCTGATAGTCTGACATGTGACATCATTTATCATTTATAATGTGACACGTTATCAAAATATGCAGATTGAAACACTTTCTAAAAATTTATAACATCTACACAACTATTTTAAAGCTCAGGTATCAAAACGAGACAATAAAAAAAGTTGGTTGCTATTTTACCATGAAAGAAAATAAAAAAGCAAAATTCAAGCACAACTCTCACAAACAAACTATCCCAAATCCCAAAACCTATATAGATCAATCATGAATGATGTCATTTCTTTCACTAAAACATCAAAACTTACAATTTACATAGAAAATAGCAACATTCTCCAAGGGTAAAAAATCCTACACACCCCCTTTTACCCATTTCAGGAAACAAACACAAACAACCCACACACACGTGTCACACTCTCATTCGTCACCCCATCCTACGTGTCACCAAAATCTCGTCATAGATCCCAATCCGGTACAAAAAAAGTCAGAATCAGTTAATGGCATTTTCAGTAATTTCTTTAATAAAAAGTGTCTCTTTTTATAAAATTCACATTGTCACTTACTATAAATAGCTCCACATCTTAACATCTCACAAAATTTATTCCGCCGGCCAAAGTAGACAACCACAACTACTACAAAAAATTAAATCCCAAAATTTTTATAAAAAATTAGGGTTTTGAATTATGTTATAAAAAACAAAAAATTGAACGATCAAAGCTTGAATTGAATCTGATTGTGGTTGATTGATCTGGTGTCGAGGTGATTTAAGGTATTGTTACTGTTTGGATCTGATTAATTTGAGATCGGAGTGTTTGGGATTGTGTTTTTGATGTTTGATTTGATAGATCGGAGTGTTTGGATTCATGAATTGTCTGATCTGATTTTATTTTTATTGTGGTTTAGTGTTTGGATCTGAGGATTAGTGTGATTTGTGATTTGTGATCTTTATTGATTTGTAATTATTTTAGTTTGATCTGTTATTGAAATGTGTAATGAAAGTAGTTAACTTTATTGATTTTTATAAATTTTTATAAAGATTTATAAAATCAGATAAATGAGATTTTGGGGGTTTTTTTTTTTTGATCTTTTGCTAAATGTTGGTTAGCTTTTCTTTAGGGTAAATCTGTCTTTTTGTTGCTTTTGTCAAAATCGAAGCTGTAATAAATGCATTTTTCTTAGACTGTGTTTTGTCTCGTAGTCAGATAAATCAAAAGTTTGATGTTTGATGGTTTTTATAAATATTTTGTAGATCATTAGTGATGGCGCAACCAGCAGCGACTTCAGGATGGTTGAGAGGAAAAGTAAAGGCTGTTTTGTCCGGGGACACTTTGGTGATTATGGGAAATACCAAAGCCGAAATCCCGCCTGAAAAGACTGTTGTTTTGGCTCATCTTGCGGCACCGAGATTGGTATAATAACTATGTCTGTTTTAGTGGCGACATTATTTGTTTTTAGGTGTCTTGTTATGTTTTGTTACACATGCATTGGTTGTGAAAGTTAAAAGTTTGATCTTTTACTATAATTTGATTATAGACAAAAAACCGTTTTGAAACTGTAAATTTTTCAAACTTTCTATTTTTGGTATCGAGATAGTTGCATGTTACTATAAATGGTGCAATCAGTCACCACTCACTTTTATAAAAGCTATAATGAAGTGATTGATGAGCTTGACGGATAAAGTGTTCTCTTTTCCAAAATAAGCGAGGCTTTTTTATTTTATCGAACTTTATGAAGTTGTATTTTAGGTTATATTTGGATTTATTCTTATTCCTACTGCCAAATTATTTATGATTGCAATTTTAATTTACCGAGTAAAGATTCATTTTTTTATTTTTGTTTTTGTTTTATGTATTAGGCTCGCAGAGGTGGTCAAGACGAACCATTTGCATGGGACAGTAGAGAATATTTACGGAAGTTATGTATAGGAAAGGTTTGGATTCTTACCCTTGTGTTTCAATTAATAATATATTAACTGTTTTATCTTAATTTATCTATTTGTGTACTAGGATGTTGTTTTTAGAACGGAATATACAATCCCAAATTTCTCCCGGGAATTTTGCAGCGTTTTCGTTGGTTCTACAAATGTTGGAAAAGAGGTTGTCTCTCATGGTTGGGCGAAGGTAATTTCAATTCTTTTACTAGCACTTATGACTTAGTTTGTCACCTTTGCATCCAACTTAATTATGCTTGCTTTATTTCAGGTTAAGGAGGCTAAAGGAGAAACACCTCCTGAGCATGCAGAACTGCTAAACCTTGGAGAACAAGCCAAAACACAGGGCGTTGGTGTTTGGAACACGGTCAGTTACTGTTGCTCAACTCAACTGATTGATAGTTATTTGGTTACAGTAATTTGGGATATGCCTAATGTTTGGGTTTTATATTGAATATTTCATGCTCTTCATTGAAATGGATATTGAAGATAATTTTGTTACACATGCCTTTTTTTATTAACCATCCATTATTGACATTCCTTTTTCCTCTTGCGGGGTAACGTCTTGTTTACCAATGTAATGCTGTTACAACAGAAAACAGTTCAGAGTTATTTAATGATTATGTCGTTTGCAATCTTCACTATTATAGTTAATATTTCCTTTTTTTATTTATTAAAGAAGCTAATTTTTCAGTCTCTCTGAGATGCTAATTACTCTTTGCTCCTTGCGGGGTTTTCCCTTTTTTCTTCATTCATATATGATCAGTCACGACATAATTCATAAATGTTGTTGGTGAATTCTATTGTTATCTTATTGATGATATGTTGTCTTTTTTGTGGGTGTCTTTTAGGGTGCTACTGAAGCTTCCATTAGGAACCTCCCTCCATCTGCTGTTGGTGATCCAAGCAATTTGGATGCAATGGGCCTCTTAGCTTCAAACAAAGGCAAACCCATGGAAGCTATTGTTGAGCAAGTTCGTGATGGAAGCTCACTTCATGTTTATCTGCTTCCTGAGTTTCAGTTTGTACAAGTCTTTGTTGCTGGAATCCAGGTAGAGACTACACACTTTATTTCTTATTTTATATGCTTTACTGTTCCTGCAACCTTATTAATATCGTCTTTAATTAGGCACCATCAATGGGTAGAAGGACAACACAAGAACCTGCTTTACCAATTGAAGTACATTCAGATGAACCAAATGGAGATAGTAATGCAGAGTCTCGTGGGCCCTTGACATCAGCTCAGAGAATTACAGCCTCATCTAGTTTTACTGAAGTTTCCCCTGATGCATTTGGGAGAGAAGCTAAACACTTTACCGAGATTCGTGTGCTAAACAGAGATGTAAGCAATGTCTTAGTCATTTGTCTGCTAAATACATCTTTTGTAGCAAGGGTCTGAATGCCTCCCTTTAAGACTGCAAAATGAATACGATGTAATACATTAATTGTGTTGATGAGTTGAAAGTTTTTCTAACTTACCCTTCCTACAGGTTCGCATTGTTCTTGAGGGTGTTGACAAGTTTAGTAATCTGATTGGTTCTGTGTACTACTCTGATGGTGAAACAGCTAAGGATCCGGCAATGGAGCTTATCGAAAATGTGTGATATATTCTTTAAACTCTATGGCTATCTTTATTTTTTCAATCTGTCCATGCCTAAACAGTTATATTTGTGATCTGATACCTTAAGAAAATGGATTGACTTTTTTGCTTTCTCTACCGTGTTATCTTTCTTTTGTGTAGGGATATGCAAAATATGTCGAGTGGAGTGCAAGTATGATGGAAGAAGAAGCCAGGAGGAAGCTAAAGGCTGCAGAACTTCACGCGAAGAAGACTAAGTTGAGGCTTTGGACAAACTATGTAGCCCCAGCTACCAATTCAAAGGCTATTTCAGACAATTTCACTGGAAATGTAGGTTTTTCAACTTTCTTACAAAATATAACTTTCATTACAAAGTTCACTGGAAAGGTTGTTAACTATCCCTTTAATGGCTGACCAGTGAATGCGATTTTAGGATTTATCTTTATAGATAGTACATCTAGCATATGCTTAGGAGATGAAGCTTAATTTTACTAGTATTTCAGTAGGTTAGGAGTCTTACATCTATTCAAATACGCATTGTAATTTATTTTCGCTGTAAATTTTATACAATTATAATTCATTTTTCTTGTTTTCAAGTTTCTGTCTTAAGTTAGTTTGAAATCCATAATATTCAGCAGGGTTTATTAAAACCTTCTATAACAAAGTTTTTCAATGCTCTTAAAATCCAACTTTTTACCCTTAAAATTTCTGCAGGTAGTTGAAGTTGTTAGTGGGGACTGCATCATTGTTGCTGATGATGCTCTACCATTTGGCAGTCCAGCAGCTGAGCGACGAGTTAATCTCTCAAGTATCAGGTGTCCAAAACTCGGAAATCCTCGAAGAGAAGAGAAACCCGCACCTTATGCCCGTGAAGCTAGGGAATTTCTAAGAACAAGATTAATTGGCCGTCAAGTAAGACATCTTTCTTTTACTTAAATACAACAATAAGTTGTCCGTCAAGCAAGGGAATCTCAACAAACTAGTTTAATTGGCCCACAATTAATTTGTATAAACAAGTTTTATTAACAGTTAATTTTTAAAACCTGTTCTCATTTTTCATTGAACTAGTTTTTTTCTTTCCAATTTGACCTGTCTGTGATAAAACACAACCCAAATTGACCTATGATCAAGAAAATGGGTCCACATTACCACCTCTAAGTTTATACATAATGTAAATATTGTAGTTACTAATTGATTTTTTACATTCTTTTGACTTTAGGTTCAAGTTTCAATGGAGTACTCCCGAAAGGTGCCTGTTGCTGAAGGATCTGCTGCACCAGCTGGATCTGCAGACTCGAGGGTAATGGGATTTGGGTCTGTCTTTTTGTTGTCTGAAGGGAAGGGGAGTGAAGATGTCAACTCTACTACTGCTACTCCCCCTGCAGCAGCCACTCAGCAGCCCGGTTTGAATGTTGCTGAGCTCATTATTGCTCGTGGGTTTGGTACTGTCATTAGACATAGAGACTTTGAGGAAAGATCAAACCACTATGAGAATCTTCTTGCAGCTGAAACCCGTGCTACTTCTGGAAGAAAGGGGATTCATTCTGCTAAAGATCCTCCAAGCATGCATGTCACAGATCTCTTGGCGGTTAGAATTCTCAACTCTATTTATTTGTTTATGATCAGTGTTATTTTGTGTGTCATTCATTTTATTGTGGTTTATTTTCAGGGCTCAGCCAAGAAAGCCAAAGATTTCCTCCCATTTCTGCAGCGCAACAGGAGGATGACTGCTGTTGTTGAATATGTTCTTAGTGGTCATAGGTTTAAATTATTTGTTCCCAAGGAAACATGCAGCATTGCTTTCTCACTTTCTGGTGTTAGATGTCCGGGTCGTGATGAGCCCTACTCCAATGATGCAATCTCTCTTATGAGACGCAAGATAATGCAGAGGGATGTGGAGGTAATATTCCTTTTTCAGTCTTCACCTTGAGAGTTGAGATCGTCTATTAATTTTTGATTTGTTTATTAAGAGTATATCTGTTTTTTTTTGTGTGTTCAGATTGAAGTAGAAACAGTTGACAGAACAGGAACCTTTATTGGATCTTTGTGGGAATCAAAAACTAATGTCGGGGCCATCCTTTTGGAAGCTGGGCTTGCAAAGCTTCAGACAGGGTTTGGTGCTGATAGGATTGCGGATGCTCACCTTCTTGCTCAGGCTGAGCAGTCTGCCAAGAGGCAGAAATTAAAGGCAAGAAGCTTGTTTCTTCTTTTATGTGTTTATTATATATTTATGAAATCAGCTCTAATTGATATCATGTTGTTGCGCAGATATGGGAAAACTATGTTGAAGGAGAGGAAGTTACTAATGGTTCAACTCCTGAGAAAAAACAGAAAGAAGAGTTTAAGGTACTTAAGATTATAGTATAGTTGATGATTATTATGCTTGATGTGCTTCATATGAAATTTCATATTTTTAAATGTCAATTTCAGGCTGTGGTAACTGAAGTTCTTGATGGAGGCAAATTCTACATTCAAGCTGTTGCAGATCAGAAAGTTTCCGCAATTCAGCAGCAACTTGCTTCTTTAAACATCAAAGAAGCACCTGTGATTGGTGCATTTAACCCAAAGAAGGGTGATATCGTTCTTGCTCAATTTACTGCAGATAACTCATGGAACCGAGCTATGGTGAGAGTTGATGCATTCTTATACTTTGGTTTCATCAACTCCTTATGTGTTTTGACTTTAACATTTTTCTTTTTATTCTTGTGTAAGGTTGTAAGTGGTCCACGTGGCACCGTTCAATCATCTAAAGAAAAATTTGAAGTGTTTTACATTGATTATGGAAATCAAGAAACTGTTACATACGATCAGTTACGTCCTGCTGATCCATCTGTATCATCTGCGCCTGGATTGGCTCAACTTTGCCAACTGGCTTACTTAAAGGTACCATCTTTGGATGAGGATTATGGTCAAGAAGCAGCTGTGCATTTAAGTGAAAGCACACTTGCGGAGCCAAAGGAATTTAAGGCGATAATTGAGGAAAGGGATACTTCTGGAGGAAAAGTCAAAGGTCAGGGAACTGGAAATGTTCTTTTGGTGACTTTGATTGATGAGAAAGCTGATACCAGTATCAATGCCATCATGCTTAAGGTTCGTATCTTTGAACCTTCTTTTCTGTTCAACAGACTATGATTCCGTCTGTTTTAATTTGCTGTGGCACAATTGGTCGGGTCAGGTAATGGGTCATCAAAATGATTATTTCAGTTTGGGTCAGGCTGGGTTAACATTTACTGTATTAAAAAATAGTTACTCAGTCCAACATGATTACAAGATCATATTATCTCAATAAAATGATTTACCAGGCTTTATGTACTGAAAAATTGGTAACTAACGTCTTGTCAAATTTCTATTTCTGGTTCCCAACTTTATTTTGCCTATTTTTTTTTCAAGCTTTTAAAATTTCGGAGATCTTTAACTCGTATTAAGTTGCCTAATCAGAACCACATTATGAAAAGCCAATATGGGTTTTTCTGAAATATTTTGGAAGCTCGAGTTTTATTTTTTAATTGCAAGTATGTAAGTTTCTTGGGGTAGAAACGTTTGTTGCTGAAATAGGAACTTGACCCATATGATCTGTTTTGTTTTAAGTTCACTTTTATCTCTACCATTTGGTCCGTTAGAGATTAAACATAACCACAGTTTACCCATTTGTGAATTGCCACCTTGTTTCATCTTTTTAAACCTAAATATGAAAATGGTGCAGGCGGGAGTGGCGAGGTTGGAGAAACGTAGGAGATGGGAGCCTAAAGACAGACAAGTGGTGCTTGATGAATTAGAAAAGTACCAAGCAGAAGCCCGTACCAATAGGTATGGTATGTGGGAGTATGGTGACATCCAGTCAGATGATGAAGAGAGCCCTCTGCCATCAGCTAAGAAAACCGCTGGAAAGCGTTGAAAAACCTTAAAACTTAAACTTGATGCAGTTCACAGTTTTACAAAGGGTGCTTAAAGTCCTTTGTTTATGGGGAGAGAGGATACACTGCTGAGTAATAGAAAGTTGGATGTTTTTTTTGGAGATGTTTGTTTTTTTTTTTTTTTTGGTAGACGACAGTTTTGTTTTGCAACTTTTTTCGTGTTTTAGCAAGTTTAATTTATACACTCTTAATAAGGCATGGCTAGAACAAGAGTTTAAAAGAAACCATAAGCGGATGTTTGTTTGTGATATAAGTTTTCTCTGGTATTGCAGTTTCAAGTTTTAACTACTTTTCTCATTTCATATGTTCTAGTCATCGACTCATGGCAAGTGATATCAGTTCCATTCTGTTTATGGCCAGAGTTTCTTTATTTCATACGCATCTTGCAAAAGTACAAATCAATTTAATGTGGCAACATCGTGTTCTACCTCATCAAAAAGTTGAGTACATCCTTTCTCACCTCATAGTTGAATAGTTGGTAGTCGTCTTTTTCCTTGAAAGTGATTGAAAGAGCTCAATATCATCTTAATATGATTTGATCATGCTTTATATCAAATGCATCGTTGGCCTGGTGCTTTTGTATTCTGAACTTTGGGTACATCAGTCACATGTTGCTAAGATGCTAAGTAATACTCCTATCGTTAGTCTCAAATTAATTGCTGGTTTCTAAAGAATAGACGAGAATGATAGATCAAATCTACTCAAAATTGCAAAACTCAAACAAGGTGCTAAGTCGTTGTCCGAAATTCTGTTTTTTAAAATGGACAAGAATGATAGCAGGTCAAAGACGGCACTAAGTAGCAGGTCAAAAAGTATACTGTCATTATGCTAAAAGTAATAAACTGTCTTTAAAAATCTAGTAGACAATTATTTTGAGATGAATAGTATAATGTCAATGTATAAGGCAGTCATGAGATGTGCTAAAGCTTTCACTGAAATAAGTCCGAGATAACTCTAGAAACAACCATATGGTCCAAATATTATTTTCTTGAGAAAACCTGTTTATGTGAAAGAACTAGACGAAATCTTCTATAGAAAGAATAACAGAGAACAACTTCTTGTCAAATTATATCTTCTGCCAAAACTAAAGACTAATTCTAGACTGCTTCTTGCCATGTTCAGTTGTCACGCCTTGTATTCCTCGTTCTGGGTGAAGTTGCGTCCTCACCTGCCTCAGTGGTCGAGTTCTTAACTCCATCCTTCTTTGGTGCCACATTTACCTTTCCCTGAAAAACCATAAATTATCACACTTGCAATAAGAAAAAGTTGCCACTGTGGTAGGTTTATTTCGAAAAAAAATAGCTACTCACTGGTTTCTTCTTGCTAGCTAAATAGATCTTCAACAAAGGACTAACAATAACAACAGCAAGCGAAAGTATTATTCCAACAACAATGTTTGGTTTTTTCTCAGCCTCTTCAATAAATTCCTGCAGAGACATAAAAATCGAGTTTCAGAAACCTTTTTAACTGTAAATAAGAACTACTAATAACGACTCAGTTGACTTACCAAAACCTTCATCTTGTGACCACCCAAGATATGTAGATCAGCAATCTTGTAAAGAGCATCAAACACAGATTTCTGCAATTTCATATTTCATAAGCAAATTTATCGAAATCTTTTAAAAGACAGTCTGCAACCAAGTTGTTTAAGTTAATTACCTGGATACCCTTGAGACCATCATTATTAGCTGCTTGTTCCTCTTCCCTTTGATTCTGTTTCTCAACTAAAAACTTCGGCTTCCATGTAGCATCCCTAATTGATGCTGCAGTATTCTCATCACTCGCTATTAAAATATTATCAAACAAGATTCCATCTTGCATTGTCCATATCTCGATACCAATAGCTGCAACAGGCTCCAAGTCAGGTTTGTGAAGTTCAAAGTAGTCAACATTTGGAATTTCACGAGGCTTCCAAATGCCCATGTAATTAGGATTGTCGATTAGAGGAGCATGCCATTTCCCTTTATACTCCGGGTTCTTTTTGAATGGTCTTTTCCACTCTCCACAACCTGGCGCAGCTTCACATTTCGGGTTGTCAATCTTGGGAGCTTCCCACTCGCCATCCTCCTCCTCATCCCAATCTTCTAGCTTTACGGCTTCTGGATCATCGATCTCATCTGGTTCATCATCTAACCATCCTTCAGGCTTCTCAGCCTCTTCATCCAATATTTCCATAGGTGCATCCTCATCCCAATCATTAGGTTTTGTGGCATCCGGGTCTGGAATCTTTTTTATGTCATCCCAATCTTCAGGCCTCTTATCATCCGGGTCAGGAATGGTCTTTGGTGGGATTAGCGATGGCTGAAAATCTTCAGATGACAAGAAATTAGCCTTCTTTTTCTCTTCACCGTCGATCAAGATACTAATCTCGTTATCTGGCTTTATTATAGCAGTGTAAACATGGGTCATTTTGTCTCCCGGGACTGGAGGAGGGGAATTGAGATGGTGTTCAACGTGCTTTCCAGTCTTGGGGTTTTTGTGATTTATAATAAAATGGATCTTATCAGTGCCTCCACATCTGTCAGGTCCAAACATGATCGAATAAGGAGACTTGTTATCAAACTGTTTAGGAGTCCAGTCAGCTTCTTGTGGCCGAAGGTACTTCAAATATGCACCGCCACAAAGAAGGCCATTTTGAAGACGTGTTTCAAACTGCAGAACGACTGTAACATCATTAAACTCTACCGGTGTGTCGAGTTCCTTCACGATTGCATATTTTCTAGCCTTTTGGGTCACAAGAAGCCCATAATCATCATGGCCTTCACTCTTTGAGTGGTTCCATACACCTGAGCATCACGAAAAGAATCATCTTAATTGGTATCGAGATCAAAAAGCATCAACGCACTATCATCACTATTCGTTCATCATCAGTTTTTAGTACATTTTGACATACTAATTTACAATTTTAATCATAAAATTATCCCTCAATTTACATGATACACAAAATAAACATTAATACATCATCAAATAGTATATGAACACAACTTTTAGATCCAAAAATATCTCACCCAAATAGTCTTCATTTTCAGAAACAATCCAGTTCTTCTCAAATGATTCATCAAACGAGTCGTAAAATATCTAAATATCAACAAGAAAATCGTTAGTACATGCCCAAAGCAATAAACTAACACATAAAAAGTCATGACTCACAGTGCCAGACGAAGCGTATATCTCGAAAGCAAAACAGCCTATCAAAACCAAACAAAACAACTGCAAACAACACATTTTGCGTTTGCATTCATCCATAATCACCTGAGCTAGTATAAAAAATTTTCGACGAGAAACGTGTACACAAAATCAAATATGTGAATACTTGTTTATGGTACTTTTTCTATTGAGTGAGTGAGTGAGGGTATAGAGTGATATATGGATCTTGAAAGTGGTTACAGTCAAATAGTTTAACCAAAATTGGCGCGGAAATCAGTTTGTACAATGTTGCCACGTAGGACATGTTTTTTTGGTTTAGACTATAGCAAAGTCCGAGATTACCGGTTATATTTGTCTAGGTCCAACATATATAAAGGAAATTAAAATATGTGTAAAACAAAACCATATAGAAATTCGACTAGCACAACGTAATTTTTTAAAGAAATTCGACTCGTTTAGTGTTGTTTTCATAGAAAATTAAGCTTACCCAACATAAGCTAGTACGTCCATAAGCAAATCGAACGAGCTTGAGACAATGTTCTTCAAGACATCAAGTTGCATTAAACATACAATACGGGCTATTCAATGTAAACCCCAACATGTTCTAAACTCATCCCTCAAAGTCAATAAAGACTCCGCTAGGAGTTCTATTTATTTGACGTTGAGGGAGAGAGTTCAGAATTAATTGAACTTTACATGTTTTGATAACGGATAAATATTTTACAAGTTCCAAATATGATGTCAAACTTGTACTTAATTTGGTTGATACAACTTGCATGTGTTGTGGTCCTTGTAGACCTATATATAGTATAAGCAACGTGAAGTATATCGTATATGCATTGTTATATTCTCAACAAGAATGTTTTCCCAAGACATAATTTCCAAGAAAATGGGTATGATATTCGACGAAATTTCGACTACATTTCATCCAAGTTCCATGTCGATCTGTGTCAACTGAAAGCGACACAACCTCTAACTGGTTGGTACTAGACAACATGATATGAGATTCGACTTGTTAGCAAACTTACATGACAAGGTTGGTTAGAATAGTACATGTGTTCTATCTTATGATCAAGCATATAAAAGTTAATACACGTCAGTTTGAGTCACTCGAAGCATATTGTATACCCGTCCAATATAAGGGGCGAAAAATCGACAAAAAGTTTTATATACACATATAATATATATGTTTTCAAACAAAGCAAGAGTATGCGAATTTGTCCGTACTTTGGCACCTTGTAAAGTTATATCGAGCTGAATGTTTGCATTTTTGGATCCATTGGGCAAATACAAAAGCACTCGGCCCAAAACGTTACTGTATTAAGTAAATGGAAACTATTTCGGACGAAAATTAGAGTTTTTATTTTTTTAACCATGGTTTCGACTTATTTGGCCGGGTTTGAATGCACCGTCATACAAAATCAAACCGCGTAAAACATTCTTTTTTTCAAAAGGTTTGCGTGATCACTTCAATAGTGTGATCACTTCAAGGTTGGTACGTGCGTGTTTGCACCCCTCAAAAATTGAATTTGAGACCTCACATTGCATGTAGTAGGAATTAAACTTTAACCTCACACATTTTAGTTTTGCATCTAGCAAGAATTGAACTTGATATATCACACATTTTAATGTGATAGCTATAAACGCTTTTGCCACTAAGCCACCCGAGTGGTTTAAGGTCGTTTACCAATAGATTCGTTAGAAAATTGTGTCGAGGAATGCACATTTTAGTCTTGGCCTATTGTTTGAGAGACTTCCATATTACGCTTGCAATATAATTAGGCCTGATATTTTGAAATCTATAAATTTCAATTTGCAGTTGATACTTTACATCAACACTTGCGCTATATATACATTTTGACTTGATGGTAGTTTTGGAGAATTTGAACCATAATATCATTTGTGATGGCATAAATATAATCGTACAAAGTTGTCTAAAAGTAGGTACACGAGTACAATTTCTATGTAACGAGAAGTGAAAATCACAAGCAAACGAAACATATTTTGCAGATAAAAAAATTAGCTTCAAATATTTGGTAAAGCTGGTAAGCAATGTATGCATAAAACGCACGACACAAGTGTACCATGGACTCGAAAGGGGTGTGGATAATTCTTTCACTCATCGCAATCCAAAACTAAAATCGCGAAGAGGAAGTATCATTTGCATAAATACATACATATAAGTCCGTCTCTAAAACCAAACAAAACGAAACATAACCATAAAGCAGTTTATATGATCATGTCGAGAAAACCAAATGCAGCTTCAAATCTTCAATGTCTCGGTGGTAGCTGAACAAAAGGCTTCTTCTCTACATCGACTCCAACCGATTTCAAAGACTTGGTATATGGCTTGGGGTGCCTGCAATCCAAAAAACAAAATCAGAACTAGAAAAACAAGAACCATTTGATCCCAACTCTGCTTATATATTTAAACTTATAACTTAGGGGAATGTTTGGAATAACTTATTTTGGGAAAGTGGAGGCTTCTTTCGGTTTCGAACAACATTTTATCAGCTTACTTTTGTGAGATTCTATTTGGAAGAGATGAGCTTAAGCTCGATCTTCCAAAATAAAGCTATAATCCAAAACATCCTATTAGATGTAAAATGATTCATATGCAAGTTGCTTATCCCAAATACCAGCAAATATAATAAGCAGGGCTGGCCCTCAGTGTATTGATGCCCCGGGCAAGATGATCGAAAAATGCCCCTCAGAAAGTCGTAAACAAATGAACGCACTATGTACAATGTGTTTGACGGGTAAATTATATGAGTATCTCATGTCTTTTTTATGATCACAACATCATCTTCTTTACATAAAACTACCACTAAATTTACTTTGATTTTCAATCTACTTTAGGCACATTTCAACAGCAAATATTAGTTTTTGTATGTAGTTTCAAAGTTTAATACATCTTCTAACTTTATTTTTTCTTTCTAAAATAAGGTATTATGTTTTAAAAACCATCGCTCTGTTCTCGAGTCTAAATTTAAAAAAATGAAAAAGAATGGAAAGGGAAGGACAAAATAAAGGATGACTATGTGAAGAAAGTGCTTATTGCAATTTGTGTTCTTGAGTTTGTATTTTCAAAATAGCAAGGAAATAATAGGGAAGCTAACAAAATTAACAATACAGTAATGAAAGATGCCTTTTGTGATGATATAAATTTGTTACTTTTTGACATGACAAGTATACTCCAATAGTGACGGAGACACGGAGATCTAACAAGGGTCGTAGTTTTTCACTAAGTGCATAAATCCCTTCAATAATGACTATGCGAGATGAAGGAACTTCAACTGTTGTGTTGCGTCATGTAAGTTATATGAATGTACGTGATATAAGTACATAACTAATGGCTGATAATAAACACATGTATGCGATCAGTAAAAAGAAAGATTCCCAGGGTGAAAGCTAAAGATACGCAACATAGTTATTCAAAAGACACGATGTACGCAACATACTTTTAAAATTACCATTGTACGCAATTTACTTTCAAATTTGGTGCAATGTACGTAATATGACCTGGAACCAGCAGGTTACCAGGTTTCAAACTTTGAAAATTGATAGGAATGGTCCCTGTGGCTTGCGTTAACTTTCACCGTCATCCATTGACTTTTTTATCACTTAGAAAAGTTACAGTAATGGTCCTTATGGTCCATGTGGCTTCCATTTTTGTCCCTTTTTTTACGTTTTCGTCCGTTTTTATACGTTTTCGTTCATTTTATACATTTTCATCCGTTTTTATCCGTTTTCGTCCGTTTTTATACGTTTTCGTCCGTTTTTTTATGTTTTCGTTCGTTTTTATACATCATCATCCATTTTTTAACGTTTTCGTCCGTTTTTTACGTTTTCGTCCGTTTTATACGTTTTCGTTCGTTTCTATACATCTTCATCCGTTTTTTAACGTTGTTTTGATACGTTTTCGTTCATTTTTATACATTTTCATCCGTTTTTATCTGTTTTTGTCCGTTTTTACACGTTTTCGTCCGTTTTTTATGTTTTGTTCGTTTTTATACGTTTTCGTTCGTTTTATAAATTTTTATCCGTTTTCGTCCGTAATTACACATTTTCGTCCGTAAGATACTCTAAAATAAACCAGTAGCAATACAAACAAATCCAGACTAATTACCATCACAGTTTCCATCAACAATACGAGTTGCATCTTTGTAGTTGTCCATTGTTATGATAACAATGAGGATATAATTGTAATTTAACAAAAGCCCATGTTATTAGTTAACTTCTTCCCCTCCTAATCCCTTCAATTTTGGGCGGAACAAATATACACAAAAAATCCCATACCTTCCCTCCCTACCCCCTTCCCGTCCCTTACCTTTCCCTCTAAAAAAAACTGAAGAACACTCATATTTTTAATTTCCCTTCCTATCCCTTACCTTTCCATCTTAAAATAAACTTGAGAACATAGTGCTAAAGTTCAAATTATTAGTTTCGGTATGAAGCAATGTCGTACTTCATAATTTATTTATTTAAAATCAGCAAACTAATGGATAACTTTCTCAATAGCATTTTAGGAAAATATAGTATTTTTTAGAATTTACACCAAAGAATTATGAGCCATACATTTAAGTTTTAAACTTTGGGGTTGGACATAAAACTTATAAGGTTTAAGGGTGTAAATGAGAACATTACATAACAAGAAGGTCACAAAAACATATTTGGTGGTCCCACAAATACCCTGGGTCATCTTCCCCAAAGTCATGTTTCATCTTCCTGAAACCTAACTCTATTAAAAGACCAACCAAAGCTCTATCTTTTTAAGGCTTCAATAATGAGTTTCTGATAAAATGCATGCTCTCCATCATAAAACCACATAATAAGATTCACTACACCAAAATGTGGGTTTGGGGATGCCCCATTTTTTTGTCGACATTGTCATCCCAAAATTTGCTTATGTCCCACACTTTTTCAACAAAAAATGGCACACAAAGCACCAGTTATACTTACTCAATTTGGGACGACAATGTCGTCCCAAACGTTATTTATTTGATTTTTGACATTTCAAAGGTTTTTAAATAAAATTTCCCAAAAAAAAAAAAACATCCCGCCATTATTTTTTTATCTCGCCAAACACTTTGTGACGACAATGTCGTCCCAAACTGTAAGTATTTTGTTTTTTTTTTATTTTATATTTAAAAACTTTTTAAATCATTTTTTTAAATCAATCTAAAAACTTTTTTAAAAACCTTTGTCGTCCCATTTTTTCTAAATATTTAAAATGACATTTATAATCCAATCATCTATTTAAAAATACTTATATATAAATTAATTTTAGAAAATTATTTGCTTTAAAATTATATGTTAGTGTAAAAATTAATTTTAAAAATTACATAAATTAAAAAATTTACAAAATCAATACTTTACTATTTATCAAAAACATTTTTGTTGTTAAAAATATTAATTATAATGAGTGTCTAGGTGGTGATCAGACGACACTTGGTTAGAGGAGTATCTGAAGAGGAAGCTGATAATGAGTGTCTAGGTGGTGATCTCGACTATTATGAACTAGAGGATAATTACATGGAAGCGGGATCTCCTGAGCTCGAATCCGGTTCTAAACCTGTATTTGAAGACGGTTTAGATCTGAATATTGATGAAATGGATGTTGATCGGACTGGTGGCAAATCAACTTGGGAATCGAGTCCTGCTCCCGAAGATGGTGGCGGATGAGGAGAAGCTGTGAAGACAACTACTACATAGGGTAAACCAGTTCAAAAAACTAATGCACCTAGTTGGAGTACAGGTGAAAAACTTCAAGTAGATGTACCCATTAATGACGAAACATCTGGTAAATGGGGTGTTGTGGAATCTGATAAACCACAGGGTTTAGATTGGAGTAAAAAAGTTGAAGAAAAAACTGAATCGCAAGGTGGTTGGGGTGATTCATGGGGTAAGAAAAAAGACGAGAATAAACCTCAAGACGGGACTGAAGGGTCAAATGAACAGACTATTGATAAAGGGAGTAATTGGGGATGAAACAGGAAGGAGGAACAAAAACAGGACCAAGGCGGCTGGAAGAAGAAAGAGGGATGGGGGTCCTAAAAGAGATCACCCTGCGAGGCCAGTTGGGGGACCAAATGATAGTCCTAGACCAGGAGGACCTTTTACCGTAACGAGACAAATGCTCGATATCTTCACAGCGGATGAGCAAAGGATTATTAACAAAATTAATCCTATCATTCAGTTTATTCCATTGTTGAATTCCATTTCTTGTTAATGTTAAAGTTATGAAACACGAATACTAACTATGTATGGGCACAAACTATTTTATGAAGGTACAATGATGGCGATCCTTTGTCCGCCAATGATCAAACTTATATTCTTGATAACGTCTTCAATCACCATCCATATAAAGTTCAGAAAACAAAGTTCCAAGAAAGTCATTGCTTTTTTGTTGTATCAACCGATGGCCGTGAAGAAGACTTCTCGTACATTAAATGTGTTGAGAATTATGTAAAGGTGGTGATCTTGACTATTATGAACTAGAGGATAATTACATGGAAGCGGGATCTCCTAAGCTCGAATTCGGTTCTAAACCTGTATTTGAAGACGGTTTAGATCTGAATATTGATGAAATGGATGAGCAAGAGATTATTAACGAAATTAATCCCATCATTCAGTCTATTCCATTGTTGAATTCCATTTCTTGTTAATGTTAAAGTTATGAAACACGAATACTAACTATGTATGGGCACAAACTATTTTGTGAAGGTACAATGATGGCGATCCTTTGTCCGCCGATGATCAAACTTATATTCTTGATAACGTCTTCAATCACCATCCATATAAAGTTCAGAAAACAAAGTTCCAAGAAAGTCGTTGCTTTTTTGTTGTATTAACTGATGGCCGTGAAGAAGACTTCTCGTACATTAAATGTGTTGAGAATTATGTAAAGCTGATGATCTCGACTATTATGAACTAGAGGATAATTACATGGAAGCGGGATCTCTTGAGCTCGAATCCGGTTCTAAACCTGTATTTGAAGACGGTTTAGATCTGAATATTGATGAAATGGATGAGCAAGAGATTATTAATGTAGCACCCCCTAATTTATGAGATAACAGCGGAATACTAATTAGGGTGTTACGGTGAGGATCGAAGTCATAACTATAGAAAATGGCTCAAAAGATGCGTTTTGAAAGTTATTTGTCTACCAAATAATATTTTTGATATAAAGGTAAAATATCTGATTTGTAAATCCCATGAAAGGGTTTGATAATTTGGAAAGAATGACATATTTGATTTTTTTTACACCATTTAATTTATCAGAGTATATAATGTCTGCTTCGTGTCTTGTCCTGCTCCGTTAATTACCTGAGATAAATATGCTTAAAGCGTTAACACAAAGGTTGGTGAGTTCATAGAGTTTAATGGAAAACCATTTATTTCAATGAATTCAAGAGTATATCGTAATATTTGAAATAAATTCAAGTATGAGTAAACAGTCAGTTTTCAGTAATTTCAGAGCTGAAGTGATATTCGAAATAAGTTTCAAGTACTGATAAATAGTTCAATTCAGTGATTTCAAAAACGTAGTAATAACCATAATAAATGCTAACAGCGATGAAACAAGTAATGAGTGATGTTGAGTAAATCACAAATAAATCTTATATGTATTCAGTTAAGTTCAAGTACTGGATCATAATCCTAGCATGAGGTGGAACTCATGATGTTATGCCTGAGATCTATAATTCAAAGTCTGGTGAAATTCTAATACAGCTGTATCAGAAATGATGACACATAATCTATGATATGCCCTAGCCTATGACACCAAACGTACAATGAACGTAAGAGATCAATCAGTCAATGATGAAAATAATGCCTCGATAAATGATTGCCATCTATTTTCTCAAATATAGTGCATCGCGACTAATTACGACTAACCACAAAGGCATTCCGTCAAGTAATTAATGGGATAGGATGTCAAGCCTTTAACAGGTTTCGAAGCTATCCACTATATTCGCGTTCACAACAAGTGATTAATGGCTCATGATAAAGGAATTTTCTGGTAGTAAGGGTACTTAGGCAATATCAAGGTAATGATGTAACTTAAAGTACTTATGCTCTTTTCTAGCAAGTATTCCCATTGAAGTCTCGAAATGATATATAACAATGATCTGTACATTCACGATGTTACTTGAATATGTATCTTATAAACCAATATCATGCTACAACTAGCATATAATTCTCCCAAAGAGTAATTCAAAACCTATGAACAGTAATTATATTTCCAAGTAAATCCTGATAGTTTTCAATGTACTTATACAAATAAAAGTATGTAATTTAGCATGTATCTCCCCCAAAGAGTATTTATAAAACAAGTATAAAAATGAGGCTATGATTCACCTTGAGCGTATCTGACAAGATGGAATTATGAAGTCAAGTAAGATTATGGGAATGATTACAAACACGTCTTCAACACGTGACCTGAATATAAAGGGAGTCTAAGAATCTGACCAAATACGAACGGTGGAATTGATAATGAGAACTAATAACGATTTGATCGTTAGAGTGAGAATGTGATATGCTTAAAATGCCTCAAGTTAAAAAATAATATTATATACAATATTATCTTGTTTTTATGTCAAATCTTCCAAAATATCATTTTCTCGAAACATATAGTTAAATTGTTCAAAATTTCATTCTATATATAATTAACGTAAAGTTAAATTATAAACAAACTAAATATGCAAAAATGCAAGTGACGTTAAGGGAAATCATAAAATGAAAAATAGAAATGAGAATGTCAAATATAATATGTTGGTCCTTGAATGTCAAATATAATATGTTGGTCCTTGTCCTTTTCCAGTTTTTACACTTTACCCTAATGGCGTTAGCGTTGCACCGTTAGTCCTTTATTAAATATAATTTACATTTGTAGTCCAATACTTGTCCAATATAGCATTCTGAGCTTGGAATATCAATTAATATCAATTTCTATCCTAAACTTTCTGTTTTGGCATTCTCAGTCCAAGGATTACATGTTTGGCAGTTTTAGTCCCTTAACGTGAAGGTGCATTGCAAGTTTAGTCCTTTTTACACAAAATGATGGGAAAAATATTCTAAAAATTTCTATAACTTTATTAAGCTTATTTAAGTCTAATTCAACTGCTTATTTCATAAATTGCTTATTTTTAAGCTAAAAGGGCCTTTAACGAATTATAACAAAGCCCATTAAGAAGTTTAGAGGCGAGGGCATGAAAATAGTTTTGGGTATGGACTTGGGCTATTTTTGTGATTCTAAAAATGTATCATATGGGCCAGTTGGACTGGTCTAACGCAAAGTATTATTGGGCTCAAATGTTAGACCAATTCGGAACAGTAAGTTATTAGATTTTATTTTCTGGAAATTGAATTATAGAGCTAGTGGTTTTGTCGATCAAAATGAGTTTATTTGAACACGATAGAGTGCTTATGGAGTCGAAGTTAAAATAAGAAAAATGTAGTTTGCCAGGTCGACTATTTGATCATGCAAAAATATAGGTGTGTTATGTTTACCGATTCGAAAATAATTAGACGAATTGTGGCCTGGTCGAGACATGTTTAAAATAAGTTTTATAATTTTATAGTTTTTACCCGGTTTGACTTGTATTTGCTTTGGCCTTCGATTTGACTTTTTATGAATTAGAACGAGTATTATTATGATGATTTCGAGTTACCTAGCCTACCATGAAGGAGGCAACTATATAGAATCGAAAAGAATACTAAACGTGATACGTAAAAACAAATAGAAACATATACGATCGAGTGTGACCAAAAAAATGAATGCATGGAATTGTAAAAACATGAGACATGAATTAAGGATGATCAAGAGGGACTTACAACACCTCTTAGGTGGGTATTGGACTCAAGGAGAATGTAGGGTATTCACAATGCAAGAAACACTTGTTTGAGGCCTTTAGATGGATCGAATAGACAAGAACTAGAGAGAGGTAGGAGAGTTTGGGAGCCTTTGTAGAGAGAGAAATAAGATGAGATTAGATTAGCATGAAAGGTCCAACCCTTCCCATGGGTGGGAAGGGTGTATTTATAGTACTACATAATATGTCCTTAGTGGACTGTGGAGCTAGCTGACAGTGGGTAAAGACCCGACCCACTCCACAATATTAATAATAACTAGACTACTAATAATATTACTAATGATCCTACGAGCTATGATGTGCTACTAAGTACTCGGGGTGACCGAGTCTTCAACTGAATATTTATATTCCTAACAATCTCCCCCTAAGGGAGGTCACCCTGGAAGTAATGTTCTGAATTCTAGCACTTCATCCTTGAATCTTGACTTCATAGCTCGTAGACCTTGATTCTTCAACGTCTAGAATCTTTATGCCTTTAGCAGTGAACTTGCAATGACTGTTCTTTGTTTTGGATGATCTTTGAGTATTCTTTGAAGTTATCATCCAACGTGCGTCTTCAAGTCATCTTGTGGCTTCGTCATCATGAAAAGTTGTGATCTTGGAGCCTTCTTTGAGATCATCAGCCACCGAAAATCTCTGAGCTCATCCATTGTAGTAATGCCTCCATGTGATTTGTTGTGACCGTTGGGCCCGCATGCTCACACTTTTCTGGATCATGATAGCTATCATCAGAGTTGCGGAAGCTGTGTTGAAGGTCTTTTAGCTATCATGATGTCTTTAATAATGAGTTGGAAGTGTGAGCATGGAGTGTGGATTGACATGTCTCATACTGGAATCAGGAACCACCATCACCATCTTTATATGTACCTGAAATTAAACAGTTAGCAGTAAAGTTGGAGAACGAATATGGCTTTGTCATTCGTTCGGTGTGGTTGGATTAACCTTCGGATCCGTGAGGACCGACCTGTGATCAGGTAGAATTCCCTTTAAAGAGAATTCTCCTTGACAGGAATTTCCAGCTTGTTGTAAAGACTCATTCAATGAACTAACATTGGACTCGTCTTACAAGCATGTTCTCATACCGGAACGTCTCAAAGCAGACAACACGGTTGAGTGAATCAGTGAATTGAATACCCACTGATTGATGAGAAATTGATTAGAAAAATCACTCGCGTGTTACTAGATAAACAATTTTTATGTAACACGACGAGGGTTTTACACATTAAATCACATTTATGTCATAAATACTTTTGTTTGAAAATTTTCACAATCAATGCGCTCGAAATTCATTTGATGAGCACATTGAAGGGTTTTCCAAAAGCATCCGTCAATCCATTTCCTGGAACAAGTTTGATTCAAATGTGAATCGCCCCATTGTTTCATTCCAGTTGTCACAGGTTTGATCCATGAAGGATCTCACATGTCACCCACCAAGAGCTTGTTTGATGTTGGCTCTAGAAGGGTTTCCATCTTCATTGTGATTACTTTAAGTATCACTCGGATGTTCAGGCAATACCACAAGGATAATGCGTAGGACTCTTCATATATATTTTCTTGCTTTTCACGGTGTATGAAACAGCAAGCATATTGGAAATGTGTCCTAATGAGATTAATTGATGATCTCTTGGCTCTAGACTCAATAGTGCATTTTGATTTAGTGATCGGAGGCTGGAGAGGACTGCCACCTTTTCAATATCATCTAACTCGGAGTGAGAGAGACGATAGCAATGTATTGATCTCCGTGACAAGTGAAACAAGAGTCCTTTGAGGGACCTTGAATGGCTAGGGAGGGTTGTGCAGTGTATCACTGGGTCCATGATACTTTCTCTTCAATGTCAGCAATCAACTAAGTGATTCTGACAGCATATGTATTGACCCGGTTTCTGCCTAAGATGTAAGGAGGGCTTCTTTCTTTTCACCCTTTATCTTTACATTTCTTTTTCATTCTTCAACCCCTTCAGTGCTTACCGAGACTTCATAACTAGCACCTTGTTGGGTTTGTTCCAGTGCTAGCTCCATCTCAGTCGGCACTCTTCCCTTATTCACTTTTCTCCTTTTTAATCATTCCTAAGGACTTCTATTCTAACTAGAGGATTGTCCCTGGGAAGATCCCTCCGGTTCTGGCTGGATCATGGGAACAAATACCTAACCTCACCATCCTTATAACTCCAATGCATTAAAATAAGATTGGTCGGTCTTTGGTATTCTTCCACAGTTGCCATCATAAATCATTCGCTCCCCCTCAATATGTGCATCGATATACGAAAAGGTTTAGCACATATGGGAGAGCCTACACTTGAGTTCCAAAAGATCACATTTTTATCAGAATTTCATATTTAAATCACATTCTCTCCTCCGATCAAAAATTTCAAACCATTTGAGATTTGTGATCCCAATTGATTTAAATATGTTTAGAAATTTTGGGAGAAAATGTGGTCAGGTTTAATATATTCTGATTACGAAGCATACAATGCTCCCCCTCAAACCAAGAGAGAGTGTCACTGCTGATGTTGCACAATGTTTAAAAAGGTGTCAAAATTTGAACAAATAAACTCCCCCTCAATTAATGACCCGTTTTCTATTTAAAGAGTTGTAGTCATTCAATTGAGTGATAAGTATTTGTGAAATTTAAGTCCAGTTACCACCTTGTGAAACACCAAAACTCTCTTGAAGAATCATAGAACTGAAAGAGTTCATGGTGCAAAGAAGACTTCTCTTCTTATACGCGAAATGATGTACTGAACCGTACATCAAATCGGGGAAACATGGATATAAAGTAATCCATGCCCAGGTGAACATCACCCGGTTGGAGGAACAGCTGTCTTTTTGGCGACATGCTTTCCCCATTGTACAGCGCGGGTTGCAGTATGAAGTAACTGCAAGCCATTTAGACATGTTTTAACAATCCATTTTAACTTCTGCTCGAGCTTCATTTAAAGACCCGTGCCATTATTGAATGACATTTCTAAGTCCGTAAATGTTATCGATAAACAGAAGACATGCCTAGGTGAAACTATTTTTGGAATTTTCTATTTTTTTAATTTTTATGGTTTTTCTTGGTTTTAAAATTTTTCTATATACAATTTTCTGGTTCTATAATTTTCTATTTACCAGTATGTTTTAAGATATGTACAAACTATATTATTCAGTTTAAGACGATGATGAAATGAATACCGAAATGAGGATACGTTCAGTATGTTGTAGAAATCTGTGGTCAATCATCTCTTAAACTTTCACCACCAAAGCTTTCAAGGCTCCAAAATAATCGTCTGAGCTCGAGCCTTCTCAATGTGAAGCTTTGATAGCTTCCCCCCAGACCAACAAACTTCCTTTTGAGCAGTTTCAAAGCTCTCTTTCAAGCTTACGAAAGGTAAGTGTACAGAGAAAACCGTAGCAAACCCCATTAAATATTGCTGCTCCTTTTAAGAATAACCGTCGAGATTCTTCGATCGGGGGATCCTCAAATAAATCAGCCACGAATCATCTCACGCTTGAATGATACTTCTCACATTTCTTCCCGCTGAAGTCTGAAGCAACGCATACCAACAGTATCCAGAGACCACTTCCCCCAAGTGATTGAAGAGATGCAGACAGTCTCGATATATGAAGCCCAAAAACCCGAAGTACACACTCAATCCCATTAATGAAGTCGACAAAGCATCATCAAGATCAATTAAGACCCGAAAATCCCCTTATCTCCTTTCAGGACATTGCAGATGAGAATTGTTACACCAAAGTCAACTAAGTCCCGAGTGTAAGCAATTTATCCCGTGTGTAGTCGAAATGATAACACCAAGACAGTACCCTGAAAACCAAGTAAGTCCCGGATGAAAACATTTCCTTCTGTAGGATACCGACTAACCAGAAGTCATCATACAATTGTGAACCTCTTTAATTATCAGAAACTGTTTCATACATATCTTCCCCCACGTAGTTGGAATAATACATCAAGACTCACGAGTTAACACACTGATTTTCTCTGCGGTTATGACATTTGTCTTCCCGAAATAATCTTCAATTGAGAAGAAGTATAAAGCTCATCATGTGTACTCGTTGTGCATTCAGATGTATGTCTCCTTCCCCCTTGCTGGTTTTGATACCTCAGAATCAGCAACACATTTTACGAACATATTCTTGAAATCTTGTGAGAAGAACAACTTAGGCTCAAGTAGATCAAGTGAGAATTAACCGCTGCCGAAACCGTCTCTGACTATCTTTATCAACCCTCAAGTAGGCCTTTTTATGAGATAACTGATGGAGCAAACCCGATATACCAAACTTGAGCCTGAAGATAGAATTCCCCATTCTTGTGACTTACGCTTGCACTAATGTTGGAAGAACGGTGTAGAGAATTAGTGCTCCAAGCAAATCTCTAAGTACTCAATACCCAACCAAGGTATGAGACATTAACCCCTCTTACGATTATCCACAACGGCATCGGCGTGTGACACTGAGTACTACAACGTAACTCCTTTAAGTGATAGTTACCCCGACTACTGGTAACTAGATAACCTAAGTCTTCAACTTAAATCTTAAGCACGAGCAAGTTATCATAGAAAGTCATGCATCCAACCAACCCCGACTTCAAGATAGGATAAGATCACGCCTTTGAGGAAGTCAACTTCAATCTCGAATAAGTGATACCTGATCAACTCCATGGTCACAATTAGATGCCCAGCTCAAGTGAGTGAACCAACAACCAAATGTACAACGAATCACTTGTTCACACTTCTCCCCCTCAAAGATTGCTTACGAGGATGCCATCTTTGATTGAACAAGTGCATATGAGGTTGATCCATTGTTCACACTTCTCCCCCTCAAAGATTGCATACGAGGATGCCATCTTTGATTGAACAAGTGCATATGAGGTTGATCCACTGTTCACACTTCTCCCCCTCAAAGATAGCATACGAGGATGCCATTTTTTGATTGAGTGACTAAACGTCCAATCGAATGGAAGTAGATCCACTTGATATCTGAATGAGCATGGAGCAAGTATGAAGCCTTTTGATGAGAGTAGTCAGAAACAAGAGTATTCGTCTGACCATTACTCAAATCTCAATCACCATGCAGTTTATTCACCCTTCTCCCCCTCAAAAATTGCATGTGACGACCAACTGCCATTTTTGATAGACCGGGTGAATAAGAATATACTTCAATATACGTTTTATCCCCTTAATGACTGAATGAGCATTTGAAGACCACGAAGCTAGATGAGAATGGTCATGAATAAGAAGATTCCTCTTCTTCCGAAGATAAAGCGCACTCAAGCGTACGCCTTTCTTTTCTTTGATGAACGGGGCCTGAAGAAATGTCAGCAGACGCCATAATGTTGACATTAAAACCCGAGGCTTGAACTGTTGTATTCAAACGTCGTAATGATGAAGACCGAGGCCTGCACTGATGTGTACAGACGTCATCATGATTCCCCTCATATGTTGTGAGCAGCCTGTGTCCAAATGTCAAAGGACGATCCGTACGACCTGCATTTGAAAACAGACGAAACAAGAGAATTTGGAGAGCCGGATCCCCAATTTAGGTTGGGTTCCAGTTGGTTAGTGCAAACAATCTTTGGGGCTGCTGAAACCATAGGTGCCTTGGTTTTAACAATAGGGGCAACACTAGTAGATGCAATGGACCTAGTTAAGGGACATTGTGTATCTAAAGGGATAACTCTACCAGTAGGCTTCCATTCCTTAACAAGCACTACTCTAGGAATTGTAATCCTTGTTAAAGGGCAATGTTCCCCTAGTGTGAATGTTCGGCCTGTGGGCTTCCACTGAAAGCCCACATTGGTAAACATTTTCCCTGTAGGTTTCCAAGATTGCTTAATTTGTCTAGCTCTCCAAACTTTCCTAACTGGGGGTTTGTTGGACGACTTCAGAAATTTCTTAACACATTTATCATGATTACACGAAATTATGCATTCATTACATGTTTTGCAAAGTGAATTTGGATTCGAATTATGATTCCTTTTGTTCAAATCTGACTTGTTGTTTCTCATGTGGTCTTCTACTTTTCTTTTAGGAACACTTTTAGCTGGTGAAATCCTAGAATTCTTTCTGTTTCTCCTAGGTTTTGACTCGCTAGCTTTAGTGTCACTATTAACTCCTGTAGAAGGACTGATGGGAATCTTAGTCTTCTTCACTTCTAGTTGCTGAACATGTTTTGATGTGTTGGGATCCGAAGTTTCCAAAGATACCTCAAAGGTTACATGCTTGTTCTTAATTGTGGATGACGATGCAACTATTCTATCTCTTTGGTTGTGAGACTTAGGGCCCGTGCCAATGGCATATTCTAACTGTTCCTGGATCCTTTTTGTGAGGACGCAGGCATAACCTACTGCCTTATCGAGTGGTTTTCCTATTCTGTCCTCTTCCACAACCTCACGAAGAGTGTCAAGTCCATCCCTAAGGTGACAGAGGTACATTTGATGGACAGGTCTATTGTTTCTCATGGGAAATGGAATAGGCCTCACATCAACATCGTACATTTTACAAGCAGAGACCTTTGATGCAACACAATTACAAGTGGTACATGGCATTTTTCCTTTCACCTGAGTCTTAAGATTCTCAATTTCATTTAACAAAGAGGTTATTTGATCATTGTGATTGTTTCTTGTAACTTTAATAGAATCATATAACTCTTTGAAATGTTGTTTGACTTTTGAATTTTCTTCTCGATAACACTCATTTTCATGATGTAACTTATTTATGGTGTTTTGATATTGAAAATTCTGAGAATCTGAAGACGAAGGTTTATTGGTGCCATACACCTCACATTTGTTGGATTTCAATTGGGCAACTTGGGCCCTCAACAGTCGAATCGTGTTTGTGTGAGCTTGAATTTTTTCATCACGTTTGCTTAATTCAAAATATGTATCAAACTCAGGAGCATCCGAGGATGTCTTGACATTTGATATTTTGTATTTTTCTTCTAAGTGTTGATGTTTGAGTTGCAAGTTCAAATAATCAACTTCTAGTTTTGAAAAACGTTTAACCATGTTATCATGGTCATCATTTTGAATTTTTTCAAGCAATTTCAAATTCTCCCCCTCAAGCTCAACAACACGATTCCGGGTAACATTCAAAGCAATAGAATACTCATGAAATTGACAAGCAGATAATGCAGAATCAGTAGCAGTATAAAATACATCTTGTGCAATACATCTAGCAATCAAATTCTCATTTGTGATGAGAATGTTTTTTCTTTCAATCTCACGAGTCTTAAGTTCTATCACATTTTGAGTTACCTCATTTTCCATATCTTTAAACACTACTTTCATTTCATTTATTTCAGTTTTAAGGGCAGTTTGCATCCCTTCAAAATGTTCTTTGAGTAGTTTAAAGAATGGCATGACCTCAGTTAAGTAACACCTTTTTGCATGTTCAAAACACCTTTCCCCCTCAGTAATGCCGGTTGGTGTGATTCTCTTCTTACATGTTTTATCGAAATCAGCAAACAGTTGCCAAAGCACATATAAGCTAATAAAGGTTTTGCTTTCAGTGGGAAGAGACAAAGGCACCAAATTCATAGGTGTATTGGGAGGATACACCGTTATGGACGCAACTTTTCTAATGAGAGGGTGTTAGCCTTAAGTTTTTCTTCCTTAAGTTTTTCAATATCTTGAGACCAAAATATTTGTTCAGGTGTTAACTTCTTTTGAGGGGCAAACACAGTCAAACGATTCTCCTCATAATAATCATGGGGCTTGACTATTATTCGTTTGGCTATGCATTTGGGATCCTTCATTTTCTCATTCATTCTTTCCCTAGTTCTCTCACTTATCTCATCTTCCTCTTTAGTGTAGATATGCTCAGGCGGGTCATGAATAGGCATAAGCATCACATTACCATCATATAGGGCAAGTTGAGCTGCTTTCATGTCCCTAAGGATGGTTGACTTGGGTTCACCTATCATGATTTTACTATGCTTATCGCTCAACTTTTTGTGCTTATGAATCATTTGAGCAGTTTGTATGGTTTGATCTTGTGTGTACAACTTATCTTCAAGCTTATTTTTTAACGTCTTGAGTCTAGAGAAATCATTTAAAAGTGTTGTTTCTTTTTCTTTGAATTCTAGCTTAAGTGTAGTTATACACTTTTGTACTTCCTGTTTCTGTTTGACAGACTGTGCTAGCTGACTTTTCAAAGAACTCAACTCTAATTTTAATGTTTCTTCTCTTACTCTAGACTCTTTAATAAGTGTACTCATTTGACCTTCTAATTTCTGCTCACGTTCATTAAGCTCAAACTTAGCACGCTGTTCATACATAGCCACTTGTTCTTTATAAATGTTTAGTCTAGTGATCAAGTTATCATCAGGGACAAACACAGAGTTCTCATGCAGCACATAATCATCATTTAGAACAGAAGATGCACAACTAGGTACAACAGACGCTTCATTGTGATTCACATATTGTTCATATGGGATAACATCGCTACTTCCCATATTAGCAATATCTGACTCAACAACTTTTGTCTGTTGTACTTTGACGGGAATCTTTTGTTCATGCAACACATTATCATTATTAATGACAGAAGATACCCCATTAGGTTCAGCCGACGCTTCGTTGTGTTTCTCATGTTGCACGTTGTTCCTAGCAGTATCTGACTCAACAACGTTTGTCTGTGGCTGATGAAGCTTGTTTTCTTGAGAATTCGGGCACACAAAGTCTCTATTGGCACCAACATAGTCAAACACGTTTATCTGTCGAACATCTTTGGGAATCTTTTGTTTGTCAATCATGTTGTACAATTTGAGTATCTCTGATATAGCAGAATCTGAAGTATTTGACATGATATTAACGTGCACGAGATTTTACAATTCTATGATTTAAACCGAGAAATAGATTCTTTCACAGGGTTTTACAAAATCAAGAATAAACCGTGGAATGATGCTTGATATGTGTTATGATGAAGGTCTGGTAGACTTGTTGATCTGATTGGTATGGTGGTTGCAAGTTATTATGGCAAAATTTTGGTCTGAAAACTTAGAAACTCAATAACTTCATTCTGGAGCGATTTCAGGCTTCGAAAGTTGGGTTGAATGAATAAATTATTCAACGTGTCCTTCTCCTCGGTCTCACGGTCGTTTTGACAGGTGTTTCGCTGAAAACGGAGTTACGGTTCAAAAGTTATGGCCGTTTGAAGTTTTGACGTAAAAAGTCAACTTTGGATACAAACCGCCTAGACAAACCGCATACACGCCGCAGAGACAAACCGCGTAGACACAAACCGCATGCACGCCTCAGAGACAAACCGCGTAGACACAAACCGCGTACGCGCCTTAGAGACAAACCACGTAGACACAAACCGAATACACGCCGCAGACACAAACCGCATACACGCCTCAGAGACAAACCGCGCAGACACAAACCGAATACACGCTGCAGAGACAAACCGCGTAGACACAAACTGCCAAACACGTCGCTTTCAATGCTTTTTGTCCTTTTGCCTAAACTAGTAATAAGACAAACCGCGTTCTCGAAGTGACACAAACCGCGTTCAAGAGCACACAAACCGCAGCCAAGAACACTTGGATAAACACTCACGAATCACCCAAAAACACCACACAAATCTTAAATCTGTGAATTCAAGCACCAAATGCTACTCTTATACTGTTCCTAAGCTAGAAAGTACAAGGTATAACAACTTCTAATCACTAAACAAGGCACAAAATGAAATTAATGTAACTTATCAATTCGAACTAAAAACCTCAAAAACTAGACAAATCCGTGAATACCAACTCTCATGGACCTAACCATGACTCTTGATACCAATTGTAGGGTATTCACAATGCAAGAAACACTTGTTTGAGGCCTTTAGATGGATCGAATAGACAAGAACTAGAGAGAGGTAGGAGAGTTTGGGAGCCTTTGTAGAGAGAGAAATAAGATGAGATTAGATTAGCATGAAAGGTCCAACCCTTCCCATGGGTGGGAAGGGTGTATTTATAGTACTACATAATATGTCCCTAGTGGACTGTGGAGCTAGCTGACAGTGGGTAAAGACCCGACCCACTCCACAATATTAATAATAACTAGACTACTAATAATATTACTAATGATCCTACGAGCTATGATGTGCTACTAAGTACTCGGGGTGACCGAGTCTTCAACTGAATATTTATATTCCTAACAGAGAAGACTAGAACACAAGGACTTCAACACATGTTCGCTAATACACTTATACGTTTGATATACATATAACCCGTTTGCTTCGAAAATCTTCCAAACGAATGAATGATAATTCCTGGTCTTCCAGTGGAGTTTTTATGAGTGAATGGGAGGTTAGAAAGGTGATATTTGGTGAGTGATAGAAGGTGATGAGATAGAAAGACTTATATACGCAAATATGTACTCGTATGAATTTTAAAACGATCACAAAACATTCTCCACTTGCTTCCACTGTTCCTGTCAGTGAATGAGAGGTTCCCAAGATGTTTTTCTGATATACAAAGACTTTAGAAGGGTTTGTGAGTGAGTAAGCAAAGTTGAAATTGGTTTGTGCAAACCTATATATGTCGACTAACATTTTATTAGGTGCACAATTCGATTTAACGTGTGAGACTTGATATATTGTTGTTAAAACCGATCCAACATCATGCCAATAGACTAGAAATATTATTAGGATTGTATAGAAACAAGTTCGAGTCGAAATGGTTAAGTTTTGGATTTTTGGTATTTATCGAATGGGTTGGTTTTTGGCCAAACGTTTTGCCTTTCAAAAACACATCAAAGTTTGACATTAAATTCTGAGATTCGACACACATATAGTTGGGTAGGAGGGGAATGAGATGGTATAAAAATATTACTATGTCGCGTTTAGAAATGAAGCAAACGAGAGGCTTTTTGGAGAGGTTTTCTAGTCGACATATACATAAAATCATAGAATAAAGTTGGGCTTTTAACTTGGGCTGATGAATAGTACTCGCTGGATTTAGTTGGGTTAATGAATTTTGGCCCGTTTAGGATTTAATTAAGGATAATTAACTTTCGTAATTATCGTTGAACTCGTCCTGTCATTTGGTAATTTTTGTGATATCGTAATCACAACCAAATAAGATAATAAGAAAAATTTCAAATTTCCCCGTAAAAATGGGAATCAGAAATAATGACGGAGATTAATATATAATTAACCGTTGTTAATTATAGGAAATTTTGCAGTTTGCTAAAGTACTCACTCGTCATTCTGAATTTCGTCCCGAAATTCGAGTTTAAAGTGATTACTATGATAAGAGGTTATGGAAAAAGGGTTGTCTAGAATTTTCCATTCGAAAATTTCGGAAACGAATTCTCGTTAAATTTATCCGAACTAGATGAAATAAATTTAAATGTTACAACTAATGAATCCATGGGTTGTGAATAGTGAAAATAACAGTCAGGAATAGTGGAATTTTAACGGCTAGTGAACAGTAAAATAACGGCTATGAATAGTAAATTCTAACGGTCGCGAATAGTAATCTAACGGCTAGTTTTAGCCTATAAATACCCCATTTTAATTTCTATTCTTTCACCAAACACATTCCTTTCATTAAATACTTCCAAAATGCCGCACCCTATTACCCTCCTCGCTATAGTGTATGTTGTTGCCGCCGCCATTTATTCGGCTTACGCTCCGGAAGAAGAATTCAGATTCTTGGTCGCAATTTAGTTGTTCGTTGTACCCCTCATGGTCCTAGCCATTGCCGTGGATAAGTTTTGGGGGTAATAGTCTCGAGTTAGGGTTGTTTAAAATGTATCCTTGTTATGTTTCTATGTAATCCTCAATAAATGTGAAATAAAACCTTATTTGTCTTTATGTTTATGAACTAGTCTCGTCATGGTTTTTAATATTTTGTTCGTATTTATGATTCAGAATAATAAAGATGATTCATCCTGTGGTGGCTCTCGCTATGGCTGGGTTGGTGGTGGTCTTGTTGCTATGGCGGGTCAACCTATTAGTGATTCTATGCCTTTTATTGTAATCATTGTAACTTTAGCACTTCCGATGCTAATTATCTCGCTATGTATTAATTTCCGTGGTTTCTAAAATTATCGCTATTTGTGTTTTTCCATACATCTTTCTGAATTCTTAGAGTTTTGTGTTTGTACTATTGTCGGTTTCTTATAATAAAGGTGATGGGTAATAGGTATAGATATCTATTATAGGTGGTCCAAAAGGATGTTTATGAATAGTTTATTTTGTTTCAAGATTTTTGCTTTTGAATGAAAATTGTTTAAAAATCTGAAAAGATAACCGTTCAATTTATGACATGATTCTTCCTAAATTAGACATAGTTGATCAGACTATGTATAATTGAGGACCAAATGATGTGATGATTGGTTCAGTCACAGTGGTATTTATATTTTTCAAAAAGTTTTAGATGGTGTACAACATGTTGTTTTTGTAAAATGACAACATAATTATTTTTTCAAAAGAATTAGAAATTTTTTGTTCATACTTGGTGATGAGTCAGGAATTTCTAGGGTGATACTAGGGTATCTTTGAAATGAATCTTAGGGTTCATATGAGAATTCTTAATAGGTGGTAACAGTCTATTGTTTGGTCAAACTGATGTTAACCAGATTTCTAAGTTGATATTAGTTGTGTTGCTACTTAACGATTATGAACAAGGCAAATGGAATAGAAACTGAAATAGACGTAGATTATGATTATTATGAAAATATTACAAGGTAGAGTTTTCATACGGTGAAAAGATAGCTGTTACACTTAGGTTACATCCATCGTACCAAAGGTAAAATATAAAAGGAAATACAACTTAGAAAGTTTTGAACTAAAGTTTATTTATTTACAACAGGAATTTATTCATCTACTTAAACATAGATATCATTCTTCGATGTTGTTGAGGTCTTTAAAGAGTTTCATCCTCTTGCAACGTCCTTGACCTTCCAGTTGCTGTTAAAGTTTGGGCATTGACTCTTGAAATGCCCTTTTCCACCACATCCGTGGCATTTTACGGTTGATGGCTGTTCTCTTTTGTCCATGGCTTTGCAATTTCTTGTCTTGTGACCTGTCTTCCGGCATTTCTCGCATTTAGCAGTGCAAGGTCCGGTGTGATGCATCTTGCATTCTTGAGACAGGGGTTGATTTCCACGATAACTATTTTCATTAGTAGACGTGGCGATGCAGTTTCTATTAGCTTCCTGCATGAATTCTAGCTGGCGGTGGTAGTTGATGCGGTCTTGTAGATGATTGCGGTAGCAGATGTTGTTGTGGTACTCGCAGTTTTTGGGGAGTGTGGCTTTTCTCTCATTGAGTTTTCGCTTATGATCATTTTTCTTAGGTGTAACACCTTGCTTAATTCCTTGGGTAAGGGTGATAGGAGGTTTTGTCATTTCTTCTAGACTTCTAAAGTGAGCTGGTCTATATTCCGTGAAACTTTCATGGTTATGTTTGCAAGACATAGTCACCATCTTTTCTTCCCTTGCCATATCGTTGCTACTCGGGTGAGTTGCTGTAGTCACTTCGAGTACCACTGCAACGATGTTGCTTACCAATTTTTGGATAGTTTCAGGAGTCATGGTTGTTGTAGGTGCTGGTGAGGTATACATATTGTTCATGTTGGCCATCTTCTATAATTATCACAAGAAACATAGATTTAGAATTCACATAATGTTAGAATAATTCAAATAATAACGTATTCGTATTTCAGTGCTAACAATGTGGTCATAATGCGAAATCAAAACCAATGGAGAATCATAAAATCACGATATGTCTGGGTAATATCGTAGATAAATGATCAATTCTTGGTACAGGATTGCTAAGGAACAAACGATTAATTTACAAAAGCTGAAGTTCAACAACTTTCTCTTCATTCATCAAGTTTTCTTTTGAAAATTTGTCTTATAGAATTCTATGGTTTTGGCCTGGTTATGGCATGTTTAAGGAATCATAATAATCCTAGGTAATATCATGGTAGGTCTGGATATAACCACTGTAAACAACACAGTATTAATAATTTGATTGATAGTTTTTGCAAAACAAACGACACAATGTCTTTTATTAATGCTTCATTAATTTGCGCGGAGTTATTTGTCTACCAAAGAGAGTAACAAATGATGAGATTTTGTATGTGGGTATGAGGAGTCATTATATGCATGCATAGCATTATGATAGAAAAGATTTATTCACAATAGAGAGATATAACAGAAAGAGATTATTATTGATTAAAAGTTGGTTACAAGTTCTGAGAGTTTCAGAATTATTGGAAATACATGAAACATTATCCAAAAAGTATTTGGTTTAGTGGATACAACAACGATATATGTGAACTTTAAGATCAGTTACGTCCTTGACATAGACACTTAATCTCTGCCTCAAGTTTCAGTTGTGTAGCTTTCATTTCTGAGAAGCGTTCCTGGCACATGTTCATCTGATTTGCCAACATGGTTTCTAAGGCGGAAATTTTCTGACCCTGGTTTCTTGCCGTGTCTCTGGCTATCCATAGGGTTCTTTCAATGTCTTCAACTCTACCATGTGTATGACTGTGTTCTCTTCTCGAACTGCGGATTCTGGAATCCAAACTTCTAAGTTCCTGGTCGTAAACGTCTTTCATCTTACCAACATTCATCCCTAATTCGAACACTTCTCGTCTCTCGGCATCTGATCTCCTAAACAGAGTGTCAATGTTACGGTCGTACCATTCGAAACGTAATAGCTGTAACTCTTTCAGCTGTTCAGTGTGAGCATCTAGTGTGCTGGCTTGTTGATAAAGACGAGTCCATATTGAATCACGAGGGTCTATATTATAGTCAGGAGAATTAGGTGAAGATACGTTATTTGGAATGTTTGGAGAATCTGGCTCAACATCCATCCAAGTCGTCCCTTGGTGTGAACTCTGTCCAACCTCGAATGTTGCCTGACCACCAATTAAATCTTCATCTGAATAAGATTCGGTAGCTTTCCTGAGTCTCTGACGTGGAGGTGAGTAAGTAGGTGATGATGGAAGTATCTGAGTCAGTTCCGTATCAGGCTGGGGTTGTGACATTAATACATAAGGATCTTCAGCATCCGGAGTAATCTGATAGGTAGGTGATGTACGAGTAGTACGGAGGGTAAGTTCGGTAATATTAACTGGTTTGGAAGACATGATGCTGTAGTAGTCCGAAAATAGAAATTATAAGTAATTCATACGTTAAAGATGTAATAGTACGGGTGGAATAGTAAAGAATATAAGAGTAATTAACCGGCATGAAAAGATTCTTGTAAAATAATCTTAATAGGTAATGTATTGAGCACGGCAATCTGCAGACACGGAGGTAGTAAAATGGTATGGTGTAAAATCATTTATTTTGAAAATGTAGTTATAGTTCAATGTTTGAAAACATTTGGTTCTCTATAACTCTAGCTCTGATACCAATCTGTAACACCCCCTAATTTATGAGATAACAGCGGAATACTAATTAGGGTGTTACGGTGAGGATCGAAGTTGTAACACCCCAACCCGACAAGGGTAAAGATGTCACACTAATGGTTTCATATCAGATCAAAACAAAGCATACATTTACAGTAATACATGGGTTACAAATGAAATACTGAATACACAAGGTTACAAATGAAACTAAACTAAATACTAAGTCTGCAAGTGCAAATCCTTCTAATAGTCTCTACTTCAGAATACTATCAAAGTCTTCTAAGTCCATAGGTACTCTCCACCCATTCCCAGCTTCCTACTAAAACCTGCCGCAGGAAAAGAAATGCGGCTGAGCTACGAGAGCTCAGTGAACAGATATAACGATAACAAACAGTAATAGAGAATAATGCAGAATAACAGAAACAATGGTCAAACAGATGTAATATGAATCACGGAATAAGTCAATGAACAAACGTAAATGGAAAAGAGAAAGGGATAGTAATCCACCACGAGCCCAGAAACAGATCATACCATATCGTAACCATAAATCTTCAAATCATATAGAGGGGAGACCTCTCAGATAATCAGATAATATGAGGGGTGTCCTCATTCTTCAAATGGAGTAGCTAGCTCCCAGAAATATGTGAAAGGCGTGTATTGCACACAAGCACCAGTCACCAGACAAATCATATCAAATCATGTTAAATCCACTAAACAGAACAGATCTAGGATGCATCCATACGCCCCCCAGAAACATATATAATCATAATCAAGTAATGCGCATATCATAATCAGAATGGGGACGTGGCGGAACATCACTCTACCGCCCTAGAGTCATGCCATTGGTGCATCAATGACACGGACATGGAACCCCCATGCCTAGTGAAATGGCTCGGGTATTAAACTAAGAGTCAGATATCATATCATAATCAGAGGGTCATATATCAAAGGTCAAATCAGATGGTCCATAACAGATGGTTCATAACAGATATATCAGATGAAATACCAAAGGTCCAAATCAGAGTGTAATCAGAAAGGTTCATAATAAAAGGAATCATAGCAATGGCTTTGGGAAAACTTAAACGAATCAGAATCAGAATCATAACCACAAGATAGGACACCCTTACTGAAAAAGGGCAGAGTATCTGTACCTTATTCGATAACAAAGACAACCCGAGAAGAGACGAATCACAAAGCAAAAGATTACTCCCGCTTCTCGGAACCTATACGAATTAATAATTACGTATTACTTTAAGTTCAATTGTATTAACTTACTCCTTTTAGTATACTCTCATTTATTAGTAAGTTTCCATTTTAGACTTATCCAAGATTTATCATACTTAAATATTACAAGTGTTACATAAATATAGCTTAGGGTATTTATTATGATATTTCATAAGTTCAAGGGTAATTATAGAAGCTATAAGTTTTGGGGTGCATTTATGCCATCATTAAAAGATTAGGGTGCAAGGTGTACTTATCATAAGTTATAAGATTTTACATATTCAACCCATTAGTTTGTATAATTACCACTTCAACCCCTTAGTTTACTTAACCTTTCATCATAAGTCCTTTTTACCCTTTTTCTCAGCATGTACTAGTAAACAGACCTCATCTTGTCGTATTTTAAAACCCCATAAGGACTCAGAATAAAATTTCCCAAATATTTACCCAGGTACCTTAATATCTTTACAACACCCTGTAATTTTTCCAGAATTTTTAAACTAGTATAGCTATGCCTCAAAAATCTAACAAATAAACTTGTCCAGATTTCTGCCCAGATTTTACTTACAAAAAGTTTGTGATTACCAACCCTATCAAAACACTTTAGAAAAATCTATAAAAATTCCAGTAATTAGCTAACATGTGCTATATTACTCAGTTCAAAGGAAATGTCCTAATTCGTTATGGTTTTAAAATGATAAATGAAAAACCCGGACTGTTTTCCCAGACTTCACAAATCCGATCAGACATGTGATTTCCCAAAAATCAAAAAGTAGCCTTCTAGGCCTCTAAAAATTACAAACTAAATTTCTCCAGGTAGCCACTTCATTAAACTACAATTTAGACTCCAGAAGCATAAAAATGTACATTCATATGATTAAGTTACAGCCGGTTAAAGTCAGTTAAAGATTCATCTCAGAAGCAGTTTTCAATATAACATGTAATTACTTAGGGTTTTCTTTATCCAATCATTGGTTCTTTATACCAAACGACTTTGGGTGAGTCCAAAACACATTTAGGTCAGATCATATCAGTTTATTACACATTTAGGTCGAATTAATCATCACCCCAAAACAGTTTGGTCGATCCATGTATTAGGTTTTAGGGTTTTAGGTTATGATTTTATGTGAAACCTTTATAAATAATTCGACCAACAAGAAAATAGAACAAAATCAACAAGGATGATTCACCATACCCTCGAAGATCACGTGAAGAACACTAACAACACGAGATTAAATCACCACACAAAGTTCTTCTCCCTCCTTCTTTCTTCTTGATTTGCACGGCAGAAAACAAAACACAATAAAAGGGTCGATTAGGGTTTGTTCCCATGATTCTTATGGATCAAACATGACGAAAAAAAGATTACCTATGATACGAATGAACAAGAACACAACAAAGATCCTCCTTTGGCTGCTGCAACAGGATCGAATGGAAGAGACAAGAGGCTAGGGTTTCTAGGGCTTGGAAAAAGAAACTTCGGTGCATAAAAAAAAGAGGCCGATCATAGGGAGGGGGAAATTGGGCCTTGGGTTTGTTTGGTTATTTTCATGTGTTTAAGGCCCAAATATGGTGTGCTTGTGTGACAATTAAATTCGGCCCAAGGAAACACATAAGGAAAGACGTGTGAATGTTTTATTAATTTCAACCCATATAACTTTCTTAATCGTGCCATACTCTGATTAATAAGTTCTCGCATAATTTCGTTTTTACTTTAGGTTATACGTTCATATTGTATAGTTTCGAGTCATAACATGATATATAACTCAAGTTTTTAATTATAGCGTATTTCATAAGTTCTTACAAGTTCAAAATTAGAGGGTATTTAGTCTTGTCGGATTGTTTAAATTTTGGGGTTTTACAACTCTTCCCCTCTTAAAATGAAATTTTCGTCCTCGAAAATTGAAGTCGCAAAGTGAACGAAGTCGTAGCAAATCGTAACAGATCATCGTAATATTCTCCTGCCCGAGGAGTTTCTTCCAAAAGATCTTCAGACCAAACGTTTCTCATGACTCATATCAAAACGAGGTGGGTTCAAATTTCTCAAAGGAGGCAAATTAAATTGATTCTAATCAAAAGACCACGCAACAAAATGGAGAATAGGCGAATCTTCGGAAAGCTCATATGAACTACGAATAAACTTCAAATAACTTGGCTGTATCAACAGTAGTGAGTTCTAGAAAGAATTTCAAGACTTACAACTGAGGTCAATAGGATTCAAATCGAGAGTTCAAACTCAATCAGATATCTAATGAACGAAAGCAGAGTATACGCATAGGTAGAATGAACCTAACGTCTCACTAATCACGGATAATCCAACAGAGATTCAAATTCTAAACTTCTTAGGTACTCCCCAAGATATCCTATGGCCACAATGAGTGCATGTTATATGGTGTAAGTATTATCACGTTGATCAGGCGTCATAATACTAGCACCACATAAATATGCCTTCATGATGATCATACTTTATCTCAAGTCGTATTCAAAACCACCTATCTTAATCCACCTTGTGCTTCTACAGTCTCAGAGGTCATCAAAATCAAGCACCATAATTAAGAGAAGAACGAACTACTCGAAAAAGTTAACGGAAATCTCAGAATGTCTATCAGAATTTGGTACATCATTAAAAGCATCCGATCATCCATCATTCGTCAAATTTCACATAACAAAACCATCGTCCACCATACGCAGAATGAACACCGAGCGGAATTACTAACAGGGAACATAAATCATTCAGGGAATCCTATCTTAAGTAACGGAAATTTGAGTAGGTCAAGAGGAAATGAATTACGTCATCCATAGCTTCATTCTTCACCAAAATCAACTCTTCCAAACACAAACGTTCACTTCGGAATTATCGTCCATTCAAATACATGATCTTAAACTTCTTCCAAGTCCATGCAGTCTATCGTATAATCATAGAGTGGAAAAGAAATATCGACTCGAGTCTGGTCCCTCAAGCCTTCGGCACTTCTCCTTGGAACTGTGGGGTAGTAACGTGAATCTACGGTATGGTCACTGTGCATTCTTCCGTTCGCTAGTCTGCTTCTGCTCTCAATTCCTCTTAGTACAACTAAGACGAATAGAGAAGCAAGACTGCGTGTCTTCGACAGGTCTTCAGCACAGTTCAGAATTCGCCATCTCAAATTGCCGTCATCGCCGGATGCATGGTAGTGTTGTCTGCTACACTCTCTAGGTGCCAATCAAGTCTGTTTCCTCCAGAATAAGGGTCCTTTTACAAAATGATTTACATGCTCCTCTTTGTGCATAAAACTGAAATACTTCCCGGTGGTTATTCTCAGTTTGTCATCTCCCTTCTTAGAAGTTCTTGTGGTTGCTTCTTCAGTCCTTCAATCATCCACAGAGGTCGTCTGGTACGGAGTTTACAAAGATAGAACGAATCTATCATTGGCACGCGGAAATGGAAAAATGATTACGGGTAGTGATACGGTTAGGTTTACGATAGTTGATACGCTGACGCATAATTTTCTCTTTCTTCTCCATAAACTAATAGGGGTATTCAAAGTAATCACTGAGGTGCACAAGGTCATATTCCATCCGCTTCTTCAATCTCTCAACTTCTATAGCATCATGGTTCGTCAACTGAGATCGGTTCGAATTCGATTTCACTTCTTAAACAGGAGGGAAACGCAAGAGTTTCATCAGAACCACTAGAATATTTGTACAACAAAACTTCCAATGCCAAGCTTTCTAAGAGTGGATAATAGGTGTCAGGGGACAATCAACAATCAAATGAAATCGAGATAGAAGTTTCCATAGCAGGTTAAGCTTAACAGATTTGAGCGGTTAAAGGTTATCATAACGAAAGTGGGATGAAACATATTACTAACGGTCACAAATCAGATACAGTAGTCCCTGGCAGCGTATGAGGGCCGGCCAATCCATATCTTAAAGACCACAAAATTGAATATATCAAAGCAAACGGATTCGTAGGATGAGTACGGTCGTAAAATAGATAGGTAGTTCATATATCAAGGTCAATTACATGGTTCATCAAAGTGTTTAGATAGATTAGTGAACGGTTCAAGGTGTTGGAAATTTGTTTAGTTATTTAACCAAAGTGACAGGTAGGTTGGAAATCATCAAAATACAAACATCGTATAACTGTCAAAAGCGAGGCATATAGAATATCAGAAATCAGCATCATCAGGTTCAGTTAACAGTTTCACATCAAGACACAATTATCGTCTTATCCATGGCTAATAATCACCAGAGTTCTCGTAGGAGTAGAAATGGACTTCGCAAGGACAGAGTAATATCAGATGATACCTTTTTATCCAGCATGGGTAATGAATTAATAGAATGTGTCAACACATTATGGTTAAATGACTTTCGGGATAGTTGGAGAAGTATCAAACAGGTCGGGAGTGATGATCAAAATCAGGTAGTGGTAGCAAAACTTTAACAATCAGAAATCATGGTAGGGAGTTCAAAATGGTTTCAAACACCGAAGGTGAAACATAGGAGGGTAGTCGTCAATGATCAATCAACCTATCCTTTATCAGAATAAAAATCAAAGTTAACTATTCAATATCGACAACGCAAGTCTTATCGTTCAGAAGTGAGAGGAAAACATTCTTATACTCGTTGTTAAAACACCACCAGACTTCTCATGAAAACGGAGATGTTTAAGACGAACTCAGATAGGGTCAGAAGATTCATAGATTATCAAAAGCAAGTAACAGAATGTATCAAGTAGGTTATCGTTATGGAGTTTCTCAGAATACCCGAAGAGACATCAAAAAGATTAACAAAAGAATCAGAGGTCGAAGTCGGAATCTTAGGTGTTGCAAAGCGTGAGCTTAACAAGCAGGGCATAAATCAGAGTGATGCGGAAGCAATGCTACTTAAACAAAAGCCTTATAGTCTACCCATTCCTCACTGGTCAAAACTTAAGTTCCTATAGGGAAATCCTAAAGCAATTCTTAAAGGTTATCTTATGAGCGCATACAGTGGAAACTTAGGGGTCCAAACTTCACAGGTCAAGGGTAAATGTATTACGAGTCGCAGCCTGTTTTCTCTGATACCATAAATTGTAACACCCCAACCCGACAAGGGTAAAGATGTCACACTAATGGTTTCATATCAGATCAAAACAAAGCATACATTTACAGTAATACATGGGTTACAAATGAAATACTGAATACACAAGGTTACAAATGAAACTAAACTAAATACTAAGTCTGCAAGTGCAAATCCTTCTAATAGTCTCTACTTCAGAATACTATCAAAGTCTTCTAAGTCCATAGGTACTCTCCACCCATTCCCAGCTTCCTACTAAAACCTGCCGCAGGAAAAGAAATGCGGCTGAGCTACGAGAGCTCAGTGAACAGATATAACGATAACAAACAGTAATAGAGAATAATGCAGAATAACAGAAACAATGGTCAAACAGATGTAATATGAATCACGGAATAAGTCAATGAACAAACGTAAATGGAAAAGAGAAAGGGATAGTAATCCACCACGAGCCCAGAAACAGATCATACCATATCGTAACCATAAATCTTCAAATCATATAGAGGGAGACCTCTCAGATAATCAGATAATATGAGGGGTGTCCTCATTCTTCAAATGGAGTAGCTAGCTCCCAGAAATATGTGAAAGGCGTGTATTGCACACAAGCACCAGTCACCAGACAAATCATATCAAATCATGTTAAATCCACTAAACAGAACAGATCTAGGATGCATCCATACGCCCCCCAGAAACATATATAATCATAATCAAAGTAATGCGCATATCATAATCAGAATGGGGACGTGGCGGAACATCACTCTACCGCCCTAGAGTCATGCCATTGGTGCATCAATGACACGGACATGGAACCCCCATGCCTAGTGAAATGGCTCGGGTATTAAACTAAGAGTCAGATATCATATCATAATCAGAGGGTCATATATCAAAGGTCAAATCAGATGGTCCATAACAGATGGTTCATAACAGATATATCAGATGAAATACCAAAGGTCCAAATCAGAGTGTAATCAAAAAGGTTCAATATAAAAGGGATCATAGCAATGGCTTTGGGAAAACTTAACGAATCAGAATCAGAATCATAACCACAAGATAGGACACCCTTACTGAAAAAGGGCAGAGTATCTGTACCTTATTCGATAACAAAGACAACCCGAAAAGAGACGAATCACAAAGCAAAAGATTACTCCCGCTTCTCGGAACCTATACGAATTAATAATTACGTATTACTTTAAGTTCAATTGTATTAACTTACTCCTTTTAGTATACTCTCCTTTATTAGTAAGTTTCCATTTTAGACTTATCCAAGATTTATCATACTTAAATATTACAAGTGTTACATAAATATAGCTTAGGGTATTTATTATGATATTTCATAAGTTCAAGGGTAATTATAGAAGCTATAAGTTTTGGGGTGCATTTATGCCATCATTAAAAGATTAGGGTGCAAGGTGTACTTATCATAAGTTATAAGATTTTACATATTCAACCCATTAGTTTGTATAATTACCACTTCAACCCCTTAGTTTACTTAACCTTTCATCATAAGTCCTTTTTACCCTTTTACTCAGCATGTACTAGTAAACAGACCTCATCTTGTCGTATTTTAAAACCCCATAAGGACTCAGAATAAAATTTCCCAAATATTTACCCAGGTACCTTAATATCTTTACAACACCCTGTAATTTTTACAGAATTTTTAAACTAGTATAGCTATGCCTCAAAAATCTAACAAATAAACTTGTCCAGATTTCTGCCCAGATTTTACTTACAAAAAGTTTGTGATTACCAACCCTATCAAAACACTTTATAAAAATCTATAAAAATTCCAGTAATTAGCTAACATGTGGTATATTACTCAGTTCAAAGGAAATGTCCTAATTCGTTATGGTTTTAAAATTATAAATGAAAAACCCGGACTGTTTTCCCAGACTTCACAAATCCGATCAGACATGTGATTTCCCAAAAATCAAAAAGTAGCCTTCTAGGCCTCTAAAAATTACAAACTAAATTTCTCCAGGTAGCCACTTCATTAAACTACAATTTAGACTCCAGAAGCATAAAAATGTACGTTCATATGATTAAGTTACAGCCGGTTAAAGTCAGTTAAAGATTCATCTCAGAAGCAGTTTTCAATATAACATGTAATTACTTAGGGTTTTCTTTATCCAATCATTGGTTCTTTATACCAAACGACTTTGGGTGAGTCCAAAACACATTTAGGTCAGATCATATCAGTTTATTACACATTTAGGTCGAATTAATCATCACCCCAAAACAGTTTGGTCGATCCATGTATTAGGTTTTAGGGTTTTAGGTTATGATTTTATGTGAAACCTTTATAAATAATTCGACCAACAAGAAAATAGAACAAAATCAACAAGGATAATTCACCATACCCTCGAAGATCACGTGAAGAACACTAACAACACGAGATTAAATCACCACACAAAGTTCTTCTCCCTCCTTCTTTCTTCTTGATTTGCACGGCAGAAAACAAAACACAATAAAAGGGTCGATTAGGGTTTGTTCCCATGATTCTTATGGATCAAACATGACGAAAAAAAAGATTACCTATGATACGAATGAACAAGAACACAACAAAGATCCTCCTTTGGCTGCTGCAACAGGATCGAATGGAAGAGACAAGAGGCTAGGGTTTCTAGGGCTTGGAAAAAGAAACTTCGGTGCATAAAAAAAAGAGGCCGATCATAGGGAGGGGGGAATTGGGCCTTGGGTTTGTTTGGTTATTTTCATGTGTTTAAGGCCCAAATATGGTGTGCTTGTGTGACAATTAAATTCGGCCCAAGGAAACACATAAGGAAAGACGTGTGAATGTTTTATTAATTTCAACCCATATAACTTTCTTAATCGTGCCATACTCTGATTAATAAGTTCTCGCATAATTTCGTTTTTACTTTAGGTTATACGTTCATATTGTATAGTTTCGAGTCATAACATGATATATAACTCAAGTTTTTAATTATAGCGTATTTCATAAGTTCTTACAAGTTCAAAATTAGAGGGTATTTAGTCTTGTCGGATTGTTTAAATTTTGGGGTTTTACAGTGAGGATCAAAGTCATAATTATAGAAAATGGCTCAAAAGAGGCGTTTTGAAAATTATTTGTCTACCAAATAATATTTTTGATATAAAGGTAAAATATCTGATTTGTAAATCCCATGAAAGGGTTTGATAATTTGGAAAGAATGACATATTTGATTTTTTTACACCATTTAATTTATCAGAGTATATAATGCCCGCTCCGTGTCTTGTCCTGCTCCGTTAATTACCTGAGATAAACATGCTTAAAGCGTCAACACAAAGGTTGGTGAGTTCATAGAGTTTAATGAAAAACCATTTATTTCAATGAATTCAAGAGTATATCGTAATATTTGAAATAAATTCAAGTATGAGTAAACAGTCAGTTTTCAGTAATTTCAGAGGTGAAGTGATATTCGAAATAAGTTTCAAGTACAGATAAATAGTTCAATTCAATGATTTCAAAAACGTAGTAATAACCATAATAAATGCTAACAGCGATGAAACAAGTAATGAGTGATGTTGAGTATAATCACAAATAAATCTTATATGTATTCAGTTAAGTTCAAGTACTAGATCATAATCCTAGCATGAGGTGGAACTCATGATGTTATGCCTGAGATCTATAATTCAAAGTCTAGTGAAATTCTAATATAGTTGTATCTATATATATGTGATGACACATAATCTCTTATGGATATTGCCCCAAGCCTCATGACACGCAAACATAAACAATGAACCGTAAAATGGAGAGTCACATCAAGTCAATGATGGAAAATAATGCCCTCGAGTTAATAGGTGATTGCCATTCCTATTTTTCTCAAATATAGTGCATCGCGACTAATTACGACTAACCACAAAGGCATTCCGTCAAGTAATTAATGCGATAGGATGTCAAGCCTTTAACAGGTTTCGAAGCTGTCCACTATATTCGCGTTCACAACAAGTGATTAATGGCTCATGATAAATGGACTTTCTGGCAGTAAGGGTACTTAGGCAATATCAAGGTAATGATGTAACTTAAAGTACTTATGCTCTTTTCTAGCAAGTATTCCCATTGAAGTCCAGAAATGATATATAATAATGATCTGTACATTCACAATGTTACTTGAATGTGTATCTTATAAACCAATATCATGCTATAACTAGCATATAATTCTCCTAAAGAGTAATTCAAAACCTATGAGCAGTAATTATGTTTCAAAGTAAATCCTGATAGTTTTCAATGTACTTATACAAATAAAAGTATGTAATTTAGCATGTATCTCCCCCAAAGAGTATTTATAAAACAAGTATAAAAATGGGGCTATGACTCACCTTGAGCGTATCTGACAAGATGGAATTATGAAGTCAAGTAAGATTATGGGAATGATTACGGACACGTCTTCAACACGTGACCTGAATATAAAGGAAGTCTAAGGATCTGACCAAATACGAACGGTGGAATTGATAACGAGAACGAATAACGATTTGATCGTTAGAGTGAGAATGTGATATGCTTAAAATGCCTCAAGTTAAAAAATAATATTACATACAATATTATCTTGTTTTTATGTCAAATCTTCCAAAATATCATTTCCTCGAAACGTATAGTTAAATTGTTCAAAATTTCGTTATATATATAATTAACGTAAAGTTAAATTATAAACAAACTAAATATGCAAAAACGCAAGTGACGTGAAGGGAAATCATAAAATGAAAAATAGAAATAAGAATGTCAAATATAATATGTTGGTCCTTGTCCTATTCCAGTTTTTACACTTTTTACCCTAACGGCGTTAGCGTTGCACCGTTAGTCCTTTATTAAATATAATTTACATTTATAGTCCAATGCTTGTCCAATATAGCATTCTGAGCTTGGAATATCAATTTCTATCCTAAACTTTCTGTTTTGGCAGTCTCAGTCCAAGGATTACACGTTTGGCAGTTTTAGTCCCTTAACGTGAAGGTGCGTTGCAAGTTTAGTCCTTTTTACACAAAATGATGGGAAAAATATTCTAAAAAATTCTATAACTTTATTAAGCTTATTTAAGTCTAATTCAACTGCTTATTTCATAAATTGCTTATTTTTAAGCTACAAGGGCCTTTAACGAATTATAACAAAGCCCATTAAGAAGTTTAGAGGCGAGGGCATGAAAATAGTTTTGGGTATGGACTGGTCTAACACAAAGTCTTATTGGGCTCAAATGTTAGCCCAATTCGGAACAGTAAGTTATTAGATTTTATTTTCTGGAAATTGAATTATAGAGCTAGTGGTTTTGTCGATCAAAATGAGTTTATTTGAACACGATAGAGTGCTTATGGAGTCGAAGTTAAAATACGAAAAATGTAGTTTGCCAGGTCGACTATTTGATCATGCAAAAATATAGGTGTGTTATGTTTACCGATTCGAAAATAATTAGACGAATTTTGGCCTGGTCAAGACATGTTTAAAATAAGTTTTATACTTAGAATAATTTTATAGTTTTTACCCGGTTTGACTTGTATTTGCTTTGGCCTTCGAGTTGACTTTTTATGAATTAGAACGAGTATTATTATGATGATTTCGAGTTACCTAGCCTACCATGAAGGAGGCAACTATATAGAATCGAAAAGAATACTAAACGTGATACGTAAAAACAAATAGAAACATATATGATCGAGTGTGACCAAAAAAATGAGTGCATGGAATTGTAAAAACATGAGACATGAATTAAGGATGATCAAGAGGGACTTACAACACCTCTTAGGTGGGTATTGGACTCAAGGAGAAGACTAGAACACAAGGACTTCAACACACATTCGCTAATACACTTATACATTTGATATACATATAACCTGTCGAAAATCTTCCAAACGAATGAATGATAATTCCTGGTCTTCCAGTGGAGTTTTTATGAGTGAATGGGAGGTTAGAAAGGTGATATTTGGTGAGTTATAGAAGGTGATGAGATAGAAAGACTTATATACGCAAATATGTACTCGTATGAATTTTAAAACGATCACAAAACATTCTCCACTTGCTTCCACTGTTCCTGTCAGTGAATGAGAGGTTCCCAAGATGTTTTTCTGATATACAAAGACTTTAGAAGGGTTTGTGAGTGAGTAAGCAAAGTTGAAATTGGTTTGTGCAAACCTATATATGTCGACTAACATTTTATTAGGTGCAAAATTCGATTTAACGCGTGAGACTTGATATATTGTTGTTAAAACCGATCCAACATCGTGCCAATAGACTAGAAATATTATTAGGATTGTATAGAAACAAGTTCGAGTCGAAATGATTAAGTTTTGGATTTTTGGTATTTATCGAATGGGTTGGTTTTTGGCCAAACGTTTTGCCTTTCAAAAACACATCAAAGTTCAACATTAAATTCTGAGATTCGACACACATATAGTTGGGTAGGAGGGGAATGAGATGGTATAAAAATATTACTATGTCGCATTTAGAAATGGAGCAAATGAGAGGCTTTTTGGAGAGGTTTTCTAGTCGACATATACATAAAATCATAGAATAAAGTTGGGCTTTTAACTTGGGCTGATGAATAGTACTCGCTGGATTTAGTTGGGCTAATGATTTTTGGCCCGTTTAGGATTTAATTAAGGATAATTAACTTTCGTAATTATCGTTGAACTCGTCCTGTCATTTGGTAATTTTTGTGATATCGTAATCACAACCAAATAAGATAATAAGAAAAATTTCAAATTTCCCCGTAAAAATGGGAATCAGAAATAATGCCGGAGATTAATATATAATTAACCGTTGTTAATTATAGGAACTTTTGTAGTTTGCTACAATTAACGAAATTAATCCCATCATTCAGTCTATCCACAAGATTGTGCATCAAACTTCCCACCAAACACTTCCCGCCAGAACACTTCCCACCAAAATATTGGCAACAAAATTTCCAACCAAAACGTTTGTATAAAATATCTGCTCTATCGTCATAAACACATTATATACACTCTTATCCTCAAAACCACTCAACCTCACAACTTCTTATCTTCACACCAATTTTAAAACCTGAGATGCAGCGATATAATCCTTTTATGTGTTCTTGTGGAATAGGAAATATAAAACTAAGAAAATCACATAAAAAAGATACATATGGATGGGAATATTATGCATGTCATCTTTCGAAGGTGAACAATCATACATTTCTTATTTATGTAAATATACAAACAATCATAACATTTCCTTATTTATGTGACAGCCAAGAGAAAAAGATCATGGATGTGGATATTTTATGTGGAAGAGTGAATTTGATGACCGGTTACGTGTAATCTCTTCTGCTTCAACATCTCAAGGTTCTGGATCTGCACCAACAGAGTGCTCAAACTGTAATTGCAAAGATCTTAGGATAAACAAGCTGGAATCACAAAAATAGGTGCTAGAGACAAGAGTAAGGATGCTGGAGGCAAAGACTTGAAATGGCAAGGAATCCCGACGAACACGACCACACATGTTAGTTGGATGCAATACTCCGTGAGCTGTTAGGTGACATGGAAAATCTTCGTATGTAGTGTTGTTGTTGTTGTTGTTTTTGTTGTTTGTTGTGTTATTGTTGTTTTTGTTGTTTGTTGTGTTATTATTGTTGTTGTTGTTGTTGTTGTTGTTGTTGTTGTTGTTGTTGTTTGTTATGTTATTGTTGTTGTTGTTGTTGTTGTTGTTTGTTGTTTGTTGTGTTATCATCCTGACTCATTCGTTTAACATCTCATGCATAATGATATCATCTCTACTCATTCGTTTAACATCTCATGTATAACGATATCATATCGACTCATTCGTTTAACATTTCATGTATAACGATATCATGTCGACTCATTTGTTTAACATCTCATGTATAACGATATCATATCGACTCATTCGTTTAACATCTCATGTATAACGGTATCATATCGTCTCATTCGTGAAGAAGACTTCTCGTACATTAAATGTGTTGAGAATTATGTAAAGGTGGTGATCTCGACTATTATGAACTAGAGGATAATTACATGGAAGCGGGATCTCCTGAGCTCGAATCCGGTTCTAAACCTGTATTTGAAGACGGTTTAGATCTGAATATTGATGAAATGGTTGGGATTCTCGGGATCATAAGATTCTTCAAACACTAACTAATCGGGAGCAGGTTCTCGGGATCGGAATTATTTTAAAAAATTTATAACTAATTTAAATCATTTAATATTAATTAAATAATTTAAATCATTTTTAATATACATAAGATAAAGATAAAGGAAAAAACTGTTAGGGACGACATTGTCGTCCCTTTTTCACGAAAATTAAAACACCCCGCCAATATTTTGAAGAACCCGCAACAGTTAGGAACGACAATGCTTTTTTTCCTAAGTGTTATCCAAAAAAAAAAAAAAAAAAAAAAAACACGCATGCCCCTTTCTTCTTCAATTCGACACCACATTCGACACCACCAAAACCACCTTCAACACCACTATTACCCGAAACCACCACTTACATACGCACCACTGCCGTGAACCACCGACGGCAGCAACACCACCACCTCCGTGAACCACCGACGGCAGCACCATTGTTTAATTTTGTTAATTTGTTTTGTGTAAAGGTATGTCTTTTTTGTTAATTTCATTTTTTAATTTGTTTTGTCTAATTTTGGTTTGATAATCTTGGTTTCTTTTGTGTTGTGTTTGTGTTGGTTAGATGGCAGCACCACCGCCGTGAACCACCGACGGCAGCAACACCACATACAGCCGCAGCAGCAGCTCCCATCGAGTATTGTTTTTGTTTAGTATAAAGTTTAAGTTATCGAGTATTGTTTTTGTTTAGTATACATTTACTTATGTTTATGTTTGTGTAGGACCACCGCAGCAGCAGCTCCACCATGTGCAGCCGGAAGATCTTTAGTCTAAAGGTATTTTTTTATTGTCTTAATGTGTTTTGGGACGACAATGTCGTCGTCAAAAGTTTTTATTAATTAATTTGGTTAATGTAAGTTTGGTTGTTTAATTTAGGTTTTTTTATGTGTTTGTGTTTGGTTAGCTGGGAGAGCCGGGACAGCCCCACCTCTTTTCCTCTTTTCTTCTCTTCTTCTATTTCAGCCGTGAATTGAACTAGGCATATAATTTAATTACTTTGATGGTTGCGTCTTCTTAGTAATATGTTTTTGTTTAGTATAAAGTTTAAGTTATCGAGTATTGCTTTTTTTTAGTATACATTTATTTATGTTTATGTTTGTGTAGGACCACCGAAACAGCACCACCTCTCTTCTTGTCTTCCTCTCTTCTTCTCTTTTAGCCATGAACCAGCAGCTCCCATCTAGTATGTTTTATTTATTTCCATATTTTGTTTTTGTTTATTTGTATATAATTTAATTAGTAATGTATTTGTTTTTGGAATGATATTGCCTTTGGTTATTATTGTATTTGAATGTTAAACTTGCATGTGTAAATGATTTTAGGATTTTAGTGATTAATTTTGGACAACCCCATCTGAAATTAATCATCCTATACAAAACCCGTCCGAAATTAATTTATTAGAAATTAATTTCGGAAAGTCCCCTGTTTGGGACTGCTTTTTGAATATTTTGTCTCATTTAGGATATGGATGGGTATAACTGTTTTACTATTTGAGAGAAATTCGATAGTATTTCCCTTTCACTCCTACAAATATGTCTTTAATGAACATATTTGGGGAGTTGAGGGGAAATGCTGCCAAATTTTTTTCAAATAGTAAATCGGTTATACGCATTCATATATGAGACGAGACATTCAAAGAGTGGGTTAGGATTGTCTTCCATAGTTGCACTAGGTAATCAAAACAGTTCATAATTACGCCTTTTCATGTTTGAATGTGTTTATTTGCATATGTGTATATGTGTGTATATATATACACACACACACATTATATATAACAGGAGGCATTACACGTAGATAATGCCACATAAACGCTACCTCAATGCCACATAATCAATTTCAATGCCACCTAATCAATTTATGCCACCCAAGCAAGCCTTTTCCATTAACAGGAATTTGTTTAAAAAATATGACACAAATGAGAATCGAACCCTGGTCTTGCACAACAACAACCAACACTCCAACCGGTGGACCAAGCCATTTTTTGTGTTTAACATTGGAAAACAAAGATGTCATGCTTAAAGATTCAGCACAACATCTAAACAAAGGCAATAAAACATAAATCATTCCACCTCTAATTTTTGCCCTACTCGCCATTTTCGCCGCCTCCAAAAACAACCGAATATTCAAGATCTCTCATTAAATCCTTAAACACAAGTCCACCGAATGATCTCTTGATTTAACCCTAATATGTAATGCTTCATTACTTATCAATCAAATTCGATTTCAGAAACTAGAATTATACGTGAGATCCTTCCTTTGTTTGTTGGTTGTCTCATAAGTTTCTGCCTTACAACTCTTTTAATTTCGTCAGTTTGATGCTGCAAAGTTGAGGAAGCTGCGGCCAACTTTCAAGGAAGATGGTGGCAGTGTTACAGCCGGCAATTCATCTGGCATAAAGTAAAGAATTTCTATCATTCTTTGAATCAATATTTTACAATCTTTTTTTATGAATAATGATGACATTGTATTCTTATTATAATTCAATCTTATTTGTTAAATTTTGTATGATTAGAAACCTGGATCAAAGGTTTTGTACTTGGGTGCTGCCTCCGGAATCACTCTCTCATGTGTCTGATGTTGTTGGCCCGGTAAGTTATCTTCTTCAAAGGATTAACTCTTTTTTTATGATTATGATAGTTGTCTAAGTTGCTCATCTTATTCGTGTCCTTGATTACACTGTCAATGACATCCCAAACAAGAATGAAAATTAGAACGTATTCTCTCTTGCTATGAGTTTGTTCTGTTTGGGTGATTTGTATCATTGTATGGTTTTGATTAATGTACTTTTGGTTTTGTTGTACTAGGTATATGATTGTGACGAAATGTGAATCGGTGTCGCCTCCTTTGGAGGCAGAGATTATATGTATAAAGTTATAGTATATATTTATTATAGTTCTTTTATATGAAGTGAATTCAGGTTGGTTTGGACTCGATTGAATTGAATTTGGACTTTTGAAACTCGGATTATTCGATATTAAACCAAATAAGTAGATTTTTACCATTCCGAGTGCTTGAAAAATAAAAATTCTAGAACATATTATTAAAGAACCCTTAACTAATTTAGAAGACCTAAAATATATAGAAAACCTCAAATGTGATATCAACAATCTGTGTATAAAGTACAGTCAGGTAAATCATCTCAACTTCACTATATAAAGCTCATTTGTTGCCTATGTTTCTTGCAGTTTGGCACTTAGCTTAGCAATTAAAGTTGTCAAACACAACACAATCACACAAAGGATTTTGTGGGTTTAAGACTTTAAGGTATTTATTTCTAAACTGAATTATGTTCATGTTTTTGTGTGTATTTTTTTTTTGTGGTATTGGTTTAATTTTTACGTTTTTGAGTGAATCTTCATGTGGGTTGTGCTCAAATTCTAAATTAAGGTTAAATAGTTGACGTGATGATCATATTGTGTGTTTGTTAGAATATGTAAACCCGTTAAATTAAGGTGAAATAGGTATCATTTATTGTAAGGCCTAAACCCATTAAAGTACTTTGAAATAATCAAGTATTCAACAAATGTTGGCACTTATTACCCGTTCTTAATGTTTTTTTGCCGTTAAAGTTTGTAATAAAATATAATAAGTATCATCATTGCTTCCTTTGACGTTTGTTTTTCATGTTATATATCAGACATGGGTCCCGATTATGGTGTATTAAATGCCAGAGGTTTAGGGAAGGGTCAACTTGGTGGTGTCATTTTTGGTACCAATAAGACAACAATCAATGAATGTCTTTCCAAGCAACTCTTTGGTCAGTTTTTAAAATTTACCCAAAATCAGTACTTTTTAGGATATAGTAAATATTTGGATTTTACTCTAATATAAATTACTGAAATTGTAGCAGGTTTACCAGGTTCACACTTTGGGTATGTTAAAAAAATCAAACCCGACCTCCCACTATTTCTATTCAACTATACTGGTAGAACCCTACATGGCATCTTTGAGGCTGCAAGCTCGGGCCAAATGGCACTTTGTTAGAAATGAAGCTGAGCGATATTTACGTGAATTGGAGTAGACAACTAGAATGCGTATAACGCAAGGACTGCTAATGTAATATTCAAATAGTTGTCATATGTTAGGCCTATAAATACCCCTCAAGTTTCCACTTGAGGGGTGTGAGAGTGTAACTTCATTTCCATATCAATAATATCTAGTTTTCCTCTCCACCTTCTCTCTAATTTCTCTCTCTAAAACCATGGCTTATTTCCGCCAACCTTGACCTCCTGAACATGTATCTTGATCATTACAATTGGTATCAGAGCTAACCAGGGGTGATTCGTGGGGTTTTGAGGTGTAAAAAGTGATTTTGGTACGGTACTGTTCATCGAGTTCACTGTTCATCAGATTTGTGTGATCGAGGAAGTCATTTGATCGAGCTTGCTTGCCCGAGTTAGGGTATAGTCGAGCAACCTTGTTGATCGAGTAATTCAGTTTTTTGATCGAACTAGGAAATTTGATCGAACTAGATCAAAGCTTCTTTGCTCGAGTTACAATTTTGATCGAGTTAGATTAGACTTTCTCGATTAAAGTTTTTTTTGCTCGAACTAGAATTGATCGAGCTACTAAGTAACCTTCTCGAGGAAGCAATTTAGTCGAATTACTCTTGTTGATCGAGCTAGGATTTTCATCGAGCTACTCTTTGATCGAGATAGATCATTGATCGAGATAGGTTTGATCGAGATATTGATCGAACTAGAATTGATCGAACTAGGAATTGATCGAGCAACTTTCGTCGAACTTCATTTTGGATGATCGAACAACTCTCTCATCGAGCAACTCTGTGATCGAACAACTTGGTAGTTGAACAAGCTCTTCATTGAACAACTCTCTCATCGAAGAACTTTTTGATCGAACTAGTTTTTCACCGAAGAACTTTTTTGATCGAACTAGTCATTCACCGAAGAACCTTTTTGATCGAACATGGATCTCATCGAACTATCACTTGATCGAACTTCTTGTTCAAACTAACATATGATCGAGAAACTTTTCATAATCGAAGCATCTATCTTGATCGAACCAAGTCATCTTGATCAAACTAGTCGAGCCAAGGAAGTAGTCGAACGAGCAAGAGCACTTGATCCAATATCTAGTCGAACATGTGAAGTTATTCGAGCAACCTTCTAGTCGAATCTTCTCAAGTTCGGTTTATTTGAAGTCTTCTCGTGTGGCACTTGAAGTCTACGGTTTGAATAAGGTGTGAATGATGAAGTTTATAAGCCACTGAGTTGGTATATTGAAAGTTTTCACGTGAATATGTGGTTTGCAAGAGATGTGCATGAAACATTATATAAGTTTATTATTACATACGTGTACATTCAGTGACTTGCATGTAAGCAAAGTAGCATGAGACACATCAACTATTTGCATGAGACATGTTTCAATTTTTGAGGCGTCACTCTCTTACAAGTTCGTTTCACGTGTGACGTGTTGGTGACAAGAATGTTGCGTGTTGTTGTGTTGCTGAGTTGACCACCATCCACTTTCTATCATAAAAAGTGAGTATTGAGTATCTATTATAATATAGTAAAGGTATTAAAATATAGTGAAGGTGGTTCAACAACTGTTCAATATTATAAAGAGTTTGTATCCCACACCAAAATCACAAAAATATTACCGGTCAACATCCTCAAAACACCACGTATAGCTTAAACGATCCTGATCAAGATTCACTATCAAAAGACAATGGCTAATGTTTACAATGAAATGTGACTACGGGGATGATTCATTATTACTTATTTGAAGTTGAAGTGGAATATCACGGGTGCGTGTACTTAGTATCTTGAAGATATCAGGGTGGTTGGATGCATGATTCTTCGAGATCCTTGTTTGGGCACTCATGGGAGCAGTGATTAAGACTTGAGCTATCTAGTTATACCTGATGTAAGGAGTTACGTTGTTGTGCTCACAGTGTATAGCTATCACTTTAAAGGAGTTACGTTGTAGTGCTCAAGTGTCACAAAAAGCTGTGGATAATTCGAGAGAAGTTCATATACAATTAAGGATGGTCGGATGGGTATATGATTCTACCTTTATTGAAATTCTTAGTATTGATTCTTAGTCACACTATCGTGCAAGTTTAAGTCACAAGTCTGGGTTATTTTACTTCAGTTTCAAGTTCGTCATAGTGGGTTTTCTCTATCAGTAGTCACTACAAACAGCCGTTGTTGTTGATCCAAGAGGTTTGATAAGAGGTTGGTCTGAAGAGAATTGTAGAGAGAATAGTTATCGACATCCACTCATGGGGTATTGATTTGTATGTTGCTTCCAGTTGATATGCTTATGTACACATATGTAGGATGAGTCCGAAAGATCGTCATCATCCTGGAGGGAGAAATGTGGGAATGTGTACATCGGGGCTTTTATTGAAGAACTGAAAGCATTCTATGTGAGTTGAAGATGTCGATATGATGCTCCCCAAACAAACCTGTGAAAAACTTCTTCTACAAGCATCAGGGCTATATCAAACGGGTTGTCAATTTGGGAGGGAGCATGTAAAAGAAATGGCTTACTAATTGGGAGGGAGTAATAACCCAATTAGATCATTACAGTGATTCTGCAAGTAATTCAAGCAAGCTGAGAAAGATACGAGAAGATCAAGAGCTGTGAAGACATCCCCAAAGGAAACTGCTCTACTTCAGCATTGTATTCATCATTGTTATGTACTTGTTAGGAATCATTGTAACCAATTCACGTATATCTCCAGCTGGAGGGAGATTGTTAGAAATGAAGCTGAGCGATATTTACGTGAATTGGAGTAGACAACTAGAATGCGTATAATGCAAGGACTGCTAATGTAATATTCAAATAGTTGTCATATGTTAGGCCTATAAATACCCCTCAAGTTTCCACTTGAGGGGTGTGAGAGTGTAACTTCATTTACATATCTCTCTCTCTCTAGCTTTCTCTCTCTATATCTAGTAGGTAATTAGTGGTTTATTATAGTAGCTTAATTCATAAAAGTGTAAAACAACAAGTGGTATCATTCGCCTAGGGGTAATTTAGGTTGTTAAAAGATTAGATATAAAAAGAAAAAAATTAAAAACCGACGAGTTACTGGAGTTCATCGAGTTAACTACTTTAGTCTAGTTACTGGCGTTCATTGAGTTAACAACTTTAGTCGAGTTACTGGAGTTCATCGAATTAGTCAATTTAGTCGAGTTACTAGTTTTCATCGAGATAAACTACTTAGTCGAGTTAGACCAAGTAGTCGAGTTACTTTGATCGAGTTACTACATTTGATCGAGATACTCTACTTAGTCGAGTTAGACTAAGTAGTCGAGATACTAAACTTGATCGAGATACTCAGCTTGATCGAATTACTCAAGGTGATCGAGTTGCTCAAGGTAATCGAGTTACTCCTTGTAATCGAGTTACTCAAGGTAATCGAGTTACTCAAAGTAATCGAGTTACTCAAGGTGATCGAGTTACTCAAGGTGATCGAGTTACTCAAGGTAATCGAGTTACTCCTTGTGATCGAGTTACTCAAGGTGATCGAGTTACTAAGGCTAATCGAGTTACTTGTGCAATTTTACAACAATCCTAACAAGAAAAGAAGTTTTCATGAAACGTTTATTCAAACTTCTTAATCTTAAGCAAAATTTTACACACTTATTACCCGTTCTTAATGTTTTTTTTCCGTTAAAGTTTGTAATAAAATATAATAAGTATCATCATTGCTTCCTTTGACGTTTGTTTTTCATGTTATATATCAGACATGGGTCCCGATTATGGTGTATCAAACGCCAGAGGTTTAGGGAAGGGTTAACTTGGTGGCGTCGTTTTTGGTACCAATAAGACAACAATCAATGAATGTCTTTCCAAGCAACTCTTTGGTCAGTTTTTAAAATTTACCCAAAATCAGTACTTTTTAGGATATAGTAAATATTCGGATTTTACTCTAATATAAATTACTGAAATTGTAACAGGTTTACCAGGTTCACACTTTGGGTATGTGAAAAAAATCAAACCCGACCTCCCACTGTTTCTATTCAACTATACTGGTAGAACCCTACATGGCATCTTTGAGGCTGCAAGCTCGGGCCAAATGAACTTAGACCCGTATGCGTGGATTTCTGAAGGCTCACAAAGAACACAATATCATGCCCAGGTACATCATGAGTCTCTTGTGTTATGTTTGACTTTTCCATTGTGTTTGACCTACATGGAAGCCTAGGTATGCACGTGCACAGTTTGTAGCGTAAAAAAGTTTTAAAAATAACAATAATAAGTACAGTTTTCTCTTATATTGCAACTTATAAAGAAATTTTGTTGTGTAGTTCATACCCTGGATCCTTCATGTACTTTTACTTTTAGGGGGTATTTGGGTTTAAATTTGGACTGAATAATCAGTTTTTAGAATGGGTGGATAGAAAACCTTTGCTTTTGGTTATCTGATTAATCATGTGCCTAATGGCGTGTTTATCGACCCATTTTATTAAAGTAGATTATTATACTCCTTTTATATAATCAGCTTTTAAATCCATAGACAACCTTTCATTGATGCTTATATGATGCAAACTATCTTATATGAAAACCTGATTTTGTGAATTAGGTTCAAATAGTGTGAGGCTGCATTGCACAGGGTTAACCGAGAATCAATTTAAGCCCATAATAGCCGACAATTACTATACTTCACATCATTTCTGGTTTGAGTTGGACCGTGCCCAAACTAACAAGCTATTGTTCTTATTGTCAACTCAAGCATTACCCGGTCCATGTGCAACACTTACTCCCACAATCAAGTTAAAACCGAAGCGAGATGTTGTTACTAAATCAGCAGCTCAAATTATTCATGAGCAGAATGGAAAGTAAGTATCATTGTGTTTTGATTTAATTATGAATTTGAAGTGATTTGTGTTTTAAGAATGATGATTAATTTATATTAAGAATTATAATTTGGTTTGCTATGTTAAAAAAAATAATAGTTAGTATACTGATTATTGTGCTGTTAAGTTGCAAAACTACTTTAAAACCCTCATCCAAACACCCTTAGTACGATTTGTATTTGTTAGTTTTGTAATGAATATTGTGTTTATTAATTGTAGCATGGCACCTTCTGCGCGAACGGCGATGACAAGAAGGGTTCACCCATTGGCTTCTCTAAACCCATACCAAGGAAACTGGACAATTAAAGTTCGTGCCACAGCCAAAGGACCAATGCGACACTACAGGAATGCGAGAGGGGAAGGTTGTGTATTCAATGTGGAACTAACCGATGGAGATGTAAGTTTACATCCAATGAATCTATTGATATTTTGTTTAGTTAATACTATGCGCTGAGTTTTGGATCGGGATTAAAACTGGTGTTCAACCTTAAGTAGGACTGACTGGACCAGGTAGGACTTACCCACATTCCTGTAATCATAACCATAATTGACTGGATTGAAACCAATCATGTAAATTACCTGTAAAGAAGCTACACAATTAAATATCTTCACAGTCATCAAGATCACTTTACAGTTCAACATAAATAAGTAGGTATAGGTGGCTTAACGGGTGGTTCGTAACAAGTCAATACAAGCTGCTTCGCCTACGGGTTAAAATGGGTCATGTTGAGCGGAAGAGCTTTTCATTCAAAAAAAAAAAAAAATTCCGAGCAAACAAGATGTTAGGTTTACTTACAAAAATTGAATTTTGCAAAGAATAGTCTAATACAGTGTATGAAATGTATAAGCTACTCAAAGAGGCATGGTATCCATGATTGAGGGAAATCTTTACAGATTATGCCAGCTAATGCCACGTTACTTTGTTAGGATCTATGACTTATAGTAGTGATTATCAACTTAGGGTCTGTTTGGGTTTGCTGATTGATTGCGTGGTTTTGTAACCTTACAACAGGTTTTACCTCTCGAGGGATCTCAAGAGGCTTACAACCCCACCAGGCAGTGTACCTGACCGATGTAGTATAGTGTAGTGGTAAGTACGGGGGATTGATCGTTCTCCACAGGGAATAGTGTTCGTTAGGTATGAAAGGCTACTCTAATTAGGTCTAAGGGTTGAGGAAGATTCTTTTTATGTTTTTATATTTTTATGAAAGCAAGTAAAATCTCGGTTTTGATAGAGTGGGTGGAATTAGTTGCTAGTTAACTAACCCAAATTACTACGAATGCAAATAAAATAAAATAACAAAAATGAAAATGTGGTGAGAAACTTATGTGTAGAGAAATGTGTTTACTTAGATTTCCTTACTCCCTAACTATCTTTTACCGGTTAATTAGTGTGTATTAGTTGCGTGGATGACGGGTGTATTCCTTAATACCATTCGTGGGGTGGCGTACTTACTTCCCCAACTCTACAAGCTCCTACTTCACTCCTATGTCGAGCCGGCTAGGAAGCTCCTAACATGGGATCACTAGAATTCGCTTGTGCATTAAATACAACCATAAAAACCTTTAGTACGCATTTGGTTCATGTTTCTTAAGACGTTCAAGCAAGTTACCGAATAGGAAGTTAGCCAGTTTTCTTAAGCCTAACATAGATAAACAATCATCCAATACAACTAATAACACACTAACAACCAATAATCAATAGCTAAGTTTCATTAGATCTAAGCAAACACAAGATAAATTTAGCCTAACATGTTAAACAAAAGACAAGAATAAGATAGAATCAAACAACACATAGACATATTGAATGATTAATTGATAACTTATCTTTCAATGAAACATGGAAGATCTCAAGGCAAAAAGCCCTGAAAAAGTAGCTGAATTCGTCCTAGGGTTTTCTCCCAAAATTCCACACACTAAGCTCTCTTTAATGACAAAAAATTAGAAAACTATATATAGATTTTTGGATCTGACGGCGTCACCTTATGGAGTGTGACGCCGTCACCTCGCCGCTTTTAGGGTTCCCGGATGACCTTCTTGACGCCGTCCCTCTTTAGCTCTTCAAAAATCCATTCTGGCTTATCAAGGCTTGACGCCGTCTAACCATGAACGTGACGCCGTCCCCTTATGATTTAAGCCGTGACGCCCTCGATCAAGTTAAAGCGTGACGCCGTCAGAATTCACATGCTATTTTCACTGGCCCGTCATGAGTAAATTTCACGTCCAACTTTTCTTGCCAAGGCATGACGCCGTCTAGAGTAATTCTTGACGCCGTCAAGAGTAACTTTTAGCCGATTTTTGAGACTTTGCCGTTTTCTTCACTTTAATGCTCCAAAAACGTCCAAAATGCCTCCTTTTCCAGATTTCTCCTCAAAAGTACCTAAAATGACAAAAGGAACGATTTAGGGCAATATTTGATCAAATAAATACGATTTAAGGCTTAAATGACCCCTTAAAAGCGGTACACTTTTCGCTTCATCAAATACCCTTACACTTGAGATTTGCTTGTCCTCAAGCAAATGCGCTTTTATTCTAATCAAAATACAAGTTAGGGGTCATTTAATGCTAACATAAAAGTAATTACAACAAATATTCGTTCCACTTCAATCATAATAAGCACGGAGATTATAAACTAGCACCTCACAAGTAGTGTTTAGATACTCACATCTCTCAAGTGTCATCAAAATAAATCTCATAAATGAAAACGGAAAATATCTCTCACTACCTGTCATAGCAAATAGATTACCATAGGCTTGGGAAAGGATCGAAAACCTCCTCCACTAGGCGTAAGCACCTAAGATAAACTATCAAAGAGGGCTTTTAAATGGGTTATAACGTAAGGTGTAGGGAAAAGGAAAACACGGTTTTGTTGGATAAAGGATATTTTACTGGTGGCGAGTTAAAAATCTTGATCAATTACATGTACTATACAATGTTGCTAAGCCAAGACTAGACTCGATCTTAAGCTAATGATAAAATAACAAAAACATAAAATAAACATAAAATAAAACGGGATGGTAGTCCGTATGTTTTTTCTATTTTTCTTTTTCTCATTTTTTTGTATTTTTCTTGATTTTTTCGAATTTTTTTTTTTTTTTTTTTTTTTTTTTTTTTTTTTTTTTTTTTTTTTTTTTTTTTTGCATACACTTTTGCCCTACCATCCAAAATAATACATCATAGGGGCATTGCATTCCCCTTACACTTGAATTTTTACATAACTTTACAAATACTAATCTAATGACTCGAATTAAGATAATTGAAAAACTTGGAGCACTTTTAAAACATTTAGCACATATGGGGGTAATAAATGATGTTCTTCCCCATTACTCCATTACACTAGTACTTTACCCATGAGTCCCAATCGTCCCAAAACAATATGTACAAGGATATGACTCGACTTAGCAACCATGTAATCAACTAGATAATTAACTTGGGTTTAAACAAATGTTGTAACAATAATGCACTAAAAATGAGTGCATACAAGGTAGGCTAAGGCGATTTGGGTGTACATTTAAGTGGGGTGTAACAAATTCTTCCTTTAAGTAAAATGCTTAAAGGTCGAAACGAAAAGATAGGCTCTGAGGGGTGTACTAGGGTATCGTGTACTAAAAATGAGTACAACGCAAAAGGTGTGGGAGAATTACTTGACCAATGTAGCCAAAGTAATTATAACAAAAACACAGGTGTAAAACAATGGGTTAATCCTAATGCCTCTTATCATGTAGTAAATCTAACTACACGAATGTAGTCTCACTTGTGGCCTTGGAATGGTCCTAACGCAAGTTCTAGAATCTAAGTGCTACCGGTACACACATCATAGCATAAATGCTTTTCCTACCAATTCTAGGGTCGAACCTCACATATTTGGGGGTGGAAAATTTTTAGTGGTACGGTTTTTGTGCTAGTCATATAACTCCTATCCGTGAGACGCTCATTAGAACTAAAGTTTCACTCCTATATGTTGTAAAAAATTTTAAATTTGGCACTAAAATTACCTTAACAAGTATTTCTCTCAGTTTTATTACACATCTACCATCAAACAAACAAAAATCAGGCGCAATTGTATTCTCTAAAATCGTACTTTTACCCTCCCTTACACTTAAGATGAACATTGTCCCCAATGTTCAAATAATAAGATGTAAAAGCAAAAAGTAAAAGAATGAAATCAAATACTCCCCTGATTCGCTCGGTGGATAATGAAATTACACGGTTAAATCTTCCTCCAAAGAGAATGTTGAAGCTCCATGACTAATGCATCACCATAAGCTTGATTCCAAAAACATCTCCTTGTCCAAAATAACCTGTTAAACCTGAGAAAACAAACACGAAAACCTGCATAACATCGGCGGGAAAAATCTATATATAAGGATATAATGCTTGTGGAATGATAATTTTGCAGATTCCTGGAGATTATAAGTTGGAGATTTAATAAAAACTTTTTATGAAAACAAAACTTTCAAAAATTTCTGGAAATTAAATCTGACGCCGTCAGGTTATAACCCCTGACGCCGTCAGAAATGACCTGACAAAAATTTTCGTTTTAAGTTTCCGGAAAATTTCTGAAAAAACTTTTACCTTACTTCCTGGAAATCCTGCAAAACATCATTATGACTCGATACAAGCATTTGACTCAAACAAATACTAATATGTATGCTAATTTATTATTATTACGATTCATGTTAATTTGTGTTCTAATAAACCGATTTAGATTTCCCTTACACTTATCTTTTGCAAAATACCTTTATATGTAGTTAAGACGAAGTTAAAAACAACATAAAGCATTTTCACAAATTAGTTTTTAACATGAATCAATAATAATAAAAATTAAACACACATACGGAAACAAATAAAAACAAACAAACAAACAAATAAACACACAAAGCAAATAAATAAAATAAATAAAGCTTGGGTTGCCTCCCAAGAAGCGCTTTTCTTTATTAACGAGTCTTGTAGCTAGACTCAAAGTCACGCTACCCTATGTAAGTAAGCTCGTCATCGAGGACGTCTTTAGGGTTAAGCTTGGATTGAAGTTTCCTATTGGTTCGCTTAGTACGATATATCTTTTCAAACTTCTCTCCATCCGGGTCATACAACGTCATCTTAATATGCCATGACCCATCTCCATCTTTGGGTGGTTTATCCCAATTCCATTTATGATCATCTTCCTCACTAATCCACTTATTCATTCCTAGGTTAATTGGCAAAACTCCTAGGAAATCAATCATCCTTCTAAAAACTAGAGGGTCTTCAAATGGATCCAATTCGGTGTCCCTAGCCAAGAGTTGCTCCACCGAATGCGTTCGGTTAACAAAGTCCTCTTCTAGGTAAAATGGGCGTTGGGGTCCTATGAAGTCTCTATCAATCCAAGGTCCATATCTAGATGGTCTCCTATTTGATTCTAGCCAATGTGGTGTTGGTTCCTCACTAGTATCATAGGCATGTTTCTTAACATCATAGACTGACCAAGTATCTCCTTCTCCTACCGCTATCTTGGATTCCTTACAATCAATCATAGCTCTAGCGGTCGCCAAAAATCCTCTACCTATCAACAAGGGGCATGTAGGGTCGCTAACCATATCAAGGACGTGGAAATCGGCTAAAATGGTTAGTTTTCCAATGTGCACTAACACGTCCTTAACTACTCCAACCGGGTAAGCAACACTTCCATCCGCTAAGCCTATTATCACCTCGGTTTCTTCAAGTTTTCCTAGTTTTAGAGAGGTGTAGAGAGGTAACGGAAGTAGGTTAAGGCTTGAACCAAGATCGGCTAATGTGTCATAAGCCTCCGAATTACCGATCTTGCAAGGTAGAACAAATAAGCCCGAATCATCTAATTTCTTAGGTAGCTTGTTTTGAACAAAAGCGGTCCCTCTTTCGCCTAACTTGAGCTTCTTCTCATCCAACTCATCAACAACCGGACTTTCAAGGTGGAGCTCCTTGAATTCTTCGTCAAGGTTTTGAGTGGGAGGTGTTTCAACTATGTTGTTGACCAATTTGGATGTCATAACTTCTTGGTCATTTGGAACGACTTGGGTTTGTTTGAAACACGTGCTCATGGAATTGACCGAATAATATTGTGGACAAGAACTAGGGGACGAAACCGATGAAATAGCGTTGACATTTAGTTTCGGGTTCTTGACCGTGTTGCTAGGGAGTGCTCCCATTTCTCGGTCATTGAGGGCTTTCAACAAGGTGTCAATCTTATCGGTCATCTCGCTTTGTTTTTGTTTGAATTCGGTCTCGAATCTAGCTATCCGAGCTTCTTGAGATGCCATAAATTGGGAAATCAATCCTTCAAAGTTATTGGTACTACCATTGCCGGAAGGATTGTTGTTGAAAGTACGGTTCGAGTTGGAACCGCTTGATTGGAAACGATTAGGTGGGTTGGAAGAATTGGTTTGTTGCGTGTTTTGGTTTTGTTTCCACCTAAGGTTCGGGTGATTTTTCCATGAGGGGTTGTATGAATCACCGTAGGGGTTTGGCTCGGGTTTGAAAGTGTACCACTTGTCTCCCGCTCCGTCGGTACGCGAGGATGCGTAGTCCACAAAAGCTTGTTCGGGGAGTTCCATGCAATCACGAGTGTCGTGGGGACCACTACATAATTCACATGAAGAAGTGATTTTGTTCACTTGGCTTGAAGGTTTAGGAGCCTCGTAGGATTTCATGAGAAACTTGACTTGGTCTTCAAGTTCTATGATCCTACGGTCGGAAGTGCTTGAATTGTTCGAAGGCAAAGATATTGCCTTGACCGTTTTATTCAAATCACGGGGATCACTCCAACTTTCGTTGTCATAAAGAGAAAGATCCTCTAGGAGAGCCCATGATTGTTCCGCACTTAGATCACGTAGCTTGCCACCGGCCGATTGGTCAATGGTTTGCCTCGTGGAGAGATTGATATGGTCATAGAAGATTTGGACTTGGAGCCAAAGTTCTATGCCATGGTGGGGGACTTTTTGGAGTAAGTCCTTGAATCGAGTCCATGCCTCGTAGAGAGTTTCGCCTTGACGTTGTTGGAACATCAAGATATCATTCCTTAGCTTGGTAGTTCTTCCCGGTGGGAAAAACTGAGCAAGGAAACGAGTGGTGAGATCATCCCAAGAGGTGATGGATCCTGCGGGTTGACGTTCTAGCCACTGACTAGCTTGGTCCCGCAGAGAGAATTGAAAGAGACGCAATCGGGTCGTCTCTCGAGTGGCAACATCAAGGTCTATAGAATCAACGATTTTAAGAAAGTCCTTGAGATGTTGATTAGGATCTTCAGAACGAAGTCCATGGAATGCGCATCCGCTTTGCACCAACCGGATGGTGTCGGATCGCAAGGGTGTGATATTGGCTCCTTGAGTGAGCTCAATGGTGTTTCGATAGCCATGGTGGCTAGGACGGGAATACTCTCCTAAAGTACGGGCTCTAGGAGGTGGTGGTGGTTGTTGTGGTGGTGGGTTGTGGGGGTTAAGGATATTACCATCTTCCATGATGTCGGACGGTAATGGTTACGAACAAAGACACGAAGAAAATAGATAGACTAAAGAAAATCTAGAAAAATAAAATAAAAATCTCACTAGAAAGGAATCTAGTGAGTAGACCTAATAGAAATAAAAATTCAACCTAAACAATAACTATTCCCCGGCAGCGGCGCCAAAAACTTGATTGCGTGGTTTTGTAACCTTACAACAGGTTTTACCTCTCGAGGGATCTCAAGAGGCTTACAACCCCACCAGGCAGTGTACCTGACCGATGTAGTATAGTGTAGTGGTAAGTACGGGGGATTGATCGTTCTCCACAGGGAATAGTGTTCGTTAGGTATGAAAGGCTACTCTAATTAGGTCTAAGGGTTGAGGAAGATTCTTTTTATGTTTTTATATTTTTATGAAAGCAAGTAAAATCTCGGTTTTGAAGGAGTGGGCGGAATTAGTTGCTAGTCAACTAACCCAAATTACTACGAATGCAAATAAAATAAAATAACAAAAATGAAAATGTGGTGAGAAACTTATGTGTAGAGAAATGTGTTTACTTAGATTTCCTTACTCCCTAACTATCTTTTACCGGTTAATTAGTGTGTATTAGTTGCGTGGATGACGGGTGTATTCCTTAATACCATTCGTGGGGTGGCGTACTTACTTCCCCAACTCTACAAGCTCCTACTTCACTCCTATGTCGAGCCGGCTAGGAAGCTCCTAACATGGGATCACTAGAATTCGCTTGTGCATTAAATACAACCATAAAAACCTTTAGTACGCATTTGGTTCATGTTTCTTAAGACGTTCAAGCAAGTTACCGAATAGGAAGTTAGCCAGTTTTCTTAAGCCTAACATAGATAAACAATCATCCAATACAACTAATAACACACTAACAACCAATAATCAATAGCTAAGTTTCATTAGATCTAAGCAAACACAAGATAAATTTAGCCTAACATGTTAAACAAAAGACAAGAATAAGATAGAATCAAACAACACATAGACATATTGAATGATTAATTGATAACTTATCTTTCAATGAAACATGGAAGATCTCAAGGCAAAAAGCCCTGAAAAAGTAGCTGAATTCGTCCTAGGGTTTTCTCCCAAAATTCCACACACTAAGCTCTCTTTAATGACAAAAAATTAGAAAACTATATATAGATTTTTGAATCTGACGGCGTCACCTTATGGAGTGTGACGTCGTCACCTCGCCGCTTTTAGGGTTCCCGGATGACCTTCTTGACGCCGTCCCTCTTTAGCTCTTCAAAAATCCATTCTGGCTTATCAAGGCTTGACGCCGTCTAACCATGAACGTGACGCCGTCCCCTTATGATTTAAGCCGTGACGCCCTCGATCAAGTTAAAGCGTGACGCCGTCAGAATTCACATGCTATTTTCACTGGCCCGTCATGAGTAAATTTCACGTCCAACTTTTCTTGCCAAGGCATGACGCCGTCTAGAGTAATTCTTGACGCCGTCAAGAGTAACTTTTAGCCGATTTTTGAGACTTTGCCGTTTTCTTCACTTTAATGCTCCAAAAACGTCCAAAATGCCTCCTTTTCCAGATTTCTCCTCAAAAGTACCTAAAATGACAAAAGGAACGATTTAGGGCAATATTTGATCAAATAAATACGATTTAAGGCTTAAATGACCCCTTAAAAGCGGTACACTTTTCGCTTCATCACTGATATTAGTGGCTTATGGTATTTTCTTTAATTTTGTTTATGGACTTAAGTAAGCCACAAGCAAACAAGCAAAATAAAGTTTAAACTTATTTGTTTTCCCAAATCTAAATAAGCTGATAACCCTAGGGTGTAGTTTAAACTTATCTTTTGGGCTTATCAGATTTTGAGCTTGAACAAACACCGTCAGAAATAAGTTAATCCAAAAACCCCCTTAGCAGTTTGTATACCCAAATTGCTCCCGTTGTAAATAAGGGTTAAATGGGATTTTTAAGGGTTATGTGGTAGTATTTTTAAAAGGTGTTGTATTCTCAGAACAAGTTGTAAACATAGATACATGTTGTATCTTAGTTACTGACTCACATAAGCTAGCAAGTAGTTCGACAAGACTTGACAAGAATTATTAATATTGTAAAGATCTCCTTGGACTATAAAAGGAGATCTTACCTTAGTCATAAGTGTGACAAATAGTGTGTCTTTTAAAAAGTGATTAAGTTTTATATGTTGAATAGAACCTTTGATAAAACTTTCATATTCATAACTGTCAAGAACAAGAACAAGAACAATCATAAACATTATCAATAATATTGAATCCTTTGGTATTATACTTTCGGTGTTCATTGTTCAATATATACAAGCATCACTGTTCCATTTCCATAACCAAAATAACCTTCTAAGTGTGATTAAGTAGATTCCGCATACTTGATCATATTAACTCAATATATCATATACACAAAGTCACAAAGGTTTAACGACCTTATAGTGTATCGAATTCCTCTCAATTGGTATCAGAGCAAGGCTGATATAGTTGATTTAGAAGAAGAAGAAGAAGAAATGGACGTTGAATCTATTCAGACAAATGTTGCTGCAAAACTACCCATGCTCAAACAGAATGAGTTTGAGATGTGGAGGCTGAGGATAGAGCAATATTTCCAAGTGCAAGACTATGCACTTTGGGAAATCATTGAAGATGGAAACTCTTACCAGCCTACCACCACTACAACAACAGTAGACGGCAAAGTGGTGACAACTCTGCAGACAAAGCCAACATCTGCAGAAGACAGAATAAAGAAGAAAAATGACTTAAAGGCAAGAAGCATGCTGATGATGACCATTCCTAATGATCAACTTTTAAACTTCGGCAAGTTCAAAGATGCCAAGTCATTATTTGAGGCCATTATTGCCAGATATGGTGGAAATGAAGCCACCAAGAAAACCTACAAGACACTGCTCAAGCAGCAGTTTAAAAACTTCTCCTCTACAAACAATGAATCTCTTGACCATATGTTTAATAGGCTTCAGAATATTGTGAGCCAACTTGCTATTCTTGGTGTTGAAATACCTCAATAATATTTGAACTCAAAATTTCTGAGAAGCTTACCAGAAGAGTGGGCTATACATGTTGTTGTCTGAAAGAATAAGCCAGACCTTGATACAATGGAACTGATAGATTTGTATAGCAACTTTAAGATTATGGAGCAAGATTTGAAGAAAAATGGAGGTACTAGTTCTAATACTGGGAACATGGCATTTATGTCAACTCCTAGTACCTCAAAATCAAGTGAAGAGGTGAAAGTTGTTGATGGTGTTGGTGCTGCTAGTTCATCAAGCAGTACCATGGGTATTTTGGATGAGAAGACTTGTTGTGCATTTCTCACAAGTCGAAATGATGGGTCCATGTTAACTTATGAAGACCTCCAAGTGATCAATGATGATGATCTAGAGGAAATGGACCTAAAATGGCAAATTTCTCTTCTTAGCATGAGAGCCAAGAAGTTCTATCAAAGGACGGGGAAGAAGCTCTTAATCAGCAACACTGATACTGCTGGTTTTGACAAGTCAAAGATAGAGTGCTATAACTGTCACATGATGGGGCACTTCTCAAGAGAATGTAGAAGGCCAAAGCAGCAGGATAACAAGAACAAAGGTTTTGGAAGCACATCCAAAACAAGGGAGGTTTCTGAGCCAAACTCAAAAGCTATGGTAGCTATTGATGGGCTAGGTTTCGATTGGAGTTTCATGGCTGATGAAGAAGAAGATTCTTCACAGATGACACTCATGGCTTTCTATACTGAGGTACAAAATCATAAAGTTTGTTCTAATGCTTGCACTGCTCTTAAAGAATTACAAACTTTAATCAAACATTATGATGAACAAAAGAAAGAGCTAAGCAAAACTCATCAAAACTATATAGACTATAAGTGTGGTTTAGAATCAGTAGAAAAGCAGATCCTATACTACAAAGAAAATGAACTTGCTTTTTCTGATGACAAAGCTCTTCTTAGACAAGACATATTCTTTAGAGATGCTGAAATTAAGCTTTTAAGAGAGGCTTTTGATAGGGTCAAAAAGGAAAATGGAAACATTCACTTGACTACACAAACACTAGAACATGCTTCTAGAGGTGTAACCAACATGATAGAATGTCAAGTGATCAATAGAGCTAAGTCAGGAATAGGATATAAGAGTGTCCCACCTCCATACAGAGGTATCCCTAAACCCCCAGGGATTGACCTAGAATACTCAGGCTTACCTGAATTTCAACTACCAAAGTTACAATATGGTGTACAACCAAAAACCAATGTAGTTGTTGATGAGCCTAAGAAGTTAAGTGAGAGTTTATGTAAAACTTCACTTCAAGAAGACAAGGTGTCTTCTATTAGGAAACCAGATGCTATAGTTGTTGAGGACTGGGTATCTGATGATGAAGAAGATGAACATGTTATGTCTAAACCTGAAGTGATTAAGAAAGCAAGAACAAGTGTTCCAAAGATAGTCAAACAAAATACTGATAGGCCTAAAACAAACATTAAACATGTTAGGCAACCAGTTAGATATTGTGAACAATACAGATCCACAAACAAGCCCAGAGGTGACCAAAGAAGTTGGAACAACCTCAAGTCTCACCAAAACAGTGATGACTTTGGATTTTATAATAAAGCTTGTTTCACATGTGGAAGTTTTGACCATCTTACAGCTTTCTGTAACAAATGGGTATCTGGGTATGCACCAAATAATGACTTGGCATCTTTGAACTGTTAAAAGGCCCATTCATTCAAAAGGCCCATTCATTCAAAAAGCAGTGGTCCAAATAATGGGCCAAGTCATTATCTGGGTATGCACCAAATATTAACTAGGCATGCACCAACAACTGTTAAAAGGCCCATTCATTCAAAAGCAGTGGTCCAAAAACAAGTTTGGAAAATTAAGGGTACAACTGCAAAGCCAGCAGTTAATACTGCTAGGCAAGTAGTTAATTCTGCTGCTTGGAAAAACAGGGCAAATGCTGTTAAGGCCTCAGCATGTTGGATTCTTAAATCCAATGTTGCATCAACTGTTCTTAAGAGATTAAATTTCATTGATGCAAGAGGCAGATCCAAGTCAGTAATGGCTTGGGTCCCCAAAGGAAACTAATACTCCTTATTACTGTGCAGGAACATTCAATTGATAAACAAGAGGATCAAGGATACTCAGATAGTGGATGTTCAAGGCACATGACAGGCAACAAGTCTTATCTCTCAGATTTTCAATCAATAACTGGAAATTTAGATTTTGAAGATGTGTACTATGTACAAGAGCTAAATTATAATCTTTTTAGTGTCTCACAAAATATGTGACAAAAAGAATAAAGTTCTTTTCTGTGACACTGAATGTCTTGTACTTTCTCCTGATTTTAAGATGCCTAATGAAAGTCAAGTACTTCTTAAAATTCCTAGAAAGGGCAATATGTACAGTGTTGATATGAAGAACATTGTTCCTAAAAAGGCTTTAACTTGTCTTGTTGCAAAGGCCACATTGGATGTAATACCTGAAATTTAGAAGCATGTAAAATGACCAAATTACCCCTGAAACCATAAAACTTAAATACATAACTTATAAAATTCTGAAATGATTCCAAATATATGTATATATACCGAAAATCTTATTTAACTTATTATATGTATGTATAAATTAATAAAAACAAGATAATCACTAAACTAAATTAGGAAACAAATTACAAATCAATGTGATTGATCTCTAAGCCATTTTAGCCAAGATTTTTGCCTATTCCCCCCCCCCTCCCACAAGGTTTTAGTTAATTCTTCCTTATTTCCCTTTTATTCTCCATATCGAAACCCTAAAACACACACAAAACTCTCTCTACCACCAAACGAATTTCTGGAGGCTGGTTAATATTTTTCGTGGGTTTATTCAAGTCTAAGGAAGGTGAGAAAAATAGCCTTGAGGTCGTGGAATCGCTGGTTCAATCATAGGAGTTTTCTTGGTGTCGTTTTGTTCTAACGAGAGGTACAAAACTCTCACTCTAGATCCGATCATTCTAAAACATTTCTGGTATTTTTCTTGTACTCTCTACATCGTATATAACTCATATAAAATAGCTAACATGATCCATGCACATTAAAACAAGTCGTGGTAATTATATGTATCAAAACGTGAATAAAACTCTAAATAATTCATACGAATTTTCTGGACATGAAACCTATTTTATGTGAACTCTATATGATCTATATAACTCTGGAAAAATGCGCATTCGAATTGTTAAAGCTTAAATCGTGAGTTTTGAATTTATTTGTTATTCGGATTTTTGAAATAAAAGGGGAAATCGTGAACAAAATATTAAAACCGATTGGATTAGGGTTTAAATTGATGGAATCTGGAAAATAAATGTTGTACTATGATGATATAATGATTACCTAATGATTGGGATTATTAGGGTTTAGTTTTGATATATATTTTGTATACCGAATTGAAAATAAAATGTAAAGGGGGTGTTTTGTAATTATTAAAACTTGTGGGATATTTTGTAATTCATTTTAGATCTGGGGTAATGTGAGAAAAATATTATATGAGGGTGTCTTGTGTCAATTTTGTAATTTAAAGGTTTAAATTGTAATTATATGATTATGTTTAATTCGGTTTGAAATTAATTAAAATAGAGGGACTAAAAGTGTAAATTATGGAAACTTGAGGTTGATTTGTATAATTAGTGATATAAAGGGCTTAATGTGTATTTTGGATATTTAATGACTTAATGTGTAATTATTAATAAATTGTGATTCGAATTATAAGTTTTAAATAATTAAGGGACTTGTTTTGTAAATTATGAAACTTGAAGGAGTATTTCGTACCATACATTTAATTGAGAGGTGTATTCTGTAATTTTGATAAATTAAGGGCTTGTTGTGTTAATATAAATATGTTAAGGGTTAAATTGTGATTTATATAATTATAAGGTTTATTTTTGTAATTAAATTAACTAAGGGGTATAACTTGTAAATTGTGAAACATAAGGGATTAAAGTGTCATTCTGAATAATATGTGTATTTAAATCAGTAACTTAAAGTATTTTCATGTTAGACCTTTGAATGTAATGAATTTACAATTAAAACCCTAAGCTATGTAAACTTGTCATAATTACCCTTAAACTTTTGTAACTTGATAAAATGTACCTTAATTCCATAATAATCTTGAAATAAGGACTTAACCTAATCTGTAATGTTAATATCTTGCTAAGTATGGAAATCTGTTAATTATAGAAGTTACTAAATCTGGAAAGCTACTAAAAATAGAAAGTTACTTAAAATGGAACGGTAAACTAAAAATAGTAATCTGAGTTAGAATCCTTTATAATTCCGTCTTCTACTCCTTTAGGTGTAAAGAAGGAGGAGCCCTGATTCTGTTCCGTGTTTGTCTTGCTTATTTTGCTTTGCTAATAAGGTACATATATTCTGCCCTTTTTCAGTAAGGGTTTTTCATTCCCTTTTCTTTCAGTTTTTCATTTTCCTTATTAGGATTCCCTATACCATTGCTATGTTCCCTCCTGTTTGTGAACCTTTCATGTGATCCCTTTGTTTGGTGAGCCTTCTAGGGTCTCTTTCATGTCCTGACCTGTTTAACTTCTGAGTTGATATCCTTGTTATAATTCTCTTTGCTTCGAACCTTTTTCATGATTCCTTTTTGTTACGACCTCTGATATAAAAATCTGTTATGTGAAAACCTTTTTAATTATGACTTGAAAATGTTTTGAGAAAAATCAGTTATTTTAAAAGAATGATTATGAATGGTGATATGATACTATTTTTATATGACAGTTGTTAACTTTTGTGAAAATTAGTTTTAAAGAATGTTTTTATGAAAAACCGTTTTGAAAGATTATTTTATGAAAACCATTCTGAAAGATCATTTTATTGAAAATCCGTTATTAAAGGAATGCTTTAAGTGAACTTTTGACAAGAATCTCTAAAATGAACTTTTGCTAAGAACTTTAAATATGAACCTGTGAAATTTTTTTCTGAACCATTTGATATTGTCCTTATAATCTGAACTTAACTTTGATATAAAACTTAATTTGATAAGCTTTGATTTGAACCTTGACTTTTATTTCTGAACTATTTGACATGAACCTTTTTGCCATGTACCCTTAAGATATGACTTTTGATTATTTTGATAGTACGCCTGACCTTTGACCTACAGTTTGATATCCGAGCCAATCACTAGGCATGAGGGTTTCATGTCCATGTCATTGACGCACCTTTGACATGACTCTAGGGCAGGAGAGTGATGACCTGTTCCGTCCCTTATTTATTATCTGCTATGGCCATTATGATTATGATTATTGATTGTCTGCGGGGGCGTATGGGTGCATCCTAGATTTGACCTGTTATCTGTATATGTTGTATGTTTATGGTTATTATATCTGGTGACTGATTGTGTGTGCGATACACGTCTTTCACATTGTCTGAGAGCTGATCACTCTATACAGGTTTGTTTTATTATATTGGTATGCTATGGTATTATCCGTTATCTGGGCTTGTGATGGATTTCTGTGTTCCTGTTTCTTAAACCTTATTCGTTTTTCCTTTCCTTTTCTTTTATTCTCGTTCCATTTCTTATTCCTTTCATTTTGATGTTGTATCGGTATGACCTGTATTCCTGATTATCTTTTATACTGCTATCGGTTACTGCTTTGTTTATCTATATATCTGTTCACTGAGCTCTCGTAGCTCAGCCGCATTTCTTTTCCTGCGGCAGGTTTAGTAGGAAGCTGGGAATGAGTGGAGAGTGTACCTTTTGAATTAGAAGATTGGATAGCTATTCTGGATTAGAGTTGACTAGAAGATAATATATTTTAGAGTTAGTGTTTTTGGAAGTTTTCATTTGTAACCATGTAGAATCAGTATTTCATTTGTAATCCTTGAGATTTTTGTATTACTGTAGATGTATGCTTTATTTCGATCTGATATGAATCCATTATTGTGATATCTTTACCCTTGTCGGGTTGGGGTGTTACAATTTATGGTATCAGAGAGACAGGCTGCGACTCGTAATACATTTACCCTTGACCTGTGAATTCTGGACCACTAAGTTTCCACTGTAGGCGCTCGTAGGACAACCTTTGAGATTTTGCTTTAGGATTTCCCTATAGGAACTTAAGTTCTGACCAGTGAGGAATGGGTAGACTAAGGCATTTGCTCAAGTAGCATTGCATCCGCATCACTCTGATTCGTGCCTTGCTTTTGGTTAAAGACTATTGAAATCACATTTGGAAAAAATTTAGAGCTTATGCCTTGCACCACCTAAGAATTTGAAACCTAAATAAAACCTGAAGCATTGCAATTGCATAGTAATTGTTTGACAATATTTGATCCTTGCCTTCAGATTCCGACTCCAACCTCAGAACCTTTTGTTAATCATTCTGATGCCTCTTCGGGCATTCTGAGAATCCTTATGGCGACGATATACTTAGTACATGCTGTTCTATGAATCTTTTGACACTATTTGATTTCGTTTTAACCATCCCTGTTCCCATGAGAAGTTTTGTGGTGTTTAACCACGAGTGTAAAAATATTTTCCTTCTCATTCTAAACGATAAGATTCTTCCTTGTTGATCCGTCTTTCCTTGATAGTAACCTTGATTTTATTCTTATAAGGATTGATGGACTGATCATTTAATACTGACGACTATCCTCCTATGTCTCACCTTTGGCGTTTGAAACAACTTTTGGAAGCCTTGCCATGATTACCGATTGTTAAACTTTTGCTGCCACTACCTGATTTTGACCTTCACTTCCGATCTGTTTGATAAAAAGTTTGATATTTTTCTCCGATCCTTTCGAAGGTCATTTAACCCTAATGTGTTTGACCCATTCTCTAAATTCATTACCCATACTGGATATAAATTTATCAGCTGATACAATTTTGTCTTGCAAATCTATTACTACTCCTATTAGAACTCTAGTGATTATCAACCCCGAATATAAGAAGTTTTGTTCCCTCCCTTTAAATGATTGAACCTTGTCTGCCAACCAGTTCCTTTGGAAGGATATGTAGTAAATACTATCTCAGTACAAAATTGTTAACTAAGCATGATGATGCTGATAGCTAATATTCCAATATAATCTCACTTTTGACGGTTATACGATGTTCGTATTACCAATGATACACACCCTACCTGCCCTTATACTAGAAAGCTAAACAAAATTCTGACACTTTGAACTATTTGTTATCTATCTCAACACTTTGATGAACCATGTATTTGACTCTGACAAATGAACTACCCGTCTGGCTTGACGACCGTATTCGATCTACGACTCCATTTACTTTGTTATAGTTGACTTTGAGGTCTTTTGGTTATGGATTGGCTGGCTCTTCATAAAGCTACCAAAGACTACCATATCTGATATAAGACTTTTAGCAATCTATTTTTCACCCTACTTTTGTTATGATGACTCTCAACCGCTTAAATCTCTTAAGATTAATGTTGCTGTGAAAGCACATATTCCGATTTCATTAAATTGTCAAATTCTCCTGACACCTATAGTATCCAACCTTAGAAAGATCATTGCATTGGAAGTATTTTGTTGTACGAAAATTTTCCGATGTTCTTTGATGAACCTTTTGGGATTCCCTCCTGCTTGGGAAGTAGAGATAGCATTGGACTGATCTCAGTTGATGAAACCATGATGCCATAGAAGAGACTGATGGAATATGATTTTGTTCACCTCAGTATTCTCTTTGAATGCTCCTATTGGTTTATTAAGAAGAAAGAGGGAAGTATGCCGCGACGTATCGACCATCGTGAATTTAACCGTATCACTATCCAAAATCATTATCCATTTCCGCGTATCAATAATTGATTTGTTCTATTTTTGAAACTCCGAACCAGACGACCTCATTTAGAGTTTAAGGGACTGAAGAAACAACCACAAGAACTTTTAAGATAGGAGATGACTAACTGAGAGCAACTTCCGCAAAGTATTTCAGTTTTATTCGTAAAGATTGGTGATGTGAATTAGATATGAAGTTTTCCCTGAAACGATTCATGAAAACTGTTTTCGTACTCATTGTGACCATCATGAGTTTTAAATAATGCCAATTGTATTGGCTAATACGAATCATGTTTTCATGAGTATTTGGACAATTGTCATAGTATGACAGCATGTTTTGCTCTGAGACGAACGAGGAACATGTAGACCATCTCCGTATTAAATGGAATGACCTTTGTTCTGGAAGAGTAGATTTGATTGGTGTTCAGAGATTGTAGCAGACACCACTACCAGGCATCCGGTGATGACAGCAGTCTAAGTTGGCGAATTTCGAACTGTGCTAGTAGACCTGTCCAAGACTCGCAGTCTTGCTTCCCTATTCATTTTAGTTGTACTAAGATGAATTGAGAGCAGAAACAGACTTGAGAATGGAAATCGAGATCATGATTTTGAATGGAAGAAAATTCTGAAGTGAACGTTTGTGTTTGGAAGAATTAATTATGTGATGGATGAAGCTATGGATGACGTAATTCATTTCCTCTTGACCTATTTAAATTTCGGTTACCTGATGATAAAATCCTTTGAATGATTTAGGTTCCCTAGTAGTAATTCCGCTCTGTGTTCATTCTGCGTATGTTGGACGATGGTTTTTGTTATGTGAAATTGGACGAATGAAGGATGGTCTGATGCTTTTAACGATGTACCAGATTCTGATAGACAATCTGGGAATTCCGTTAACTCCTTCGAGTGATTCGTTCTCCTCTTAGTTAGGGTATTTAATTTTGATGACCTCTGAGACCATAGAAAGACTAGGTGGATTAAGATAAATTGTTCTGTTCACGACTTGAAATAAAGTATGACCATCGTGGGGGCATATTTATATGATGCCAGTATTATGACGTCTGGCCAACGTGATAATACTTACATCATATAACGTGCACTTGTTGTGGGCATCAGATATTTCGAGAAGTGCCTTAGAGCTTTAGAAATTCTGATAACAGTTTGAGATCATCTGCGTTAGTGAGACTTTAAGTTCATTCTACCTTTACGCGTAATCTGCTTTCACCGTTATGCGAACTGATACGTCTGGATTCTCGTCACGCATTTTACTGACCTCTGGACTCCCGATAAAAATCTTAGGTTCTGTTATAGATCTTCTACCAATTGATGTTATCGATAATCTATTCCTGTACGTTCTAATCTGATTTGTCAAATCAAATTTTGTGGATGGCTTATCCGTCAAAATCCTGTGTAATTCTTACGTCTCTTCCGAGAGAATCCGATTATCATCTATTAGGTCTGGTATGTCTTTGTTTAGTTCCGTTCTACTTTCTTTCTACTTCCTGCAAATTTTGAGGACGAAATTTTTTTGTTAGTGGGGAAGAATTTGTAATACCTGAAATTTAGAAGCATGTAAAATGACCAAATTACCCCTGAAACCATAAAACCTAAATACATAACTTATAAAATTCTGAAATGATTCCAAATTTCTGAAAATGAGCAACACATGAAGTAAGAATATTTTTGCTACAACATTTCAATGTTATACAATGTACAAAAATTATGGTTACACACAAAATATATGTATATATACCGAAAATCTTATTTAACTTATTATATGTATGTATAAATTAATAAAAACAAGATAATCACTAAACTAAATTAGGAAACAAATTACAAATCAATGTGATTGATCTCTAAGCCATTTTAGCCGAGATTTCTGCCTATTCCCCCCCTCCCACACGGTTTTAGTTAATTCTTCCTTATTTCCCTTTTATTCTCCATATCGAAACCCTAACACACACACAAAACTCTCTCTACCACCAAACAAATTTTTGGAGGCTGGTTAATATTTTTCGTGGGTTTATTCAAGTCTAAGGAGGGTGAGAAAAATAGCCTTGAGGTCGTGGAATCGCTGGTTCAATCATAGGAGTTTTCTTGGTGTCGTTTTGTTCTAACGAGAGGTACAAAACTCTCACTCTTGATCCGATCATTCTAAAACATTTTTGGTATTTTTCTAGTACTCTCTACATCGTATATAACTCATATAAAATAGCTAACATGATCCATGCACGTTAAAACAAGTCGTGGTAATTATATGTATCAAAACGTGAATAAAACTCTAAATAATTCATATGAATTTTCTGGACATGAAACCTATTTTATGTGAAATCTATATGATCTATATAACTCTGGAAAAATGCCCCTTCGAATTTTTAAAGCTTAAATCGTGAGTTTTGAATTTATTTGTTATTCGGATTTTTGAAATAAAAAGGGAAATCGTGAACAAAATATTAAAACCGATTGGATTAGGGTTTAAATTGATGGAATCTGGAAAATAAATGTTGTACTATGATGATATAATGATTACCTAATGATTGGGATTATTAAGGTTTAGTTTTGATATATATTTTGTATACCGAATTGAAAATAAAATGTAAAGGGGGTGTTTTGTAATTATTAAAACTTGTGGGATATTTTGTAATTCATTTTAGATCTGGGGTAATGTGAGAAAAATATTATATGAGGGTGTCTTGTGTCAATTTTGTAATTTAAAGGTTTAAATTGTAATTATATGATTATGTTTAATTCGGTTTGAAATTAATTAAAATAGAGGGACTAAAAGTGTAAATTCTGGAAACTTGAGGTTGATTCGTATAATTAGTGATATAAAGGGCTTAATGTGTATTTTGGATATTTAATGACTTAATGTGTAATTATTAATAAATTGTGATTCGAATTATAAGTTTTAAATAATTAAGGGACTTGTTTTGTAAATTATGAAACTTGAAGGAGTATTTCGTACCATACATTAAATTGAGAGGTGTATTCTGTAATTTTGATAAATTAAGGGCTTGTTGTGTTAATATAAATATGTTAAGGGTTAAATTGTGATTTATATAATTATAAGGTTTATTTTTGTAATTAAATTAACTAAGGGGTATAACTTGTAAATTGTGAAACATAAGGGATTAAAGTGTCATTCTGAATAATATGTGTATTTAAATCAGTAACTTAAAGTATTTTCATGTTAGACCTTTGAATGTAATGAATTTACAATTAAAACCCTAAGCTATGTAAACTTGTCATAATTACCCTTAAACTTTTGTAACTTGATAAAATGTACCTTAATTCCATAATAATCTTGAAATAAGGACTTAACCTAATCTGTAATGTTAATATCTTGCTAAGTATGGAAATCTGTTAATTATAGAAGTTACTAAATCTGGAAAGCTACTAAAAATAGAAAGTTACTTAAAATGGAACGGTAAACTAAAAATAGTAATCTGAGTTAGAATCCTTTATAATTCCGTCTTCTACTCCTTTAGGTGTAAAGAAGGAGGAGCCCTGATTCTGTTCCGTGTTTGTCTTGCTTATTTTGCTTTGCTAATAAGGTACAGATATTCTGCCCTTTTTCAGTAAGGGTTTTTCATTCCCTTTTCTTTCAGTTTTTCATTTTCCTTATTAGGATTCCCTATACCATTGCTATGTTCCCTCCTGTTTGTGAACCTTTCATGTGATCCCTTTGTTTGGTGAGCCTTCTAGGGTCTCTTTCATGTCCTGACCTGTTTAACTTCTGAGTTGATATCCTTGTTATAATTCTCTTTGCTTCGAACCTTTTTCATGATTCCTTTTTGTTACGACCTCTGATATAAAAATCTGTTATGTGAAAACCTTTTTAATTATGACTTGAAAATGTTTTGAGAAAAATCAGTTATTTTAAAAGAATGATTATGAATGGTGATATGATACTATTTTTATATGACAGTTGTTAACTTTTGTGAAAATTAGTTTTAAAGAATGTTTTTATGAAAAACCGTTTTGAAAGATTATTTTATGAAAACCATTCTGAAAGATCATTTTATTTAAAATCCATTATTAAAGGAATGCTTTAAGTGAACTTTTGACAAGAATCTCTAAAATGAACTTTTGCTAAGAACTTTAAATATGAACCTGTGAAATTTTTTTCTGAACCATTTGATATAGTCCTTATAATCTGAACTTAACTTTGATATAAAACTTAATTTGATAAGTTTTGATTTGAACCTTGACTTTTATTTCTGAACTATTTGACATGAACCTTTTTGCCATGTACCCTTAAGATATGACTTTTGATTATTTTGATTGTACGCCTGACCTTTGACCTACAGTTTGATATCCGAGCCAATCACTAGGCATGAGGGTTTCATGTCCATGTCATTGACGCACCTTTGACATGACTCTAGGGCAGGAGAGTGATGACCTGTTCCGTCCCTTATTTATTATCTGCTATGGCCATTATGATTATGATTATTGATTGTCTGCGGGGGCGTATGGGTGCATCCTAGATTTGACCTGTTATCTGTATATGTTGTATGTTTATGGTTATTATATCTGGTGACTGATTGTGTGTGCGATACACGTCTTTCACATTGTCTGAGAGCTGATCACTCTACACAGGTTTGTTTTATTATATTGGTATGCTATGGTATTATCCGTTATCTGGGCTCGTGATGGATTTCTGTGTTCCTGTTTCTTAAACCTTATTCATTTTTCCTTTCCTTTTCTTTTATTCTTGTTCCATTTCTTATTCCTTTCATTTTGATGTTGTATCGGTATGACCTGTATTCCTGATTATCTTTTATACTGCTATCGGTTACTGCTTTGTTTATCTATATATCTGTTCACTGAGCTCTCGTAGCTCAGCCGCATTTCTTTTCCTACGGCAGGTTTAGTAGGAAGCTGGGAATGAGTGGAGAGTGTACCTTTGGAATTAGAAGATTGGATAGCTATTCTGGATTAGAGTTGACTAGAAGATAATATATTTTAGAGTTAGTGTTTTTGGAAGTTTTCATTTGTAACCATGTAGAATCAGTATTTCATTTGTAATCCTTGAGATTTTTGTATTACTGTAGATGTATGCTTTGTTTCGATCTGATATGAATCCATTATTGTGATATCTTTACCCTTGTCGGGTTGGGGTGTTACATTGGATGAATCAATGTTATGGCATAGGAGGCTTGGTCATATTAACTTCAAAACCATAAATCAGATTGTTAAGAATGGTTTGGTAAGAGTTTTACCTCAAAAACGATTTGAAAATGATCAAACATGCATTGCTTGTCTTAAAGGCAAACAACACAAAGCCACTTGTAAGCCCAAGATTTTTAACTCTATCAATCAATCATTGTTTATGCTTCATATGGACTTATTTGGTCCTACAAATGTTAGAAGTATGTACCATAAGAGATATTGTCTAGTTATCACTGATGACTATAGTAGATTTACATGGGTTTTCTTTTTAGCCACTAAGGATGAGACACCTATCATCCTTAAGCCTTTCATTACAGAGATAGAAAACCTAGTAAGCAAAAGAGTAAAAGTCATTAGATGTGATAATGGGACAGAGTTTAAGAATAGAGTTATGGATTATTTCTGCAAAGAAAAAGGTATTAGGAGAGAATTTAGTGTTGCTAGAACTCCACAACAGAATGGTGTTGCTGAGAGGAAAAATAGAACACTAATTGAAGCTGCTAGAACTATGTTAGCTGACTCTAAGCTTCCTATAACTTTTTGGGCTGAAGCAGTTAACACTACTTGTTACGTCCATAATAGAGTTTTACTTGTCAAGCCTCACAATAAGACATCATATGAACTTTTTAGAGGTAGAACTCCTGCAATAGGATTTCTTAGACCTTTTGGATGTCATGTGACAATTCTGAATACCTTAGACCATTTAGGAAAGTTTGATGGTAAACCAGATGAAGGTTTCTTAGTTGGATATTCTTTCAATAGCAAAGCTTTTAGAGTATACAACTTAAGAACTAAGAAAGTAGAGGAAAACCTACATGTGGAATTTTTAGAGCATAAATCCAATGTAGAAGGTCAAGGACCGAAATGGCTATTTGATCTTGAGACTCTAACCCATTCAATGAATTATGTGCCTATTGTTGTAGAATCTAATGCATTTTCAGGTTCAAAAGCTGATGAAACATCAGATGAGGCAAGGTTAGAAAAGGAGACAAATCAAGATTATGTGATGATGCCAATATGGTCAAGTACAAGTGTGGATTCAACTTCAATAAATGGTGAATCTTCTTCTAGTAAAGCTAAAGAAGATGTTGAAGATGAACACAAGGAAGATGGAACAAAGAAACAACAAAATAGTTCTGCTGTTGATAATGCTGCTGAAACAGACTTAACTGAAGAAGCAGACTTAACTGAAGAAACAGAATTAACTGAAGAAGAAGAATTAACTGCTAAAACAGACTTAATAACTGAAGCAGAATCAACAGAAGATGAGGTGGATTTGAGCAATCTCCCACCTGATTATCAAGTTCCTTCTACACCACACACAAGGATTCACAAAGTCTACTCCCTAAAAAATGTGATTGGAGATGTACAATCAAGGGTGAAGACATGACAACAACTGATGTCTTCAGACCAACAAAGGCTTCTTGATGCCCTTTATGCTTCAAAGCAGCATGAGTTTTCAAACTCTTGCTTGTTTGTATGTTTTCTCTCACAAGATGAACCAAAGAACATTCTTAAAGCCTTAGATGATTCAAGCTGGGTAGAGGCTATGCAAGAGGAGCTTCTTCAGTTCAAGATTCAGAAGGTTTGGGTGCTAGTTGATTTACCTAAGGATGCAAAGGTAATTGGCACTAGATGGGTTTTCAAGAATAAAAGGGATGAAAGGGGAATAGTGATTAGGAATAAGGCTAGATTAGTAGCCCAAGGGTACACACAACAAGAAGGGATAGACTATGATGAGGTTTCTGCTCCAGTAGCAAGACTTGAGGCAATTAGACTTTTCTTAGCTTATGCTTCATTTTTAGGCTTCACAGTTTATCAAATGGATGTCAAGAGTGCATTTTTATGTGGTACTATTGAAGAAGAGGTTTATGCTTCACAACCTCCTGGTTTCATTGATCCTGACCATCCAGATAAAGTGTACAGAGTAGTAAAAGCTCTATATGGCCTACATCAGGCACCAAGAGCTTGGTATGAAACACTGGCTTCCTACTTAATAGAGAATGGATTTCAAAGAGGAAAGATTGATCAGACACTATTCATCAAACAGCACAAGAAGGATCTTCTGTTAGTGCAGGTGTATGTGGATAACATTATCTTTGGATCTACAAGGAAGAAGATGTGTTTGGAGTTTGAGAAGCTTATGCATGATAAGTTTCAGATGAGTTCCATGGGGGAACTTACATTCTTTTTGGGTTTGTAAGTTAAACAGTCATATGAAGGCATATTTATTAGTCAAGATAAATATGTTGCCAAGATACTTTGGAAGTTCAACTTTGCTGATTCAAAAATGGCAAGCACACCAATGGACTCTGAGAAGCCACTTCTTAAAGATTTAGATGGAGACAATGTAGATGTACACACTTACAGATCTATGATAGGCTCTTTGATGTATCTCACATCATCAAGACCTGACATCATGTTCTCTGTTTGTGCTTGTGCAAGATTTCAAGTAACTCCAAAGGTTTCTCATTTAACAGCAGTCAAGAGGATTTTTAGATATCTCAAGGGTCAACCTAGGTTGGGACTATGGTATTCTAGAGAGTCACCTTTTGACTTGGTAGCATGTTCGGATAGTGATTATGCTGGTGCTAGCTTGGACAGAAAGTCAACAACTGGAGGATGTCAATTCCTTGGGTGTAGACTTATCTCATGGCAGTGTAAGAAGCAAAAAATTGTGGCTACTTCAACAACTGAAGCTGAATATGTAGCTGCTGCAAGTTGCTGTGCTCAAGTCCTATGGCTTCAAAACCAACTTCTTGACTATGGGTACAATTTTATGAACACTGTTATTCATATTGATAATAGTAGTACAATTTGCATAATTAAAAATCCAGTGCAACATTCTAAAACAAAACACATTGAAATTAGACATCACTTTATAAGAGACTGCAATGAGAAAAGATTAATTCAAGTTCTTAAAATTGCTTCAGAACACAACTTTGCAGATCTGCTAACAAAAGCTTTTGATGTTGGAAGGTTTCAATACTTAGTAGCAAGTATTGGAATGCTAAATCCTCAATGATTTAAATCTGTGTGTTTATGTATATAAATTTTTGTTTGTACTGTTGGCTTTGTAAATTGGTACTAGCTATTACTTTTAATTGTGTTATTCATACAGTTAGTCATATGTTTATTCTAATATAAGACAAGTACTTTGTACATTGTTCTTTTGGTTTTAGACTAACAATTTCAGGTATGAACATGTGAACACAAAGGATGTTTCAAGTGAAATGTGTGAGCAGCAGAATGATGATACTAGTTGCTGACATAATAGGTTCATGATAGAAAGAGTTTGGGAATTTACACCTCCTTAAAACTTTTTTCTTGAAACCTGATTATGAAATTTCACATTGAGTTGATGACTTTGTTGATTAGAAAGTAACTGATACAACTCACTTTCTATCATTTTATACTTTTAAGTATAATGAGCAAGTCTAAGGACATCTGATAGAAAGAACAGCTAGTAAAAGTGAATCTAACACTTGTGTTAGAGGTAACAATTGCTATGAGCTGGAAATCCTGTCAAGAAAGCCTTTTGAATAGGTTTATCTTTACATAGGCAGTTATTTATAACTGAAAATATTGGTTCTCACACAACCAGAGGTTGCTTTAAACCAAAATTTTGATTAAGTGTCTGTTATACACTTAATCCCTTCAAAATGGTTGAAAGCAGTATGGGTTTTCATAATAAAATCAAGTACATACTGCTAAGGAAAAAGTTTCTAAAAAGAATGTTTTTGGAATAAAAATGGCTCAAAAACCCATCAAACGATGAATTATGAGTTATTGCCCCATGAATCACCTCTCATAGGAGTTAACACACCTAGAAGTGATGAGGGCAGCAAACTAAACTCTTAAGGAATTGATGGCTTACATGTACAACATTGTCTGATAAAAAGTTCTAATTGATAGATTAGATGATGGGGAGAGAAATATTTTGGTACATTGTGAGAGATCTTTCAAACAGGGGAGGAAATGTTATTTGCAATCCAAAGGAGGAAATATCTCAGGGGAGGAAATAAAAAACCCAAAGAAGGAAGATTAACCAATGAAAGGGAGGAAGACAAGAGCATACAAGATGATGACATAGAGGTTGAAAATGACAAGAACAGAGCTGATAATCTCTTCTTCATGAACAAGATTCTGGAGTATTATGTATATTTAGAAGGGATGAAGCATTCAAAAGGAGAAAGTTCTATCAAGGTCAAACGGAGAAAAGTTTCAATTTCAGTTCACTACGTTTGTTCATCACTTGCAAAGGCATGCTGGTAGATGATTTCACTTGTTGAAACAAGCATCCAAGATACACAGCATCATTGCCTCTTATAATTCCTCCATCCAAGGAAATTGCACCATCTTTTAGGTCAAGGAATGAAACCTGAAGATGTGTATTGATATTGTTAAAGTCAAAGAACAGAAAGCAGATGAGTTACTGAGAAAGATATTCTATATCTCACAGATTAGAAGAAAGTTCAGATCAAGGGTCTGACTATGAAGTGTTTGCAAGATCCTCACAATCAAAAATTCAATTCAGAAGAAACATGTTGAAAAGGGTTCACATGTTTAGGGGAGGATTGTTGGGAATTAAATATTCTGAAGACTAAGTATCGGGAAATTCTCTTAAGTGATTAATTCTGATAGCTTTAGTGTTAAGTCTGGTGAGTATCAAATTGAAGTCTGGTCTTTGATTATTAAGTCTGGTGGTTAAGTGTAGTGATTAATTCTGGTGAGTGCCAAAATTAAGTCTGCTCTTTTAAAGTTAAGTCTGCTTGCTGGATGGATAAGTATACTAAAGTCAATTATATACTGTAGATAATATCTTACCCCATGTGATCAGTCATTATGTTATATTCTCAGAACAAGTTGTAAACATAGATACATGTTGTATCTTAGTTACTGACTCACATAAGCTAGCAAGTAGTTCGACAAGACTTGACAAGAATTATTAATATTGTAAAGATCTCCTTGGACTATAAAAGGAGATCTTACCTTAGTCATAAGTGTGACAAATAGTGTGTCTTTTAAAAAGTGATTAAGTTTTATATGTTGAATAGAACCTTTGATAAAACTTTCATATTCATAACTGTCAAGAACAAGAACAATCATAAACATTATCAATAATATTGAATCCTTTGGTATTATACTTTCGGTGTTCATTGTTCAATATACACAAGCATCATTATTCCATTTCCATAACCAAAATAACCTTCTAAGTGTGATTAAGTAGATTCCGCATACTTGATCATATTAACTCAATATATCATATACACAAAGTCACAAAGGTTAAACCACCTTATAGTGTATCGAATTCCTCTCACTTACCTAAAGACATTTCACCCCCATTAATTGAGCTCTGCTTATTCTTTAAGCAGATTTGTGCTCAAAATTTGATGCAGTAGGACATGGAGAAAGCTAAAAAACAAATGATCGATGTTATGATTAATTTAGAGAAAATATTTCCTCCTGCTTTTTTTGACATAATGATTCATTTGGTTATGCATTTACCCGAAGATGCTATTCTAGGTGGCCCTGTTTACTACAGGTAGATGTATCCATTTGAAAGATATATGAAGAAGCTACAAAATTATGTCCGAAATAAAGCCAAGCCTAAAGGTTCTATAGCGGAGGGTTATGTTGCAGAAGAAGCATTAACTTTTTGCTCGCATTATCTTAAGGATGTCGAGACGAGTTTTAATCGTCCTGACAGAAATGACGACGGTGCACCTAAACAACCAGATAAATTCCAGGTGTTCCAGTCAGTATGCAAACCGGTGGGTAGAGGTGTACATACTCGGATGAAGCCAGATGTTATGCAGGCAGTTGTATGGTTTGTACTTTACAACAGTCCTGAAATCAACGCAGACATCCAGGCGTACAAAGAGTATGTTTCTTCTTTTTTATATTTTGAAGAACCCTTTTTTCCTAAGTTATTTGTTTTCAATGACTTATTCTAATATAATGAACTTTTGCAGTGAATTTCCTAACAATACCGTGGAAATAAGTTTTCCTCCCTGGTTCAATAACAAGGTAAACACATTAGATATATTACCTTGTAGTGCAGATTTTTTGCTCATTTGAATCTGTTTGTACCTCTTTCATAGATACGTGAAAAGAGCGTGGCAAAAGACCCAAGCTGTAGTCCCGAGTTACTCTCTTTGGCATGTGGACCTTCATCTAGTGCAAGTACATACCCCGCTTGCATAGTTAACGGTGTGAAGTTTTTGGTGCATAAGCGCGATATACTTCATACCACTCAAAGCAGTGGAGTTTCAACACCCGGGCCTGATGGAGAAATGTATTATGGTCAACTGGAAGAAATTCTGGAGGTCACTTATATGGGCAACCGAAAGGTTGTGTTGTTCCGATGTAAATGGTTCGACACCCGTAACCCTAATAACCCTACGGCACGCTCTAGACGTTCTTACATTGAACGGGGCATACATCATATTTTGATTGATAAGGACGCTTTTAGAAATCAACAATATATTCTTGCGACACAAGCAACACAAGTCTTCTACCTTGAAGACCTTGATAGACGACCACCTCATTGGAAGGTCGTCGAAGATGTTCATCATTGGAAGATCTGGCATCGGGATGTGGTAGATTCTGATCAAGATGTTATACATAGCAGCAGTTCATCAGATGTTACATTGTCTGTTGGTTTTACTGGTTTGGAGTATGCGGATTTGAGTGTAAATGATGAATCAACAGAAGTGGATGCCCCACCAGATGATGCTGAAGAAGATGCTGATTGTTAGGTCTATAATAAACTACCAAGTTTTAAATTTATTTATTGTCGAACTAACCTATAGACTCTAAACTCTCACGAGCAGTGTACCCGATCAATGTAGATAGTTTTTAGGTAAGCAAGGGTCGTTCACTAGGAGCAAAGCTAAAGTGATCTAAAGGTATTCTAATTACTAAACTAACTAACCTAGAAAGCAAGTAAATATTTTTGGGGTTTTAGCCTGAGAGGCTATCACGATTTTGTGTGTTTAATTAAACTAAATACGAGAAAATAAATATTAAACTAATTAAAAGCAAATTAAAGATAGATGAAGATAGATAGGAAGAACGGGTTAGCCAAGTCTAATCCATTTTATAGTTATACATGCTTATGTCTACTTGTTTTAATTCATTCAATTGTTTTGTCGCCAATCCGATTATTAATCCTGTCACGATTAAATAACCTACCATCGTGGTGGGAAAGAGGACATGATCATAGTGACTCGTCTAGCATCAATACTAACTTATTGCTTTAAACCATCTAACCTAGTTCGGTATTACACGCTACTAGTCCTATTAGGTTGTAGACACGTTCCGTTTATGCCAAACAATGATTCCTAATAGAGATTCGGGTTAACATGCATATAACTCAACCTAAGCAACCTCAATTACAGGTAGTTAAGTCACATCAATTAAAGTTATAAGGATCATAACCTAGTTACATAGACCTTTACTAGTTATAAGCAATAAATGAGTTTTTATCGACAAGCACCCAATCCAATAACAAAGCAAACACATCGACAAAATCATAAAAACTAATAAAACTTCATAAACATGGCTAACACCTAAGGGTGTTAGCCCATAATCTCAGCAAAAGATAAAGTATACATAAAAATTAAACATAAGAAATCCATAGACAAATTTATTATGCTAACCGAATGATACACAAAGATAAGTATGGAGATGTTCTTCGTCGATCTTCAATGGTGGATGGAGAAGGTGTTGGGGACGATTTGGGGTTGTTCCCCACTGATAATGGTCCCCCCTAGGTCGTGCAAGGGCTTTGGTATTTATAGGATTAAGCAAGAGTAGCGTCCAAGTAATTTCCAAAAACATAGTCTGCTGTTCGACCCCGATACGGCGCATCTAAAAGCCCTATGCGCCGCATCTCCTTCAGAATCAGATAGATTTTCTTTTTCTCTTCGCGTGGCCGCTTGAATCAACTAAAACGGAGTCCGGATGAAGATTTTATGACCAAAATAGTGAAGCATCTTCTAGTGTCGACTTGTAATCTTTGACTTCTTCCTTAAGCTTCTAATCTTCACTTGATGTCTCGGTAAGGATTGTATATGGCCAATACGGCGCATCGGATTGGTCCGATGCGGCGTATGAGGGTAACTTCGCGTGGGGTCCAAGATTATTATATTCCAGAATATTCGTACACCGCCTTTAGATGCGGCGTATCTTCTTCAGTATCTTGGATTGTTTCTGGTGAAGTCTTGATAGTGATACGCCGTATGTCAGAAGTATAATGCGGCGTATCTGGAGTAGAACAAGCTTGATCTTCTTCGTTGACCAAAGTTTCATATGCGGCGCATGATATAATTACATGTGGCGCATTCTTTAAAGTCAGGCAATGGTCTCAGATTCGTCTAAGTCTTTATGTACGACGTATCTATAAAGAATGATACGGCGCATCTTCCTTCAGTTCAGTAGACTTTTCCAACTTGATTCATTTTGCTCCAATTTCCGTCCGAAATCATTAACTTTCACCTAATGCTTGTTTATAACTGAGAATTACAAAAGTAAACGATTAAGTATCAATTCTCATATAAAGTGATATAAAACAAGTCAATAATATAGGATAAATGATGCTAATAATACGTCGTTATTTGATGTCATCAAATATCCCCCCACTTGAACTTTACTTGTCCTCAAGTAAACCTTAGATTAAAACTTATGAAAATGTATCCTAAAAGATATTAGGATGTATTTTTATAATTAAGCACTTATTCGTTTTATCATAATTGCACAACCAAACACTTAACGAATTAGGAATAAAATAAAATATTTCGATAAAAGCAAATCTAATCGTTTAACTGTCCAGTCGTGACGAATATTCTATCATAAGCTTGGCAAGTATACGCATCTCCCCCACTAAAGCCAAGGAGTAGCAAGTCTAAAGCGGTAAAAAGGGTTTTGAGGCTTATGGGTTGATCATCCTTTTTAATCTCTATCGATCTCATATTCCAGAAAAGGCGACAAAATTACAAATACATGATCGAATCCACGACCACGATACTTGCAATTGCTCAATTCCTTAACTCGAATAGGCTAAAGATAGGACCAAGTAATCTTCACCAATAATATTATATCAAAAAGGGCGACAAAATCATAAATACATAGCCGAATCCACGACTACGATACTTAAGATTGCTCAAATCCCTAATCTCAATAAATCAAAGGTTTGGATAAAGAATAATATAGGGTATGGATAATATTTGGGATACAAATTGGTGTAAAATGAAAAATAAACAAAACAAATAGATTAAAATCCTAAGTGTGGTAAATTACTTTCCCAACCATCCCATGAATAAGACTCATATCATTGAATAACTCACGCTTTGACACTTGAAACACATGCTTTAGGTAGACACGAATTATACTCAACAAAATCTCAATCAAAGAATAACCTTAGTTGGCGTTCCCAAAACGGCCAACTCTCATTCAATCCATAAATATAATATACAACAAATAGATAGTGGTGATATCTCCCACTTAATACAAAACTTTACATAAGTTGGTTAAAACAAACATCCAACTTTTTCTTTCTTTTTTCTTTTCTCATTTTTTCGATTTTTTTTTCTTTTTCTTTTTTTTTCTCTTTTTTTTTTTTTTTTTTTTTTTTTTTTTTTTTTTTTTTTTTTTTGGTATATATATATATATATATATATATATATATATATATATATATATATATATATATATATATATATATATTTTACACTACAAACATAAACATAGATGTGTAAAATTTCACCACATCACTATAACGATAACTCTGGATAATTTTTCCATACTTTTCATGACTTCAGAAATAACGGTAATAGTGAAAGTAGTAAACACACGAAAAACAAGACTCAAAATATACAATATCTACTTTCACTCCAATTGCATTGTGCAATTTCCCGACCTAACCAAAGATAATGAATTACGCACGCGAACATAGGTAATGTAAGGAAACACACTTTGCCTAAAGCAATTAACCACGGATTTTAATCTACAGGGTAAGCTAAGGTGTAAGGTGTAACGAAACATTATAACAAAGGTGTAAGAAACGAAAGGAATGGCTCTGAGAGTTTTTCTAGGGGTATCTTACTCTAAAAGTGAGAGTAACAAAGGGTTTATACGGGGGTTAACTAACCAGTGTAGTTAGTTAATATCACATAACATAAAAAGCTTTTTGGGTGTAATCCTAGAAATTTACCAATTTAGACAAGTCACTCCAATTATATAAATAATACTTATTATGGTGGTCTCGAGTAGTATACAAGCCAAGTTCTAAAGTTTACAAGTCACCGGCACACTCATAGATTTGTGAGTTTTGATAAATTCACAATTTTTGAAAATAACGTCATGTGTGCAGCTATGCAACTTAGATTAAACAAAAACATGCTAGAAAAATTTTAAATTTAAGCATATTAAGTACATATTAAGCATATTTTTGAAAAATAAGGACAAGTAAACGTTCTAATTCTCCATCCCCCCACTTAAGATAAACAACGTCCTCGTTGTTTAATTTGAAATTAAAAACAGGAAATTAAAAGAATTAGAACGGAGAACTCCCCTGAGATTTGCTCGGAATGATCCTCCATGTAAGAATGCGAGCATATAAAATGTGGGAGTTCATCAACATCTTCAATCGTCCAGACCTGTAAAAATATAGAGACCACAGAAAAAATAGACTTGAGAACATCTCGTTAATCATTGGTTAGGAAAATAAAACTACGGGAAATTACAGGCCAGAGTGTCGATGCGCCGTATCCATGGAATATTGGATACGCCGCATCAACTTCCTGTAACTAATACGCCGCATCCACTAAAAGTGCATGCGCCGTATTGACCAACTGACAGAAATACGAAAATAAAAATAAACTAAAAACAAAATAAAAGACAAGCATGGGTTGCCTCCCAAGAAGCGCTTGTTTTTGTTAGAGTCACGAGCCTGACTCCACCCTTATTTACTAGGCAATAGGGTGTTTTTCCCCCCACTTGCGGTCAAGTGCGGGTGATAGTAGCAATAAGCACCATAACGGTGTAAATTTGCAACAAGAGATGGATAGAATATGTAAAGATAATACCTTGGCAATATGTGTACTTCGTTCATTACCTTACCCGGTTTGGTTGTTAAATTGGATGACATGAACATTACATGTGAGAGAGTAGTATGTTGAGGATCAATGAATCTCTCTTCTTCTTTGTTTGTTCTATTGGTAGTAAGGCGTCCCTTGACTTCCATAAAAGATGAGAAAGGGTCTTTGGCTAGTAAAAGTTCGAGTTCCCTTATATCCTTCATAGGATTGAAATCATCCTCTTCAATCATGGTCGTGTCCACCAGATCATCCTTGAATTCTTTCTCGAGTTCAACCAAAAATGGGTTGAGAACAGGTGCCTTATATGATTCATTAAGTGTAATAAATTCCACCTCATCATTCTTTCGTTTTGCAACCTGTTTAGGGAAACTAGCAAGATTATTAGTAACGGGATTAATAATATTAAATAAATTTGTACCACTTTGTGTTGTAAGTGACTCCAATTCATCTTGTGAGTCTCCATCTTCAACTAGTAGTCTTGCAATTTCATCCTTGTCCCGAATATCCGCCTTAAATAAGTCATCCCAGATTTCTTCAAAATCCCTCATTGGGTCAAAATCTGGCTTATCCGTTCCACACCTAAATACTTCTGTTTGTTGTGGTAATTGCGGTATGTTATCGTACACAATAGCATCAAACTTTTCAATATCAGAATACTCATTATCTCCATCCGAGGGAATATTATCATGGTGTTTTTGATAGGATGAGAATATATCTTCCACCTCGGGTGGAAAATCACAAGTAATAGCACTATACACCATTGTTCCACATTCATCTTCATTTTCATCATAAGCACTTTCGAATGAAGAAGCTTCTTTGAAAACAATTGCCGGATTTTCATTCAAATCAAACACTTGTGACTCTTCTTCAACTTGTGCAATTTCCGGAGAAATAACATCATCAATAACTATTGCCGGAATCCTTATTGCATCAAAATCGTATGATTCTTCTTCATCATCATCATTGGATAAAGTCCAAGTGTGTCGAAATGGCAATTTGTTTCTTTCTTTCCGTGATTTTTCCTGCTTTGATAATAAATACTCTTCCATCGTGGGTTCTTTATCATTGATGACTTGTGCACCATATCTTGCTCTTTCCCAAACGTAAACCTTTTTATTGCACAAGGTTTCTTTGTTAAGCCTAAGATATTCTTCCATAGTTATGTCCGGATTGTCCATCATCATTATTACCTGAAAGATAAACAACCAAGAACAGCAGTAACCTAAACAAAAATAAAAACTAAACTAATAAAAATTAAATAAACAAAAATAAAGAAAAACGATAAAAAAAATTTGGTCACGGAACGTCAATACGCCGTATACAATTGACCTGTATACGCCGTATTGATATAAGACAGATACGCCGCATCCACAGACAAGGATACGCCGTATTTCCTTTCTGAGACAGAAACACAGAAACAAAAAAAAACACAAAGAAACAAATAAAACTAACTAAACTAAAATACCAATAAATCAAATTAAAATAATCACTCCCCGGCAGCGGCGCCAAAAACTAGATGTGTTTTTGTTAGGTCTATAATAAACTACCAAGTTTTAAATTTATTTATTGCCGAACTAACCTATAGACTCTAAACACTCACGAGCAGTGTACCCGATCAATGTAGATAGTTTTTAGGTAAGCAAGGGTCGTTCACTAGGAGCAAAGCTAAAGTGATCTAAAGGTATTCTAATTACTAAACTAACTAACCTAGAAAGCAAGTAAATATTTTTGGGGTTTTAGCCTGAGAGGCTATCACGATTTTGTGTGTTTAATTAAACTAAATACGAGAAAATAAATATTAAACTAATTAAAAGCAAATTAAAGATAGATGAAGATAGATAGGAAGAACGGGTTAGCCAAGTCTAATCCATTTTATAGTTATACATGCTTATGTCTACTTGTTTTAATTCATTCAATTGTTTTGTCGCCAATCCGATTATTAATCCTGTCACGATTAAATAACCTACCATCGTGGTGGGAAAGAGGACATGATCATAGTGACTCGTCTAGCATCAATACTAACTTATTGCTTTAAACCATCTAACCTAGTTCGGTATTACACGCTACTAGTCCTATTAGGTTGTAGACACGTTCCGTTTATGCCAAACAATGATTCCTAATAGAGATTCGGGTTAACATGCATATAACTCAACCTAAGCAACCACAATTACAGGTAGTTAAGTCACATCAATTAAAGTTATAAGGATCATAACCTAGTTACATAGACTTCTACTAGTTATAAGCAATAAACGAGTTTTTATCGACAAGCACCCAATCCAATAACAAAGCAAACACATCGACAAAATCATAAAAACTAATAAAACTTCATAAACATGGCTAACACCTAAGGGTGTTAGCCCATAATCTCAGCAAAAGATAAAGTATACATAAAAATTAAACATAAGAAATCCATAGACAAATTTATTATGCTAACCGAATGATACACAAAGATAAGTATGGAGATGTTCTTCGTCGATCTTCAATGGTGGATGGAGAAGGTGTTGGGGACGATTTGGGGTTGTTCCCCACTGATAATGGTCCCCCTAGGTCGTGCAAGGGCTTTGGTATTTATAGGATTAAGCAAGAGTAGCCTCCAAGTAATTTCCAAAAACATAGTCTGCTGTTCGACCCTGATACGGCGCATCTAAAAGCCCTATGCGCCGCATCTCCTTCAAAATCAGATAGATTTTCTTTTTCTCTTCACGTGGCCGCTTGAATCAACTAAAACGGAGTCCGGATGAAGATTTTATGACCAAAATAGTGAAGCATCTTCTAGTGTCGACTTGTAATCTTTGACTTCTTCCTTAAGCTTCTAATCTTCACTTGATGTCTCGGTAAGGATTGTATATGGCCAATACGGCGCATCGGATTGGTCCGATGCGGCGTATGAGGGTAACTTCGCGTGGGGTCCAAGATTATTATATTCCAGAATATTCGTACACCGCCTTTAGATGCGGCGTATCTTCTTCAGTATCTTGGATTGTTTCTGGTGAAGTCTTGATAGTGATACGCCGTATGTCAGAAGTATAATGCAGCGTATCTGGAGTAGAACAAGCTTGATCTTCTTCGTTGACCAAAGTTTCATATGCGGCGCATGATATAATTACATGCGGCGCATTCTTTAAAGTCAGGCAATGGTCTCAGATTCGTCTAAGTCTTTATGTACGACGTATCTATAAAGAATGATACGACGCATCTTCCTTCAGTTCAGTAGACTTTTCCAACTTGATTCATTTTGCTCCAATTTCCGTCCGAAATCTTTAACTTTCACCTAATGCTTGTTTATAACTGAGAATTACAAAAGTAAACGATTAAGTATCAATTCTCATATAAAGTGATATAAAACAAGTCAATAATATAGGATAAATGATGCTAATAAAATGTCGTTATTTTATGTCATCACTGATTTTATTAATAATGAAGATGATGTCGTTGCTCATGTCCTTGATGATGATGATGTTGACGTGTCTGATGATGATGAAGTGAACCCCACTGTTGTTGAAGAAGTTTATGATTCTGATGATGACAATTGTTCTTAATTTGTAATTTGAATGAAATTGTTACTATATGTTTAAACGTGTAACTTTTATTTGAATGAAATTGTTATGTTATTTTTAAATGTGTATATTTATATGAATGTATGTATTAGTATTAATTGGTCCACGAAATTGTGTGTTCTTGTACTTGTAATTTTACAAATGGCGTGTGTAGCTCCTAGATCACACAGCGGTGATGCTGGTGGTGATCCACCAAGACGACCCTCATTTACTATGCCAGGCTATTGCGCAGGTAAGAAATTGTAATTTTTATTTTACATTTTTTATTGATAAAACTAAAAAATTTTTTACTTGTATTTTCACGACTCAATAACTTATATTTGTAGGTTCGATGATCACGGGTGAGACATCAAATCGGGCCTTAAAGAGGGCGCTTAAAGAGAATAATAATCAACCTTTGTCGATCGGCTTTGATTACGATGATCAAGGCACCTTCTCACCTGTAGGCACGTATGCACCGCAGTTGAGTAGTCTTATCGGGGAACAAGTTAGGCTACTTCCCCTTGACTGCGAGTGGGAACAAATTCCAAAACCTTTTAAGGCTCATATATTTCCCGCACTCGAGGTATTAATTGTTTATTTTATTTCTATTCTTATTGTTATCGACCATTTTGATATGCGTGTTATATTTAAATTGTGTGTTTATTTAAATGCGTATATTTATTTGTAGACCTATTTCAACATCGCGCCTTGGTTAAACGACGAGCGCCGAGTGACGATTGGGGAGAATGTATATACGGTGGGGGAAAGGGTATCTCTTGGGCTGAAACTTCAGATGCGGTTACTTTTTCGCAAAAATAAACACATGATCAAGTCTCGATACTTTGATACACATGAGAACCCCGCGGCGGCAAGGGAACAGCCGCCGCCGCCGAAAGTGTGGCTTAACAGAAGCCGAGAGGAATGGGAGATGTTGGTCGACTAGTGGTCCCAACCGGAACGGATGGCAAGATCTGCCAAAAATGCAGATAACCGAGCTAAAAACAAGATACTAACTCACCAAGGGAGACAATCGTTCGTACAAGGAAGAAACGATTATGTAAGACTCATTATAATTTTTGTGATTTTTAAAGGTCTATATATTGTTTATATATAGCTCGTTATTAATTTATTTTATATTGTATGTATAGAGGGTTAAGAATCAAGGGAAAAATGAAGACCTGATCGAAACATGGAGGAATGGGCATTCAAGAAAAGGAAAGTAATTTATCTCTTAACATGCGTCATTAAGATCAAGTTACTTCTTGTTTTTCTTAACTTGTTTTTAACATACTTGGTTTTTTTTTCTTTGACTTACACAGCTGGAGATGACCGAGCAAGAAATATTGGATCAAGTAGTTCCGAGTGACAACCGCCAAAATATGCCGGGCAGGGGCAGGATGATGCCGGGCATGGGCAAAGCTTCATCCAGGCCCACACATCGGCCAGTTGGACAAGATTATATTACTCGGCAGCATATGACGGAGGTGTTGAGGCGAGAGGAGCAAGAGAAAGAGTTTTTCAGGAGTTAAGCTCAGGAAGCGTAACAACGGGCTCTCGTGGCCGAGCAAGAGGCTATATTGGCTATGGAACACGCTAACACGGCTTTTTCTAGAGTTGGCACCTTCGAATATTTCCTTGGGCAGTTTATGAGCCACTACAACAACAAAGGTAATCCATTTCCCGTTCCCTTTCCCTCACCTACTCCATTTCCCGACCCTTTTCCCGGCCCTATTCCCATTCCCGGCCCTGCTGCTCTCCAAGCTCCCTTTCCCGACTCTAATAATTATTCCTTTGACAATTGTTATCGTCCCTCCTTTCCCGACTCTACTATAGGCTCGGGTTCTAGTTCTAACCCGGGTTCTAGTTCTAATTATGCAATGCCGCCACCCGAACTTAACAAATACATCTTACAAAATAATCCTCATTTGAGCCGCATTCCCGAGAATAATAATGCTAGAAGTGGTGAGGAGGAGGAGACGGAGGAGGAGGGGGAGGAGGAAGCGGAGTCTGACGAGGAGTCGGACAAGGAGTAGGCGTAGGGATGTAAGATCTCATTATTTGTGTTAACTTTATGACTTGTTAGTAACTTTGAGGAATGGTATATATTGTCGAATGCTATCGTGGATTTGAGGAATGGTATATATTGTGTTAACTTAATTAGTAAATTTGTGACTTGTTAGTTTAATTTGTATCGTATTTGTCGAATGCTATCGTGGATTTGAGGAATGGTATATATTGAATCGTTTAGTAATTTGGTATTGTATCATATTGTCGAATTGGTATTTCGGATTGTGGTTGATTACAGGTTATATTTGTTTTGGTATATTTTTTCCAGAAAAAAATGGGGAAAAAATCTAGAATATATGCAGGTTTTACTGCAATATTTTTTGGCTCCCAGGGAAAATAGTGATGACAATGTCGTCCCTAAACTTCACTATACATGTCGTCCCCTTTTTTTTGACTGCCACATCATCTCGTCCCAAATATGATTTACATTTAAATAATTTAAACACTTTGGGACGAGTATCTCGTCCCAAATTTATTTTTTTGTCGTCCCTTTTAAAAAAAAAAAATTTCTTATTTAATTGAAAATAGTAAAGAAAGTAAAAAAAAATTTGGGACGAGAATATCGTCCCTTTTTGCATCAGCTATCTCATCCCATTTTGTACTTTTAGAGTTGAATTTATAGTGGGGCCCAGCAAAATGTTGTCCCAAATTTTCATAAGGGTTGTCGTCCCAAATTTTTTTAGGACAACAAAAACGAGACTACCAAAATGGGACAAGATGTCGTGCCATTTTTGGTTTGGGACGAGAATATTGTCCCAAGACACAGTTTTTTTTTTGTAGTGATTAGATCATTGAAATTATGTTTCTGCTCTAATCCATGCCTTAAAACCGATTCAAAACATCATCAAATTGGATGCCCCTAGATTGTTTGATGCCCTGGGCCGTCGCCCAGCTCGCCCATGCCTAGGGTCGGCCCTGATGAAGCGAAAAGTGTACCGCTTTTAAGGGGTCATTTAAGCCCTAAATCGTATTTATTTGATCAAATATCGCCCTAAATCGTTCCTTTTGTCATTTTAGGTACTTTTGAGGAGAAATCTGGAAAAGGAGGCATTTTGGACGTTTTTGGAGCATAAAAGTGAAGAAAACGGCAAAGTCTCAAAAATCGGCTAAAAGTTACCTTTGACGGCGTCACAATTTACTCTGGACGGCGTCATGCCTTGGCAAGAAAAAGTGGACGTGAAATTTACTCATGATAAGCCAGTGAAAATAGCATGTGAATTCTGACGGCGTCACGCTTTAACTTGATCAAGGGCGTCACGGCTTAAATCAAAAGGGGACGGCGTCACGTTTAAGGTTCGACGGCGTCAAGCCTTGATAAGCCAGAATGGATTTTGAAGAGCTAAAGAGGGACGGCGTCAAGAAGGTCATCCGGGAACCCTAGAAGCGGCGAGGTGACGGCGTCACACTCCATAACGTGACGCCGTCAGATCCAAAAATCTATATATAGTTTTCTAATTTTTTGTCATTAGGGAGAGCTTAGTGTGTGGAATTTTGGGAGAAAACCCTAAGACGAATTTAGCTCCTTTTTCAAGGCTTTTTGCCTTGAGATCTTCCATGTTACATTGAAGATAAGTTATCAATTAATCATTCAATATGTCTATGTGTTGTTTGATTTTATCTTATTCTTGTCTTTTGATTAACATGTTAGGCTAAATTTATCTTGTGTTTGCTTAGATCTAATGAAACCTAGCTATTGATTATTGGTTATTAGTGTGTTATTAGTTGTATTGGATGATTGTTTATCTATGTTAGGCTTAAGAAAACTGGCTAACTTCCTATTCGGTAACTTGCTTGAACGTCTTAAGAAACATGAACCAAATGCGTACTAAAGGTTTTTATGGTTGTATTTAATGCACAAGCGAATTCTAGTGATCCCATGTTAGGAGCTTCCTAGCCGGCTCGACATAGGAGTGAAGTAGGAGCTTGTAGAGTTGGGGAAGTAAGTACGCCACCCCACGAATGGTATTAAGGAATACACCCGTCATCCACGCGACTAATACACACTAATTAACCGGTAAAAGATAGTTAGGGAGTAAGGAAATCTAAGTAAACACATTTCTCTACACATAAGTTTCTCACCACATTTTATTTTCAGTTATTTATTTTATTTGCATTTGTAGTTATTTGGGTTAGTTGATTAGCAACTAATTCCGCCCACTCTTTCAAAACCCGAGATTTTACTTGCTTTCATAAAAAATTATAAAAACATAAAAAGAATCTTCCTCAACCCTTAGACCTAATTAGAGTAGTCTTTCACACCTAACGAACACTATTCCCTGTGGAGAACGATCAATCCCCCGTACTTACCACTACACTATACTACATCGGTCAGGTACACTGCCTGGTGGGGTTGTAAGCCTCTTGAGATCCCTCGAGAGGTAAAACCTGTTGTAAGGTTGCAAAACCCACGCATCACTAGGGTCGGCCCTGATAATAAGCATCATTTAGGTTTTCCTAAATAAGCAACTTTAAACTCTTTCAAAGTTCTTATTTACTCGATCATAACATTAAGCTTATATAGCCGGCTCATGGCTTATTTGGTTTTGAGGTTATGTCTCATAAGCTTACTTATTGTGGCTTATTTTGAAACTTTTATGCTTATATAAACTAACTTTGACATAATAAACTTATATAAGCCAAAAAGTTTCAAATCAACCCATAAAACATGAGTTTACGAAACATTAGCCCAACACCAAATATGCTATAAGCCGGCTATATAAGCCGGAACAAACACCCCTATAGTAATGTATATTAGTTCCATACTCTGCGTATGTATCTCCTTGAATAGGATCAGCCATGATCTCTTGTCTGTCTGCATCTTGCACACGTGCAATCTTTTTAAAGAACGACTTTTTAATGAAGTCGTTAGAGGCTTCAGCCACCTCATCTGGTTCTACGAGCTCGAGAAAGGTCTCTCTTTTCGACTTCTTTACTGATACATTGGGTGCTCTTTTAATTTTAGCTGATGTGTAGCTGTTGGTAATTCAAAAATGAAACAAATACAAAATCCGAACAAACGAAGCGTAAGCTTTATTCAAATTACCAAACCAAATACAAAACTAAATTCAAAGATACCAAATACAAAATTCCAATTCAAAGGTGTAGGATATTCACTAATACATAAACACTAGTTTGAGGCTAGTTAGTGGATCGAATGGATGAGAGTTTAGAGAGAGAGAGATGGGAACTTAGAGAGAGAAAGAGTGTGTGTATTAGCTTGTAAAATAATGAGAAGTTCCACCCTTTCCCTTGTGTGGGAAAGGGTATTTATAGTTCTTACATAATATGCCCCTAGCGGGCTGTGGAGAGAGTTGACAGAGGGTAAAGACCCGACCCACTCCACAATACTACTAATAATAACTACGCTACTACTAATATTACTAGTTATCCTACGAGCTATGATGTGCTAATAAGTACTCGGGGTGACCGAGTCTTCAACTGAATATTCATATTCCTAACAATCTCCCCCTAAGGGAGGTCACCCCTGAAGTAATGTTCTGAATTTTTGCACTTCATCCATGGCTCTTGACTTCATAGCTCGTTAAACAATGATTCTTCACAATCCTTGATCATTGTGCAGCAGCAAATCTTCAGATGACTTTTTCTTCTATCTTGGATGATCTTTGTTGATTCTTTGGAGTTATCATCCACCATGTGTTTCCATGTCATCTTTCAGTGGTATGTATCAATGTGATGTGGTACTCTTTGAACTGACATGCTCACTTCATTCTGGGTCATGACTTTCAGCATCAGAGTTAGCAGAAGCTGTGTTGAAGGTCATTTAGGTTGTCATGACTTCATTGAACATGATGATGGAGTAGAGCGAACATGTGGTGATGGATTGTGTATGTTGCGCCAACATGCTCACACTTATCTGGATCATGATCTTCAGCTTCAGAGTTGCGGAAGCAGTGTTGAAGGTCTTTTCGATTGATCATGACTTCTTTGTTAAAGATGATGTTGTAGTGTGAACATGTGGTGGTGGAATGGCATCTTTTCTGCAACCAGCTACAACTGCAACCAGCTACAGCCGCCAGAAGTTCCTGCATACGACAGTTAGCAATAAAACGTCCGGTACTTACAGGTTCGGACTTCGAGATTGTTAACAGCATAGTGTGAAAACTCTCTCTAATCCCTACCAGGACCGTTCCTAATCGAAAACCCACAGAGGGCTTTTTAAGATCGTACCGTAGTATATCAACGATTAGGTGAGTCGCTGGAGATCACTCCACGACTGTAGACCGTTTGAAACCGCCGCAATCACTAAGCGTAATCCACAGGGAATTACCGAAGTGACCTGCTTTCAGGGCTGCTTGATGTTAACCCTGGCAGGAATTTCCATTCAATCATTGAGAGTTACATTTGTAAATTCCCTCATGAATGTTCTGGCAGATTGCTAAGATCTGCGTAGGACTCATAAGTTTACAACTGGTGTCCTTAATGTTGAACACCCAGTGTAGAAGTAACACGTGTTCCTATGAGATCTTATGATGCATCTCGTGGCTCTAGACTTGAATAGTGCATTTTTGGTAGACGGAGACTGGAGCGGTGTATCCTGTTTCAATATCAACACAACTCGTAATGAGCGGTCGATAGATTATGCAGGGTTCCCCATGAGAATGAAACAAGTCCTTTTAAGAGAACTTGAGTGGTTTAGAAGGTTTAGTGCAGTGCGTCACTGGGTCCATGACGTCTTGTCTTCAATACCAGTGTTACCTTAGTAACCACCAGTAGCATGTGAATTGAACCCGGTTTCTGCCCTAAGGTTGAATAATTGGAGGGCTATTTCTTTTCACCCTTTCTCATTTCATTTCTTTTTAATTCTTCAACCCCTTCTTTCTCCTTTCTCATATTACACCTTTTTTCATATCATACCTAAGGACTTTCTAATACTAACTATTTGGTATTGTCCTTGGGTAGATCCCTCCGGCTCTGGCGGATCATAGGACGGTTTTCCTAACCTTAGCCACCTTATAACTTCATGACTATCCTATGTTGCCATTTACCAAAATCCTTGAAAAATCTCTCAAAGTGTTCATGATCCTGAAACACATTTTACTGAAACTTTGAGAGTTTTGAATTTTTCAAATGCTCCCCCTCAACATGTGCTCGAGTGATTGTTTTATAAATTTGCACATGTTAGGTAGAGCTTGCACTTTTTGAATTGATCAACTTTCAGTGAACATGACCGATTCGAGACACGTTTACATCACTGGTTAGACCAGCTTGAAATTATTACCCGGCCTGGTCAAGTCCACAGAAAGTTTCTCGAAACGGTACACTCTACTCAGATACGTCTTTTTCGAGACACGCTTACATCACTGGTTAGACCAGCTTGAAATTATTACCCGGCCAAGACGCATCCTTTCGATTGATGACAGTTCAAGTTTCAATTCATCTGTTATGTCTGAGCCACACTCGCATGAGATGCCCAATCCTTTATGTTTTGTTAAAAAAACATTTGCTCCCCCTCAATATGTGCATCGATATACAAAAGAGTTTAGCACATGTGGGAGAGCTTACTTTTACGTCCAAAACATTTTGCTCCCCCTCAATATGTGCATTGATATTCAAAATAGTTTAGCACATACGGGAGAGCTTACATTAACTTCCAAATCATCACATTTTATCAGATTTCATATTTAAATCACATTCTCTCCCCCGATCAAAAATTTCAAACCGTTTGAGATTTGTGATCCCAATTGATTTAAATAAGTTTAGAAAATTTGGGAGAAAATGTGGTCAGGTTTAAATATATTTTGATTTCGGTGCATACTATGCTCCCCCTTAACCCACGAGAGAGTGTCACTGCTGATGTTGCACAAATTTGGCAAGGTGTCAGAAATTTGAACAAATATTCTCCCCCTCAATTAATGACCCGTTTTCTATTTAAAGAGTTGTAGTCATTCAATTGAGCGACGAGTATTTGTGAAAATTTAATTCAATTTACCACCTTGTGTAACATCAAGACTCTCTTGAAGAATCAAAGAAGATAAAGAGTCTGATGTAAGGAAGACTTCTCTTCCTATATAAGAAATGATGCACTGAAACATACATCAAGTCGGTGAAACATAGATATAAAGTAATCCATGCCCAGGTGAACATCACCCAGTCGGAGGAACATCCGTCTTTTTGGCGACGTGCTTTCCCCAGTGTATATCGCGGGTTGCAGTATGAAGTAACTGCAAGCCATTAAGACATGTTTTAACTGATTAGTATAACTCCTGCTCGAGCCTTATTTAAAGATCCGTGTCATTGTTGAATGACATTTCTAGATCCGTAAATGTTATCGATAAACAGAAGACATGCCTAGGTAGGACTTTTTTTTTTTTTTTTTTTTTTTTTTTTTTTTTTTTTAATGGTTTTTATAGGTTTTATATTTTTGTATTTTCTTTTTGTTTTAAGATATATACAACTATGTACAAGGATATAAGAAGACAATCCTTTACTCCTCCGTCTCTTCCTAAAGACACTTGAGGGTTTCAGGTGTCATGCTCTTCATACCAAGGCGTGGGAGAATAAATTGAAACCTTTCTCTTGGGAGAGCCTTGGTGAAGATGTCAGCTAGCTGAAACTCTGTCCTCACGAAATATAGTTCCACAATACCCTTTTCCACCTGTTCCCTGATGAAGTGATGCCTGATGTCGATGTGTTTTGACCTGGAGTGCTGAACATTGTTACAACAAAGAGCAATGGCGCTTTTGTTGTCGCAATATAGGGGAATTTTGTTGTATGAGAATCCATAGTCTGAAAGTTGTGATCGCATCCAAAGGATTTGTGCACAACAAGCAGACATGGCAATGTACTCAGCTTCAGTAGATGATATGGAAGTACTCATCTGCTTCTTAGAATACCAACTAACCAACTTTTCCCCTAAAAACTGAGCTCCTCCTAAAGTACTACGACGAGTGTCTTGACATCCCGCATGATCATCATCTGCATAAGCCGTTAACTCCATTGTTGTGTCCTTAGGATACCAGAGACCCATATGAACTGTGCCTTGAAGTTATCGGAAGATCCTTTTCACCGCTTCAACATGCTTTTTGGTTGGCTTGGATTGATACCGAGCACACATACACACAGCAAACAGAAGATTTGGTCTACTAGCAGTGATGTACATCAAAGATCCAATCATGCTTCGATACTTTGTTTTATCTACTGGAATTCCTGAAGGATCTTCATCCAGCTTTGTTCTATCAACCATGGGAGTGTCAACCGGCTCACTTGAATCGAATCCAAACTTTTTCAAGATCTCATTGGCGTATTTGGATTGATTAATGAATATGCCTCCGGGACTTTGAGAGACTTGTAATCCTAAGAAGAATGACATTTGTCCCATCATGGACATTTGGAACTTGGAATTCATCTCCTTTGAAAATCTATCACATTCACTAGGATCTGTTGAAGCAAAGATGATATCATCTACATAAATCTGAACAAGTAGTAGATGTTTTCTTGACTTCCTGGTGAATAGTGTGGGATCAACAACACCCTTGGAGAACCCGTTCACTAAAAGGAACTTGGACAATGTATCGTACCATGCCCTTGGCGCCTGCTTCAACCCATAAAGAGCCTTCTTCAAGCGGTAAACATGAGTAGGATGTTCAGCATCCACGAATCCTTCGGGTTGGCTCACATAAACTTCTTCCTTTAAGTCACCATTCAAAAAGGCCGTTTTGACATCCATATTGTAGACTATCATATTCCGACTAGCAGCATTTGCAAGGAAGATTCTTATGGCTTCAATTCTAGCAACCGGAGCAAACGATTCTTCAAAATCAATGCCCTCTTCTTGTCTGAATCCTTTAGCAACTAGCCGTGCCTTGTTCTTTAACACATCACCATGCTCATCAAGTTTCACTTTGAAGATCCACTTTAACGCAATGATCATCGCAAGCTCTGGAGGAGGCACTAATTCCCATACTTCAAGTCGATCAAATTCATGAATTTCATCCTGCATGGCCTGGAACCAACAATCTTTAGTCATTGCTTCTTTGGCATCTTTTGGTTCCACTTTGGACAGTACAAAATTGAAGAAGCACCATAGTGCATCAATGGCTAGTTGATTACGTGTGGATACTGGACGTGAGGGATTGCCTATGATGTTGTCGATTGGATGATCGCTGGTCCATTTTCTGAGATGGTCGTGAGGTTGAGGGTTTTGAACTGATGTAGCAGTGCTGTGTTCTTCAAGAGAGGATGTGTCTGATGAATGTTCAGGAGCAAATATGTTTTCAAAAGGAACCTCATCAACAGGAGCAAAAGGATTAACTTCCAAAGAATGGTTATCTGCATATTCTTGTAGTACTGGAGAGGATTGAGTATTTGATGATGAAGGCGATTGACTGGCAGCTGGAGCATTGAGACTGACTGATACTAAAGCTGTTGGGCCTTCTGTGCCTTGCGGGGCTTGAGCCTCAGCCATAGGAAGTACAGCTGGTGCACTTGGGATGGTTCCATTCTTTGGCTCAAAGTATTCATCAAACATAGGATCAAATAACTTCTTCAACTCCTCACATGTAGGTGGTACAAAAGAATCCGCAGGCGTGGAATTCTGTACAAGTCCTGAACTAATGGGTCCAGGTGTCAAAAGTTTAAGATCGGGTCCAGAACTAATTTGTCCTGAAGCAAGTTGCTCACTCAGCTCATCGAACGTGACATGAATGGTTTCCATGATTTTACGGGTTCTCTTATTATAGATTCTATACCCTTTACTGTCTGGTGCATATCCAACAAAAATACCTACGTCTGCTTTAGCTCTTAACTTTCCCAAGTCTTGACTATCATTAGTCGGATAGCAAAGTGCGCCAAACACACGGAGAAAGGAAAGATCTGGTTTCTTGTTATGAATTAACTCGTAGGGAGTCTTTTCATGAACAGGATGAATTAGAGATCGGTTTTGGGTGAAACATGCTGTTGCAATAGCCTCTGCCCAGAGAAACATCGGTGCCTTTGAAAATATAAGCATGGTTCTTGCAGCTTCCACCAGAGTACGGTTCCTTCGTTCGACAACACCGTTCTGTTGAGGAGTGCGAGGGATACTTTTCTGATGCGTGATGCCAATACTTTCATAGAAATTGCGGAGTTGTTGGTTAACAAACTCAGTACCATTATCAGTGCGGATGATTCTGACAGTTTTATCGAGCCTTACTTGCAGATGTTTTATCAGTTTAATGATAACCTCTGGAGTTTCGTCCTTGGTTCTCAAAAACTTTACCCATGTGAACCGAGAATAATCATCCACAATCACCAGAATATATTTCTTTCCATTTATGGTTTGTATTCTCATTGGACCGCACAAGTCCATGTGGAGGGTATGAAGAACTTCCAAGTTGGTGTTAATGGTTTTAGGCTTGAGGGTTTGTTTCTTGCTTTTGCCCAGTTGACATGCAGAGCAGAGATGATCTTTCTCATATTTTAGCCTGGGCATCCCTCTAAAAAGATCTTTACGGGAAAGATTATTTATGGTACCAAAGTTCAAGTGGTTCAAAAGACGATGCCACAGCCATGATTTTGTTTTAGAGGCTTTTGAAAGCAAGCATATGGGAGAGGACTTCAACATTTCTTCAATCGATATGGTGTATAGATTGGTGCCCCGACTGCCCTTGAGGAGATCTATACCATCCAATTCTCTGACGAAACATGTATGTTTTCTGAAAGCCACTTCTAGATCTGAATCACAAAATTGACCCACAGAAAACAGATTGTGCCCTAATCCTTCCACATAATATACCCTTGAGATTACACTGTCACCGAACACATAATCTCCATAACCCATAATCGCACCAAAGTGGTCGTTCCCGAATCTAACTGTCCCGATAAACTTTTTCACGAAGTTCTTGAGCCGTGAGTGATCCCCAGTCATATGTTTAGAGCAGCCTGAGTCCAAATACCAAAGGACGATTTGTACGACCTGCATTTGAAAACAGACAACGATGGATAACTGAAAGATGTGGATCCCCAAGTGTAGTTGGGGTCCGTTTGGTTAGCACACACAAATTCAGGAGCCACAGAAGTATCAATCACTGAGGTTACTATAGTGGAATCTACCCTAGGTTCAGCAGATGACTTATGATGAAGGCATTGTGTTCCTAAGGGCAAAATTTGACCTGTTGGTCTCCATTCCTTAACTGTTACATTCTTATGTTTATTCACCTTAGGTAATGGGTGTTTATTTCCTAAAGCAAATTTCTTTCCAGTGGGTCTCCATTGATACCCAACATTTGCAAAAGTTTTTCCTGTTGCCTTCCAAACTTTCTTACTTCTTTCAGTTTTTCTAACAAAATTAACATGGGGAGGTGCATGAGGCATCAGAAATGACACAACACATTCATCATGATTAGCAGAAAATAAGCATTTGTCACATGTTTTACAGACCAAATTAGAATTCGAATTAATTACAGTACTTTTAATACTAGAATCAACACGATTCAATCTAGTCTTTGCAAACTTATTGTTCCTAGGTTGGGCTTCTACACTCTTCTTGTGATCACTCTTAGCTGGCGTAGTCCTATCATTCCTTGTATTGCCTTTAGGCTTTGACCCGCAAGCTTGGGTGTCACTTTTCACTCCTGTAGAAGTAACGATGGGAACATTAGTTTGTTTCACTGACACATGTTTTCCTGATTTTGATGTGCTGGGTTCTGATGTTGTACATGGTAAATCAAAGGCTACATGTTTGTTCTTAACAGTGGATGATGATGCAGCAAATCTATCTCTATGGCTGTTAAACTTAGGGACTGAGCCTATGGCATATTCTAAGTTTTCCTGAATCCTTTTCGTGAGTTTGCAGGCATAAACAACTGCCTATCAAGTGGCTTTTCAGTTCTATCCTCTTCAACTACCTCACGAAGTGTGTCAAGGCCCTCTCTAAGATGATCGAGATATGTTTGATGGGCAAAGCTATTATTTCTAAGGTTAAATGGAATACGCCCAACATCAACATCATACTTTTTACTAGCAGTAGCCTTTGGTGCATCACAATTACAAATGGTGCATGACATTTTACCTTTCACCTGAGCCTTAAGATTCTCAATTTCATTTGTCAAAGAGGTTATTTGATCATTGTGATTGCTTCTTGTAACTTTAATAGAATCATATAACTCTTTGAAATGTTGTTTGACCTTAGAATTTTCTTCTCTATAACACTCATTTTCATGATGTAACTTATTTATGGTGTTTTGATATTGAAAATTCTGAGAATCTGAAGACGAAGGTTTATTGGTGCCATACTCATCACACTTGTTGGATTTCAATTGGGCAATTTGGGCCCTCAGCAGTCGAATCGTGTTCGTGTGAGCTTGAATTTTCTCATCTCTTTTGCTTAATTCAAAATAAGTATCAAATTCAGGAGCATCCAAGGATGTCTTGTCATTTGATATTTTGTGTTTTTCATTTAAATGTTGATGTTTCATTTGCAAATTTAGATAATCAACTTCTAGTTTTGAAAAACGTTTAACCATATTATCATGGTCATCATTTTGAATTTTTTCAAGCAATTTTAAATTCTCCCCCTCAAGCTCAACAACACGATTCTGGGTGACATTTAATGCAATAGCATACTCATAAAATTGACAAGCAGACAATGCAGAATCAGTAGCAGTGTAAAATACATCTTGTGCAATACATTTAGCAATCAAGTTGTCATTAGTGATGAGTATGTTTTTTCTTTCAATCTCACGACTCTTAACTTCTATTGCATATTCATTCACCTCATTTTCCATATCTTTAAACACTACTTTCATTTCTTTTATTTCTGTGTTGATGGCAGTTTGCAGCCCTTCAAAATGTTCTTTGAGTAGTTTAAAGAATGACATGACCTCAGTTAAGTAACACCTTTTTGCATGTTCAAAACACCTTTCCCCCTCAGTAATGCCGGTTGGTGTGATTCTCTTCTTACATGTTTTATCGAAATCAGCAAACAGTTGCCAAAGCACATATAAGCTAATAAAGGTTTTGCATTCAGTGGGAAGAGACAAAGGCACCAAATTCCTAGGTGTATTGGGAGGATACACCGTTATGGACGCAACTTTTCTAATGAGAGGGGTGTTAGCCTTAAGTTTTTCTTCCTTAAGTTTTTCATTATCTTGTTTCCAGAATATCTGTTCAGGTGTTAACTTCTTTTGAGGAGCAAACATAGTCAAACAATTTTCCTCACTATAGTCATGGGGTTTGATTATTATTCGTCTGGCTATGCACTCGGGATCCCTCATTTTCTCATTCATTCTTTCCCTTGTTCTCTCACTTATCTCATCCTCCTCTTTAGTGTAGATATGCTCAGGCGGGTCATGATTAGGCATAAACATCACATCAGAATCATTTAATGCAGGTTGGGCTATCTTAGCAATCTCATGAATAGCTAATTTAGATTTACCTACATTGCTTTCACTATGCTTGTCACTTAACTTTCTGTGCTTATACATCATTTGGGCAGTCTGTCTGGTTTGGTCTTGTGTGTACAACTTATCCTCAAGCTTATTCTTTAAGGTTTTGAGTCTAGAAAAATCATTTAAAAGTTCATTTTCTTTTTCTTTGAATTCTAGCTTAAGTGTAGTTATACACTTTTGTACTTCCTATTTCTGTTTGACAGACTGTTCAAGCTGATTTTTCAAAGAATTCAACTCTTGTTTTAATGTTTCTTCTCTTACTATAGACTCTTTAATAAGTGTACTCATTATACCTTCTAATTTCTGCTCACGTTCATTAAGCTAAAACTTAGCACGCCGTTCATACATAGCCACTTGTTCTTTATAAATGTTTAGTCTAGTGATCAAGTTATCATCAGGGACAGACAAGTTGTACTCATGGCACTCACATGCATTATCTATGTAACACGCATTATCTAAGGCACACACATTACTTATAACACAAGCATTATTATTTTCAGGAGATTCACCATTTGGTACATCAGGCGAGTTGTTGTGATTCAAATATTGTTCATATGAAATAATATTGCTATTTTCCATGTCAACATTATTTGAATCAAAAACATCTGCCTGTTGTACTTCTTTGGGATTCTTTTGTCCATCAACTATATCATATGTGTCATAAATTTTTAGTACCTCAGATATCACAGATGCACTAGAGGAACCAGCTTGTCGAGGTGATGAAGCCAAGGAAGACAATTTGGCCATGAAGATGGTTTGAGCAGTAGGTTCATCATCTACATCTGAGTCAAATGCATCACAATCATCCGCTTTGAAGATGTTGGGGTCGTTAAGAGCTAGATCCTGAACTGGTTGCTCATCCACATCTTCATCAAACGTATTTCCCCCATCACCAGCCAAGAACAATAACTCTTTCTCATCCAATACAGCTCCATTCTCTTGAGCTTGCATTAACAGCATCTTGTCTTTGAAGAAATCTGAGTTCTGAGGACGTTTAGGTTGATTGCAGTTTCTGGCAATATGTCCTAGCCCCCCACAATTATAACACTTGATCTGTTTCCCTTGCCCCTGATTGGTATTCCCGGCTCTATTCTGCACATATCCTCGACCCACGTTTCGTCCAGCTCTCCCTTGCACATTCTGAACCACAATTTTCCCATCCTCCACCATTGCTAGATTGCGTGGGTTGGATGAATTCCTTAACTGATTGTTGGTCTGAGGGAGTGATGTTTTAAACTGTTGAACCAGTAGTGATACTTGATTGGTGAGGTTGTCAATCATTTTGTCGGTCTGAGAGTAGCCTGAGTCAAGTTGAGAACTCATAGCAGGTACTGGTGAGTGAAGTTGATGATAGCTTGGGTTGGATGATGATTGGGTTGTTGGTAGAACATTTATCATAAAAGCCAGTGGATCATTTGGAGTTAAAGGATTTAACTTTTCTCTCAGCACCCGATCGTAGGCAGCATGTTTCTCATGTTGTTGCAGGTAAGCATACAGCTGTTCATAGTTGGTGTCCCTTAGACCTTTGTTGAGTTTGACTGCAGTAACAAATCTATCCCATTTAGGAGTCATGTTGTTCACAAACTTTAAGTTAAGTTGAATGTTAGGCATAGTCATTCTTATCATTCTCATATCATTTACCAACTTATGAAATCTCACATAGTAGTCTGTGATATTCTCTCCTGAGTTCATTTTGAAATGCTCAAACTCATCATAAAGTTGTGATTCACGGTCTTCCTTTGTGACTTCTGACCCAGCTAACAACATCTTAACATTGTCCCACACAGCTTTAGCTTCAGTGTTGAAATTGATGAGTTTGTAGACATCCTTTGGCAGTCCTTGAATGACAATGTTTGAAGCTCTAATATCAGCATCATACCTTTTCTTTTCATCGTCATTAAGATCATTGTACTCGCGGGGTCTGTCAATTCCAAATGTGACTGTGCCATCTTCACCAGTAGTAACAGCATCTCTGGTGGTACCCATCTGAAATGGTCATTCATCAATGGACTTAAGGATGTTTGCTCCATTGTCTTTTCCCAAGCAGTAAAGTCTTATTCGTTGTACCCAATACTCATAGTCCGTCCTATCTAGCATAGGTGGACGAGTGTCAGATCCTGCTGCTTGAATATCATCTGATGAGGTGCTTGATGTGGTAGCCATAGTGACTACGGGATTTTACAGATCTTGTGATTTAACCGAGAAATTGAATCTTTCGCGGGACTTTCTAAAATCACCAAGAAACAAACCGTAAACAAAGAGTAACTTGCCACTAGAAATCACAATAGACAAATCGCCACAGACAAATCGCCATAGACAAATCGCCACAGACAAATCGCCACAGAAAAATCGCCACTGACAAATCGCCACAGACAAATCGCCACAGACAAATCACCACAGACAAATCGCCACAGACAAATCGCCACAGACAAATAGCCACAGATAAATCACCACAGACAAATCGCCACAAACAAATCGCTAGCTTTGGAAAGGACAAATCGGTGCTTTATGAACCTGGACAAATCGCTATCTTTGACACAAATCACCAGACACAAATCGCTAAGTCGCTATAGGACAGAACAGTCACTATCAGGGACAAATCGCCAGCCACAAAACGCCAAACAAGTCACTATCGTAGCGGTTTGTCGTTTTTTGCCAAATCTGGTAAAGGGACAAATCGCTACCTCGAGAAAACACAAATCTCTACTTTTTCTTTCCCACACGACACAAATCGCTGCGAAGAAGGTTTTCCAGAGAGACAAATCGCCACTTAGAACAAGCTTCGAATCTTCCAAAACTCACCACACAAAGCCTAGATCTGTGATTTCAAATACCAAAAACTACTCCTATGTAATCCCTAAGCTATAAAGTACAAGATTTAACAACTTTTAACCACTAAAAAAAAGCACAAAATGGATTTTTAGGAGCTAAAGTATTCGACCCAAAAACAACACCAATCTACTCGAATCTGTGAATATCAACACACATGGACCTAACCATGGCTCTTGATACCAATTGTAGGATATTCACTAACACATAAACACTAGTTTGAGGCTTGTTAGTGGATCGAATGGATGAGAGTTTAGAGAGAGAGAGATGGGAACTTAGAGAGAGAAAGAGTATGTGTATTAGCTTGTAAAATAATGAGAAGTTCCACCCTTTCCCTTGTGTGGGAAAGGGTATTTATAGTTCTTACCTAATATGCCCCTAGCGGGCTGTGGAGAGAGCTGACAGAGGGTAAAGACCCGACCCACTCCACAATACTAATAATAATAACTACGCTACTACTAATATCACTAGTTATCCTACGAGCTATGTTGTGCTAATAAGTACTCGGGGTGACCGAGTCTTCAACTGAATATTCATATTCCTAACAAAAGGTTCCAAATTCTAATTCGAAGGGTACCAAACACAAATTTCAATGGTATAAAAAAAATTAATGTCATTGACCTCTATTTATAGGCAACCAATAACCTAAAATTACCAAATCCTAAACCGAATCAAACTAGAAAACATACCAAAAACTAATATCTATGCAAAGACAAATTTAAGGAACAAACCCAAAAGTTTAAGTCACTTTATAACAATCTCCACCGAGACTTCAACTCCACTTGAAACTTCAAACCAAACGAATCTTTCGTCTTCAAATTCAAATTACCAAATTCCAAACACTAGAGATACTAGCCTAGTTCAAAATGAACGATCGATTCCTAAAAACGATCAGAAACAAATCAATCCAAACCAAATGCCGATGACTTCAAAACGAACAATCAAACATTGTAGGATTCTACAAAAATCCATTGTAATAATTCTTATTAATTAATAAAAAACTCAAATTACCGATTAATAAATCCCATTTTTACGGAGAAATTTAAATTTTCCTTTTATTATTATTTTTACCACGTTACGTTATCACAATATTTACCGAATAACGACACGTACTTCGAGACACAATTATACACAAAACACCATTTTCACTAAACTTGAATCTCACCAATTATGATACGTACTAAAAAATTTTACACACTTAACATATTTAATTTTCCTTAATGACATTTAATCTTTACTAATTATTTTCACTAATTACACTTAAGCTACAAACCAAACGGGCTGCCGTTTTACCTCAGCCCATCAACACACCCACAGCCCATCACCCTAGCACAACCCATCACCACCTCACAAGCCCATGTCATTTTCTATTATATATTTCATACCCGATTTCACACCACCTTTAAAACAACTCGTATACTCCATATTACTAAACGCGACCTAGGGATATTTTTGCCTCACCTTGACCACCACCCACTAGACATTGAACGTGCAAATTTTCGGATTTAAACATAGAGTATTTTTATGGTACTCGAAGCCAATTTGTTTGTCCCATTTCACACCCAAACGTATGAATAAAAATTCTAAAACTCAACCCTTTTTAAACCCGATTGTTCCTACGACTCACTAATGACATTTTTAGCATTGTATGACGTTTAGAAGAAGGAATGGACTGCAGGAGAATAATGTGGCTCGTTAACTCCTTCGTTGAACTCGTATGAAAATAAAACGTGGCATATATGTAATACCAACTAGGAAAAGACTATACCAACTCTACATATCTTTTCTAAGATATTGTAAGATCAGGAGAATGATTTGAAAGTACCTCAAACCCCTGCTAATCCACAGTAGCTATCCATGATTGTTTTGAAGTCAACAAGTCAAGATAAGTGTGTGATTTCATCTCTATATCATACCCACTTCTAGCCACTCTACCCTACTCACTTTTCACTCACTTCAACCTCACTGGAAACCTAAACACTCAGAAAATTCTTGTCTCTCCGTGGGAAGAAAATGTGTAAAGAGGATAATACGTAAAAACGTATTTTGACCCCTAGCGAGTAAACTGTTTGGGTCCTTGTATCCCATTCGACATCACAACTTCTTCACCACCTTTGAAAGGTGTAGTAAGTACCTTGTGACCTATCTTATCTCAGTTCCTCACGTTAGAATTCTATCATGCATAGTTCACATAACATTCGAACGTATCATACTTTATTTCATGCCACTATCACGATTTATATGCTTGAGTAGATTGCATACAGTGACCATCTCACTGAGGACGACTTAAGACCACATTATTGCACGTTAATATTACATGCATTGCATCATTTCTTGTTTTGCAATTGAACGTACTCAAGTTCTATATGTTACGTACATATTTAATAACTTGAACCATATAAAAGTCGAATACACTCATGTGAAACCTTAGCAGCTACCACTCATCCTTCTCTCAACTTCACATGCCACGAAATGCATTGCTTCAACATACAAATACACTAACGTTACGCGTACAACTTATGTGAAAACACGCCCAAAATTTATCTAAGTATTTTCAATATAAAACGTTCCCAAGTAGCCTAGAAAACGAGCTCGTAACTCACAAATTTGTTACACAACCCCGTCTTTTCTTCACACGATCTATTAAACAAACTAGCTAGCTACATTTTTCATTTATACAACTTGTTATGATAACCACGAATTGAGCTTTAAAAATGGACAAAGTATATTGCAAAAATCTGTTTTTGAAAACCTTTAAAAATTGACGATTTGGACTTTAAGCCCATTTAACTGTTTTGATAAGCAACAAATAAGCTAGCTTATTGGCACTTTTAATACAGACATAAGACACTAAAATAAGCCTTTTGACATGCCAACCCCCCCCCCCCCAAGACCCACAGATTAATAAATGTTAATGGGCTAAACTTTTGGCTCGTTAAAAGCCCATTTAATGTAAAAATAAGCTAGCAACCTAATAAGCAGTTAAAATAAGTTACATTTGACTTAAATAAGCCTTAGAAAAATTTGTCATAATTTTCCTCTTCTTTTTGACACTTTTGGGACTAAAAATGTAACGCAATTCACCTAGGGGGACCTACTCTTTTTACTTGACATTCTTATTTCATTTTCCATTTTTTGTCTCGCCTTCACGTCATATGCATTTTTGTACATTTTATATACTACTTAACTATCGTTATCCATTATAACTATAAACATTACGAGTTAACGTACGCATTCATTCATTCATTGAAGAAATAACATTACGGTTTACTTGACACAAAAACCAAGATAATCATATATATAATATTATTTTTGAACTTTAAGCATTTTAAACATAACACACTCACATTCAACGATCAAATCGTTATTCATCATCCACTATTCATTTCACAAACACCACTAGTATTTGGTCAGATTCTCAGACATTTATATTTATCAGGTTCCGTATTGAAGTCATTACCATAATCACCCCTGAAATTACTTTCACCATCACCAGTAATGTTTAAGGTGAGTCATAGCCTCACTTTTACCGATTTAACTATTTAAAACTCCGTGAAGGAGATACATGCTATAAACAGATCACAAGTATTTTTTTGTATGCTTACCTGACTTGATATATGCCTAAGTTACCTTATTGCCATAAGACCCTCTATCATGAGCCATTAATCACTTGTATGTGAACGCGAATATAATGAATAGATCTATTAGAGGCTGACGACCTATCCCACTAATACTTTGACGGAATGCTTTTTGCTAGTCGTATTAGTCGCGATGCATTATATTTGAGAAAAATAGGAATTGGCAAATCACCTATTACTCGAGGGCACATATCCATCAGTAACCTTATGTGACTCCTCCTTTTTACGGTACTTTGTTAACGTTTGCGTGCCGTGAGACTTAGGGCAATATATGAACTGCAATATCAACCTTTTAAACTTATTGTATCCCCAATACAATTCTACTTGTGTATCGAACTGATTATTAACCTTCAAACTCTATGATTTCACTCAACATTTTTGTTGACTTTTAAGCATGTTTATCTCAGGAAATTAGTGGAGCAGAGCAAGGCGTGGAGCGGGCAGTTATCTATCTCTAATATTTGGTGTAAAATAAAGTTTGTAATTCAGTTAAAACGATGTTCCTTTAAGGAATTTTTATTACTCTGATATAAAACTTTGTAACTGAATTCGTATTATGGACCTATGTTATTTAAAAACGTCTCTTTTGAGCCATTTTCTATGATTTTGACTTCGATCCTCTCGGCAATACCCCAATTAGACTTTTGCTGCTATCTTGAAAATTTGGGGGTGTTACAGATTGGCATCAGAGCCTTGGTTATAGAGAACCAAATGTTTTCAAACGTTGGACTATAACTACACTTTCAAATGAATTAATTTTACACCATGTTATCTTAAGCCCTCCGTGCCTGCTTGCTGCCGTGCTCAGTACATTATTCACCAGAACTGTTTTATACGAGTCTTTACATGCTGATATTTGCTTTGCATAACTGGATCATTTCATGTTTATATTACACCATTAATGTAGTAATTACTTACTCTTACTATATATGGATTATTACAGTACCATGGCAACAGTCTCCCACATTAGTCTATCATCGGATTCAGACTCTGAGCGTTCCATATCATCAGTTACATCACCTCTATTCTATCCTACCTTAGCACCCGATGCCATACCCGACGAGACGGAGCCCTTCGAGGAGGGTGAAGCCGCCGCTACACCAGTATCTGATGACTCGAACGTATTAGCTGTACCAGCACCGATATTATCACCACATTTTGTTTACGACGCATATTCCCCTTTCTATATACCACCCCCTGATGACGCGTATATGGAAAGTCAGCAATGGCTACCTGCTGAGGATACGCCACCAGAGTCCCACCATGTTTCACCACCCTTACCACCAGACCGTTTATTTGACTTATGTACTCAGACATATCCACTACCACCTCGTCAGCGGGACCCGATTCCTGCGGAGGATATACCTTCATCGAGCCGACCTCGTATTTTAGACCCGATACACCCATCCTCACCATCATTACCTTACCCTCCTGGCTTTACTCCCCCACCTCAGATCCCTGATATTAGAGAGGACTTCAGAGCAGCAGTCACTCACACCCTCACGCCATCTACAGTTGTGACACGTCTAGAGAGCCACGGAGAGAAGATTGACTCGCTTCTTCGTATGATTGACCACGTACCATTAAACCACCCGGGGACGATCAGGGACACACTGCATAGACTCGCTTCCAGTAGAGCAGACTTACAGCAGGGTCTGACGCAGATGCAGTCCGATATATCTGACACACGTTCCTACGCGATATCTTTGCGGAGAGAGGGACAGGCCCTGGATTGGGAAGCCCAGCTTGCACGCCATAGAGCCGATACTTTAGAGAACATCATAGTAGACATGCAGGTCGAGCATCAGACAGAGATACGGAGACTCCGAGACCAGATCTCAGAGCTTACGAGGCGTACGGATGGACCTAGTCATTAGATGTAGTTACCATTTTGTATAGTTTGAGGCATTGTAGCCCGCCGCATGTGGCAATTAATAAAGATTCTTGTATCGTTTTGTTATGTAACTCAACTGATCAAGTTATTAATGTTATGTTGTTGGTTATGATATACTATATATTGATGTTGACTTATGCATTATGGTTGTTCGTATGTATTGTAATTGTATCCAGACATGTCGTGATGTTACTTGTTATTATGATTCTTTAAAAAGTGCAAATGCTGTAAAATTCCAAACACATAAGAAATAGAAATTCAAAATAGATTTAATGAATGAAGAGAAAGTTGATGAACTTCAGCTTTTGTAGATAAATCGGTTTGTTCCTTAACAATCCCATATCAAAAATTGATCATTTACTCATAACCTCATATTGTCATATACTCATTTCTCCATTACTCAGCTATCCTATGCGAACTCTAAATTTTGTGTTTCTTGTGGCATTAATAGAAATATGGTGCGTACCAGACACGAAACTACCAACCATACCGTAGCACTGACGCTTGAGGATGTTCAGAGAATGATCAACGAAGGCATCGCTGCAGCCCGCGAGACCGATGCTGCAACCCGTTCCAGTAATAACATAGGAACAACAACTAAAGGCGAGGCATCTACGCTTCGTAAATATACTTACAAAGACTTCATGAGTTGTCAGCCAGTCACCTTCAAAGGAGTAGAAGGGGTGACAGAATTGGCTCAGTGGTTTGAATGTAGTGAAACTGTATTCATGAGAAACAACTGTGCCGAAAACAACAAAGTCACCTTTGCGACTGGAACCTTAAGAGGAGATGCCCTATCTTGGTGGAATGCTATTGTCAAAACCATGGGTGCCGATGCAACATTTCAGATCTCCTGGACTAAATTGAAGAATAAGATACTAAGGAAGTACTGTCCTCGGACAGAGGTTAGGAAACTGGAAGATGAATTTCATCAACTAGTGGTGAGAAGTAACGACCTGAAGACGTACAACCGGAAATTTCAAGAGTTATCACTTCTATGCCCATCCATGGTGCCAGACTTGGAAAAGACACTAGAACGCTATGTGGAAGGACTACCCCAAAGCATCGAGGGGGACGTCACCGCATCCAACCAAAAGTCACTGGAAGAAGCGATGACGCTTTCACAATGATTTTTGGATCGAGTGATCAAGCGGGGTTCTACCTCCACAGTCAATGAGCATAAAAGGAGTTTTGATAACCGTGGGAACAGCAATCACAACAGCAGAAACAGAAACAAGCCACTACAACAACAACAGGAGCTACCACAGCAATGACCGGAACAACAACCGCAACAGAGACCACCAGCAGAGCCGCAACGACCGCCACCACCAGCAAAATCGCCGTCAAGAAGCCGCCAGGGCTTATGTGGCTATGCCCACTGAAGGAAAGGTATATGCCTGGACAAAGCCCCAGTGTAATAGGTGTAAGCCGAATCATACCGGACCGTGTACCACAATCTGTGGTAACTGCCGCAGAGTAGGACATGTGACCAAGGATTGTCGGGCCACAGGGGAAAATGTACAACCAGTAACAGTGAAGTGCCACGGTTGTTGTGAATTGGGACATTACAAGAGTCATTGCCCAAAGAACACCAACAATGTTTCCCGTGGAAGAGCATACGTACTTGGAGATGGAAACGCGCCGCAGAATCCCGACGTCTCTACGGGTACATTCTTATTAAACCAACGCAGTGCTAAAATATTATTTGATTCTAGAGCTGATAGGAGCTTTGTGTCTACTTCGTTTGCTTTATTGCTTAATATTGCTCCCGTAGAATTAGATACCTCAAATGAAATCGAAATAGCTAACGGAAACCTCCTAAGCACCAATACCCGGATCAAAAATTGCACTTTAACACTTCAAGATAAATCATTCTCCATTGATCTCGTGCCTTTCCAACTTGAAAGTTTCGATGCCATCGTAGGCATGGATTGGTTATCCAAACACCGTGCCAGAATCATTTGTGACGAGAAAGTCGTCCAAATTCCTCTCGACGGTGAAACACTTACCGTTCGTTGTGATCACCATAAAACCCAACTCAATATCATCTCGTATATCAAGACGGTGAAATACATAAACAAAGGATGCCACGCGTTTTTGATTCAAGTGACAGAGGGTGAATCAAAAGAAAAGGAAAAACAATTAGAAGAAGTACCAGTCGTAAATGAATTTTCGAAAGTATTCCCTGAAGACTTGCCATGTGTTCCACCAATTCGGAAAGTGGAATTTTGAATCGATTTAATGCCTGGAGCAGCGCCTGTTGCAAAAGCACCTTATCGATTAGCCCCCTCGGAAATGAAAGAATTATCTGAGCAGTTGAAAGAACTGTCAGATAAGGGATTCATCCAACCAAGCTCATCACCTTGGGGAGCACCAGTCCTGTTTGTCAAAAAGAAAGACGGAACATTCCGAATGTGTATTGATTATAGAGAGTTAAACAAACTCACGGTGAAAAATCGATATCCATTACCACGGATTGACGATTTATTTGACCAACTACAAGGATCGAGTGTTTACTCAAAGATCGATCTGAGATCGGGATATCATCAACTAAGAGTCAGAGAAGAAGACATTCCCAAGACAGCCTTTCGAACACAGTACGGGCATTATGAATTCCGAGTAATGCCGTTTGGTCTTACCAACGCACCAGCAGTGTTCATGGATCTAATGAACCGAGTATGCAAGCCATACTTGGACAAGTTCGTAATTGAATTCATCGATGACATTCTAATTTACTCACGTAACGAAAAGGAGCATGCGGAACACTTGATAACCATTTTGGGATTACTCAAGCAAGAAAAACTGTATGCGAAATTTTCCAAATGTGATTTTTGGATTTCCATCGTTCAATTCCTGGGCCACATCATCAATAGCTAAGGTATCCACGTTGACCCCGCCAAGATCGAAGCAGTTAAAGGTTGGGCATCGCCCACCACTCCAACTGAAATTCGACAATTTTTAGGACTCGCTGGTTACTATCGGAGGTTCATTGAAAATTTCTCCAAGATCGCAAAACCCTTGACAGAACTCACTCAGAAAAACAAGAAGTATATCTGGGAAGAGAAACAAGAATCAACATTCCAACTCTTAAAGCAGAATCTTTGTGAAGCACCAATTTTAGCACTACCGGACGGAAGCGACGACTTTGTAGTGTATTGTGACGCATCACATCATGGTTTAGGTGTGGTACTAATGAAAAGAAACAAAGTTATAGCTTACGCCTCACGATAGCTCAAGAAGAATGAGGAAAACTATACCACTCATGATCTAGAACTAGGAGCAGTATTATTCGCTCTTAAGATATGGAGACATTACCTATATGGTACAAAGTGCACGGTTTTCACCGATCACAAAAGTCTTCAACACATATTGGATCAGAAGGAGTTGAACATGAGACATCGCCGATGGTTAGAACTACTCAACGACTACGACTGTGAAATTTGATACCACCCCGGTAAAGCGAATGTCGTGGCCGATGCATTGAGCCGGAAGGAAAGGATCAAACCCTTTAGAGTCAGATCGTTAGGAATGACAATTTGTTCACCGCTCCCATCTCAAATTCTCATAGCCCAATCAGAAGCTCTTCAGGAAGAGAACCGAACTCACGAAAAGATTGATGGCATGCCAGAAAGCGAGAACGGATTCGTGAGAAGAGCCAATGGAATGTTATGCTTCAAGGAAAGATGTTGGATTCCTCTTTACGGAGGTATTCGAGACCTTATCATGCATGAGTCTCACAAGTCCAAATATTCCATCCATCCAGGATACAATAAGATGTATCAAGATCTCAAACAAATCTACTGGTTGCCAAACATGAAAGCCGACATCGCAACATATGTTGGAAAATGTTTGACTTGTTCAAGAGTCAAGGCGGAAAGCCAGAAACCATCAGGACTACTTGTACAACCTGAGTTACCAGTCTGGAAATGGGAAAGAATCACTATGGATTTTATTACCAAATTACCGAGAACGTCAACCGGATTAGATACCATCTGGGTTATCGTCGATCGTTTGACCAAGTCTGCCCATTTTCTGCCTATCAAAGAAACTGACGAGATGGATACACTTGCGCAGTTGTACTTCAAGGAGATTATAATCCGACATGGAGTCCCAATCTCCATCATTTCAGATAGAGACAGCCGATTCACCTCAGGATTTTGGCAATCTCTGCAGAAAGCTCTCGGTACTCGTTTGGACATGAGCACCGCTGATCATCCACAAACTGATGGACAAAGTGAAAGAACAATCCAAACCTTGGAGGATATGCTTCGGGCATGTGTTATTGATTTCGGAAAAGGTTGGGATAGACACTTACCGTTGGTTGAATTCTCTTACAACAATAGTTACCACGCTAGTCTAAAAGCCGCACCTTTCGAAGCACTTTACGAAAGAAAGTGAAGATCGCATGTCTGTTGGACGGAAGTTGGAGACATGCAACTTACCGGACCAGAACTAATTCATGACACGACTGAGAAGATATTCAAAATCAAACAACGTCTGCAAGCTGCTCGTGACAGACAAAAGTGTTATGCGGATGTAAGAAGGAAACCCATGGAATTTGAAGTCGGTGACAGAGTCATGTTAAAGGTTTCTCCCTGGAAGGGAATGATACGCTTCAGAAAGCGTGGGAAGTTAAACCCGAGATACATTGGACCTTTTAAAATCGTCGAAAGGATTGGTCCAGTTGCATATAGATTAGAACTTCCAGAAGAACTCAGTAGAGTACACCCTACATTCCACGTATCACAGATTAAGAAATGTTTGTCGGATGAAACTCTCGTCATCCCGCTGAAAGAGATCAGACTAGACGACAAACTTGTGTTCACAGAGGAACCAGTAGAGATAATGGATAGAGAGGTGAAGCGACTTAAACAAAATCGTATTCCCATGGTCAAAGTTAGATGGAACTCCAAGAGAGGACCAACATTGTAAAACCCTAAATTCCGAATTCCTAATTTTACGTCTAATTTTGAATTTTTCTTAAGTCATGAACGCGATTAATTACAAACCTAAATCATACGTTATAAATAATAATATGATTAATAAAATTTACTTAAGTAATGCATAATAATAATAAGTTACAAAAATCTTCCTATTTCATCAAATGTTACATGCCCATTATAGCTCAATGTATACATTACTGAAATACCACTAACGTGAATTTTATCTTGATACCAATTAAATCATATAACGTGAATCATATGGTGTAGCATAATACAATGTATATACCATTATAGTTGAGTGGTATTTCATATGGAAAGTTATAAATGATTTTGCGTAAGTTACAAATGAATTTTATCTTGATACCAATTACCTTCTTGTCACTCCATAATTACCTAATAATCAGGTGTCACATTTAGTGTGACATATCTTGAAAAATCATTTTTATGAAACAGCATACCTCACCCATCTCCTAAAGAAACGAATGAAGGACAAAGAATAGGAGATTTTATCATATCCTTTGTAGACTTTTTCAAGAGGGACTATTGAATACTCGGTCTATTTTTTTTTCTCCTTCTTATCCCGATTTTGTCGACAAGTTCGCTCCTATATCATTCTCATTCCTTGCAAAATCTCACAGAAAAAAATTACTAAAACAATACTCCAAATCTCAAATAATTTTGCATGAATAAACGGTGAGCAATTCTAGGCGCCCAAATTTCGGGTTTGTTTGCGCCAGTCCGAGTTCCGTTCGATTTATGGTTCGTGGTTAGAATTGGTTTCGGTTCGTGTGTGGGCTGCGGTTTTGGCCTAGTGATTGGTACGGGTAGACGGTTGAGTTTTGGGTTCGATTTTACCTTGTTGAATCTTGTGTTGTGTTCGGTTTGATTTCGAGTTCGGCAATTGTTTTCTTTTCGATCTATCCTCGTTCATCCTTAAGGTACATCTTTCACCATCATCTCAATATATAATCATACGCTGCATATATGAAGTTATATAAACCATAATCGAAATCATCATTAGTAATGAATCGGTAAGTGCGGGTGATTGCGTGGTTTTGTAACCTTACAACAGGTTTTACCTCTCGAGGGATCTCAAGAGGCTTACAACCCCACCAGGCAGTGTACCTGACCGATGTAGTATAGTGTAGTGGTAAGTACGGGGGATTGATCGTTCTCCACAGGGAATAGTGTTCGTTAGGTATGAAAGACTACTCTAATTAGGTCTAAAGGTTGAGGAAGATTCTTTTTTATGTTTTTATAGTTTTTATGAAAGCAAGTAAAATCTCGGGTTTGAAGGAGTGGGCGGAATTAGTTGCTAGTCAACTAACCCAAATTACTACGAATGCAATAAAATTAAATAACTGAAATGAAAATGTGGTGAGAAACTTATGTGTAGAGAAATGTGTTTACTTAGATTTCCTTACTCCCTAACTATCTTTTACCGGTTAATTAGTGTGTATTAGTCGCGTGGATGACGGGTGTATTCCTTAATACCATTCGTGGGGTGGCGTACTTACTTCCCCAACTCTACAAGCTCCTACTTCACTCCTATGTCGAGCCGGCTAGGAAGCTCCTAACATGGGATCACTAGAATTCGCTTGTGCATTAAATACAACCATAAAAACCTTTAGTACCCATTTGGTTCATGTTTCTTAAGACGTTCAAGCAAGTTACCGAATAGGAAGTTAGCCAGTTTTCTTAAGCCTAACATAGATAAACAATCATCCAATACAACTAACAACACACTAACAACCAATAATCAATAGCTAGGTTTCATTAGATCTAAGCAAACACAAGATAAATTTAGCCTAACATGTTAAACAAAAGACAAGAATAAGATAGAATCAAACAACACATAGACATATTGAATGATTAATTGATAACTTATCTTTCAATGAAACATGGAAGATCTCAAGGCAAAAAGCCCTGAAAAAGTAGCTGAATTCGTCCTAGGGTTTTATCCCAAAATTCCACACACTAAGCTCTCCCTAATGACAAAAAATTAGAAAACTATATATAGATTTTTGGATCTGACGGCGTCACCTTATGGAGTGTGACGCCGTCACCTCGCCGCTTTTAGGGTTCCCGGATGACCTTCTTGACGCCGTCCCTCTTTAGCTCTTCCAAAATCCATTCTGGCTTATCAAGGCTTGACGCCGTCGAACCATGAACGTGACGCCGTCCCCTTATGATTTAAGCCGTGACGCCCTCGATCAAGTTAAAGCGTGACGCCGTCAGAATTCACATGCTATTTTCACTGGCCCGTCATGAGTAAATTTCACGTCCAACTTTTCTTGCCAAGGCATGACGCCGTCTAGAGTAAATCTTGACGCCGTCAAGAGTAACTTTTAGCCGATTTTTGAGACTTTGCCGTTTTCTTCACTTTAATGCTCCAAAAACGTCCAAAATGCCTCCTTTTCCAGATTTCTCCTCAAAAGTACCTAAAATGACAAAAGGAACGATTTAGGGCAATATTTGATCAAATAAATACGATTTAAGGCTTAAATGACCCCTTAAAAGCGGTACACTTTTCGCTTCATCAAATACCCTTACACTTGAGATTTGCTTGTCCTCAAGCAAATGCGCTTTTATTCTAATCAAAATACAAGTTAGGGGTCATTTAATGCTAACATAAAAGTAATTACAACAAATAATCGTTCCACTTCAATCATAATAAGCACGGAGATTACATACTAGCACCTCACAAGTAGTGTTTAGATACTCACATCTCTCAAGTGTCATCAAAATAAATCTCATAAATGAAAACGGATAATATCTCTCACTACCTGTCATAGCAAATAGATTACCATAGGCTTGGGAAAGGATCGAAAACCTCCTCCACTAGGCGTAAGCACCAAAGATAAACTATCAAAGAGGGCTTTTAAATGGGTTATAACTTTAGGTGTAGGGAAAAGGAAAACACGGTTTTGTTGGATAAAGGATATTTTACTGGTGGCGAGTTAAAAATCTTGATCAATTACATGTACTATACAATGTTGCTAAGCCAAGACTAGACTCGATCTTAAGCTAGAAACAAAATAACAAAATAACAAAAATATAAAACAAACATAAAATGAAACGGGATGGTAGTCCGTATGTTTTTTCTATTTTTCATTTTCTCATTTTTTTTTTGTATTTTTCTTAATTTTTCGATTTTTTTTTTTTTTTTTTTTTTTTTTTTTTTTTTTTTTTTTTTTTTTTTGCATACACTTTTGCCCTACCATCCAAAATAATACATCATAGGGGCATTGCATTCCCCTTACACTTGAACTTTTACATAACTTTACAAATTACTATTCTAATGACTCGAATTAAGATAATTGAAAAACTTGGAGTACTTTTAAAATATTTAGCACATATGGGGGTAATAAATGATGTTCATCCCCATTACTCCATTATACTAGTACTTTACCCATGAGTCCCAATCGTCCCAAAACAATATGTACAAGGATATGATTCGACTTAGCAACCATGTAATCAATTAGATAATTAACTTGGGTTTAAACAAATGTTGTAACAATAATGCACTAAAGATGAGTGCATACAAGGTAGGCTAAGGCGATTTGGGTGTACATTTAAGTGGGGTGTAAACAAATTCTTCCTTTAAGTAAAATGCTTAAAGGTCGAAACGAAAAGATAGGCTCTGAGGGGTGTACTAGGGTATCGTGTACTAAAAATGAGTACAACGCAAAAGGTGTGGGAGAATTACTTGACCAATGTAGCCAAAGTAATTATAACAAAAACACAGGTGTAAAACAATGGGTTAATCCTAATGCCTCTTATCATGTAGTAAATCTAACTACACGAATGTAGTCTCACTTGTGGCCTTGGAATGGTCCTAACGCAAGTTCTAGAATCTAAGTGCTACCGGTACACACATCATAGCATAAATGCTTTTCCTACCAATTCTAGGGGCGAACCTCACATATTTGGGGGTGGAAAATTTTTTTTAGTGGTACGGTTTTTGTGCTAGTTATATAACTCCTATCCGTGAGACGCTCATTAAGATCAAAGTTTCACTCCTATATGTTGTAAAAAATTTTAAATTTGGCACTAAAATTACCTTAACAAGTATTTCTCTCAGTTTTATTACACATCTACTATTAAACAAACAAAAATCAAGCGCAATGACATTCTCTAAAATCGTACTTTTACCCTCCCCTTACACTTAAGATGAACATTGTCCCCAATGTTCAAATAATAAGATGTAAAAGCATAAAGTAAAAGAATGAAATCAAATACTCCCCTGATTCGCTCGGTGGATAATGAAATTACACGGTTAAATCTTCCTCCAAAGAGAATGTTGAAGCTCCATGACTAATGCATCGCCACAAGCTTGATCCAAAAACATTTCCTTGTCCAAAATAACCTGTTAAACCTGAGAAAACAAACACGAAAACCTGCATAACATCGGCGGGATAAAATCTATATATAAGGATATAATGCTTGTGGAATGATAATTTTGCAGATTCCTGGAGATTATAAGTTGGAGATTTTAATAAAAACTTTTCTAAAAACAAAACTTTCAAAAATTTCTGAAAATTAAATCTGACGCCGTCAGGTTATAACCCCTGACGCCGTCAGAAATGACCTGACAAAAATTTTCATTTTAAGTTTCCGGAAAATTTCTGGAAAAACCTTTACCTTACTTCCTGGAAATCCTGCAAAACATCATTATGACTCGATACAAGCATTTGACTCAAACAAATACTAATATGTATGCTAATTTATTATTATTACGATTCATGTTAATTTGTGTTCTAATAAACCGATTTAGATTTCCCTTACACTTATCTTTTGCAAAATACCTTTATATGTAGTTAAGACGAAGTTAAAAACAACATAAAGCATTTTCACAATTTAGTTTTGAACATGAATCAATAATAATAAAAATTAAACACACATACGGAAACAAATAAAAACAAACAAACAAATAAATAAACACACAAAGCAAATAAAACAAATAAAGCTTGGGTTGCCTCCCAAGAAGCGCTTTTCTTTATTAACGAGTCTTGTAGCTAGACTCAAAGTCACGTACATTACGTGACTCCGTTTTGCATAAAGAATATGGTTTTAAAGCTTTGTATCACTCTTTCATCCCACTTGTATTCCGGACCTAAGGCCAAACACATCGAATACTTAACTCTAGCCCTTCCTTGGTTATTGTTATCAACCTCGAGTGCTGGGATATTATCGACATCCAAGCCCTTAATGCCCTTAAATTTTGGTTCGAACTTAGAGAAACGAGACACATTATGGGGCATCAGGTACTTGATGCATCCTATTTCGCTGGAGAATGTCACACTACCTTCATTCTTATCATAAATTGCTTGGGACGTTCTTATGAAGGGTTCTCCTAAAACTATCTCGCCTAAATACGGATCTATAATCCCCCTTATATCTTCTAGGATCACAAAATCACATTGGTAAACGAAATCTCCGATAAAGACGTGTAAACCACTTGCTAGACCTACAAAATTGCACATCTGATTGGGGTCATACGGGTCTTGTCTAGGGTTCAGCTCATTGCTCATGATCCAGTTATAGTAAAGCCTAGACATGAAATTCATTGGTGCCTTGAGATCAATATAGGTATGCTCCCTAAACATGTGACCAATCATGCATGGAACCTTCACATTAAAATAACCCCCCTTTCTAATCCATGGGTACTTACGATTTTTAGCGGGGCAAGGACATTTAAAGATAAACTTATGGTGACTTAATCCTTCTAGAATTGGTGAGGAATTGTGAACTAACATTAAGTCATCTCTAAGCTCAATCTCACTGCTCGTGCTAAGGCGGGCGAGTCTCTTCTCTCTATCAATTAACTCATTAAGCTCATTGAATGCCTTAATCTCCCTATCCATAGTGACGAACCAATTACGAACAAACACACAAAGAAAGTAGATAGACTAAAGAAAACCTAGAAAAAATAAAATAAAAATCTCACTAGAAAGGAATCTAGTGAGTAGACCTAATAGAAATAAAAATTCAACCTAAACAATAACTATTCCCCGGCAGCGGCGCCAAAAACTTGATTGCGTGGTTTTGTAACCTTACAACAGGTTTTACCTCTCGAGGGATCTCAAGAGGCTTACAACCCCACCAGGCAGTGTACCTGACCGATGTAGTATAGTGTAGTGGTAAGTACGGGGGATTGATCGTTCTCCACAGGGAATAGTGTTCGTTAGGTATGAAAGACTACTCTAATTAGGTCTAAAGGTTGAGGAAGATTCTTTTTTATGTTTTTATAGTTTTTATGAAAGCAAGTAAAATCTCGGGTTTGAAGGAGTGGGCGGAATTAGTTGCTAGTCAACTAACCCAAATTACTACGAATGCAATAAAATTAAATAACTGAAATGAAAATGTGGTGAGAAACTTATGTGTAGAGAAATGTGTTTACTTAGATTTCCTTACTCCCTAACTATCTTTTACCGGTTAATTAGTGTGTATTAGTCGCGTGGATGACGGGTGTATTCCTTAATACCATTCGTGGGGTGGCGTACTTACTTCCCCAACTCTACAAGCTCCTACTTCACTCCTATGTCGAGCCGGCTAGGAAGCTCCTAACATGGGATCACTAGAATTCGCTTGTGCATTAAATACAACCATAAAAACCTTTAGTACGCATTTGGTTCATGTTTCTTAAGACGTTCAAGCAAGTTACCGAATAGGAAGTTAGCCAGTTTTCTTAAGCCTAACATAGATAAACAATCATCCAATACAACTAACAACACACTAACAACCAATAATCAATAGCTAGGTTTCATTAGATCTAAGCAAACACAAGATAAATTTAGCCTAACATGTTAAACAAAAGACAAGAATAAGATAGAATCAAACAACACATAGACATATTGAATGATTAATTGATAACTTATCTTTCAATGAAACATGGAAGATCTCAAGGCAAAAAGCCCTGAAAAAGTAGCTGAATTCGTCCTAGGGTTTTATCCCAAAATTCCACACACTAAGCTCTCCCTAATGACAAAAAATTAGAAAACTATATATAGATTTTTGGATCTGACGGCGTCACCTTATGGAGTGTGACGCCGTCACCTCGCCGCTTTTAGGGTTCCCGGATGACCTTCTTGACGCCGTCCCTCTTTAGCTCTTCCAAAATCCATTCTGGCTTATCAAGGCTTGACGCCGTCGAACCATGAACGTGACGCCGTCCCCTTATGATTTAAGCCGTGACGCCCTCGATCAAGTTAAAGAGTGACGCCGTCAGAATTCACATGCTATTTTCACTGGCCCGTCATGAGTAAATTTCACGTCCAACTTTTCTTGCCAAGGCATGACGCCGTCTAGAGTAAATCTTGACGCCGTCAAGAGTAACTTTTAGCCGATTTTTGAGACTTTGCCGTTTTCTTCACTTTAATGCTCCAAAAACGTCCAAAATGCCTCCTTTTCCAGATTTCTCCTCAAAAGTACCTAAAATGACAAAAGGAACGATTTAGGGCAATATTTGATCAAATAAATACGATTTAAGGCTTAAATGACCCCTTAAAAGCGGTACACTTTTCGCTTCATCAGCGGGTCTAGAACATGGAATATGTGCGAGATTCAAACCATACATGAAATTGATACTACTAATTTAACGTCAAAATTATAACATGGACATGGGTTTATAAAATAAAGCAGTAGAACTTTGCATGGAGGTGAAGCGTGATATATAGGGCATGCACATTTGAAAACTAATGTAAACTGATAACTGAATTTATATGGTGTTCTTTTATGCCAATATATATAATATATAATATATAGGAGTTAAATTGGGATGTAAAGGTCATGGATGGTGATTATACGTAGGACTTCATGCATGAATTTAGTGATCGACATGTAGTTTATTCTTGGTGTCGCGTGGGTTTCGGTGTCGATCTATGATGGGTTCGAGGTACATGATAAACTTGTGTTCTTAATACAAATAATAGTTAGACGTTAAGTCATTTTTAGATATACAACGTTATGGACCAATTTAATTAAATGGTGGTCTTGTTAAGTGTTGTGTTTTGGTCTTGTAATTTTTCCCTTTTAAATCATATAATTCTGGGTTAAAAGAATTGGGTTTGATCTCGTCTCGTTAAATAATGGTGTGTCTCGTAGGGTTGTTTAATCGTGTGTGTCTTGATGTGGTTTTAGAGCCTAGAGGGTGTTTGGTATGTGTGTGGGCGGTAGTATGATTTCGAACTAATTTGTAATCCAATTTATGCTTAAGAGTTTAACTTGCATCGGCTACACCCTAATTAGTCATAAATTCGGAAAATTGATTGAACTACTTTCGATCTAACCCTATATTTAATTGATTTTGTTTAAACCCTAAAATGGACATCAATGTAAATTAAATACGATATAAACCCTCATTAACTATTTATTATACTTAAACCCTAACTTTGTTATATACTGATTTTAAGTGCATTTAAACCCAAAACTTAACTGATTATCATTTTGAAACCCTAATTTGACCAATTAACGGAAAGTTACTAAAATTGGTAAGTTACTGAAGTCGGAAAGTTACTAAAAATGGGAAGACACTAAAAATAGAAGAAAACCCTAAATAAATATAATAAATGAACTAATAAGTAATATATGATCCCTAATTCATGTAGATTCTCTGAAAAAGGAGTGATTGCCGTTTCGGTGTTCATTTCATTTCGTTCCCATTTGCTTGCTAAGGTACAGATATTCTACCCTTTTTCAGTAAGGGTGTTTTCATCCTCATGACTCCTTGATCTTGATCTTTGATTCGTTATAAGATACCCTTAAGCCATTGCTATGATTCCCTGTACTTTGATTCATTCGTTTGATATGCTTCGTTGTTATGATGATCCATTTGACATTCGTTCATTATGACCCTTGTGATATGATACTTGGCATAATTCATTCGTTACCCTATGACATGAGTATTCGAATCACTTGATGCTTTGAAGGTTCATTTGATATTGTAACTGGATGTGAAAACCTTCTTAATTGTATCATGGAAATGTTTTGAGAAAAACCATTTTTAAAACAATGTTATGAGCATGATGCGCTACCATTTTTATATAGAATCTTGCTAACTTTTATGAAAACTACTTTTAAAGACTACCTTTATGAAAACCATTTTAAAGATCATTTTTATGAAAACCACTATTAAAAGATTTCTTTAAATGAACCTTTGATAGAAACCTTTGAATTGAACCTTGCTATGAACCATTTGATTTCGAACCTTTGATTATGAACCCTTGAGATCCTATGCCTGATATGATTCCCTTATTTGATTCATGACTTTCATTGTATGATTGTCATTCTTATTGATTCATTCTGACATTTATTTAAATGTCTCTGCTATGCTATGCTTATGTTTTGCCATGCTAGTATGTTATTGTTGTATGCTATGATATGATAGATCTGTGCCTGAGCTTAACTAGTTGTGGAGGTACCATGACCATGTCTTTGATGGCACCTTAGACATGACACTCCCGTAGAGGTGTGATAGATCTACGGCGTTCCCCCTTATGATATGATATGATTTTGTGTACACTATTGGCCAACTTTATATATGCGTGACCAGTCCAGTACTGGCATTCATATTTTGTTAGGGAGCGTATGGATGCATCCTAGGTTTATGTATGTGTATGTATGGTGACCAGGTGGTGTGTGCCTTACACTCCTTCTCACACTTTTAGTACTTAGAGGTCTCCCCTCTTCGTACACTTGTATGGCTTTAAGTATGATTTGACGGATTATGTATGTATGGAGTTCCTATGGCACATCCTTATATGAACCTTTCCATTATTTCATTTTCTCTCGATTCATTATTACTCAGTTCTCATGCATTCTTGATTTTTAGTTCTCCTTTAAATTCGTATGACTTTCATGATTATGCTTTCTTTTGGCATTCTTATTCCTATGTCGCTTATGCTTATTTACCGTTATGTTATGTTATATATATCTGTTCACTGGGCTTTTTAAGCTCAGCCGCATTTCTTTCCATGCGGCAGGTTTTAGTTGGAAGCTGGGTTATGAGTGGAGTGCTTTGAGCTTAGAAGGCTATACTTAGATTGCTATCCAGGATTTAGTGATGACTAGAAGAGATTTGCATTTCAGACTTAGTATTTTTGTTATTTTTCTCATTGTAACCTTGTAGTTTCAGAATTTCCATTTGTAACCTTTGATATTCAATTTGTATTATTTAAGTCTTATGCTTATGTTTGCTTTGATATGTCACCATAACGTAATACTTCTACCCTCATCGAGTTGGGGTGTTACAGTGGGAACGCGAAGATCAAATTCGTGAAAAATATCCACACCTATTCTCGAAAACCACTCTCACTAGCTATCTTAGACTTGAATTCCGGGAGGGTACTGTAGGATTCTACAAAAATCCATTGTAATAATTCTTATTAATTAATGATAAACTCAAATTACCGATTAATAAATCCCATTTTTACGGAGAAATTTAAATTTTCCTTTTATTATTATTTTTACTACGTTACGTTATCACGATATTTACCGAATAACGACACGTACTTCGAGACACAATTATACACAAAACACCATTTTCACTAAACTTGAATCTCACCAATTATGATACGTACTAAAAAATTTTACACACTTAACATATTTAATTTTCCTTAATGACATTTAATCTTTACTAATTATTTTCACTAATTACACTTAAGCTACAAACCAAACGGGCTGCCATTTTACCTCAGCCCATCAACACACCCACAACCCATCACCCTAGCACAGCCCATCACCACCTCACAAGCCCATGTCATTTTCTTTTATATATTTCATACCCGATTTCACACCACCTTTAAAACAACTCGTATACTCCATATTACTAAACGCGACATAGGGATATTTTTGCCTTACCTTGACCACCACCCACTAGACATTGAACGTGCAAATTTTTGGATTTAAACATTGAGTATTTTTATGGTACTCGAAGCCAATTTGTTTGTCCTATTTCACACCCAAACGTACGAATAAAAATTCCAAAACTCAACCCTTTTTAAACCCGATTGTTCCTATGACTCACTAATGACATTTTTAGCATTGTATGACGTTTAGAAGAAGGAATGGACTGCAGGAGAATAATGTGGCTCGTTAACTCCTTTGTTGAACTTGTATGAAAATAAAATGTGGCATATATGTAATACCAGCTAGGAAAAGACTATACCAACTCTACATATCTTTTCTAAGATATTGTAAGATCAGGAGAATGATTTGAAAGTACCTCAAACCCCTGCTAATCCACAGTAGCTATCCATGATTGTTTTGAAGTCAACAAGTCAAGATAAGTGTGTGATTTCATCTCTATATCATACCCTCTTCTAGCCACTCTACCTTACTCACTTTTCACTCACTTCAACCTCACTGGAAACCTTGAACACTCAGAAAATTCTTGTCTCTCCTTGGGAAGCAAACGGGTAAAGAGGATAATACGTAAAAACGTATTTTGACCCCTAGCGAGTAAACTGTTTGGTCCTTGTATCCCATTCGACATCACAGCTTCTTCACCACTTTTAAAAGGTGTAGTAAGTACCTTTTGACCTATCTTATCTCAATTCCTCACGTTAGAATTCTATCATGCATAGTTCACATAACATTCGAACGTATCATACTTTATTTCATGTCACTGTCACGATTTATATGCTTGAGTAGATTGCATACAGTGACCATCTCACTGAGGACGACTTAAGACCACATTATTGCACGTTAATATTACATGCATTGCATCATTTCTTGTTTTTCATTTGAACGTACACAAGTTCTATATGTTACGTACATATTTAATAACTTGAACCATATAAAAGTCGAATACACTCATGTGAAACTTTAGCAGCCACCACTCATCCTTCTCTCAACTTCACATGCCACGAAATGCATTGCTTCAACATACAAATAAACTAACGTTACGCGTACAACTTATGTGAAAACACGCCCAAAATTTATCTAAGTATTTTCAATATAAAACGTTCCCAAATAGCCTAGAAAACGAGCTCGTAACTCACAAATTTGTTACAAAACCCCATCTTTTCTTCACACGATCTATTAAACAACCTAGCTAGCTACATTTTTCATTTATACAACTTGTTATGATAACCACGAATTGAGCTTTAAAAATGGACAAAGTATATTGCAAAAATCTGTTTTTGAAAACCTTTAAAAATTGACGATTTGGACTTTAAGCCCATTTAACTGTTTTGATAAGCAACAAATAAGCTAGCTTATTGGCACTTTTAATACAGACATAAGACACTAAAATAAGCCTTTTGACATGCCAAACCCCCCCCCCCCCCCAAGACCCACGGATTAATAAACGTTAATGGGCTAAACTTTTGGCTCGTTAAAAGCCCATTTAATGTAAGAATAAGCTAGCAACCTAATAAGCAGTTAAAATAAGTTACATTTGACTTAAATAAGCCTTAGAAAGATTTTCCATAATTTTCCTCTCCTTTTTGACACTTTTGGGACTAAAAATGTAACGCAATTCACCTAGGGGGACTAAAACTGCCAATCCGAGAAATATATGGGCTGAGGCTGTGAAAACAGAACATATAGAGTATAATTTGACATATTATTGAATTCCAAGCCTTATTTGTATTTTTGGACAAGTTATGGACTATTAATGGACTTGGACTTAACGAAGGACTAACGGTGTAACGCAAACACAGTTAGGGTAAAAAGTATAAAACCTAAAAAAGAACAAGGACCTACTGTTTTTACTTGACATTCTTATTTCATTTTCCATTTTTCGTCTCGCCTTCACGTCATATGCATTTTTGTACATTTTATATACGTATTATTTAACTATCGTTATCCATTATAACTAGAAACATTACAAGTTAACGTACGCATTCATTCATTCATTGAAGAAATAACATTACGGGTTACTTGACACAAAAACCAAGATAATCATATATATAATATTATTTTTGAACTTTAAGCATTTTAAGCATAACACACTCACATTCAACGATCAGATCGTTATTCATCATCCACTATTCATTTCACAAACACCACTAGTATTTGGTCAGATTCTCAGACATTTGTATTTATCAGGTTCCGTATTGAAGTCATTACCATAATCACCCCTGAAATTACTTTCACCATCACCAGTAACGTTTAAGGTGAGTCATAGCCTTACTTTTACTGATTTAACTATTTTAAACTCCGTGAGGGAGATACATGCTATAAATAGATCACAAGTATTTTTCTGTATGCTTACCTGACCTGATATATGCCTAAGTTACCTTATTTCCATAAGACCCTCTATCATGAGCCATTAATCACTTGTATGTGAACGCGAATATAATGAATAGATCTATTAGAGGCTGACGACCTATCCCACTAATACTTTGACGGAATACTTTTTGCTAGTCGTATTAGTCGCGATGCATTATATTTGAGAAAAATAGGAATTGGCAAATCACCTATTACTCGAGGGCACATATCCATCAGTAACCTGATGTGACTCCTCCGTTTTACCGTACTTTGTTAACGTTTGCGTGTCATGAGACTTAGGGCAATATATGAACTGCAATATCAACCTTTTAAACTGATTGTATCCCCAATACAATTCTACTTGTGTATCGAACTGATTATTAAACTTCAAACTCTATGATTTCACTCAACATTTTTATTGACTTTTAAGCATGTTTATCTCAGGAAATTAGTGGAGCAGAGCAAGGCATGGAGCAGGCAGTAATCTATCTCTAATATTTGGTGTAAAATAAAGTTTATAATTCAGTTAAAACGATGTTCCTTTAAGGAATTTTTATTACTCTGATATAAAACTTTGTAACTGAATTCGTATTATAGACCTATGTTATTTAAAAACGTCTCTTTTGAGCCGTTTTTTATGATTTTGACTTCGATTCTCTCGGTAATACTCCAATTAGACTTCCGCTGCTATCTTGAAAATTTGGGGGTGTTACAAATGTTAACCGACAAATTCAAACACAGTCAACCAAAAATTGGCTCAAACGATCTTCAACAAAGACAATAAAAATTTAGGCAATCAACTTCAAAAGCCCGACGAACGAAGATCCCAAATTTTCCAAACTAACAAATTTCCAACGATCGAACAAATTTCAAACGACCTAATAATAATTAAGTCTTCAAACACCAAATCGATCTTCAAATTCAAATATCAAATTCAAATTCCAATGGTCCACTTATATAATAAGAATTACGACCCAAATATCAAATTCAAATCTAATGACCCACTTATCGATAAGTATTACGGTCCAACTTCAAACTTATTATCCAAGTATCAAACAAATTCAAGTTAATAAATAACTTGACGAACAGGCTCTAATAATTCAAACGTTCCAAATATGATACGGATAATAATTCTAATGACCCACTTATGTAATAAGAATTACGGTCCAAATTTCAAATTCAAATACCAAAATTCAAACAGAAAAGCCAATGCTAATGAACTTAACTTATCTCAAACCGAATTCCAAAACAAACGAATGTATCTTGACAGACAAACCAAAGTTAACGCCAATGATCATGACTAACAAACCAAATTCAAAAACAAACGAATCTATCTCAACTAGCAAAACAAATCAAGAAGCCCAAACTAACAATACTGGCCCAATACTATGAAAGCCCAAATTCTAGAGCTGCCAAATTCAAACAAAATCATATAAGTGTAGAGGTGCAAATAAATCAGTTAAAACCGGTTTTCGGTTTTGGGAAAACCGGTTATAAAAAAACCGGTTTTCCTAAAAACCGGTTTCGGTTTTTTCGATTTTTCCGAAATCGGTTTTTTTCGGTTATAAATGTTCGAAATCGTTTTTTTCGGTTATAAATTTTCGGAATCGGTTTTTTTATCAGTTTTTTTCGGTTATAAATGTTCGGATTCAGTTTTTTTATCGATTATTTACCGGTTCGTTTTTTTTTTCGGAATTTTACATACATGTTCGAACATTTATTTAATAAACTTGTTAATTATCAAACATTTAATTAAACAATACACCGGAAACATACTAAACAAATACAATCACAACTTTTTATTTGCACCGGAAACATACTAAAAAAATACAATCATAACTTTTATTTAAACAATACAATTATACAACTAAAAATATATAAATACTAATACATTTCGAGCTTCGGCATGGCCATCACCCGAAAACATATTAGTGTACTCAAGTATATCGAGCTTCAGCATTGCCATCACCCGTTATACTTAAGTCATTAAATCTTCCAAAAACTCTTCTACATCTACGTCTTCAACATCAAATTCTTCAAACTCACCTTCATCTAATTCGGTAGTCGCAGGTGATATCCCTAATTCAACTTCTTCTCTTTCTATAGTTTCTTCAACGTCTTGTAATATCGGACCTTCCAACGATGATTCATGTTGTATCCTATCTACTCCGTCCAAATAATCTTTCAAACATACACATACTTCCACGGATTCGGGGGTTAGTCTTGACCTTCTTTCCGATATAATTCTACCGCTAGTAGAAAAGGCCGATTCGGAAGCTACCGACGAAGCTTATACCGCTAATAAGTCACGAGCCATAGCGGATAAAATTGGAAATTGGATTTCCCTTTCTTTCCACCAAGCCAAAATGTCAAAGTTTGCAAACTCTTCGGGACTTAAAGTTATTAAAAAGTTTGTAGCCATATATTGTCTTAATTCGCTTGTTGGGGCCGATGTTCGTTGACGCTTTGTAGCGTCTTCACATAAACTATTATAAAGGTTTATATTAATGTCTCTTGCCATTCGATGGTCGTCTATCGAAACGGACTTATTTCTACTAACAAGTATATCATTAAAAGCGGTTAAAGTTTGACGTTGTCGTAATATATTTTCAAACATCATGCAAGTAGAATTCCACCTAGCATTATTATCAAAGCAAGGTCCTAGGGGTCTTTCACCACATTGTCTACGAAAACGGTGATAGTTCATTTGTCTTTCGTTGCTCGCACTATATATAGTTGTTAATAAACCCCTAAATTTCACCTTTAAACTATCACGTATTTTTAATGCCGCTTGCACGGATAAATTTATAACATGAGCAACACAACGAGAATGAAAAAAAGCACCATCTAAAACGGGTTTTATACGTAATTTTAACAATTCCATAGCTCTAGTATTATTGGATGCATTATCTAGTGAAATCGTAAAAACTTTATCATCTAAATTATATTCAATTAAAGTGTCATGTAAAATTTTTCTTAAATTAGATCCCGTATGAGGATAACCAAATAGTTTAAAAGCAATTGTCCGTTTCATTAATAACCAAGATTCGGGATTAAACCAATGAGCCGTAACGGCGAGATAAGAATTTGTCGTACCATGTGGTGCGGTCTAAGTATCCGTAGTTATAGAAACACCATATTTATATTCACGAAAACCATCAATAATATATTTTTTAGCCGTTTCCCATAATTTAAAAGCATCACTTCTAAGAGTAGTACGACTTACATGTTGATAACGCGGTTGTAGCCTCCTTTTGATGATCTCCGTAAGCTTGACGTTGTCAAAGTGGTTGAATGGAAGCGCTTGTTGAATGACAAACTTCGTAAAATCAAGTCGAAGTGCATCATTATCATATATAAAAACTTGACCATCCGCATCAATAGTACCTTGTGACGTATCATTTTGGACCGCATTACAACCGTTCTTATGAGTCCTAAGTGTAGTGTTAGACGTTGGGTTATAAAATTTCCCACATTTCTTGCAACGCGCCCTTTCCAAATTATCAATCATAACACACAAATCGTAATTAGACCAAACATCACCTTTTCGATTAGTTGGTTTAATTTTCACAACATCTTCATTTGTGTAAACTTTTCGTGCATTGCTAGTAGAAACGGAGGGAGTAGTGGAAGCTTGTTGTGATTGTGCATTTTCCATTATAGAGGGATTTGAGAGATATTTGAGAGATTAGAGATATATATATATATATATGAGAGTGTTTTTTATGTGTTTTCAACCACAACCCATTACATATATTTATACTACCAATCCATAGCCTAAAATCATAAAAAAAACACAAAAAACGGCTATATGAAACGGTCCTCGATTTTTTTAAACAAAAAACCGGAAAAAACCGTTTTTTTTAACAACGGCTAGTTTGACGCTTGGGTTGACCGGTTTTTTTAACCGGTTAAAACCGTTTTTTTTTCAACGGCTAGTAAAAATAAAAAAATAGAAATAAAATAGAAAAAAATAAATAAAACCGGTTAAAACCGGTTATTTTAAAAAATCGGTTAAAACCGGATATAAAACCGGTAAAAAACCGGTCCACTTATAAAATTGAAAACCGGTCTAACCGGTTTCGGTTTTGTCGACCGGTTAAAAAAAACTGTTTAAAGTTGCACCTCTATATAAGTGTAACCTGGTGAACAAATCAAACAACCGAACAAACAAATCCCATAGACGATCGCTCCACCAGATCAAACGATCAAATATCCGATAGAGTTTTCAATCCAAAACAAACTTTTTTTTTTTTTTCCTTCCTCTTCTTCATGGCTAAAACGAACCTATCTCTGATACCACATGTTGGTAATTCAAAAACGAAACAAATACAAAATCCGAACAAACGAAGCGGAAACTTTATTCAAATTACCAAACCAAATACAAAACTAAATTCGAAGATACCAAATACAAAATTCCAATTCAGAGGTTCCAAATTCGAATTCAAAGGGTATCAAACACAAATTCCAAATGTACAAAGAAAACTAATGTCATTGGCCTCTATTTATAGGCAACCAATAACTAAAATTACCAAATCCTAAACCGAATCAAATTAGAAAACATATCAAAAACTAATATCTATCCAAAGATAAATTTACGAAACAAACCCAAAAGTTTAAGTCACTTTCTAATAATAGCTAACAATAGCGGTATACACTCCTATGCTAGCCGACATGGCAATCAACCCACGGGAGATGTACAGAGGTACATATTCACCTTTTAACGGCCTATGCAATTACCACACATTTGAGCAACAAATTTGTTAGTACATCCTAAAGTGGCATTTGATCACATAGAATAAAATAGTAAATGTACTCGCGCCTATTTTGGCACTAAATCTACGTTTTTAACACTTTAATGTTCCATCTAGGCTAGGCTAAGAATATGTGTTTTTTTTTTTTTTTTTTTTTTTTTTATAAAATGAGTATCCAAACCATATGTTACAAAATGGCCTAAAGCGACTTTTAATGACCAAAACGGACAACATGTGTTTATTTTTTTAGTCGTGATTCGTATACATTTATTTATTCTTATTGACTAAGAAGAGAAGGCGTACAATAACGAAACTAAAAGTATTATGAATGCATCAAAATGCAACGGAACAAGGCATAAAATCAAATAGCAACGACAGAATGAATTAGAAGCATAACTCTACCAGAATTGTGGTGTAGTTCACTTGAAAAGAGATGATAGTATTCTCCATCACTATTGTGTCAGTACTACAATATAAAGATGATTTTGAGTTTTTGACAATATCTGAGCTAATCCGTCACTTTTTCAAATCATTTATGATGTATTATGTAGGATGTTCTTCAATCGTTCAAGATTAGGGGCGGAGCCAGGAATTGTAGTTAAGGGGGCCGACAAGCCGAACTTCATCAAAAAATGATAAGTGTATAATCTAAACAATAAACATAATCTATTTGTATGAAACGAAATAAACCGGAACTTTTAACATACTTAGCGTCCAAAAGGTATAATAAACGTGAAAAAAAGTGTTTGTTGTTTATCTATATTAATACTTCCATGTACATAACATATTTTTAAAGAAGGAGTACATAATATTTTAGTTAATTCAACACCAAAAGTTTCATTTGTAACGGATCATGTCCTATTTTGTCTGACCCGTAATGGGTTTAGTCCAAATTTCGTTGACCGGGTGTTTGACTAGTTAAAAAAAGGTGATATGACTAGAATACCCTCGAATTTAAACCCAGAAATTGCACCATTCGTCCCTGAGCTAACGGCCGTTAGTTCCGTTAGTTATCATGTGACAACGTTAGTCCATTTAGCCAACGATTATTTGCAACGTTAGTCCTTTATACATTTTTGTCCGTTTTTCTTACGTTTTCATACGGTTTTGTCCGTTTTTATACGTTTTCGTCCGTTTTTAGTCGTTTTCATCCGTTTTTCTTACGTTTTCATACGGTTTTGTCAATTTTTATACGTTTTCGTCTGTTTTTCTTACGTTTCATACGTTTTTGTCCGATTTTATACGTTTTCGTCTGTTTTAGTCGTTTTCATCCGTTTTTCTTACGTTTTCATAAGGTTTCGTCCGTTTTTATACGTTTTCGTCCATTTTTCTTACGTTTCATACGTTTTTGTCCGTTTTCGTCCATTTTTATCGTTTTTGTCTAATTTTCTTACGGTTTTGCCCGTATTTATTCGTTTTCGTCCACGAAAAAAAATTAAAAAATTAAAAACAAATTAGAAAAGAGATAAGTACTAATCTAGGACAAAATCTTTTTTTTTGTCTCCACCATGGTCAATTTTTGAGTAAATTCCCTAAATGGTCATGCACATCTGCGCAACTCCGCAACCTATCTCAGAACGTGACACGTGTACATATTCTGGGGCCCACACCAACTACTAGAATTACTCAACCGCCGGCTACTCAATCGGCGGCTACTCAACCCAATAGCTAAAAATTTTGCATCGTTAGTCCTTTGTTACGTTTTCGTCCATGTTTTTTACGTTTTCGTCTGTGTTTTTTACGTTTTCGTCCGATTTTTTACGTTTTCGTCCGATTTTTTACGTTTTCGTCTGTTTTTTTACGTTTTCATCTGATTTTTTACGTTTTCGTCCGATTTTTTACGTTTTCGTCCGATTTTTTTCGTTTTCGTCCGATTTTTTACGTTTTCATCTGTTTTTTTACGTTTTCGTTTGTTTTTTTACGTTTTCGTCTGACTTTTTACATTTTCGTCTGTCTTTTTATGTTTTCATCCATTTTTATACGTTTTCGTCCACTTTTTTACGTTTTCGTCCGATTTTTTACGTTTTCATCCGATTTTTTACGTTTTCAGATGTTTTTTTACGTTTTCGTCCGATTTTTTTATGTTTTCGTCCGATTTTTTATGTTTTCGTCCGATTTTTTACTTTTTTCATCCTTTTTTGTTTCATCATCTGTTTTTTTTACGTTTTCGTCTGTTTTTTTACGTAAAAAAAGCGGACGAAAACGTAAAAAAAATGGATGAAAACGTAAAAAAAAACAGACGAAAATATAAAAAATCAGACGAAAACGTAAAAAAATAGATGAAAACGTAAAAAAAACAGACGAAAATATAAAAAATCGGACGAAAACGTAAAAAAAATGGATGAAAACGTAAAAAAAACAGACGAAAATGTAAAAAATTGGACAAAAAGGTAAAAAAATAGACAAAAACGAAAAAAAATCGGACGAAAACGAAAAAAAATCGGACGAAAACGTAAAAAAACAGACGAAAACGTAAAAAATCGGATGAAAACATAAAAAATCAGACGAAAACGTAAAAAATCAGATGAAAACGTAAAAAAGTGGACGAAAAGTATAAAAATGGATGAAAACATAAAAAGACAGACGAAAATGTAAAAAGTCAGACGAAAACGTAAAAAAACGACGAAAACGTAAAAAAAAAATGAAAACTAAAAAACGGACGAAAACGTAAAACAAAAAACAGAGAAAACGTAAAAAATCGGACGAAAACGTAAAAAAAACAGACGAAAACGTAAAAAAACGGAAAAAACAGACAAAACGTAAAAAATCAGACTGAACGTAAAAAAGACGAAAACGTAAACAAAGGACTAACGTGCAAAAATTTTAGCTGATGGCGTTGAGTACGGCGTTGACGAATTGCTAGATTGGTGTTGGGCCAGATAGTCACGGTAGATTCTAGATTGGTTGCGGAGAATTGACCAGTGCGCTGACCATTTAGGGAATTTACTCAAAAACTGACCATGGTGGGGACCAAAAAATTATAAAATTAAAAGAAAATTAAAAAGAAATTAAAAAATTAAAAATTTTAAAAAATTAAAAAAAAAATAAAAAAAATTCCCTTTTTTTGCAAATTTTTTTTTTCGAATTTAAAAAAAAAAAAAAAAAAAAAAAATTTCCGAAAATATTTTTTTTTCAAATTTTTTTTTCCGAAAATATTTTTGAAAATTTTTGCAAAAAAATTATTTTTGAAAATATTAAAAAATTATAAAAAAATATTTTGCGAAAAAAAAGTTATTTCAAAAATTTTGAATTTTTTTTCCCAAAATTTTTTTTTGAATTTTTTTCTATAACTTTTTTTCAAAAAAAAATATTTTCAGAAAAAATAATTTTGAAAAAAAATATATATATATATTTTTTTTAATTCGGAAAAAAAAATTTTGAAAAAAAAAAGGGACAAAAACGTATGAAACGTAAGAAAAACGGATGAAAACGACAAAAAACGGACGAAAACGTATAAAAACTTGTGAAACGTAAGAAAAACGGATGGACTAACGTATGTAACGTAAGAAAAACGGATGAAAACGTATAAAAACGGACAAAAGCGTATGAAAACGTAAAAAAAACTGATGAAAACGACAAAAAACGGACGAAAACGTAAAAAAATAGACAAAAACGTATGAAACGTAAGAAAAACGGATGAAAACGTATAAAAACGGACAAAAACGTATGAAAACGTAAGAAAAACGGATGAAAACGATAAAAAATGGACGAAAACGTAAAAAAATGGACAAAACCGTATGAAATGTAAGAAAAACGGACGAAAACGTATAAAAACGGACAAAGTCGTATGAAAACGTAAGAAAAACGGATGAAAATGACAAAAAACAGACGAAAACGTAAAAAAATGGACAAAACTGTATGAAACATAAGGAAAACGGACGAAAACGTATAAAAACGGACAAAACCGTATGAAAACGTTAGAAAAAAAGATGAAAACGACTAAAACGGACGAAAACGTATAAAATCGGACAAAAACGTATGAAACGTAAGAAAAACGGACGAAAACGTAAAAAAACGGACAAAACCGTATGAAAACGTAAGAAAAACGGATGAAAACGACTAAAAACGGACGAAAACGTTTAAAAACGGACAAAACAGTATGAAAACGTAAGAAAAACGGACAAAAATGTATAAAGGACTAACGTTGCAAATAATCGTTGGCTAAATGGACTAACGTTGTCACATGATAACTAACGGAACTAACGGCCGTTAGCTCAGGGACGAATGGTGCAATTTCTTGGTTTAAATTCGAGGGTATTCTAGTCATATCACCTTTTTTTAACTAGTTAAACACCCGGTCAACGAAATTTGGACTAAACCCGTTACGGGTCAGACAAAATAGGACATGATCCGTTACAAATGAAACTATTGGACCAAAATCGTTATACCCGGTAAACCACGAGGACCAAAAATGTAGTTAACTCATATAAAAATGATAAGAAATCATTTTGACATGTTTACCCAAACACATACCCATCTTATATACATAAAAAATGGTGAATTCTTAATAATCTGTAACGGCTATACTTTCAAAGGTTGTTTGAAAATGAAACAAATCGAGCGAGTTACATTGTTTTGGAAGTTCCTTTAAAGTGTGATACAGTTATTTTTAACCGTCTAAATTGTTAATTCACGAACTGATCCATTTTAACCAGCATGCATGAAGTAAAACACCTTTCATTATTCATCACATAATTGCTAGCTAGCTCCATGCATGCTATATTGGAAATTTGACTTGAAAAGACAAAGCTTTGCTTCTTGCCATAAGACATAGAAAGCTAAGCTGTAGATATCGTCAACCTATAAGGTTACTTATTTGACCGGGCATGGTCCTACTTCATCACATTAATGTGCAAGCTATAAATGTATATATGAGTTAGGTGAAAAGGAAAGAAAAAAACACCGAGACTTTATACATAGCGAAATTTTTAATAAATGTTGATTTTATCCCGACGCAACGCACGACTAAATTAAACCTCGTTAAATATCAACTTGCAATACAGTACAACAATTTTGCTTCCTATTAATGGTGAAGTTATCTTAAAGTAACCACAAGAGGCAAGCCTAGCATTCGGTCATTAAGGCTTTGACGTTCCACGATGCTAGCATTCTCTTGTATGTTCAGCACTTCAGTTATTCTACTATACTTATGATTTCAGTTCAGAGTTTTGGCCTTAATGATTTATATGTATTTATGATAATTAAAAAATCAACGAGAAGCTGTAAGTATACAACATACCAAGAGCACAACAAGCGCAAAAAACACCAAAGCTAATAACCTCCAAGCTCAGAGAGAAAAATAACAATTTAGGTAACCAAGATTAAGAGTTAATGAGAAGATAAATTAAAATGAGAAGGATAAGAAGAAACCTCAACCATACAGATGTATCTATAAAAATAGATGCATCTCCCTTTAAAAATCTCCCTCTTATTTAAAATATGTGGCTATAAATTCTTCTTATGGTGTGTTTAGTTGAAGAAAAAATTCTCTTATTTTCTATCTCTAAATTTGTAAAAATTTGGAAGGGAAATTTATCTCCAGAAAACACTTAAAAATATAGAAAACATGTTTAGTTGATATTTGTATTTTCTATTTTGAAGAAGGGGAATGATGGTTGTGGGTTACAAAGAAAAACAAGGAAAATAACTAAAATCTGTTTTGTAATTTTCCTTGTTAAGTTAGGAAATAGGGAATTTTGTGTTTTGCAAAATATTTTGTTGTAAAACGCTGATTTGAACGCGATCTCTGTTTTCCTTGTTTTCTACAAAACATTTTGTGAAAAACAAAGATGTTTTCCCCCAACTAAACTGTGACAAATGGTAATTTTCACGTTGCTAATTAATATTATATGAGTATTAATTATTTTTAAGCTAAGCATTTCTGTGCGCATTTGCATGTTTCTGAGTAATTTTAAGCATTTTCGGGAGCTGTCCCAGCATACTGTAGCTTACAGTCATTGCAGAAAAATTTATTTTTGTCAGTAAAGTTAAATTATTACATTTCTGATAGTTACTGACAAGTATTATAATTTACTGAGAGCTTTCTCGCATTTTTCTGAAAAACAATCGCACGCGCGTACCGACAGCACAATACACATGGTAAAGGTCAAATAAATATATTTTTGAGTCAGTAATGACATTTTATTGTATTTCTGACGAAAACGTGGTTAAAAACTTTATTTTACGTTATCGGGTCCAAAAACGTCAAACCGGGACTTTACGGTAACTTTTAAGCTCAAACCGACATATAATACACCAAAACGGGACAAAAACTATTTTCCCCCTCCTAAATAAACCCATATCCGGCCCTATACTCACACCAAAACCCACATGGGACAACTTTAAGGCTTATCTTAAATGTAATCTTAAGTTACTAAAAATGGTGCAACACTTTTGGATATTCAAGATCTTATCACTAAATGTTACTTCAATTAGCTTTCTCATCCACCTTTTCTAGCCTACATTTGACGCCAACATACACATACAAACATCATTCTTACAAAATTTTCTCATCAAAGATTCAAGATCATAAGTGTTTGCAAAGAGTTTTGGGTAATTTGGAGTTAGATTTGGGTTAAACTAGCAAAGTCTTGGGTGTTTTTGCTTCTCATATCCCACGTACCACTTCAAAACATTGTGAGGATTCTTAAAACTTTTCTAAATTTATTTATCTCTTGTTCATATGGTGTATAGTGATGTTTAAAAGTGTTAAATGTGTATGTTTTGATAATATGGAAAAAGCTAGGGTTTGATTCTTGATATATAGTGCTCGACATTTTTGATGTTTATGAGTTAGTTAGTAGATTTCTTGCTTGTGTGGTAAATCTTGTTACATATGGTGCTTGTTTGAGGATACAAACACTAGTTATGGATTTTACACTAATTTAAGCACTATATTGAATTTTTGAGCACATACATGGTTCAACTAGTGTTAAAAATATAAGATTATTGGGGTTTTGAAAAACATAAAATTTTGGCTCAAATGGTGAAATGGTGGAAAAATATAGTAAAGTGTTTAATTAGTTTGGCTTATTTAATAAGTTATAAGTTACTAAAAATAATTAGTAAAAAGGTGAAAATAAGTTGAGGTGCATAATATGGGTCAAATGAACAGTAGCAAAGTCAAAGTTTGACTTTTGATTAAGTAGCTTAATTATTAGAGATTATTTGATAAGTATAAAGTGTATTTGGTAACTAAAAATAACTAACAAGTACCAAATAAATACAAATTGGACTAAATGGCTTTTTGGGCCAAAAAGCCCACGATTTTACTGTTGGGCCGAAGCCCATATGAAATTTTGAAAGTTTGACTTTTTGACCAAACGGATGTATTGAACGAGTAAAATGATTTTTAGTAACGTGTCGATATATACGTTATAACTAAAAATGTGTTTTGGGTCAAAAATGGTAAATGGGCTTAATTTGAGAGTTTCGGCCCAATTTACAAAGAAAAATGATAAATTTGATTTTTGGAATATTTTCCGACTCGCCGAAGTTAAAAATGTTTAACGAAACGATGAATATAACGATAACCATTTTTGGACTTGTTTTGAGACGCTTAGTCTCCGAAAGGGTAAAAATTGACATTTTTCCTAAAATGACATTAAAATTGACTTTTGTTGACTTTTTGAAGAAATATTGACTTCGTGTCGAAATTTAGTATTATTACTTAAAAGTTAAGATAACGAACAATATAACGACGAATATATATATTCACGACACTTAACATATATCACTAAAGTATTTTGCACTTATAACTAGTTAGCAAAGTATTTGAGTAAAGTTTGCAACACGTGAGATAAATGGAAACGTTGTATAAACGAACGGGTCATGCCCAAATTTTCTAAAAATCCAACACTTAGAGTATTTTGAGAAAATCCACAACTTAAGTAAACTTTATGAAATTTCTTAACAAACTTGTTTTCCTTATAATAAATGTTGCAACAAAAGTAATAAACGACGTTTCTAAATATAATAGTTTTTCACTAACTACATTATATTAACCATTCTTCAAAGCTATTTAATTAATCTCCATTAATTAAATATATGAGAAATTAACTTATGATATATATATATATATATAATATATATATATATATATATATATATATATATATATATATATATATATATATATATTATATATATATATATATATATATATATATATATAAAGGTATGAGCAAACATATATATACATATATGACACTTGCACATTAAAATCACGAATACTAGCACGGATGTTCCGTTACGTATTCTCACCATGCACTTTCACCATGAGCTACCCCCAAGAGTTAAAATAATAAATCGTTTCGAAATATATTTTACCACACAGCAAACAAGAAATACACGAGCACAGGTCAAACGTAAAACTTTTCAAATAAAATAAAGACACTTGAGACACGAACGTTTTGCTAAGACTTACCGTACTAATTTAGGGTGCTGATCGGCGCGGTTGCATTATTTTGATTGATTGTTGAATTGCTGTATTTGAAAGGTGAGTTATAGCCCCATATTTTTATACGATTTTGGTTTTATAAGCTTGGGGTGAGAAACATGCAAAACTGTTTTCATGGACCAGAATTGAAGTTGCTTTTAAGATCACACTAGTATGCAGAAACCTAAGTTTGTTGAATCCCATTTTGTGCCCACTATCATCTGCCGTTAATTCCTGATGGGAAGCCGGTTGTTATAAATAGATCTATTGGGAGTGACGTCCCCGTTCGGTTGGCTCGGCATAGCCAAGGCGAATGTATACCATTCGGGTTTTTAGCCGGGTGTCTAGGGATTAACACTCGCGGGCACCCTTATTTATTTGCTAACGCTAGTCGTGCTGCATTGTCTTAGTTTCGGTAGGATGAGGCTTAGTGTTTGCATTACGGATAGTGTGTATCTGCTGATTTGTTTTATGATATTCCTATTGGTCCATGTGTGCTATTTATTTAAACCTATGAACTCACCAGCGTTAGCTGACTTTTAGCATGTTTTTCTCAGGAAACTGAGGTGCGTTTAGCCGGGTGCAGTGCATGGCGTCGGTCACAATAAATGATGGAAATGTTTTTAATGCGTTTACTCTGACAACTTGACCTTTTGTTTAAATGAGCTTCATTTTCATCTGAAATGGTTTTTATGTATCGCTACATGACTTGACTTATGTAATATATTTTAAAACGGATTTTTAATCCGTTCACTATATCTTGTGTGATGATTATCAACCCCGTAGCACCCCAAAGTGTATGCTTCCGCGAATATTGTGATTTTGGGGGTGTTACAGATTGGTATTCAGAGCCTAGGTTATAGAGAACGTGGTTTATAAAAACCTTAAACTATAACCGATTTTGAAAAACTTTCCATCATGACCGCCGGATGCCTGCCAGTTTAGCTTGCTATGATTTAAGCATTAGTTGCTTATTTGATTTGAGCATTGTTTGCCTTATTTGATTAAGTGTTTTTGGCATGCTATATGAGTATATTATACTAAGCATATATGATATAAGTAATTTCTATATACTTATACGTGTCGCACTATATTTGTCACAGACCATGTCTCTCCCATTCGGCACACACTCCGAGGTGGATATTGATGGATTCACTTCTCAGACACTGCAGCCAGTTCCGTTCATGGATGACCCACTGATGGAGGTTATTCGTGTTGCTGCTCAGCCATCTATTCCAGTTCAGCCTGTACACACCACTCCATCTACCTCGCCGTATCTACACAGATCTACCACAGCACACCGTTCATCACTAGCTCAGTTGTATACCTTTACTCAGCATGATCCTGATGCCTCACTTGTCCGCCGACGCACTGCTCGCATGTCGGTATATTCTAGACCTTATCAGCGACTCTCAGATTTCCCAGTTTTACCACCTAGGAAGAGGGTTATATCGGATTTTGAGGATACTCCTGCTGATTCACCACCTCAGTCACCTGTACTATCTCCAGATGATTCCCCACCTAGTCAGAGACGTAGGAGATCAGTGGAGACTTATTCTGATGAGGATGAGGATCCAGTGGAGGATCCAGAGCAGGTTCAGGATGAGCTTACTCCTACTGTGACTGCACCTGTTGAGCACACTTCTATGGGTTTAGAGGATGATAGGGATAGGGATACTCCTATGAACATAGATCAGGTTAGGATGCCGAGGGATGGCAAGGGTATTATGGAGGATGTTCAGGGATTGTTTGAGGTTGGACAGAGCTCGAGAGATGCACAGATTCAGGGTTTGGATGATAGTCAGTGGTTGGACATTGCTTGTGATGTTGGCACGGGTGTACGTGCAGCTAGCCCAGAGTACACACCGTCATCTCCTTCTTTTATACCACCATCTCCGATGCCTACTCCACTCCCTTCACCAGTAGGTTCCCCACTTACAGAGCCTGAGCTTACTGAGATGGATCAGATCTGGATTCATCTGACGAACCAGGCAAGCTTACTTGATGTTCATTCTGATCAGCTTGGGAGATTGGAGCAGTCTGAGCGTATTCAGACTGTGGAGAGGCGAATTGGGACTATTGATCAGGCAGCTTGTGTTTTGTTTGAAGAGTTGTATTCTGAACGTAGAGTGATGATTGGATTGAGGGCTAGATTGGATGCTTTAAAGAGATTACATGATAGGGAGCTTAGAGGTTTGGACTTTAGGGCCATTGGTTTAGGTAGAGGCCAGCAGAGGATTCAGGGTATGTTGCGACGAGCTAGAGGAATCGATCGTACTCAGTGGCAGAGGATTCTGACCGCTGAGATTATCATTGGTTTAGTGATGAGGGAGAACCAGGAGCTTAGAGACCGTGTAGCCCAGCTAGAGACCACCATTGGAGGATTGACCCGAGCATTTGAGGAGCTACGCATTGCTAGGACCGACCACTAGATGTAGTAGCAGTGATGATGTATTCCTAGATGTAGTAGTAGTGATGATGTATTCCTAGAGTAGTAGTAGTAATGATGTTGATGAAGCGAAAAGTGTACCGCTTTTAGGGGGTCATTTAAGCCCTAAATCGTATTTATTTGATCAAATATTGCCCTAAATCGTTCCTTTTGTCATTTTAGGTACTTTGGAGAAGAAATCTGGAAAAGGAAGCATTTTGGACGTTTTTGGAGCATAAAAGTGAAGAAAACGACAAAGTCTCAAATTTATGCTGAAAAGTACCTTTGACGGCGTCAGGGATTGCCCTGGACGGCGTCATGGCTTGGCAAAAGTGGTGGATGTGAAAATTACTCATGATAAGCCAGAGAATTTTGCATGAAAAATCTGACGGCGTCACCCTTTAATGTGATCAAGGTCGTCACGGCTTAAGCTAAAGAGGGACGGCGTCAAGAACTAATCTGACGGCGTCAAGCCTTGATAAGCCAGAACGGATTTTGGAGGTCTAAAGAGGGACGGCGTCAGGAAGGCCATCCGGGAACCCTAAAAGCGGTGAGGTGACGGCGTCAGAATCTACAACATGACGCCGTCAGCCCTTAATCTCTATATATAGTTTTGCAATTTTTTGTCATGAATGGTGGAACTTTGTGTGTGAAAAACCCTAAGACGATTTTAGCAGCTTTTTCAAGGCTTTTTGCCTTGAGATCTTCCATGTTACATTGAAGATAAGTTATCAATTAATCATTCAATATGTCTATGTGTTGTTTGATTCTATCTTGTTCTTGTCTTTTGTTTAACATGCTAGGCTAGGTTTTCTTTGTGTTTGCTTAGATCTAATGAAACCTAGCTATTGATTATTGGTTATTAGTGTGTTATTAGTTGTATTGGATGATTGTTCATCTATGTTAGGCTTAAGAAAACTGGCTAACCTCCTATTCGGTAACTTGCTTGAACGTCTTAAGAAACATGAACCAATGCGTACTAAGGTTTTTATGGTTGTATTTAATGCATGAGCGAATTCTAGTGATCCCATGTTAGGAGCTTCTTAGCCGGCTCGACATAGGAGTGAAGTAGGAGTTCATAGAGTTGGGGAAGTATGTACGCCACCCCACGATTGGTATTAAGGAATACACCCGTCATCCACGCGATTAATACACACTAATCAACCGGTAAAAGATAGTTAGGGAGTAAGGAAATCTAAGTAAACACATTTCTCTCCACATAAGTTTTACCACATTTTCATTTTCTGTTATTTTATTTTATTTGCATTCGTAGTAACTTGGGTTAGTTGACTAGCAACTAATTCCGCCCACTCTTTCAAACCCGAGATTTTACTTGCTTTCATAAAATTATAAAAACATAAAAAGAATCTTCTCTCACCCTTAGACCTATTAGAGTAGTTTTTCATACCTAACGAACACTATTCCCTGTGAAGAACGATCAATCCCCCGTACTTACCACTACACTATACTACATCGGTCAGGTACACTGCCTGGTGGGGTTGTAAGCCTCTTGAGATCCCTCGAGAGGTAAAACCTGTTGTAAGGTTGCAAAACCACGCATCAGATGTATTCCTAGATTCGTAGTAGTGATGATGTATTCCTAGGACTAATAGTATCTCCGTAGTATCTTAGAACTATCTATTGACGAGCTTGTACTTTTGTGAACCCTCATCTTTCGATATATATATAACAAGCTTAGTCTTTCTATCCGATTTATATTTTTCTTTCCTTCTTTCGTTGCTCCTTTGTGGTTGACCTTATTCTTGTATTTTGTTTTCGCTATTTACATATCCGTATAACTTATTTTCCCATAACCAAAGATCTCATTTATCGCCATCTTTTGTGATGCAGATAAATGACACCAAAACGAAAGTCAACCAGAGCCACACGAGGACAACCCGCTAACACACCCATTCAGACAAGGTCAGTGAGGGGAAGGACTGTTGAACCTACTGCCCCGATCAGAGTCACACGAGGACGACCTGCTAACACACCGGTTCAAACAACAGAGGAAGAGGCACCAACTAGGGCCGCAACTGCTACCCCAGCAATGAATCAAGCAACACTGGATCAACTTGTTGCTGACCGTCTGGCAGCCGCTCTCGCAGCTGTGACCAATTCGACCACCAACACCGGAACATCTAGACCAGTAACCAACAACCGAGGTTGTACTTACGCTGAGTTCCGAAAAATCATGGTTGGAGGATTTGGAGGAACAGAAGGAGCCGTTGGTTTGACTAGATGGATTGAGAAGCTTGAGACCGTATTTCATATCAGTGGATGTCATGAGAATAACAGGGTTAAGTTTGCGTCATTCACTTTCATGGACTCCGCTTTGACATGGTGGAACAATTACATGAAGTCTGCTAATATGGAGGTTGCTTATGCCATGCTTTGGGAAGATTTTAAGGAACTAGTGATTAGGAAGTATTGCCTACGAAATGAGATTAAGAAGTTAGAAATTGAGTTTTGGAATTTGAAGGTGCAAAACAACAACATCACTGCTTACAACCAGAGGTTTCAGGAGTTGGCTTTGCTATGTCCAGAAATGGTTCGGACGGAAGCCAGATTGATTGAAAGGTATATCGGTGGTTTGCCGAAATCCATAAGAGGTGATGTGATTACCTCGAGAGCTGTAGATCTTCATGAGACCATGGAGACGGCAAACAAGTTAATGGATCAGGAACTGGAGGATATTCCAGAGAAGAGTACTGACCACAAAAGGAAGTGGGAAGATCACTCTAAGGGTAACAACAACATCTCTCAAAACAAAAAGCGGAATGGAGGCAAGGTTTATGCAATTGGTTCAGGAGACAAGAAGGGTTATGATAAGAATACGCCTTTTTGTAACCGCTGTAAGTTACATCACAGGGGACAGTGCACTGTGAAGTGTAAAAATTGCCAAAGGATAGGACACATAGCAAAGAACTGCAGATCAAGACCACTAGCCACAGCACAAGCAGCACCAGCCTACAATCGTAAGGCGGATGTCACCTGCTTTGGGTGTGGTGAAAAAGGTCATTATCGAAATGAGTGCAATAAGCCCCGAAACCAAGGAAACGGTGGTAGACCAGGGAACCAAGTGGCAATGATTAACAATGAGAATCAGGGAAATGAAGGAAGAGCTCGCGGAAGAGTTTATGTCGTAGGCCGAAGAGAAGCACAGGACGACCCGAACGTGGTGACGGGTACGTTTCTCTTAAATAATCGTTATGCTTCAGTACTTTTCGATACGAGAGCAGATAGAAGTTTTGTATCAACCAATTTTAGTCCTTTACTTGACATAGCCCCGACCACCTTAGATAATGCCTTCGACGTAGAATTAGCAAACGGAAACCTAGAAAGAGTAGGTACCATCATCAGGGGTTGCACTCTAAACTTGTTGAATCATCCTTTCAACATTGATCTGATGCCAGTGGAATTAGGTAGTTTTGACGTCATCATAGGAATGGATTGGTTATCGAAATATCATGCCGTCATCGTTTGTGATGAGAAAATTGTTAGAGTTCCCTATGGGAACGAAGTTCTGATTGTTGAAGGTGACCGTTCTGATCGTGCGCGTTCGTCAAGATTGGCAATCATCTCGTGTACGAAGGTGCAGAAGTACATCGAGAAGGGATGTTATCTCTTTTTAGCTCAGGTCACTGAAAAGAAAGAAAAGGAACCTGGAGAGAAAAAGTTGGAAGATGTGCCAATCGTAAGAGATTTTCCAGAGGTCTTTCCAGAAGACTTACCGGGACTTCCACCGGCCAGACAAATCGAATTCCACATCGAATTAGTGCCAGGAGCCGCGCCTGTAGCGCGAGCACCCTATCGTTTAGCACCTACAGAATTACAAGAATTGTCAGATCAATTAGCTGAATTATCTGGAAAAGGTTTCATTAGACCGAGTTCATCGCCTTGGGGAGCTCCTGTTTTGTTTGTTAAGAAGAAGGATGGATCCTTCAGGATGTGTATAGACTATCGGGAACTGAATAAGCTAACCATTAAGAATAGATACCCACTCCCGAGGATAGACGATTTGTTTGATCAGTTGCAGGGATCGTCGGTTTATGCTAAGATAGACTTGAGATCGGGTTATCACCAACTTCAAGTCCGGGAAGAGGATATCCCGAAGACCGCATTCCGAACCCGATATGGCCATTATGAATTTCAAGTTATGCCATTCGGCTTGACAAATGCACCAGCAGTATTCATGGATCTCATGAATCGTGTGTGTAAGCCGTATTTGGATAAATTTGTGATAGTGTTCATTGACGATATCTTGATATATTCCAAGAATGAGCAAGAGCATGAGGAACATCTCAAGCTAATTCTGGAATTATTGAAAAAGGAAGAGTTATATGCTAAGTTTTCGAAGTGTGAATTTTGGATATCGACCGTGCAATTTCTTGGTCATGTGATCGATAAGCAAGGAATTCACGTAGATCCTGCTAAGATTGAGGCCATTAAGGATTGGGCAACGCCCACAACGTCGACGGAAATCCGACAATTTTTAGGACTTGCCGGTTATTACAGAAGGTTTATAGAAGGTTTCTCTAAGATAGCTAAACCGTTGACGAAATTGACTCAAAAGAATGTGAAATACGACTAGGGAAATGATGAGGAAGAAGCTTTTCAACTCCTTAAGGAAAAATTGTGTAGTGCGCCTATTTTATCTTTACCCGAGGGTAGCGAAGATTTTGTTGTGTATTGTGACGCATCCTACAAAGGTTTGGGAGCCGTGTTGATGCAAAGAGAGAAGGTAATAGCATACGCTTCTCGACAGCTGAAAACCCATGAGAAAAACTACACAACCCACGACCTAGAATTAGGATCAGTCGTGTTTGCACTGAGAATTTGGAGACACTACCTTTATGGAACTAAGTGCGTAGTGTATACTGATCACAAGAGTCTACAACATATATTGAACCAGAAGGAGCTGAACATGAGACAGCGCCGATGGTTGGAATTGCTTAGCGACTATGATTGTGAAATCCGTTATCACCCAGGCAAGGCAAATGTTGTTGCCGACGCCCTTAGCAGAAAGGAACGGATCAAACCTCTTAGGGTTAGATCGTTAGGGATGACGATTAATTCGCCGCTTCCAGCAAAAATTCTTGAGGCTCAGGATGAGGCACTCAAAGATGAAAACCGACCTAGTGAAAAGATTCACAGAATGCCAGAACTTGAGAATGGATTAGTAAGAAGATCTGATGGGATTTTGCGTTATGGAGACAGGTATTGGATTCCATTGTATGGAGGAATTCGTGATTTTATTATGCACGAATCCCATAAGTCCAAGTACTCCATTCACCCAGGATCTGACAAGATGTATTTAGACCTGAAAAAGTTGTATTGGTGGCCAAACATGAAGGCCGATATAGCAGAATATGTCAGCAAGTGCTTAACGTGCTCGAAGGTTAAGGCAGAACACCAAAGACCGTCCGGTCTGCTTGTTCAACCTGAGATTTCGGAATGGAAATGGGAGCGCATTACTATGGATTTTATAACGAAATTGCCTAGGACTTCGAGTGGTTATGACACGATTTGGGTAATCGTTGACCGTCTCACAAAATCCGCGCATTTTCTTCCTATAGCGGAGAAAATTGAAATGGATAAACTCGCGCGTTTATATGTTAAGGAAATTGTTGCAAGGCATGGTGTGCCTGTTTCTATTATCTCTGATCGAGACAGTCGATTCACGTCAAATTTTTGGAAGTCGCTTCAGGATGCATTGGGAACTAAACTCGATATGAGTACGGCATATCATCCCCAAACGGATGGTCAGAGTGAAAGAACCATTCAGACATTAGAGGACATGTTAAGAGCCTGTGTAATTGATTTCGGAAACGGCTGGGACTGGCATTTGCCTTTAGTTGAATTCTCCTATAACAACAGCTATCACACCAGCATTAAAGATGCACCGTATGAAGCACTTTATGGACGTAAGTGCAGATCACCAATTTGTTGGGCAGAAGTTGGAGAAAGCCAACTTACCGGGCCAGAGCTAGTCCACGAGACTACTGAAAAGATTGTACAGATTAAGAACCGAATGCAGGCGGCTCGTGACCGTCAGAAGAGCTATGCTGATAAGAGGCGAAAACCCCTTGAGTTTCAAGTGGGAGATAAAGTAATGTTGAAGGTCTCGCCATGGAAAGGCGTGATCAAATCTGGCAAGCGTGGAAAATTGAACCCTCGCTATATAGGACCTTTTGAGATCCTTGATAAGATCGGGCCGGTAGCCTACCGACTCGAACTGCCGTCTGAGCTCAGTGCTGTGCATGATGTTTTTCACGTCAGTAATTTGAAGAAGTGTTTATCCGATGAAAGCACAGTTATTCCTTTGGATGAAATCCAGCTTGATGAGAGGTTAAATTTTATTGAAGAACCGATTGAAATCATGGACCGGGAAGTGAAACGACTAAAGCAGAGTCGTATCCCAATTGTGAAGGTCCGATGGAACTCTCGCAGAGGCCCCGAATACACCTGGGAGCGAGAGGACGAGACCAAGCGAAAATACCCTCATCTTTTTCCGAAAACCAAGAGTGGCGTCAATTGAAATCCGGGACGGATTTCCCGATTAGATGGGGAGACTGTGACAAATGGTAATTTTCACGTTGCTAATTAATATTATATGAGTATTAATTATTTTTAAGCTAAGCATTTCTGTGCGCATTTGCATGTTTCTGAGTAATTTTAAGCATTTTCGGGAGCTGTCCCAGCATACTGTAGCTTACAATCACTGCAGAAAAATTTATTTTTGTCAGTAAAGTTAAATTATTACATTTCTGATAGTTACTGACAAGTATTATAATTTACTGAGAGCTTTCTCGCATTTTTCTGAAAAACAACCGCACGCGCGTACCGACAGCACAGTACACATGGTAAAGGTCAAATAAATATATTTTTGAGTCAGTAATGACATTTTATTGTATTTCTGACGAAAACGTGGTTAAAAACTTTATTTTACGTTATCGGGTCCAAAAACGTCAAACCGGGACTTTACGGTAACTTTTAAGCTCAAACCGACATATAATACACCAAAACGGGACAAAAACTATTTTCCCCCTCCTAAATAAACCCATATCCGGCCCTATACTCACACCAAAACCCACATGGGACAACTTTAAGGCTTATCTTAAATGTAATCTTAAGTTACTAAAAATGGTGCAACACTTTTGGATATTCAAGATCTTATCACTAAATGTTACTTCAATTAGCTTTCTCATCCACCTTTTCTAGCCTACATTTGATGCCAACATACATATACAAACATCATTCTTACAAAATTTTCTCATCAAAGATTCAAGATCATAAGTGTTTGCAAAGAGTTTTGGGTAATTTGGAGTTAGATTTGGGTTAAACTAGCAAAGTCTTGGGTGTTTTTTGCTTCTCATATCCCACGTACCACTTCAAAACATTGTGAGGATTCTTAAAACTTTTCTAAATTTATTTATCTCTTGTTCATATGGTGTATAGTGATGTTTAAAAGTGTTAAATGTGTATGTTTTGATAATATGGAAAAAGCTAGGGTTTTATTCTTGATATATAGTGCTCGACATTTTTGATGTTTATGAGTTAGTTAGTAGATTTCTTGCTTGTGTGGTAAATCTTGTTACATATGGTGCTTGTTTGAGGATACAAACACTAGTTATGGATTTTACACTAATTTAAGCACTATATTGAATTTTTGAGCACATACATGGTTCGACTAGTGTTAAAAATATAAGATTATTGGGGTTTTGAAAAACATAAAATTTTGGCTCAAATGGTGAAATGGTGGAAAAATATAGTAAAGTGTTTAATTAGTTTGGCTTATTTAATAAGTTATAAGTTACTAAAAATAATTAGTAAAAAGGTGAAAATAAGTTGAGGTGCATAATATGGGTCGAATGAACAGTAGAAAAGTCAAAGTTTGACTTTTGATTAAGTAGCTTAATTATTAGAGATTATTTGATAAGTATAAAGTGTATTTGGTAACTAAAAATAACTAACAAGTACCAAATAAATACAAATTGGACTAAATGGCTTTTTGGGCCAAAAAGCCCACGATTTTACTGTTGGGCCGAAGCCCATATGAAATTTTGAAAGTTTGACTTTTTGACCAAACGGATGTATTGAACGAGTAAAATGATTTTTAGTAACGTGTCAACATATACGTTATAACTAAAAATGTGTTTTGGGTCAAAAATGGTAAATGGGCTTAATTTGAGAGTTTCGGCCCAATTTACAAAGAAAAATGATAAATTTGATTTTTGGAATATGTTTCGACTCGCCGAAGTTAAAAATGTTTAACGAAACGATAAATATAACGATAACTATTTTTGGACTTGTTTTGAGACGCTTAGTCTCCGAAAGGGTAAAAATTGACATTTTTCCTAAAATGACATTGAAATTGACTTTTGTTGACTTTTTGAAGAAATATTGACTTCGTGTCGAAATTTAGTGTTATTACTTAAAAGTTAAGATAACGAACAATATAACGACGAATATATATATTCACGACACTTAACATATATCACTAAAGTATTTTGCACTTATAACTAGTTAGCAAAGTATTTGAGTAAAGTTTGCAACACGTGAGATAAATGGAAACATTGTATAAACGAACGGATCATGCCCAAATTTTCTAAAAATCCACTTAGAGTATTTTGAGAAAATCCACAACTTAAGTAAACTTTATGAAATTTCTTAACAAACTTGTTTTCCTTATAATAAATGTTGCAACAAAAGTAATAAACGACGTTTCTAAATATAATAGTTTTTCACTAACTACATTATATTAACCATTCTTCAAAGCTATTTAATTAATCTCCATTAATTAAATATATGAGAAATTAACTTATGATATATATATATATATATATATATATATATATATATATATATATATATATATATATATATATATATATATATATATATATATATATATATATATATATATATGTCACTTGCACATTTAAATCGCGAATACTAGCACGGATGTTCCGTTACGTATTCCCACCATGCACTTTCACCATGAGCTACCCCCAAGAGTTACAATAATAAATCGTTTCGAAATATATTTTACCACACAGCAAGCAAGAAATACACGAGCACAGGTCAAACGTAAAACTTTTCAAATAAAATAAAGACACTTGAGACACGCACGTTTTGCTAAGACTTACCGTACTAATTTAGGGTGCTGATCGGCGCGGTTGCATTATTTTGATTGATTGCTGAATTGTTGTATTTGAAAGGTGAGTTTATAGCCTATATTTTTATACGATTTTGGTTTTATAAGCTTGGGGTGAGAAACATGCAAAACTGTTTTCATGGACCAGAATTGAAGTTGCTTTTAAGATCACACTAGTATGCAGAAACCTAAGTTTGCTGAATCCCATTTTGTGCCCACTATCATCTGCCGTTAATTCCTGATGGGAAGCCGGTTGTTATAAATAGATCTATTGGGAGTGACGTCCCCGTTCGGTTGGCTCGGCATAGCCAAGGCGAACGTATACCATTCGGGTTTTTAGCCGGGTGTCTAGGGATTAACACTCGCGGGCACCCTTATTTATTTGCTAACGCTAGTCGTGCTGCATTGTCTTAGTTTCGGTAGGATGAGGCTTAGTGTTTGCATTACGGATAGTGTGTATCTGCTGATTTGTTTTATGATATTGCTATTGGTCCATGTGTGGTATTTATTTAAACCTATGAACTCACCAGCGTTAGCTGACTTTTAGCATGTTTTTCTCAGGAAACTGAGGTGCGTTTAACCGGGTGCAGTGCATGGCGTCAGTCACAATAAATGATGGAAATGTTTTTAATGCGTTTACTTTGACAACTGGACCTTTTGTTTAAATGGGCTTCATTTTCATCTGAAATGGTTTTTATGTATCGCTACATGACTTGACTTATGTAATATATTTTAGAACGGATTTTTAATCCGTTCACTATATCTTGTGTGATGATTATCAACCCCGTAGCACCTCAAAGTGTATGCTTCCGCGAATATTGTGATTTTGGGGGTGTTACATAAACACATCCTATTATTCTTCTCATTTTAGTTTTTCTTCTCACCAGATCCCTTCCCCCAAAATTAAAACCTTTAAATGTACAATACTTACCATTTAATAAAAATGTCTATTATACCCTTGCTTTCTTATACTCCTATATTTTATTTGACTAATACCAACGTTGTAACTGACTTTGAGCATCCACTCAAAAAATCATTTGTTAAATAATGGTTTCTGGAATTCGATTTGGGTGGATTTTAGTCTGTATGTCTTTTTTGTTTGGAAGTGAAATGGGTTTCAAGACAACATAAACTAATCTCATCCAAGTCTGGGATGTATCTTTTCAAGATTGCTTCGTGCGTACAAGTGTACAAGGCTTTAACAGACATTGAGTATTTTAAATGGGATATTATAATGTTGGTTACCTTTTATTAAAATAATAACCATAAAATCTGCAAGTGAATGAGTAAGTGATGTTAGCAACTGAGGATTTGATGATCCTGTTTGATTTGTGTTAAAAAATGACAATTGGATCCTTAACCCATGTAATTCTTTAGTATCCTAATGTTCCCTTTTTTTGGCTTTAGTTCATTTGGGGTTCTCTGTACTCAAGCTTCCTCTCATAGCTTGAGCTTTTTGTATTTGGTTTTGCCCTTTTGGGCTTATCTATATATATATAATTTATCTTTGCCCTTCAGGAAAAAAATAAGAAAAAAAAAAAAAAAAAAGAAAAAAAAAAGGAAGATGAAGAAGAAGGATATAATAGTCAATTTAGAATTAGATGATAAGTTTCACATATTTTAAGATTTTAATTTTAGAAAATAATTATTTGGATATATATGCAATATTTAAGGTTTAGAAAGGATATACATGTAATTATGGTTCTATGTTGGATATATATATGTAATTATAATGTTTTGGAAAGATATATGTGCAATTCCCTTGATATTTAAAAAGGAACAGAGTTTGTATACCTGATAGGCTTAATACATCACTCTTTATTCTCCTTTTTACTTAGTCGAAGTTAATTTTAATAATTGTACAACAACTAGATTGTAAACCAACTTAACCCATTTGGTAATGTTAGCCTCAGTTACAACACAACCACCATGTGTCGAAAGGGTTTGAGGAACCTTAATGAACTTACATGAAAACCTCAACTCGACAAATGTCATAATCGTTGCTTCCCCAAAATTAACTGATCTTTTTGCCAAAAGCGAACTCTGAAACAACGTTAATTATTTCCAGAATGCAATGCCAAGCACCCTTTAATTTTGAATCATACCCATAAGACTACCCATAGTAATAGCAAAAAGATCGATCAATCCCTGAAACGATCGATCAATTCTTAGTGTGGGGAATCGATCAATCGCATGTGTAGGGGAGATTGGGGTCGTGCAAACGATCGATAATCGTTTGTGTGTTGTGTGTGTATTTATTAAATATAAGAGGTATTTTTGTTGAGTTTGTTTTTTGTAGTGTAGGTTGCTTTACTGTGACAACTAATAGCCGGAGAGAGAAAACTGACGTGACGGATAAAATGAAGGTTAATCCCTTCCCTTACTGTGTTTAGCATAAGGCACAATGTTTACACAAAACACATTCACCACTTTAATGTAACGTGTGATATAATGGAAGGAAAATGAGAATGACAAAGATCATTATGACCGAACAAAGAAAACATACTGGTTTACATTTTAAAATCGAATGACTCATACATAGATTTACTCACTTCACCAAAAAGTCTAAGGTTCCGTTTGATTTTTTACAAGAAGCACTTTTTTAACCTTTTTTCACTTTTTTTTGTCCACGGGCGCACACACACAATTGTTTTGGAGACAAATATGTTTTCTTTTCACTTCGTACCTCTTTTAAAATTCAAGCAAAATACTTTCACTTCTATCTTTTTCATTTCACAAACCCTGGATCTCTTTCTCTCATTTTATCACACCCATCTCCCACAAAAAACAAATGTATTATTCCTTGCAGATGAAAACTTTAGATACACCTTTTTTTTCACATTCATGGTTTGCAAATGAAGACATAAACCTCTGAAAAAACAAACGGAACCTAAAGTTAGCATTTTTCATTAATGTATTTACAAAAACTACCAAATTGATTGATGTGAATCCATTAATTATGTGTTCCCTCATTTTTTTTCTTTTTTGATGTCCAACTGTTTCTAATCACTCATAAATTTTCATTGTCTGAGCATCCAACTTGATTATTTTGTCTTTCTTTAAGTATTATGACCATTTTACCCTTCCAACTTACATAAATGGTTCCTGTGGGTTTACGAAAATTGCATCTACCGTCTTTAGGCTAAATTACATAAATGGTCCCTGTTGTTTGGAGAAAATTGCGTCCAACATCCCTATTTTTTTCGATTTTTTTTTTCTGAAATGTTTTTTCGAAATTATTTTTTTTCCATTTTTTTTAGAAATTTTTTATAGAAATTTTTTTTTGAAAAAAATTTATAAAAAAATTATTTCAGAAAAAAAATGAAAAAAAAAATATTTTTCTAAAAAAATAGTTTAGAAAAAAAATTTCAAAAATTCGAAAAAAGTTTATAAAAAAATAATTTCAGAAAAAAAAATAATTTCGAAAAAAAAAATATATTTTTCTAAAAAAATTATTTCAGAAAAAAAAATTCTAAAAGAAGTTTCTAAAAAAATTATTTCACGAAAAAAAAAATTCTAAAAAAATAATTTCAGAAAAAAAAAATTGAAAATAAAAAGGAATTTCGAAAAAAAATCAAAAAAAGAAAAAGAATTTCGAAAAAAAAAATTGGAAAAAAAATTTCGAAAAAAAGATAGGGACGGTGGACGCAATTTTCTCCAAACGACATGGACCATTTATGTAATTTAGCCTAGGGACGGTAGATCTAATTTTCAAAAATTCAAGGATAAAATGGTCATGACAGAATTTTTTTTTATCTTTAGTACTCACAAAAAGAAAAAAATATCAACATTAATGTATAAAAGAGTTTTTTTTAGTTCACTACACCGAACTGACATTTGTGACAAGTATGATGCTTTTTCAAAGAATTATCCCTTCTACAAATCCTCTTACTCACAGGATCCTGACAAGTGTCAGAATTGACGTTTTGAATGCACAGAGAGAATGAGTGGAGAAAAAATATATAATATTGTTGTGTGTAGAAGGATTAGTAAGAAGATATTATAGGAGGCTTTAGCAATGCTCATATAATTAGTTGACGCTATGTTGAAACATTGATACGCTTTAAGATTCATATATGGTGTTTGTGACCATTGGGTAAATGTTTTTGACCATGAGTAATGTTAAGGGATAAGATTCTAATAGTTGTAATAGTACAGAAAAGGATATTTTTAGAAATTATAAAAAGTATCACATGGTAACAACAAGTACCTGTGCGTTGCTGCGGGAATGCCATGTAAAATGCACTTGTATAAAGGGATACCAAATGCTGTGCAAAACGTAAAACACACAAATACATTTGACATATTTTCATGTCTACTTATTGGCCTATAAGAAAATCATTTAACAAATGAGTTGGTGAATGTCATTTAAACTAAAAAACTATCAATAAGTGAGGCATCCTTTGTATCTTCTCCCTTCGATCCATTCGTGAAAGAACCTGACCATTATCCAGTACGATTGTAAACTTCAGATTAGCTCGCTCCATCCTTTCTGCCACAACAATTTTTTTAACGTTAATATCAACCGTATCATCATATTTTGTTGTTTGATGTAAGCTATAGGACAAAATTATGCTAGAATGAAGCAACTATTATCAACATATAGTAGTGTCTGGCGGGGCTAATTAAATATGTGGGCATATGGTACATATCAACATAAATAAAACATTCAATGGTAGAAAATTTGTAATGAAACACTCATTATTATTTCAAAGGCACAGCAACCCAATGTTTTAATTGGCTAATATTCTGAACACTTGCAACTTTCAACTAACCCAAAGACATTTTAAACCAACACTCAAACAGTCATAGCTACTACGAAATATCAATAGTCCGATTTACAACAATCGTTGATGCTAATTTTTAAACCACATTGCAGTATAGTTTAAGGTAAAACCATGCTACATCTTTTTAATATAAGTCTAATAGTTTAGCTATTTTGTAGCACAAACGTGTGTTACCCACCCATTTTGATATGCAGCCCACTTTATACATATAATTTAATTATAGGATTAGAATTGCATCTATTTAAATAAAAAACCATAAGAAACCTAAATAAAATTCTCGATTAACGTACAACAATTGAGAAACATAATAGACATATTCCTGCATACCGTAGTACCTGATGCTCCTCCCCCAGTTACACCTGGTCCACCAATTTATCCACTCTCGGAACCCCATCACCACCATCTCCCTTCTTTCAACATCAACGCCTCCTCCTTTATCAAGTCCAACCAATTTATCCACTCCCGGAACCCCATCACAGTTGCCACCTGGACCTGTGAGTAATCATAATATTGAAACAAAAAATAAATAACTTGCCATAAACAAAATCATTTCATTAGTCTTGATACTAATATTTTATCCATATATACTTATTAAAGTACCTGTAGAGTTTGCATTACTTACAGAGTTAAAGTACCCATGGCAAGACTTGTTGTCTCATGAGTTAATTACTTCATTTTGTTATTCTTTAGTGGGCATTGTTATGCTTTTAGGTTTTTGACGCCCCTGGCACTCCTCTTTTCCCTTCACTGTAAATGGAATCACAGGATAAAGAGGCTTTGGTTACACTGAGTTCTTTCCATTTTTTCAGTTAATCGCCTCCTTCTCAACTGTAGCAAATATCTGCCATCAAATAAGAAATGCATCAGATACGTGCTCTCCTCTATCAGAGTATCAATATTCCTATTGTATTTCCATCCTAATCCCAGTGATTATTTTTTTACCCAAAACTAAAAACAAAGCCTTTTACAACCCATTGTTATGAATCACTTCTTATCATCACCCAATGCACTTATCACATTGACAGGAGCTAATAAATCCTTGTTGATAATGTGATATGAATACCGTACAACAAATATAACAACTATAAACCTCTAACTTATATTATCATTGTACAATTACATCCGGTAAGCTCAAGCCCAAGTTTGCAGCATACCCAATCATCCGGTAAGTCCAATTAATAAAAAAGGTATGCATTTTACAGCATACAAAATGAAGTAAAAAAAGAACTTCCCATATTACGAATACTATCTAACCATCATGCCGCCATGAATGTAATCCTAACAGCCATATGTAATCAACTGCAAAAACCTTCTGATGTTCTGTACCTGTTGTCCAATGTACAGGAGTGTTTGGGATAGCGTACGATAAACACATATTCAGCTCCATTTGTCAGTTTACCTTACCCGAAACTTGCAGTTCACATCTGCGCAAACCAAACAAAATGATGAATACAAAATCAGAAAATGAAAGACCACTTAAGGGAGTGTTTGGGGTTGCTTAATAAGAGTGCCCATCTGCTTTAAATCTGTTTTTGATTCCTTGGCACTTTGATCTCAATCATCTAACATAAGGTTTTACCAAACAGTACCTTACTAATAGTAACTGCTCATCAATTATAATGATATATAGTGTTGATTGCTTATAATGATATATATTGTTGGTTTCTTATTTAACTAACGATCAACTGTTTATTTAATAAAGATGGAACCTAACGCATTTGATTGAAACTCAATTGTATATGTAATCAAGATGGAATGTAATTTTAGATGTACTATATCACACAAACAGTTTTGTGATTGGTTGGGTTTGCTTTGGTGATTTGTGTGTTCAAACCAAAGCTATAAAAATTGACTCGTTGATCTTTGTTTGATCTAAAAGATTCTAATTTTGTTACACTAAACACAAAAACTACAGCACGCAAAGGTCTGATTGCCAACACACACGGTGGAAAATTCAGTAAGAATACTAATCATAATTTCCAGATTGAGAGCATATCATGCACCTACAATTATTAAGTAGTGCATAATGAAATAAACAGTTGGGAATCTATTATTTCTGCCAACTTTTAAAGCCTCCAGGGCAATAATTTTGGGTTCTTTTGGATGATAGTATGGATGAATTGAAAGGAGTAATAGTACAATAGCTGTAACTATGTTCAATGCCTATAATGGATATAAAAAAAATTGCTGTGCATCTTTGGCAGGTATGGTATATGCTAAATATTTTCTTCAATAGGTGTATGATGCCAATAAGCCAAAAGAGATAAGGGTATCTTGGTTCATTATATGCATGTGGGCAAAAAAAAAAAAAAAAACTATGCAAATTGCTTTTTGAGTTTTGTTTATCTATTTAAGGAAGGTATGATGTATGTTTATTTGCACAATTCATTTTCCAACTTGTCATAAAGAAGCAAGAAAAAACAATGTCTAGGCGTCCTAGGTGTGATCAACTTAGAATTGAGGCTAATTCAAACAATTGGTCTGAAATGTTAATTCTATATTGTCATAAATATGGAATTGAAGACATTCAAATGGCACAACAGATGAATGCGCTATGTGGTAGACTGGTTGGGGTAATGCGTGAAAGGGCGGCTTTTATTCAGGAGCTGGACACTGTCGGGAACATGTATGCTCAGAAAACAGCTGAGTACCTAAGAGAAGTGCAGTCAAAAGATGACCAAAAGGTCATGCAGATGCGCATTATGACAACCGAGTTGGAGCTAAATGGTCGTGATAAGGAGATCTTTGTTCAGAAGCTTAAGGGCCTAATGGATTTCTAACTGTCTGGCTAGAAGTGGAAGGAATTGTTGTTGGTTATGTTGTGTCATTCATGTTGGTGTCTGTATTTGCAGTTATGTATCTGTATTTAATTTTATTATGAGTCTTGTAATAATGTCTGCCTGGAGCCTATGTGACTGGATTGTAAGATATTATAAAAGTTATTGTTTATGTTAAGTTAAATTGTGTAACTGACCTTTTTTGCTTCCTTAGATGTGGTCGTTCATCTTCAAACAATGCTCTCGTAGTTGATCTTCATTTGTTGTGTTCATCTGGCTTTTTGTTTGCGTCTTGTTGATTTGTTAGGGCGACGGTTGTTGTTGGTGTTCATATTTTTTTAGAAATAAAGTAGTTAATATTTGCATTTGCATATTTTATCTTTAAATAAGAGAAATTGTTAACTCAAATGTTGGTACCTGGGTTTGCCTCTATCATTTTGATTGTTCCTTGATCTCTATTGGTGTTGTTGAAAACTTGGTGAAGAATAAAATTAACTGTTCTGGTTGTTTGATTGAAATGGATTTGAAAAGTATTCTTTTGACCTTCAATTGCAAAGATCTTGTGTGGTATTTCTTGCGGATCTGTTGTTTTGTGCATTGAAAATAATGGTGAACATTAGTGTGAAGGATTATACAAACACTTGGGATGTGAATCTTAATAATGTGTTTGGGTTATTTAGGAATGAATGTGATGTAGTACGCGGAATTTACTATAACACACTTAAAAGAAACATAAGGTGGTAAACATGCAATCATGAATTATAATGAACAATGACCACAACTTGAATAACACAAAACAATTCAATATTATTGATGAAATAATACGGATGATCTAACTATCACCAGGATTACAAAGTAACCTTGAATCTTTGATTTGTTAAGGATTTGTGAATTAGTAACTAAGTTACTAGAGAGATGTTTTGTTTTGGATATTGCTAAGTTCTTAGTTGGAAAAGAGATATTTCAAAGGTGGTGACTAAGGGATCCTTTTATAGGATAAGGACCCCTTATTACAACTTGTCAAGTTGCACAATATAATAAGACACTTGGACTTTCTAACCTACTAATTACAACTTTCAATGTAAACTACTCTGTATATTCTTCTGCACAACATAGAAGATTGAACTACTTCTACTTAACGTGTTACATTGTACAAAGACTAATAATACAACTAAATATCTACAAATAAATATCTATCAACTTGACATTCAACTGGGCAGGACCTTCTTCAACTAGCAGTACCTTCTCACCCAGAAGGTACTGTTAGTGTATCTTCAACTTCTTCAAAATCAACTAGCAGGCTCAATACTTCATCTGGCAGGCTCTTTGACTTGAACATTTTATTCCCAACAATCCTCCCCTAATCTTGTTATTTCCTTTAAAATACACAAGTTTCTTATGAATAAAATACATACCTTGAGGATCTGAGGGAACTCTTCCAAAACCTTTACTCTCTATTCTTCCTTTTTCTTTCACATTGCTCAAAAATGCTCATCAGCAAACTTTGAACAACTTCTGACTTTTCTTCATCTTTATCACATCTCAACCTCTTTGAAATCATGGCTGTAAGAACTTCATAGCTCAGTGGATACTCTTTTTCAGCCAACATAAAGAGTTCAATCCCACTTTGTGTAAAAAGATGATGAATACTGCTAAGACTTAGGAATTCCCATGTGGTTGAAGGATCATGATATGGAAACTTCCAATGAACATCTTTAGGATTAGGATCATACATCCTATTGAACTCTACCCAAAGTTCTTGTTCCTTAACATCAGTGTTAGAATTTGTGTCTAGCCTGATTTGAACTAGATTCCACAATTCTTCTAAGTCAACTCTATCACATGCTCTAATCAGATTTTCAAAGTTTTTGAAGATAGCAGTTTGTCCCCCAACCCTAGTTATTTTCCATGACTTTCCTGATCTATCATGGTGAATTTCCCAATCAATAATAGGGTGTCTAGACCTAATTGGATCAGCATGTATAATTGTTGGTAAAGCAATTACATTTTACTTACTTGCTCTGGATCCAATTTTGCTTCTTCTTTCTTTTGAGCATCTTTCTTTTTCATTGAAGGCTTTGCATCAGTTGGGATCTTGTAGTAACATGTCTTGTAGGCATTCAGATAAAGGAAATGAATTTCTTCAGGAGTTTTCTTCTTCAGTTGAGATTCAGTCCAATTGGCTTGATTTCTTAAAAACTTCTTCATGAAATTCACTTGATCTTTTGGAGTTTTGCCCACCTTAAAACCTCTTTTCTGACTTTCTTGAATCTTTTGAAAAATATCATCCAGAGCTGCTTCTCTATATTTCTTGTTGATAAAAGTTTCAAGCTCTGCTGTTTTCTCTTCAGTAGAAAGATTCTTGTCATCCATGATTATGGAAGCTTGACCTCTTACAATTGGATCATTGGCAATAATCCATTGCATCTGTGCATCAAATGTTTCCTGAGCAGCTTGAGTGTCAAGAAGAGTTTGAGCAACATCTTTTTGCTCTTGCATTTCTGCAAGCAGTCTTGAAGCTTCAAATGCTTTTTGCATTTCTTCTTCATGAAGCCTTTTGGAGACTTCCTCATCTAAAGCCATCTGCACTTGCTCACTTTTCTTCAACCTTTTGGGCTTAGGTTCATCTTCAACCATAACTTTCTTGCCCTTATCCTTTGGTGTAGGTTCTTGAGATGGAGCAGCAGATTGTTCATCATCAACATATACCTTTCCTTGAACAAACAACCTTCCCTGAGGCTGTAATTCCCTCTTTCTTTTGTACACATGATCAACAGTACCTTTATAGTCCATAGCCAATAGCCTCTTAATCCTAGCAGGCTCTTTTGAACTAGCAGGCTCTTGCTCTGCACCAGCAGGCTCTTCATCAGATACTTGAGTTCCTTCATGAAAATGAAATTGAGCCTCCTCTTCATCTTCTGAACTACCCATTCTCCCCTTTTTGGAAGAGTGACCCAAACTTTCAGCATCTGATCTTGAAGAACTAGAGAATACCAACTTTGAAGATCTTTTTCCCTTGAGCATCTTCACTTCTTTCTCCAATTTCTTAACTCTCTTAACTAACTTGATGTTGATCTCAGAAAATTTTGTGTTCTGACTTTTAAGAGCATTTTCTAAGAGCTGCACCTTCTCTTTTAGTTCTTTCACTGTCTGAGAATCCAGACTTTGTTGTTGAGGTGATTGGGATGGTGATGCATGATATGATGGTGTTGGTGGTGTTGCAGATGGTACTGGTGATGGGATTGGTGATGTAAGATGAGTTGGTGATATGTAACCAGGTGAAGAACTTGATGATGGTGATTCAGATGATTGTGTTGGTTCTTCAGCATGTTGTGGTAACATTTCATCAAAAAGTGGTATTTCTTCCCCATTGAAACCAATTTTCATGTTTGAAAACACCTTGTGTGAAAGTTTTGGTGTTTCACAAAGAGAGTGTGGGGGAAGTAACAAATGTTTTGATTTTGTGATGATGCATTGAATAAATCTTGGATACATCAAAAACTTTGTTAGGCTATCCACATTTTTAACCAATCCTTCAAAAATATGTTTTGAAAAATTGAATTTTCTGTTTGTTGCCAAGCAAATGAGAGCTGTAGCCATGTTACCACTAAATTGCTCCCAAGAGGTTTTCTTTTGGCTTAAACAATGAAGGATTGTATGGATCAAAAATCTCCATTGTGGAGTAAAATGCTTTTTAAGAAAGGTGAGTTTAGTAGAATCAGCATTATACCCCATTCTTTCCAAATTTTCAAAAAATTTCAGTATCAGGCAATTGACTAATACCATCTGAATCATCCAAATGAAGATGTCTTCGAATGGATGACTCAGTAAGAGTCAAGGTTTTGCCATCCACTTTGGCTTTAATCCTTTGGTCCCCATTTTCAGAAGTTTTAACTTTAGCTGTTTGCCAAAATTGTAAAATTTGAGATTCATAAATAGTGGGATTTACAAGTAAAGCAAACCTGATGTAAGAATCATTTAAAAAGTCCACTATTTGATGAAAAGAGGCATTATCCTCAGACTTTTCCAAAAATGCTAACTGGTTGTGACGTTTAACAAAAGTTAGAATAGCCATGGTGAAAATTAATGAAAAACTTGATTAGGATGGTGGGATTTGATGGTGGTACTGGTAGAAGATGAAAGGTGAGTGTTAATTGTGATAAGGACTGATGAAAGATATTATGAGAGTTTTACTTTTAACCGACAATAAGAAAATGTATAATAAGTAATTGAAAAGGCGGTTAAAAAGATCTTTTATATGTGAAATATAATATAATATAACATCAGTAATTTACAGAACTACCCCAACGGCTAATTGTAACTACCAGGCCCAACGGCTAGAATTTTATCTGACAGGCTCAACGGTTATCTAGCAGTACCATTTTACTCTACCAGTACCAAAATTTGAACTACCAGTACCTTTGAAAGAAAATTTTTCATGGCAGTCTCTTTGAATTTTGAGCAAAAATCCCTTATAGTTTTTAGCAAACTATCAGCTATCAACGGATTTGATTAGTCTTTACCAAAAGCCGTTTGCTTATGGACTAGTCAACTATTTACTGTAAAGTATGGTTAGTTAAATACCATATAGTTTTTGGTAAACTATCAACCATCAACGGATTTGATGTGTCTTTACCAAGAGCCGTTTGCTTATGGACTAGCCAGCTCTTAAGTTTGTAAAACTTGGTGAACTGAATACCATTTCCATTTTGACCTAAAGATGGTGCAATTTCCTTGGATGGAGGAATTGTAAGAGGCAATGATGCTGTGTATCTTGGATGCTTGGTTCAACAAGTGAAATCATCTATTAGCATGCGTTTGCATTGAAACTTTCCTTAGTTTGATCTAGATAGAACTTTCTCCTTTAGGAATGCTTCATCCCTTCTGAATATGTGATCTATTCTTATCATTTTCAACCTCTACATCATCTTGTATGCTCTTGTCTTCTCCTTTCTTTTATTGGATTATCTTCCTTTTCTGGGCTATTATTTCCTCCCCTGAGATTATTACCTCCCCTGAGATATAAAGAACTTATATTTCCCCCTTTTGTTCTCAAGATTTCTTGTTTTGTTATCAACCTGAAATTTGTTAGTTGCAGACCAAAAGAACAAAGTGCAAAGCACTTGTTTTATAGCATTGTAAACATTTAATCATCAAGATGAACAAAACATAGCAAACTTTATACTAGCAGGACCAATTATGAACTGACAATACCTTTTGACTAACTAGCAGTACCATGTTTAAAAGCCAATACCAGTTATTTTATGTACAAAAACACATGTTTTTCAAAGATTAATCATTCCAATACCTCCTACTAGGTATTTGAATCTACCTAAATCAAAAGCTTTGGTGAGAAGGTCTGCAAAATTCTTTTCAGAATCAATTTTGACAACTTGTATTAACCTTTTCTCATTACAATCTCTTATGAAATGGTGTCTTATTTCAATGTGTTTTGTTTTTGAGTGTTGAACTGGATTTTTAATGATACAAATAGTACTGCTATTGTCAATGTAAATAATGGTGTTAAGAAAATTGTACCCATAGTCAAGCATTTGATTTTGGATCCAAAGGACTTGTCCACAACAACTTGCACCAGCAACATATTCTGCTTCAGTTGTAGAGTTGGCCACCATTGTTTGCTTCTTGCATTGCCATGATATGAGTCTGCAACCAAGAAATTGACATCCACCAGTTGTGGATTTTCTGTCTAGGGTTGCACCAGCATAGTCACTATCAGAATAAGCCACCAAATCAAAAGATGATTCCCTTGGATACCATAGACCCAACCAAGGTTGACCCTTGAGATATCTAAAGATCCTTTTGACTGCTGTGAGATGAGAAACTTTGGGATGTACTTGAAACCTTGCACATACACATACTGAGAACATGATATCTGGTCTTGATGATGTAAGGTACATCAATGACCCAATCATTGATCTATAATTGTGCAAATCCACATCTTCACCCTCAGCATCTTTGAGTAACCCCTTTTCTGAATCCATTGGTGTACTTGCAACCTTAGAATCAGCAAACTGAAATTTCCTTAGGATCTCTGCTACATACTTATCTTGGCTGATAAATATGCCTTCAATTGATTGTTTTACTTGGAGACCCAGAAAGAAAGTAAGTTCCCCCATGGAACTCATTTCAAACTTACTATGCATAAGTTTTTCAAACTCTACACACAAGTCTTGGTTTGTGGATCCAAAGATAATGTCATCAACATAAATTTGCACCAGCAAGATGTCTTTCTTGGTTCTTTTGATGAACAAAGTTGGATCAATCTTGCCTCTTTGGAATCCATTTTCTAATAAATAGAAAGCCAATGTTTCATACCATGCCCTAGGAGCTTGGTGTAGACCATAAAGAGCCTTGGTAACCCTATACACCTTGTCTGGATACTCTGCATCAATGAAGCCTGGAGGTTGAGAAACATACACTTCTTCTCCAATAGTACCATATAAGAAGGCACTCTTAACATCCATTTGATAAACAGTGAAGCCTATGAAAGAAGCATAGGCCAAGAATAGCCTAATTGCTTCAAGTCTTGCAACTGGAGCAAAAACCTCTTCATAATCTACTCCTTCTTCTTGAGTATACCCTTGGGCCACCAATCTTGCTTTGTTTCTGATCACTATCCCCCTTTCATCTTTCTTGTTTCTGAACACCCATTTGGTTCCAATTGCCCAGTGACCTTTGGGCAAATTAACCAATTTCCAAACCTTCTGAAGCTTGAATTGAAGAAGTTCTTCTTGCATTGCTTCAACCCAACTTGGATCATCTAAGGCTTTGTTAATGTTTTTGGGTTCAGCCTGTGAGAGAAAACATGAAAACAGGCATATGTTGGCAAGTTCATGATTCTTTTCTTCATAGATAGATGAGATAAACCCTTCTTGGTCTGAAGTCAAGACTTGAGTTCTTGTTCTAACACCAGAATCAATGCTACCAATCACATCATCAATGGAGTGATCTTTGAGAATTCTTGTGTTGTGTGTTGTAGGAACTTCATAGGTAAGTGGAAGATTGCCAATCCTCACATTTTCTGGTAAAGAATCATCTGATTGAACATTTAATGGTTCAGCAGTACCAACTTGTGACCTGGCAGTACCATCTGGTGAACTAGCAGTACCATTGAAATTTGCACTACTTTCTTGATTCTCTTGACCCTGAGTTCCATGATCATCTTCAACACCTTCATTTGTTGTATTTGAAGGTTCTTCATGACTTGAAGATAAATCCAATCCTTTCCAAATTGGCATCCATATGTAATCTTGATCTTTAGGTGTTTCAACATTGTCTTCAAAACCTGCATTATCATTAGTATTTGTACCTGAAACAGGCACATAATTCATAGATTCTGAAAGCCTATCATTGTCAAACATCCAATCTGGCCCAATGCCTTTAACATTTGGTAGTTTCTCTTGAAACTCTATGTGCATATTTTCTTCTACTAGCCTAGTGCAACTATTATACACTCTATAGGCCTTACTTTGCAAAGAATACCCTATCAAATAGCCTTCATCAGCTTTTCCTTCAAACTTTCCTAGATGATCTTTGGTATTGAGAATAGTGACATGACATCCAAAAGGTCTCATAAAACTTAAAGATGGTGTTCTACCAAAGAAAAGTTCATATGGAGTCTTTTTATGTGGTTTAATTACAAGAACCCTGTTCTGCACATAACAAGCAGTACCTACTGCTTCAGCCCAAAATGAAATAGGCAACTTAGAGTCTACTAACATTGTTCTAGCAGCCTCTATTAGTGTTCTATTTTTCCTTTCTGCTACTCCATTTTGCTGTGGGGTTCTAGCTACACTAAATTCTCTTTTTATTCCTTTTTCCTTGCAAAATTCATCCATAACTCTATTCTTAAATTCTGTCCCATTGTCACATCTGATGACTTTTACTTTCTTATCAACTTGGTTTTCTACCTCAGTTATATAAGACTTAAGAATCTCACTAGTTTCATGCTTAGATCTTAAAAAGAAAACCCAAGAAAATCTGCTGTAATCATCAGTAACTATAAGACAATATTTTTTACCATTCAAGCTACTCACATTAGTAGGACCAAAAAGATCCATATGAAGCATGTATAAAGCTTGAGAAATTGAGTTATGGGTCTTGGGCTTACAAGAAGCTCTATGTTGTTTGCCTTTTAGACAATCAACACAGGTTTGGTCATTTTGAAAAATCTTTTTGGGTAAACCTCTAACCAAATCATATTTTGCAATTGTATTGATTGTTTTAAAGTTTACATGACCAAGCCTTCTATGCCAAAGCATAGATTCATCCAATGAGGCTTTTGCTACTAGACAAGTTAAACTCTCCTTAGGATCAATGTTCTTTAAATCAACACTGTACATATTGTTCCTTTTTGGGATTTTAAGAAGAATCTGAATTTCATCAGGCATTTTAAAATCAGAAGAAAGAACCATACATTCATTGTCAGTAAAGAGAACATTGTTCTTTTTGTCACACATTTGTGAGACACTAAGGAGATTAAACTGAAGCTCTTTCACAAAGTACACATTTTCAAAATCTAATTTACTGGTTTTGATTGTACCTTTACCAGTAATCTTTCCTTTGATTCCTCCCCCAAAGGTAACATATCCTCCATCAAATGTTTTGAAGTCTGTGAGGTAAGACATGTTGCCTGTCATGTGCCTTGAACATCCACTATCTACATATCCTTGATCAGCAATATCAGTTGAATGTTCCTGCACATATATAAACATATTAGTTTCCTTGGGGTACCCAAGCCATAACTGACTTGGGTTTGCCTCTTGCATCAATGAAATCAAACCTCTTTAGGATTGTTGATGCACCTTTTGATTGGAGTGGTCTCCATATCCAACATGCTGAGGACTTAACAGCATTTTCCCTTTTAATCCATTTTGTAGTCCTTGGTCTATCAGTACCAATTTTGGCAGTACCATTTGGTCTAGCAGGACCTTTTGGTTTTGGTCTCCAATCTTGTGTTTTAACCACAAATTTCTTTTCAATGGGACCTTTCACAACTCTTGGTGCATGTTTGAAAGTGTTTCTTGCACCCTTAGTAGCTGGTTTTAAGTTAACAGGCTTATTTGGTCTAACAGTATGATCAAATTTTGGTGTGTTAGACTTCACAAAACTTTTTCTGGGGTTTGTTCCATTTGTTTTAGACCTTAATGTACTCCCAGAAACCCAATTGTTACAATAAGCATGAGTATGATTAAAACTACCACAGTAATAGCAAGCCTTATTGTACATAACAAAATCATCACCAAGTTGGTGTGACTTAAGATTGTTCCAATTTCTTTGGCTACCTCTAGGTTTGCTATTACACTTAGTACAACATTCAACTGTTTTCAGAACAGTTTTAGCCTTTGTCTTAATCTCTACACTTTTAGGACTGGGTGGTCCTACTTTGTTTCCTTTGTTTGAAACAGTCTCTTTTTCCTCATAATCAGATGTCCAATCTTCAATAATTGAAGCATCTGAGCTCTTATCAGTGAGCACCTTTTTGTTAGAGAGTGAAGCAATACTAGTACTCGTAAAAGGTTCACTTTTCTCTACAGGTTTCTCTAGTGATTTATTGGTGAATTCATGTAAACCTGATTCTGCAAGATCTAATCCTGGGGGACAAGGGATTCCTCTGTAAGGAGGTGGACAAGTATTGTATCCAATCCCAGATTTGATTCTCTTGTTCATTTGATTTTCAACTATGCTTCTAGTACAGTCAGAAGCAGTTTCCAATGTGGTAACAGTTAGTTGAATATTATCCTTTGCTAGTGTCACTTTAGCACACTCAGTTCTTAACATATTTATTTCAGCATCTTTCAAAAATATTTCCCTATTAAGAATGGCTTTTGTGTCAGAAAAATTGAGTTCATTTTCCCTAAAATGGATTATCTGCTTTTCAAGTTTGGCCATACCACACTTATGATTAACTAATTCCTGATGAGTATTTCTTTGTTCTACTTTCAGTTCATCATAAAGTTTTATTAAAGTTTGTAATTCTTCAAAAACTTTACAAGTATTAGAACATTTAGAAATTTGTACCTCAGGATTGGAGAAGGCCATTAAAGCCATTTCATCTGAATTTGACTCCTCTTCACCCATAAAGATCCAATCAAAACCCATCCCATCAATAGCTACCATAGCTTTAGGCTCAGTGATTTCCACAGCCTTGCTCTTGCCCTCAAAGCTTCCTTTCTTCTCAAAGCTTCCCTTGTTCTTGTTCTCAAAACCTCTTCCCTTATCATCCTGCTTCTTTGGTCTTCTACACTCTCTGGAGTAGTGACCCTTCATGTGGCAGTTGTAGCACTCCACTTTGGACTTGTCATACCCAGCAGGCTCATTACCATTGATGATAATCTTCTTTCCAGTTCTCATCAGTAATTTCTTAGCCCTTATGCTCAGAAGTGAAAGTTGCCACTTTATGTCCATTTCCTCAAGATCATCATCATTGATCTCTTGAATATCTTCAAAAGTCAATATGGAACCATTGTGTTGTGATGTCAGGAAAGCACAACCAATTGTTTCATCTAGAATTGTTTTGGTACTGCTAGAAGTACTGGCAGTACCAAAATTTGTGTTGGCAGTACCTTCTTCTCTACCATCTTTTTCTTCATCTACTACCTTTGAGGTGCTTGGAGATGATACAAAGGCCATATTTCCTGAGTTTGAACCAGTAGTCTTCTTTACTTCATGCTCTACTATTTTGAAGTTGTTGTAGAGATCATTAAGACTCATCTGATCAATATCTGGTTTGTTTTTCCAGACAATGACATGCATGGACTATTCAGAGGGTAAACTCCTAAGGAATTTGGAGTTTCAGTCCTCTTGAGTTATCAGCACTTCATGAATGGCTAACTGACTTGAAAGCTTTTGTAGTCTATTGAACATGCTGTCCAAAGACTCATTTGTTGTGGCTGTAAAGTTTTCAAACTGATGTTTGAGGAGAGTTTTCTGAGTTTTCTTGGTGGCATCATTTCCACCAAATCTAGCCACAATAGCTTGAAAAAGAGTTTTAGCACATTTGTATTTGTTGAAGATCAAAAGCTGGTCATTTGGAATAGTCATGAGAAGCATACTCCTGGCCTTGAGATCATTTCTCTTTTGGATTCTTTCTTCTGCAGTTGCAGGGTTTACTTGCAAATTTGTTACAATTGCATCGTTCACTGTGGAGGTGGTGATTGTAGGTTTGAATGAGTTTCCTTGTTCAATGATCTCCCAAAGTGCATAGTCTTGCACTTGAAAGTATTGATCTACCCTCAGTCTCCACATATCAAACTCATTTTGTTTGAGTAATGGAAGTTTTGCAGCCACATTGGTTTGAATGTGTTCAACGTCCATTGTTCTTTTAAATCGTAAATATCAGCCTAGCTCTAATACCACTTGTGGAAACTTGTTTTAGACCTACTAGCATCTACTAAAACAAGTTACGTGATCGTTTATAGAGTCTAGGCTATTAAGCCTTTATCTAGGATTTCTACATTTAAAGAACAATGATAATATTGGCGGAATATTCAATGAACGAATACAATACTATCGCAACAAGGTTTTGTCAAACTTCACCGTTTGTTTATTCCAACTAAGCCCCAATGTTACATGATCAATATAACACGATTACTATCTAATCAGGGATCGAAGATCCTTGAGGCTAAACAAACTAAACAACATTAGACCCCATGTCTAACGTTCCCACACATACTCTTTAAGTGCTCTTACATTTTAACACAACTTTGTGTTGTTGTAATTTGAGAGTACGAAGCACTTTGGTGTTGATTGTTTCAATTACAACCAAGACACACTTTTATCTAAGGGGTATGATCTTCCTTTTATAACATAAGGAGATCATTACAAACTTGATAAGTCTTTAGTCATCCACTTGCTTTTACATGTGTCAAGTCAATAAGATACAACTTGTATCTTGAGTGTTCAACTTGATGACTTGATAAAATATCTAGATATTATATTTGTATAAACATGACTCATACAAAATAATATCTTCTTCGTTCTTATCTTTGTAGCAGCAGAGTGACTCATTGCTTCAGCAGCACCTTCGTTTGAACTAGCAGCAGGTTGTTACACTAGCAGCAGTCTCATTTTGTACTAGCAGTACCTTGTTGTACTAGCAGTACCTTTGTGTTGAACTAGCAGTACCTTTGAGTTTGCACTGGCAGTACCTTGCTTGTGAATCAGCAGTACCTTGCTCTTGGACCAGCAGTACCATAAAATACACTAACAGTACCTTTTTGGTACTGCCAGTACTTCTAGCAGTACCAAAACAATTCTAGATGAAACAATTGGTTTTGCTTTCCTGACATCACAACACAATGGTTCCATATTGACTTTTGAAGATATTCAAGAGATCAATGATGATGATCTTGAGGAAATGGACATAAAGTGGCAACTTTCACTTCTGAGCATAAGGGCTAAGAAATTACTGATGAGAACTGGAAAGAAGATTATCATCAATGGTAATGAGCCTGCTGGGTATGACAAGTCCAAAGTGGAGTGCTACAACTGCCACATGAAGGGTCACTACTCAAGAGAGTGTAGAAGACCAAAGAAGCAGGATGATAAGGGAAGAGGTTTTGAGAACAAGAACAAGGGAAGCTTTGAGAAGAAAGGAAGCTTTGAGGGCAAGAGCAAGGCTGTGGAAATCACTGAGCCTAAAGCTATGGTAGCTATTGATGGGATGGGTTTTGATTGGATCTTTATGGGTGAAGAGGAGTCAAATTCAGATGAAATGGCTTTAATGGCCTTCTCCAATCCTGAGGTACAAATTTCTAAATGTTCTAATACTTGTAAAGTTTTTGAAGAATTACAAACTTTAATAAAACTTTATGATGAACTGAAAGTAGAACAAAGAAATACTCATCAGGAATTAGTTAATCATAAGTGTGGTATGGCCAAACTTGAAAAGCAGATAATCCATTTTAGGGAAAATGAACTCACTTTTTCTGACACAAAAGCCATTCTTAATAGGGAAATATTTTTGAAAGATGCTGAAATAAATATGTTAAGAACTGAGTGTGCTAAAGTGACACTGGCAAAGGATAATATTCAACTAACTGTTACCACATTGGAAACAGCTTCTGACTGTACTAGAAGCATAGTTGAAAATCAAATGAACAAGAGAATCAAATCTGGGATTGGATACAATACTTGTCCACCTCCTTACAGAGGAATCCCTTGTCCCCCAGGATTAGATCTTGCAGAATCAGGTTTACATGAATTCACCAATAAATCACTAGAGAAACCTGTAGAGAAAAGTGAACATTTTGAGAGTACTAGTATTGCTTCACTCTCTAACAAAAAGGTGCTCACTGATAAGAGCTCTGATACCACTTGTGAAGGATTATACAAACACTTGGGATGTGAATCTTAATAATGTGTTTGGGATATTTAGGAATGAATGTGATGTAGTACGCTGAATTTACTATAACACACTTAAAAGAAACATAAGGTGGTAAACATGCAATCGTGAATTATAATGAACAATGACCACAACTTGAATAACACAAAATGATTCAATATTATTGATGAAATAATACGGATGATCTAACTATCACCAGGATTACAAAGTAACCTTGAATCTTTGATTTGTTAAGGATTTGTGAATTAGTAACTAAGTTACTAGAGAGATGTTCTGTTTTGGATATTGCTAAGTTCTTAGTTGGAAAAGAGATATTTCAAAGGTGGTAACTAAGGGATCCTTTTATAGGATAAGGACCCCTTATTACAAGTTGTCAAGTTGCATAATATAATAAGATACTTGGACTTTCTAACCTACTAATTACATCTTTCAATGTAAACTACTCTGTATATTCTTCTGCACAACATAGAAGACTGAACTACTTCTACTTAACGTGTTACATTGTACAAAGACTAATAATACAACTAAATATCTACAAATAAATATCTATCAGCTTGACATTCAACTGGGCAGGACCTTTTTCAACTAGCAGTACCTTCTCACCCAGAAGGTACTGTTAGTGTATCTTCAACTTCTTCAAAATCAACTAGCAGGCTCAATACTTCATCTGGCAGGTTCTTTGACTTGAACATTTTATTCCCAACAATTAGTACCCGGCTACATCATCTGTTACAAGGGTAAAGAAAGCGATTGGAGCGGCTGTAGATGGGTTTGTGTTAAAGCCTTTGAAATTATACCTGCATAGCATGAACCAAGTTAAAGCATCATTTAGAAAAAGGCATAATAGTTGACAGACATAACATCTTTAAGGGCAGTAATATGATACCCAGGCGCACCCATAAGGATTCATTGCCTTTAGGTGAAAGTCCTCAACACATGTAATTTTCCTAGGTTACCCATAGACGGTAGCAGAAGATGAGAAAACCAACTGCACACCAAAACTCAAATGTAAGTATGGGGAAATGGGGTATCTAAAGGTTCACGCAACACCTTTCTTTTATTGTCGAATTTATTCATAAGGGCTCAAAATTAACTGAAATGATACTTAATATGGACATGCTTACTACAATATCTTTCGGTGTCCATGTTTAATTTGTTTTTAAAGGGTAATAGATCATATGAAAAGTGGGAGGATTAAAAACACTTAGGATGTTACTCCCGTATAATGTATTTGAGATACTTTGAGTATATGTAGTTAAGTATGCGAAATCTACTTAACCACACTTATAAGAATTATGGTTTGTTTAATGGAACAGTAAAGCTTGAATGAACAATGAACACAGTAAGATTAACACGAAACGATTCAATATTATTTCAAGAATAATACGAGTGATCTTGCTATCACTAGGGTTACAAAGACCTTGAATCTTAACAAAACTCTATGACTGATGTATATGTAAACGTATAATCTAGGATCTCCTTTTATAGACTTAAGGAGTCCTTTACAAGATAAGTATCCTACCGTATAATTCTAACTAGTTAAGTTATACAAATAATCCATTCCATACTTATGCTCTACAATATCGTATAAGACAGTTATCTATGCAGCAATACCTTCAATATAACTAGCAGTACTAACTTGGCAGTTTGTACTGTTAGTTGTTTCTTCAGCAGTCTTCACTTATACACTAACAGTTTGTACTGTTAGTGTAATTCTCCAGCATTACTAAGTCCTTAGACATTTAATTCCCAACAATCCTCCCCTAAACTTGTGATTTAACCTAAATCATCAAGTTTCTCTGAATTAAATGAGGATGCGAGGATTCTTCAAAACACTACATAGTTAATCTTAGTCCTCTGGCTTTTCTTTGTTCTAAAAGCTGAAATATCTTTCTGATTAGTTCATCTGCCATCTCTGAATCTTCTTCAACTTTAAGCCTTGATGATATCATAGCCATTAAAACTATTGGTCTGAGTGGATAATCCTTTTCCACTAACATATAGATTTCCAAGCCTTCTTTAGTTGAAATTCTGTGAACACCACAGTTATCAAACAATCTCCATGTGATGACTGAAACTTTAGCTTGAAATATCCAAATAGCTTCACCTCCATCTGGCTCATATAGTCTTTTCAGCTCAACCCATAGTTCCTTATCTTTATCATCTGTAGGATCTGAGATCTTGAATCTCTCTTGAACTAAGCTCCACAATTTATCTAAGTCATCTCTGTCAAAAGCTCTAATCATGTCTTCAAAGAATTTGTAGACTTCAGTTTTTCCTCCTACCCTGATGATCTTCCACCCCTTGATTCTTCCATCTGAATATACTTCCCAGTCAATAATTGGATGCTTGGCTTGAAGAGGATCAATGTTAAGGGATTCTCGAACCACAACTATCATACTATGGATCTGCTCATCAGTCAATGTCTTTCCTTCTTTCTCAGCTGATTCTTCCTCAACTGATTCTTCTTGAACTGATTCTTCCTCAGTTTTTTGTTTCTTGGAATCTCCTGATTCCAACTGTTCTGCTCCTCTTTTCACACCTTTACTGGGCTCAGTCTCAATAATTTCACTTTCATCTTTTAAGTACTTCTGAATTCTTGTATGAGCTTCAATGTAGGACTTCTCAATTTCTTCATTAGACATTCCTTTGAAATAACTTTCCTTCCAGTAATCCTGATGTTTTAAGAAATTCTTCATATACCTTAACTGTTCACCTTTTGAAGGGATTTTCTTCTTATAAGCTTTCTTTTTTTACTTTGCTTCCTTCTGATCTCCTGCAACAAGTCATTAAGGGCTGATTCTTGTTCTTCACTGGTAAACTTAGATATTTCTTCTTCTTGAAGCTTTGCAGCTAACTCCTTATCAGCAAGAATCTAAGCAGCTCTCTCTTCCTCTTCAGTTTGAAACTTTCTTTCAACCATAAATGCTGCCACTCTTTCTTCTTCAGCCAATCTTTCTTCTTCTGCTACCCTTTCTAATTCTTCTTCATGGAATTTCTGTGTTAACTCTTCATCCATGGCCAACTGAGATTGTTCCTTTTTGTACAACTTTTTAGAAGATGGTTCTTGCTCTATCATGATTGCCTTACCCTTGTCTGCTCTTTAAATCCTTGGTCTTCTTGTATATATTGAACTAGCAGTACCTTGATATCCAGCAGTAAGAAGATCTTCAACACTAGTAGCACCTTGGAATGCACTACCAGTACCTTCTTCAAAATCAGCAGTACCTTGATCCATCTGCTCTACTTGCCTCCCTTGAGTATCATACTCTTCATGAACCAAAGAAACATCTAGATCTTGATCTATCTGGGCAATCTTCCTCCCCTGTTTGGAAGATTCCTCACCTTGAGCTGCACTTGGACCCTCTGATGAACTAGAGGAAGAAGATGAACTTGTTGAAACCACCATCTTTGCTGATCTTTTTCCTTTGAGTGTCTTGACATTATTCTCTAATTTCTTCACTTTTAAAACTAGTTTGGTGTAGACAACTCCAAAGTTTTTCTTGTGGCTTTTGATATCAGCTTCCAAAGTGTTCACCTTCTCATAAAGTTTTGTACAGATGGCCATCAATTCCTTAAGTGAATGTATGCCTTCAGCACTTCCTGATGTATTACCTTTAGGGAGAGGTGCATCATGGTGTAAAGACTCATAGTCCATCATATGATGAGCTTCTGAGCCACCCATAGTTTCCAGTTGGCTTGGGATTCCACCAAGAGTACTAGGTACTGTTGGTGTTGCCATGGATTGGGTCTTAGCTATGTTACTTCTATCCTGCCCAGCTTCTAAGCCTGAGATAGTAGAAGTAGCCCTTTCCACACTGACATAGTCAGCCTCATCTGCTACATTTGGAGGTGTAGGAACTCTGTGCTGAGGTACATCAGAGTCCTGTCTGGATGTAGTCCTATGTGTTGATGAAGATGGTTGTGAATGTTCTGATGGTGTGGGTGTGTGATGGGAGACAACTGGGCTTGTTGCTCCTTCACCCTGAACTTGCATCATTGAATCAAAAAGAGGAACTGCTTCCCCACTATACCCTCTTGAAGCTATCTTCATGTTACTAAAAAGTTTTTAGGTAAGCTTTGGGGTTGGATAAACAGTTTTGTGTGAAAGCAGTTGATGTTTCCTCATGTTCAAAATTGTTTGAATGAACCTGGGATACATCAAAATTTTTGTCTTGCTATCAACATTGTTAACCATGCCTTCAAATATAAGTTTTGAAAAATTGAAGGTTCTGTCAGTAGCCAAGCAAATGAGGGCAGTTGCAATATTACTACTGAACTATTCCCATAAGGTTTTATTGGGACTAAGACAGTGAAGGATGGTGTGAATTAAAAATCTCCATTGAGGGGCAAAACGACTCTTTTGAAAGGTTAAAGCTTGTGATTTAGTGTTGTACCCCATCCTGGATAAGTTTTCAAAAATATCAGTGTTTGGCATAGCACTAATACCATTGTCATCACTCAATTGGAGATGCCTCCTGAGTGATGATTCAGTAATAGTGATAGATTTACCATCCACTTTAGCTTTTAACTCTTTATCACCATTGTCAAATGTTTTGACAGTAACAGTCTACCAAAGCTGTTTGATGTGGGAGACATAGATAGTGGGATTTAAGAGTAAATAATGACTTATGTGAGTACCTTTTAAAAAATCCACTATCTGATGAAACGTAGCATCATCCTCTGCTTTCTCCAAGAAAGAGACCACATTGTGTTTGTCAGCAAAGGATAAAGAAGCCATTTATTTTTAGTAAAAGATGATTTGACTGCTGTGAATAGTGTAATTTTAGGGTAGAAAGTAGAAGAAGAAAGTGAATTGAGATATTTTATTTGACTTATTAGGGTTTCTATTGGACCGACTTCAAGAAAAAGATAACTTTTGATTGAAGATAAGGTTAATAAAATAGATTAAAAGTGAAAATATCCAAATAGGAAAACCCTGGAAATAAGGAATTGAGCAGTAAAAACCTCAACTGACTTTCAACGGCTATTTTCAAAAAGCTGTTATTTCGTACCAGTACTAACATTAAGCCTGGCAGTACAAACTTGTTGGAAAAATTTGACTCAGCAGTATGAATTAAATTTTGATGAAAAACCATACTGCTAACAACCATTTTGAAGGGATTAAGTGTAAATACAGACACGTAATCAAGATTTCAGTTTAATGCAACCTCTGGTTGTATGAGAACCAATGTTTTCAGTTATAAATAATTACCTGTGATTAGATAAACTCATTCAAAGAGCTTTCTTGACAGGGTTTCTAGCTCGTGGTAGTTGTTGCCTCTAACGCAAGTGTTAGATTCACGTTTGCTCGCTGTTCTGTCTACCAGATGTCCTTAGACTTACTCATTATACAAAAGTATAAAATGGTAGAAATTGAGTTATGTCAGTTACTGATGTGCGTGTGTATTGTTCTAATTCTTTTATATCCACGGTAGCGGCTCCAAGAACTTGGTGCGCGCGTGATGTCGTTGTGGTTTTAGCAGTATTAATGCCTACTCGAGTTTTAAATTTATATTTAGCCGACTTATCAATAAAACACACACTTTAACGAGCAGTGTACCCGGTCAGTATGAATATAATGGTAAGTAGAGTGTCGATCACTAAGAGTGGAACGTATTATCTAGTTATTCTAATCAGTATTTTAATATCCTAAGTTAGCTATACAACCTAATCTAACGCAATGGGGTTCAGCCTGAGAGATTGGCACGGTTTGGTTATGATTAAATATAAAACTAAACTAATAAGCACGAATCAGCGATTAGCACACGCGTACACAGATAGATACTTGAGACAATAAGAAGACTTGTCCTAATAATTAAGTAGCTTGTCACTTGTTTTATTGCTAGTTTTATATGAAGTGTATGTAATTAACCCTTTCTCGTTGGCTCTAATCTTATCGGTGAGTAAACCCTTAATGATTACTTATGTCTATCCCACTATCCTAGAATATTGAGCATTTGTGATGCCCACGTTTCGTATACGCTAGAATAGACAGGCGAGGAAGGGGCATGGCGACCCAAGCAATGCTCAGCTAGACACAGAGGTTATCAATGCACTAATAAAAGTCACCAAAGACATCAACATATAAACTTTAATTAATGGGAAAGCAATTTTAAGGGGTGCCCATGATTTTCCGTAGTCACATGGAATCGGCCCATTAATCCTGATGAATTAAAGTGTACTAATACAATAAAACAAAACTACTTAATGAATTGAATACATGCAGGACCTTCTTACAGCTCTTGTATCTTCGTTTAGGGTGTGTCTTGTGCTGCTAACACGTCTGAATTCGGCTGTCTTTCTCTTCTGAGTTTAGCTAAGTCTCGTACTAGGTGTCTCGAAATTCGTCTGGCCTTGGGGTATTTATAGTTTCTGTCTGAGGGTTAGATGCGGCGCATAGGATAAGTAGATGCGGCGCATTGACTTAACTTCGCGTGGGGTCCAAGATTAATATATTCAGGAATATTCGTACACCGCCTTAAGATGCGGCGTAACTCCATTTCTTTATGCGGCGCATGTCCTTTGCTGTCTTGGATCGTAACTTGTGAAATCTGGATAGTGATGCGCCGTATGTACGAAGTATGTTGCGGCGTATCTGGAGCAGAATGATCTTGATCTTGTACATTTCAGTAGACTCTTAACATCTTGCTTGTTTTGCTCCATAATTAGTCCAAAATCGTCAAGTTTCACATAATACTTGTTTTTACCTGAGAATTACAAAAGTAAACATTAACGTACCAATTCTCATATATAATATAATAAAACAAGTCAAATAAATAGGATAAATGATAATGATAAAATGTACTTATTTGAGTTCATCAAATATCCCCCCACTTGAACTTTACTTGTCCCCAAGTAAACCTTAGAATTAATTTTATGAAAATGTATCCTAAAAGATATTAGGATTTATTTTTATATTTAAGCATGTATTCGTTTTGTCATAATTGCACAACCAAACACTTAACGAATTAGAAATGAAATAAAATATTTTGATAAAAGCAAATCTAATCGTTTAACTGTCCAGTCGTGACGAATATTCTATCATAAGCTTGGCAAGTATACGCATCTCCCCCACTAAAGCTAAGGAATAACAAGTCTAAAGCGGTAAAAAGGGTTTGTTGGTTAAGGGTTAATCATCCTTTTTAATCTCTATCGATCTCAAATTCCAGAAAAGGCGACAAAATCACAAATACATGATCGAATCCACGACCACGATACTTGCAATTGCTCAAATCCTTAACTCGAATAGGCTAAAGATAGGACCAAGTAATCTTCACCAATAATATTATATCAAAAAGGGCGACAAAATCATAAATACATAGCCGAATCCACGACTACGATACTTAAGATTGCTCAAATCCCTAATCTCAATAAATCAAAGGTTTGGATAAAGAATAACATAGGGTATGGATAATGTTTGGGATACAAATTGGTGTAAAATGAAAAATAAACAAATCAGATAAATTAAAATCCTAAGTGTGGTAAATTACTTTCCCAACCATCCCATGAATAAGACTCATATCATTGAATAACTCACGCTTTAACACTTGAAACACACGCTTTAGGTAGACACGAATTATGCTCAACAAGATCTCAATCAAAGAATAACCTTAGTTGGCGTTCCCATAACGGCCAACTCTCATTCAATCCATAAATATAATATACAACAAATAGTGGTGATATCGACCACTTAATACAAAACTTTACATAAGTTGGTTAAAATAAACATCCAACTTTTTCTTTTTCTTTTTCTTTTCTATTTTTTCGATTTTTTTTTTAGACATCAACATATAAATGTGTAAAATTTTACAACTTTTCTATCACTATTTTTTCAGATAAGTTTTCCATACTCTTCATACTTTCAGAAATAACTGTAATAGCGAAAGTAGTAAACTCACGAAAAATAAACTCAAAGATATACAATATTTACTTTCATACCAATTGCATTGTGCAATTTCCTGAATCAACCAAAGATAATGAATTACGCACGCGAACACAGGTAATGTAAGGAAACACACTTTGCCTAAAGCAATTAACCAACCACGGATTTTAATCTACAGGGTAGGCTAAGGTGTAAGGGTGTAACGAAACATTATAACAAAGGTGTAAGAAACGAAAGGAATGGCTCTGAGTGTTTTTCTAGGGGTATCTTACTCTAAAAGTGAGAGTAACAAAAGGGTTTATACGGGGGTTAACTAACCAGTGTAGTTAGTTAATATCACATAACATATAAAGGCTATTTGGGTGTAATCCTAGAAATTTACCAATTTAGACAGGTCATTCCAATTATATAGATAAGTTCTAAAGTTTACAAGTCACCGGCATACTCATAGATTTGTGAATTTTGAAAAGTTCACAATTTTTGGAAATAATGTTATGTGTGCAGCTATGTAATTTAGACTTTAAACAAAAACATGCTAAAAATTTTAAATTTTGATATATTAAGCGCATTTTAAGCATATTTTGAAAAAGTTTAGGACAAGTAAGTGTTCTAATTCTCCAATCCCCCCACTTAAGTTAAACAACGTCCTCGTTGTTTGTGTCAAAGGTTAAAAACTGGAAAATAAAAGAATTAGAACAGAAAAACTCCCCTGAGATTTGCTCGGTATGATCCTCCATTATTCGTATAAGAGCAAAAATCAACTTTCTTGTGGATGAGAACGTTTAAGCTTCCAAGATGATGTATCCACAAGAATGCAGGAATCTATAATACCATTCAGACTTTAACACACCTGAGTTAAGAAAGTTCAAACTTGCATAATACATTAGTAGTTAGTAAAAATAAAACGTAAAAAATTAAATTGAAAGTCATCAGGTCAGTCGATACGCCGTATCTTATGGAAGAAGATACGCCGTATCGAGCCTGGAATAAATACGAATCAGAATAAAAGATGCGTCGCATCCTTAACCAGGGATGCGCCGCATTAAATAAACTGACAGAAAGTTTTAAAGTCAAAAAATAAAAATGCAGAAAATTAAATAAGATATGACCAGTGCAGGCGATGCGTCGCATCTTAGGATTGAGATGCGCCGTATCCTCTGCGGGTCTGACAGACGCGACACAGAACAGAAAAGTAGAAATTTTCCGGGTTGTCTCCCGGTCAGCACTTGTCTTTATTCCAGAGTCTTCAAGTTAGACTCACGTTCAGCTTCTTATTTTGTTCTTGTTACGTGCCATCCTTCTTCTTTCATCCGAAAGATGTTCTCGTATAGCTCCGCAACATTTTCTTCCGTACGACTTAATCTAATATATGCTTTGGTCTTCGTCGCAACATATTCCTCATCAGGTCCCAAAGAGTATTTGATGACTTTAATTTTTTCAGAAATAATCATGGGTGGCTTATTATAAGGGATCCCAAGTAGTCGACACTTTCTCTTGATGAATACTTCTTTGTCTTTATCAACAAACTTGAAATAAGGGTCCTCATTCAAATAGTCATCAATTTCATCAATCAATTCTCCATGCGACTCATCGTTATTATTATAGGGATCATAACTAACCACGTTAAAGGATTGATAATAATCTTGAATCTCATCCCACTCTCTTTTCAATTCCCATTGTAAGCGTCGACTAAGCTTTGTGTAATCATCAAATTGTCCATGCACCCATTTCCAGAAAGTAGTGTCCGATGCTCCCTTACGTTCTTTTAAGTAATTGATTCTACCTTTTTCTTGCAAAGCCTCTGCTTTACGTGGGCAGTCATCAACTTTTTCATACCAATCGTCGTCTTCAAAGTATACATCGTTTCCAACCCGTTTCATTCCAATTATACTTCCCCCATTACAGGTTCCATCATTCTTATAATCACAGGTTGGCCATTCACTACTTCCATCCTTGAAACGGAAAGGTTTACAAGTGTGATTAATATGCTCAAATTCCCATGGTTTATCCCAAACCCAGGGTATCTGGTCATTCCATTCGTAGTACCAGGTGTTTTTGAAATCATCATAAGTTTTGAATCCTGGTAGATCTCCAGTTAGCACATCAGCGTCGACTTGAAGAAGGTAATTAAATTCTTTAAATTGTTTGCACAAGGGTGTCTCATAATTGAACACATCAATGTCTATGCTGAATAATTCTTCAATGCCTTCTTTGATTGTTGAATTGTCATCTGACGATCCATTGTTGCTCTCTACTTCCTCATCTTCCCCTCTCATCCAATATACCCATAACACATCTTTAGTAGCTCGGTCCATCCTCTTATGGTTATTGAACTTACTAGCTAACCAATTTGAAAAATCAACATTGTTAGGATCGTGGTTAACGTCAAAGCTAGTGTTACCAATCATGTTCCTTCTTATCTCTATGAACTCATTAAATTGTCCTTTAAAACTTCGTGTCAACCATGAGGTCACAATCCGTTTGACTTCATTCAAAGGAACAAATTTGGGATCGCCGTATTTAAGTTCAAGCCACTCTTCTAAAGAGATATCCATCAACCTTACCAACTTTCCATGAAATAGTATCTCCGATTCAGCATACATTCTTTCGTTATCCAGATAGCTTTTATCTAATCCCCAATACTGTTTGGAATAAGGCATATAAGAAGTTTGTAAAGGTTGGACTTCATAGCTTCTGTTGCTCGATTCGTTGACTGCATTTGCTGAGTTCATGTATTCAATTAGGAATTTCCCATATTTTTCTTCGATAATAGTCCAAGTTAGTCCTTTAGATTCAATGATGGGCCATAAGAGTAACAATTCATCTTCAGTGTAGCTCATTAGTAAATTATAAGAGAATATCCCATCTTCAATATTGCATAAGCGTTTGAATTCCTTATAAGTAGCTTCAAGAGGGGTTTCCCAAGAAAATAAATCGGCATCAACCGTGAGCACATTGAAGTTGACATCCTCATAAACTTCCACTTCGAATGAATTCGAAAGCAAGAGTTCCTTTTCCAATTCTGAGCTTTTAGTAATGCTTATTGCTTGGAACTTGCTCAAGCTAACTTCATAGTCATCACACTCCTCATCACTTTCCAGAATTAACGGCTTTTTGGTGCGGGACTTTTCATTGTGCTTATCATCCATAAGTTCCTTAGTAAGATATCCGTTCACTGACATGTCTTCCATAGCAAAACCTGTCATCATAGGTAAAATCGACAGTAGGATTTGTTCGTTAGAAGAGAAATTAATGAATTTAGAAACGGATATAACAGATGATGCGCCGTATCCAGAAAGTTGGATACGCCGTATCTTATTTCGTTATAATTTAATCAGACTTTTATTCAGAAAGCATATACGCCGCTTATAATTTAGAATGCGCCGTATCAGTTTAATTATCAAAAATCGATTATATTTATTAAAATTAAATGCGTCGTATTAACAAAAGCTAATGCGCCGTATTTTCGTTACGTTTCAAAATACAAGATTTTTTATTCAGAAGATGCGCCGTATCGATAGAAATCGATGCGTCGTATCTGTTTAATAATTCGAAAACTGTTTTTAATATAAATAGACAATACGCCGTAACTGTTAAAACAGATGCGTCGTATGGCGTTAGGGTTTAGAAAAATTTCTTATTAAAAACACAATACGCCGTATCTTGGGGAAAGATGCGTCATACTCGAATTTATTAAACGCGTTGTATTTTATAAAAATTAAACGCAATACGCCGTATCTGTGAAAACAGATGCGCCGTATCGTTTGTATCAGCTCAGTACAACGATAGCAGAATGCAAGAAAATAGAAAAACAAAAACAAAAATATAAACAAACGAAAAGAAACAATAAGAAAATAAAAAAAAAACACACAAAAACAGAAAATATGCAAATAATACAATGAATGCAATTTAACTAATATATAACAGGGTTAGCGGTTAGAATCTAAAAATTAAAAAGAAAAACCTAATTAAAATACTAATCAAATTAACAGATAATAACAATTCACTCCTTGGAAACGGCGCCAAAAACTTGATGTGCGTGTGTATTGCTCTAATTCTTTTATATCCACGGTAGCGGCTCCAAGAACTTGGTGCGCGCGTGATGTCGTTGTGGTTTTAGCAGTATTAATGCCTACTCGAGTTTTAAATTTATATTTAGCTGACTTATCAATAAAACACACACTTTAACGAGCAGTGTACCCGGTCAGTATGAATATAATGGTAAGTAGAGTGTCGATCACTAAGAGTGGAACGTATTATCTAGTTATTCTAATCAGTATTTTAATATCCTAAGTTAGCTATACAACCTAATCTAACGCAATGGGGTTCAGCCTGAGAGACTGGCACGGTTTGGTTATGATTAAATATAAAACTAAACTAATAAGCACGAATCAGCGATTAGCACACACGTACACAGATAGATACTTGAGACAATAAGAAGACCTGTCCTGATAATTAAGTAGCTTGTCACTTGTTTTATTGCTAGTTTTATATGAAGTGTATGTAATTAACCCTTTCTCGTTGGCTCTAATCTTATCGGCGAGTAAACCCTTAATGATTACTTATGTCTATCCCACTATCCTAGAATATTGAGCATTTGTGATGCCCACGTTTCGTATACGCTAGAATAGACAGGCGAGGAAGGGGCATGGCGACCCAAGCAATGCTCAGCTAGACACAGAGGTTATCAATGCACTAATAAAAGTCACCAAAGACATCAACATATAAACTTTAATTAATGGGAAAGCAATTTTAAGGGGTGCCCATGATTTTCCGTAGTCACATGGAATCGGCCCATCAATCCTGATGAATTAAAGTGTACTAATACAATAAAACAAAACTACTTAATGAATTGAATACATGCAGGACCTTCTTACAGCTCTTGTATCTTCGTTTAGGGTGTGTCTTGTGCTGCTAACACGTCTGAATTCGGCTGTCTTTCTCTTCTGAGTTTAGCTAAGTCTCGTACTAGGTGTCTCGAAATTCGTCTGGCCTTGGGGTATTTATAGTTTCTGTCTGAGGGTTAGATGCGGCGCATTGACTTAACTTCGCGTGGGGTCCAAGATTAATATATTCAGGAATATTCGTACACCGCCTTAAGATGCGGCGTAACTCCATTTCTCTATGCGGCGCAAGTCCTTTGCCGTCTTGGATTGTAACTTGTGAAATCTTGATAGTGATGCGCCGTATGTACGAAGTATGTTGCGGCGTATCTGGAGCAGAATGATCTTGATCTTGTACATTTCAGTAGACTCTTAACATCTTGCTTGTTTTGCTCCATAATTAGTCCAAAATCGCCAAGTTTCACATAATACTTGTTTTTACCTGAGAATTACAAAAGTAAACATTAACATATCAATTCTCATATATAATATAATAAAACAAGTCAAATAAATAGGATAAATGATAATGATAAAATGTACTTATTTGAGTTCATCAATTACTGTCTGACTAACTAAGCCATCAATTCAAGACAAAACATCATAATAAGATCTCAAGAAAGAAGTTTTAAAAAAGTAATTAACTTAGGTATAAACCTTTGTTAATGAATTCCCAAACTCTGTCCATCATTGACCTTTTATGTCAGCAACTGATCCACCATCTGCTGCTCTCACAATGCACTTGTAATTCCTTTGTTTGTAATCTCCATACCTGTAATTGGTAGTCTAAAACCAAGAAAACAAAGTGCAAAGCACTTGCTTCATAACAGTATAAACATATGACTAACATTATTAACAAAACAGTACTTAACAGTACAAATGACAAACTTAGCAGTACAAATCCAATTTATGTACAAAAACACACAGTTTGAAAACTTTAAGGGTTAAGCATTCCAATACTTGCCACCAAGTATTGAAATCTTCCTACATCAAAGGCTTTTGTGAGAAGATCTGCAAAGTTTTGATCAGAATCAATTTTGACCACTTGAATCAACTTTTTCTCATTGCAGTCTCTAATAAAATGATGCCTAATTTCTATGTGTTTTGTTTTAGATTGTTGCACTGGATTTTTAATAATACAAATTGTACTGCTATTGTCAGTGTATATCATGGTGTTCATAAAGTTATACCCATAGTCAAGCAGTTGGTTTTGGATCCAAAGCACTTGACCACAGCAACTTGCAGCAGCCACATACTCAGTTTCAGTTGTAGAAGTTGACACAATTGTCTGCTTCTTACATTGCCATGATATTAGTCTACAGCCAAGGAATTGACATCCACCAGTTGTTGATTTCCTGTCCAGGCTTGCACCAGCATAATCACTATCTGAATATGCCACCAAGTCAAAAGGTGATTCCCTAGGATACCACAGACCCAACCTAGGTTGACCCTTAAGATATCTGAAGATCCTTTTGACGACAGTTAAGTGAGAAACTTTGGGAGTAACTTGAAACCTTGCACAAGCACATACAACAAACATGATATCTGGTCTTGATAATGTAAGATACATCAAGGACCCTATCATAGATCTGTAAGTGTGTACATCCACACATTCTCCATCAGCATCTTTAAGTAATGGTTTCTCAGGATCAATTGGTGTGCTTGCCACTTTAGAATCAGCAAACTGAAACTTCCTTAGTATCTCAGCCACATATTTATCTTGGCTGATAAATATGCCTTCATTTGATTGCTTTACTTGTAGACCCAAAAAGAAAGTAAGTTCCCCCATGGAACTCATCTAAAACTTATCATGCATAAGTTTCTCAAATTCAACACACATTTCCTTCCTTGTGGATCCAAAAATAATGTCACCCACATACACCTATACTAGCAAGATGTCCTTCATGTTCTTCTTAATGAATAAAGTCTGATCAATCTTGCCCCTTTGGAATCAATTCTCTAGTAAATAGGAAGCCAAAGTCTCATACCATGCCCTTGGTGCCTGATGTAGTCCATAAAGAGCCTTTACAACCTTGTACACCTTATCAGGATGTTCTGGATCAACAAAACCTGGAGGTTGTGAGACATACACCTCCTCTTCAATAGTACCATACAAGAAGGCACTTTTAACATCCATCTAATAAACTGTGAATCCCATGAAAGAAGCATAGGCCAAAAATAGTTTGATTGCTTCAATCCTTGCTACTGGTGCAAAAAATTCTTCATAGTCTATTCCCTCTTCCTGTGTATACCCCTGGGCTACAAGTCTAGCCTTGTTTCTGATCACAATACCCCTTTCATCCCTTTTGTTTCTAAAAACCCATTTGGTGCCAATTACCCTCATACCCTTGGGTAAATCAACTAGTACCCAAACCTTCTGAATTTTGAATTGGAGAAGCTCCTCTTGCATTGCTTCTACCCATCTTGAATCTTCTAAGGCTTTGAGAACATTTTTGGGTTCAGATTGTGAGAGGAAACACACAAATAAACAAGTGTTGGCATCTTCATGCTGCTTCTCTTCATAAACAGTACTAAGAAACCCTTGTTGGTCTGAAGTCATGAGTTGCTTTCTTGTCTTTACTCCAGATTGCATGTCACCAATCACATTGTCCAGGGAGTGATCTTTGTGAATCCTTATGTGTGGTGTAGTGAGAACTGTATAGGTAGGTGGCAGGTTGTTGATATCCACCTCATCTTCTGAGAGATCAGTAGTATTAGTATCTGATGGGCCAGCAGTATGAACATTTTGCCCAGCAGTACTAACTTGGGGCTCAACAGTACAATTGTAATACCCGAAAATCCTAAACATGTAAAATGACCAAATTGCCCCTGGGAATTTAAAACCTAAATAAAATATATGTAAAGCACAAAATAAATTCCAAACTTCTAGCAATGAACAAGTTATGATCCCAAATAATTTTAACAACTTCATTTAACATTTATTCAAGCCATGAAAATTACCAAATTGCCCTTGGGCGCCTAATATAGAATTTAAATTCAAAGTTATGAATTAATAAAAAGGAAACTTAATGGAATTAAATGGAAATTAAGGGGAGATAATCATGCCATTAAATCATTTGACCAAAATCCCGAAATTTTGGTCTTTTATTCCTCTAAAACTCGTTCACTTCACAATTCATATAGCACACATATTTTTCTCTCAAAATTCCAATCCGATCAAACCCTAATACACAAAATAATTCTCTCTTCATCCATTCGAATTTTTGGAAGTGAAACACTATTTTTCCTGTGTTCTTAAGGGTCTCAAGAGTCCTAGAAAAATAATACTTTGAATTGTGGTGGCCGGATTCAAAGGTTTTCGAAAATTCTTGTTTAATTCAACCCGAAAGGTAATAATTCCATTTTTGATTCATTCGATCTTGGAAAATTCGTTTCTTATTTTTATGGTGTTCCTCACATCATATGTGACCTGTGAAAATTGGTTTCATGATTTTTAGATCGTTTTTGAAGTCGTGGTGATTTATGGTGCATTTTGGCTATTCGCGTACATATTAAATCGTGCGTCTCGTTCTACACGTTCGAATCTTGATTTGGTATTTTTCTCAAACCCTATATATGTTATGAACACCAAATAAAATGTAAAAGTCGATTCATGCATGATCTAACAATTATTTGTGAATTAAATCTTAAAAACGTGTATAAACCCTAAATAATTCAATTCGGATTTTTGAGGCTTCATATTTATTTTATTTGGACTCCATATGATCATACTAATCTGGGAAAAATTATATTTCGAATTTTTAAGGCCTAAAATAATTATTCTTGATTTATTTAGTTTTACCGATTTTAAAGAAATTAAAAAGAATAAAAGAAAAATTTTGGGAAAATTATCAAACCGATCGAGCTAGGGTTTTGAGGTAATGAAACCTGGAAATTAACATGGTATAATGATGATAGAATGATGGTATAATGATTTGGTTTAATAGGGTTCGATTTAGACAAGATTTTATGTGTAACGATTTGGAAATAATAAGTTAAGGGTGTGTTTTGTAATTTCTAAAACTTGTGGGTCAGTTTTAAAACTTAATTTAGATCATGTACTTGCTGGGAAAAATATAAAAGGAAGGGGTCTAATGCCATTTTTGTATTTTAGAGGGTTAAAATGTTTTTAGGGTTTTATTATGGTTCGAATTGTAAAATAATTAATCTAGAGGGACTAAACTTGTAATTTTGGGAAACTTATGGGTCATTCATGTATTTAATCATATTTAAAGTGCCATGTGTCATTTTGATAATTTAGGGGGCTATTATGGAATTATTAGAAATTAAAGATTGATTTATATAAAGTAAGGACTAAATATGTAAACTTTGTAACTTGGGGGACTTGAATTGTAAAACTTATATTCTAAGGGTTTTGAATCGTGCAACATTTAAATTAAGGGTACAATATGTAAATTTGTAAAACTGAGGGGCTTAACATGTTAACATGAATATTTAAGGTTTAATATGTAACTTTATTAAGTTAAGGGACTAAACATGTAAAATCATGAAACCTCAAGGGTGTAAAGTGTAAATTTTGGATATACTAATATTAACATGACCTAATGACTAAATATGGTAACTTTCTAAATATGGAAACTTTCTAAAAATGGAAACCTGCTAAAAATAGAAAGTTACTTAATATGAACATGGGATCCTTAGTAACTCTGTCTCTACTCCTCTAGGTGTCAAGAAGGAGAAGTTTTATCTGTTTCTGCCATTTCACTTGCTTACTTGATCACTAAGGTACAGATATTCTGCCCTTCTTAGTAAGGAGCCTTCGTCTCATTTCTGATTTCTGATTCATTACTATGTTCTTTGATTCTGTGAACCTTGCTTGTTCTTTCATGATATTATGAACCTTTGACATGACCTTTTGTTATAAACCTTTCTGATATTAAACATTTCTGATGATGACCTTTTTGATATTGAACCCTTTATGATTCTGAACCTTTCATGTATGAACCTTTGCTTATGAACCCTTACTTATGAACCATGCTTATGAACCATGATTATGAACCATGATTATGAACTTATGAAACAAGATAATGACCTATGCAAGTAAACTTAAAATATGATTCATGATACTTGACCTTGACCCACAGTTTGATACTACGAGCCACTCACTAGGCATGAGGGTTTCATGTCCATGTCAGTCGATGCACCGATGGCATGACTCTAGGGCAGGAGAGTGATGACCTGTCCCGTCCCTGCATGTCATGTTTACGTAGAGGCAGATTATGGCCACCTGGGGCGTATGGATGCATCCTAGATTTGTTCATGTACAAGTTATGTCAAGTTATGTTATGTTATTCATGGTGACTGATGGTGTGTGCGATACACGTCTTTCACACTCTGGGAGCTAGCTACTCCATTCATGATTTCTGGGATTAGCGAGAGGAACATCTCTCGGCATGGCGGTATGATTATGATTTCATGTTCATGTTTCTGGGCTCGTAGAGGATTTCTGTATCACTAGACCTCATGGACTTCTGATCCTTACCCTCATGACACCCATGATATGATTCTGGACTTATTTCTGTATGGGCATGGTATGTTGGGCCTTATGAGATTCTGGACTGGGCTTGGGCATGTTGGGCTTTATGGAACCTTGGACTTATTCTGTACTGGGTTGGTTATGTTTGGTGCTAGTTGGGACTTTTATTCTACTCATCAGTATTCATGGTACAACTCTATACTCTTGTTATCTCTGCATGCTCTTTCCTACTTCATTATTATTCATGTACTTTTCTATACTTTCTAATATCTCTGCATGACCTTCCTATCTTTTCTCATCTGCTACTATGTCACGTTTTGTTTCTCTCATTTATTTTACTTCATCATTATATCACGATCTGTTCTGCCTTTATTTATCTCATTATTATGTCACGTATGGTTTCTTTCGTGTTTCCCTATTTCATGATTATTATTTGTTACCGTTATATCTGTTCACTGAGCTCGTGTAGCTCAGCCGCGTTTCTTTTCCCGCGGCAGGTTTTAAGCTAGGAGCTGGGTTATGGATTTTGGGAAGAGTGTCCACGAGTGAAGCCTTGTTTTGTTGGATTATTCTTCATTTGTATTATGTTTTGTATTTCATGTATTTTCTGTCTCATGTTACATTGTATTTCCGCTGTTTAATTATGGATGTTATGTATGATCTGATGTGAAACCATGTACTTGTGACATCTTTACCCTTGTCGGGTCGGGGTGTTACAATTTATGGTATCAGAGAATACAGGCACCCGAAAACCTTCGGCTTAGGCCATTTGACCTGTGAGGATCTGGGTAGACATTAGGTTTCCGTCCGCGCACTCTCTTCCGTTGTTTCTGTTATCCTACTTGCTCATGTCGACACCTTTCGTATTCTATTTTGCCGTCTATATACTCCTTCTGATCGTTCTGCTAATCGTGTAGATGGTGTCCACGCGCGCTCGAGAGTACTCCGCACGGAAAAAGCAACGATGGACTATCGTTTATCCTACCGGCAACAGGAAGATTGGGAAGATATGGAGAACGGCAAGGAGGAAGTTAATTCCTGCTAGTATATGGCCGTGTTATATCGAGGAGGAGCTGACCATAGTGAACAAAGATGGAGCAGAAGTGCTAGAGTACTCCACCCAGGTGATCTACAAAGATGGAACGGTCATTCGGTACGCAGGCAAGTGCCCCAAATTCATTGATGAGAATGGAGTGGTACGAATCCAGCCCCGCAACGTGGACAACCTCGAGAATGACAAGAAGGACCCTGCCGATGCGACTCCTGCCTCAGCCTGAAGAGATCGCCTGCATGATTTGTTTCCTTCTGTTTGTTTGAATGATTTGATACGCATGTTTCCTTTCCGTTTATGACGCAGTGACCTTCTCTTGATTTTCGTACGAATATTTTGGATTTTGATCTAATAATTCCATTCCAAGTTGAATTCTGAGATTTGGCTTGATTTGTCTATTCTGAGTATTTTATAATCATGATCCGATGGAAGAAACCAGGTATGTACTTCATTTTGCTCTACCTTAAGAGAATTTACTCCATCCGTTTATCTCCGTCATCTTACGTTAAGATCCATTCTGCTAAACTATTCCAAATCTGCTGCAAGTAACGCTTATCTGATCCGGCATGTTCTGTCTCGTTTCTGCCATGTTCGCTCTTCTATGTCCCTGCAAATTTCGAGGACGAAATTTTTTTTTGTTAGTGGGGAAGAGTTGTAATACCCGAAAATCCTAAACATGTAAAATGACCAAATTGCCCCTGGGAATTTAAAACCTAAATAAAATATATGTAAAGCACAAAATAAATTCCAAACTTCTAGCAATGAACAAGTTATGATCCCAAATAATTTTAACAACTTCATTTAACATTTATTCAAGCCATGAAAATTACCAAATTGCCCTTGGGCGCCTAATATAGAATTTAAATTCAAAGTTATGAATTAATAAAAAGGAAACTTAATGGAATTAAATGGAAATTAAGGGGAGATAATCATGCCATTAAATCATTTGACCAAAATCCCGAAATTTTGGTCTTTTATTCCTCTAAAACTCGTTCACTTCACAATTCACATAGCACACATATTTTTCTCTCAAAATTCCAATCCGATCAAACCCTAATACACAAAATAATTCTCTCTTCATCCATTCGAATTTTTGGAAGTGAAACACTATTTTTCCTGTGTTCTTAAGGGTCTCAAGAGTCCTAGAAAAATAATACTTTGAATTGTGGTGGCCGGATTCAAAGGTTTTCGAAAATTCTTGTTTAATTCAACCCGAAAGGTAATAATTCCATTTTTGATTCATTCGATCTTGGAAAATTCGTTTCTTATTTTTATGGTGTTCCTCACATCATATGTGACCTGTGAAAATTGGTTTCATGATTTTTAGATCGTTTTTGAAGTCGTGGTGATTTATGGTGCATTTTGGCTATTCGCGTACATATTAAATCGTGCGTCTCGTTCTACATGTTCGAATCTTGATTTGGTATTTTTCTCAGACCCTATATATGTTATGAACACCAAATAAAATGTAAAAGTCGATTCATGCATGATCTAACAATTATTTGTGAATTAAATCTTAAAAACGTGTATAAACCCTAAATAATTCAATTCGGATTTTTGAGGCTTCATATTTATTTTATTTGGACTCCATATGATCATACTAATCTGGGAAAAATTATATTTCGAATTTTTAAGGCCTAAAATAATTATTCTTGATTTATTTAGTTTTACCGATTTTAAAGAAATTAAAAAGAATAAAAGAAAAATTTTGGGAAAATTATCAAACCGATCGAGCTAGGGTTTTGAGGTAATGAAACCTGGAAATTAACATGGTATAATGATGATAGAATGATGGTATAATGATTTGGTTTAATAGGGTTCGATTTAGACAAGATTTTATGTGTAACGATTTGGAAATAATAAGTTAAGGGTGTGTTTTGTAATTTCTAAAACTTGTGGGTCAGTTTTAAAACTTAATTTAGATCATGTACTTGCTGGGAAAAATATAAAAGGAAGGGGTCTAATGCCATTTTTGTATTTTAGAGGGTTAAAATATTTTTAGGGTTTTATTATGGTTCGAATTGTAAAATAATTAATCTAGAGGGACTAAACTTGTAATTTTGGGAAACTTATGGGTCATTCATGTATTTAATCATATTTAAAGTGCCATGTGTCATTTTGATAATTTAGGGGGCTATTATGGAATTATTAGAAATTAAAGATTGATTTATATAAAGTAAGGACTAAATATGTAAACTTTGTAACTTGGGGGACTTGAATTGTAAAACTTATATTCTAAGGGTTTTGAATCGTGCAACATTTAAATTAAGGGTACAATATGTAAATTTGTAAAACTGAGGGGCTTAACATGTTAACATGAATATTTAAGGTTTAATATGTAACTTTATTAAGTTAAGGGACTAAACATGTAAAATCATGAAACCTCAAGGGTGTAAAGTGTAAATTTTGGATATACTAATATTAACATGACCTAATGACTAAATATGGTAACTTTCTAAATATGGAAACTTTCTAAAAATGGAAACCTGCTAAAAATAGAAAGTTACTTAATATGAACATGGGATCCTTAGTAATTCTGTCTCTACTCCTCTAGGTGTCAAGAAGGAGAAGTTTTATCTGTGTCTGCCATTTCACTTGCTTACTTGATCACTAAGGTACAGATATTCTGCCCTTCTTAGTAAGGAGCCTTCGTCTCATTTCTGATTTCTGATTCATTACTATGTTCTTTGATTCTGTGAACCTTGCTTGTTCTTTCATGATATTATGAACCTTTGACATGACCTTTTTGTTATAAACCTTTCTGATATTAAACATTTCTGATGATGACCTTTTTGATATTGAACCCTTTATGATTCTGAACCTTTCATGTATGAACCTTTGCTTATGAACCCTTACTTATGAACCATGCTTATGAACCATGATTATGAACCATGATTATGAACTTATGAAACAAGATAATGACCTATGCAAGTAAACTTAAAATATGATTCATGATACTTGACCTTGACCCACAGTTTGATACTACGAGCCACTCACTAGGCATGAGGGTTTCATGTCCATGTCAGTCGATGCACCGATGGCATGACTTTAGGGCAGGAGAGTGATGACCTGTCCCGTCCCTGCATGTCATGTTTACGTAGAGGCAGATTATGGCCACCTGGGGCGTATGGATGCATCCTAGATTTGTTCATGTACAAGTTATGTCAAGTTATGTTATGTTATTCATGGTGACTGATGGTGTGTGCGATACACGTCTTTCACACTCTGGGAGCTAGCTACTCCATTCATGATTTCTGGGATTAGCGAGAGGAACATCTCTCGGCATGGCGGTATGATTATGATTTCATGTTCATGTTTCTGGGCTCGTAGAGGATTTCTGTATCACTAGACCTCATGGACTTCTGATCCTTACCCTCATGACACCCATGATATGATTCTGGACTTATTTCTGTATGGGCATGGTATGTTGGGCCTTATGAGATTCTGGACTGGGCTTGGGCATGTTGGGCTTTATGGAACCTTGGACTTATTCTGTACTGGGTTGGTTATGTTTGGTGCTAGTTGGGACTTTTATTCTACTCATCAGTATTCATGGTACAACTCTATACTCTTGTTATCTCTGCATGCTCTTTCCTACTTCATTATTATTCATGTACTTTTCTATACTTTCTAATATCTCTGCATGACCTTCCTATCTTTTCTCATCTGCTACTATGTCACGTTTTGTTTCTCTCATTTATTTTACTTCATCATTATATCACGATCTGTTCTGCCTTTATTTATCTCATTATTATGTCACGTATGGTTTCTTTCGTGTTTCCCTATTTCATGATTATTATTTGTTACCGTTATATCTGTTCACTGAGCTCGTGTAGCTCAGCCGCGTTTCTTTTCCCGCGGCAGGTTTTAAGCTAGGAGCTGGGTTATGGATTTTGGGAAGAGTGTCCACGAGTGAAGCCTTGTTTTGTTGGATTATTCTTCATTTGTATTATGTTTTGTATTTCATGTATTTTCTGTCTCATGTTACATTGTATTTCCGCTGTTTAATTATGGATGTTATGTATGATCTGATGTGAAACCATGTACTTGTGACATCTTTACCCTTGTCGGGTCGGGGTGTTACAAACTTGGGGCTCAACAGTACAATCATCATTAGTACTGTTATCTTATGCCTGAGCTTCATCTACATTGTTTTCATCTTCAATACCTTCATTGGCTTCATCAGAAGAAGGTTCATCATTCTTTGAAGATGTATCCACACTGTTCCATATTGGCATCAGCAAGTAATCTTGATCTTTCTCCTTTCCCAAACCTGTTTCTCTTGTTGCATCATCTACATCTGAACCTGCAAAATTATTAGAAAAGATTCCTGCAACAACTGGCACATAGTTCATTGATTGTGTTAGAGTATCAAGGTCAAATAGCCATTTTGGACCTTCACCTGCAACATTAGATTTATTTTGTAGAAATTGGACATGCAGGTTTTCCTCAACTTTCCTAGTTCTTGTGTTGTATACTCTAAAGGCTTTGCTATTTAATGAGTACCCAACCAAGAATCCTTCATCTGATTTACCATCAAATTTTCCTAGATGGTCTAAGGTATTCATAATAGTTACATGACACCCAAAAGGTCTTAGAAATCCTAATACAAGAGTTCTACCTCTAAAAAGCTCATATGGTGTCTTGTTGTGAGGTTTAACTACCAAAACCCTGTTCTGCAAATAGCAATCAATATTAACTGCTTCAGCCCAAAAAGTAATAGGCAACTTAGAGTTAGCTAACATGGTTCTAGCAGCTTCTATTAGTGTCCTATTTCTCGTTTCAGCAACTTCATTCTTCTGAGGAGTTCTAGCCACACTAAAGTCTCTTCTAATGCCTTTACCAGTGAGACACTAAACATGTTATAGTTAAGCTCTTGCACAAAGTACACATCTTCAAAGTGTAATTTACCTATTTTAAGAGTACCTTTACCAGTGATTCTGCCTCCTATTCTCCTCTAAAGGTAACATATCCTCCATCTAATGGTTGAAAGTCTAAAAGATGGGATATGTTGCCTGTCATGTGCCTGGAACATTCACTGTCTGCATAACCTTGATCTTCATTATTGTCCTGTAAATGTTCCTGCATATGAAATAAGGAAATTAGTTTCTTTGGGGTACCCAAGCCATTACTGACTTGGGTTTACCTCGTGCATCAATATAGTCAAATCTTTTCAAAACAATTGATGCACCATTGGGTTTGATTGGTCTCCATACCCAACATGCTGAGGCCTTAACAACATTAGCCCTTTGATCCCTAGCAATGTTTTGAGAGTTACCAGTACTAACTGCTTGGCTAGCAGTACTAACTGCTGGCTTTGCAGTTTTAGCCTTTGGTTTCCAAAATTGTTTTTGTGCCACTGCTTTCTTATGAAAAGGCCTTTTTGCAGTTTGTGGTGCATATTTGAAAGTTGGTTTTGCACCTTTAACTGCTGGTCTAGGGTAAACAGTCTTAAAAGGTCTGGCAATACTAACTGCTGATCTAGCAGTATGAATTGGTTTTGGGCCAGACTGCATGAAACTTCCCCTGGGAGTTATCCTATCAGCATTGGGGTGAGTGTGATATCTGTTAGAGTTCACCCTTTGGTTAGTATTCCCAGTTACCCTATTGTTACAAAAAGCCTCAAGATGGTCAAAACTTCCACAAACAAAAACAAGCCTTTTTGTACAAAACAAAGTCACTTCCTAGCTGATGTGACTTGAGGTTATTCCAGTTCCTCTGGTTACCTCTTGGCTTTTCTGTGGACCTATACATCTCACAGTACCTAACTATTTTCCTAACTGGTTTAACATTTGATTTAGGCCTAACAGTTTCATTATTAACCACCTTAGGAACACTTGTTCCTTCTACCTTTCCTACTTCAGGTTTAACCACAACCTGATCTTCCTCATCATTAGATGTCCAATCCTTAATAGTTGAGGCATTTGAATTTCTATCAGTGGATACCTTATCCTCAGTGAGTGAAGCATCACTTGCACTCTCAAAAGGTTCACTGATTTCTACAGGTTTATTAGCAATTGTGTTTTTCTTAGACTTACAACCATACTCTAACTTAGGTTGTTGGAACTCTGGTAAAACTGTATGCTCTAGGTCTATTCCTGGGGGTGCAGGAACTCCTCTGTGAGGAGGTGGACATGTTTTATACCCCAATCCAGATTTAGCTTTGTTAATCAACTGACATTCAATTATTTTGTTTACACCCTTAGAGGCATATTCTAAGGTTTCTACACTTAATTGAATATTTTCTTTAGCCTTTTTAATTCTATCCAACTCAGCTTTCAACAGATTAATTTCAGCATTCTTAATTGATAAATCCCTTTTAAGAACTGCTATATCATCAGTAAAAACAGACTCATTGTTCTTTTAATGCACTATTTGATCTTCTAGGACTACTAAACCTCTCTTATGATTTGACAAATTGTAATTAGTTTCGTTTAGTTCAATCCTTTGTTCATCATAGTGTTTCCTTAAAGTTTCTAATTCTTTAAGAGCAGTGCATGTTTTAGAACAACATTTAGCAGATTGTACCTCAGAGTTAGAGAAGGCTATAAGTGCCATCTCAGAAGGTGCTTCCTCATTATCTGCCATAAAACTCCAATCAAAGCCTAGTCCATCAATAGCCACCATAGTTTTTGAAGTTGGCTCAGCTTCTTCCACAGCCTTGGGCTTGCTCCCATAGCCTTTGCTCCTTCTATCCTGTTGCCTAGGTCTCCTACATTCCCTTGAAAAGTGCCCCAGCTTGTGACAGTTGTAGCATTCTACCCTTGATTTGTCAAAACCAGCAGTATCATTGCTGCTGATGGTGATCTTCTTTCCAGTTCTTTGGTAGAATTTCTTAGCCCTCATGCTAAGAAGTGAGATCTGCCATTTGAGGTCCATCTCCTCCAAATCATCATCATTAATCTCCTGGAGGTCTTCATGAGTCAGGATTGACCCATCATTCTGGCTTGTTAGGAAGGCACAATAAGTTGTATCATTCAGAATACCAGTAGTACTGCTTGATGTGTTAGCAGTACTAACATTGGGGTTAGCAGTACTAATTCCCACAGCAACCTTCACTTATTCAACTGGACTTGAAATACAAGGAGATGACACAAAGGCCATGTTCCCAGTGCTTGAACTAGTTACTCCAGCCTTCTTCACATCCTGCTCAACAATCTTGAAGTTGTTGTATAAGTCCATCAGGCTCATAGTATCAATGTTTGGCTTTTTCTTCCAGACCACCACATCCATAGCCCAATCTGCAGTAAACTTCTCAAGAACTTGGAGTTCAGATCTTCCTGAGGTATATCCACACCAAGAACAGCAAGTTGACTAACTGTAACGATCAAGAAACGTATTCGGGAGGTCGGGGGAATTCAAAATAAAGATTAGACATGGTATTATTAGATTAAGAATGGGGGAAGGTGTGTGTGTTTTCTAGAGGGAGGGAGGAGAGAAACCACACACACCCTCAATGTTACAATGAATTCCCTAACCTCCTAGTCTCAACTAGGAGGGTATTTATACTAGTTTACAAACTAACATGACCTACTTTTAAGGCTAACAATCTCTCCCCAAAGTGATGTTATACTGGAATTGCTTACAAAGTTCCCTACAAGTAAAATATAAACCATAAGCACAGAGAATGGTCTTCAAACTTCATCACTTCGTTCAGCTTGCAGAATCTTCTCAGCTTTCATTTCTTTACTTGCAGAAGAACGTGAGCAAATCTAATTAGGGTATAATTCTGGGTGCCCTGAGTGCTCTCCCCTAATTAGTGCTCTCCCCCAAACTGACAACCTTTCTGATGAATGCCTGAATTCTGAAGAATTCTTTTGATAAATGAATGGTCGAAATTTTGAAGAAGTCTTTTGATAGTTAACTGCATCCCGTCTTTTGTCTTCTAACACGCAGCGGAAAATGTAGAACAGACTGTAGACTCGACCTTCTTCAAGATTATCCATTCGGGGGAAATCGAGTATCAACATCTTCATCTCACCAAATGCATCCCAGTTATCTTTCATATGATAAATCAGCCCATAACGTACACATGAAATGATAACACCAAAGTAACAAGTTGAACCACTGATCATCTTGATCTTGTTGCTCGAAATTGGTGAAGGTGGATAAGGTAGAAATGCGTAGAATAAGATGAGTAGAAGATAAGACATAGAATCAACCAATCTTCGACACAAATCATTTCATAAATCATTAAGCCCGATCACGTGAACTTGTTGTGCGTCCTCGATGTACACATTTCTCTCCTCTGCTGGTTACGATTTATCGGAATCAACATAATGATGTGTACATGAATTATTAACTGGAAGCACTTTATCATTAACCCAATCAGCCTATGAGAAGATGTCGATAAACCCAATCTACTAACAATACCATTTAACATGTCTAACTCTTTATCAACCTCCTGTATCAAAAACAACGACTTTTTGTAGTAACCACATGAGAAGATAACCCAACATGACGAACTTGAGAATGAAGTAAAATCACCCAGATTTGTGACTTAATCTTGTACGATCCTTGTGACTAAGAACGGTGTACCCTATACCCTTAACAAAAGTATTAGTACAAAACCTCTTGACGTATCCTAACTACTTTGTGAGTATAGAGAGAAAGAATCACAAAAGTAACTAGATATCCAAGTCTTCGTCACCATTAATATATGCCCAAACAAGTCATCTTCGCGGGAGGGTAGAAAGAAAGAAGATGAAATAAGTACACGCGTCCATAAAACCTTACTTCAAACCCAAATAAATAATAACGAATCATCCCCGTAGTCACATTTCATTGCAAACTTTAGCCATTGTCTTTTGATAGTGAATCTTGATCAGGATCGTTTAAGCGATATGTGGTGTTTTGAGGATGTAGGCCAATAATATTTTGAAGCAACCATGCCACATGCAAATATACACGTCTCAAAAAATAAGAGACATGTCACATGCAAAAGTTAATATGCACGTCTAAAAGTCAAATTCACTGAATGTCACACATGCAACTTCACATGTTATTTCACTTCACATGTCACGTGTCTCATGAAACTTATATATATATCATAAACCATGTCACGTGTCGCATGCTTGCTCATTTCTCATGCAACTTTACTAGTCAATCACACGTCAAAACTTTTTAATTCACATCACATGCAAAGTTGCCTCATGCAAGCACACGTTTTTGATAACTTAATATGAGAGCAAAACACGTATATGGGCTTTTATAATATATATAACTGTTGCTTTGTTGTAGATGAATAGAATCTTGTCAACTTTTATAGTATTTGAAACTAATATAAATCACGTCAACAGTTAACCATCAACAAACGCAACAACCTCTTGATCACGTAAAGAAACCCGATCACAGGAAGATGCTCCACCAACCTATATCTTGCTTGAAATGATTGTTTCGATTAGTGGTTGGATCAAGCATGGTTCGATGAAAGTCTTGTGGTTTGATCAAAGGTTCGTTCGATGAAACCTACTTCGATCAATTCTGATGATTTATGTTCGATGAGACCTCCTTCGATCAATGCTTCCTTAGACTAGAGTGCTTGGTTCGACTAAAAGGTTGCTTTCGACTAGGTGAGCTCGTTCGATCACACTTTGGTTCGTTCGACTATATGCTCGTTCGATCATAGAAGTTCCTTTGACTAGACTCACCTTCGATCATATCCAAGCTCCTTCGATTAGGTGAGTCGTTCGATCACATGAGTCGTTCGATTAACCAACACTGATGAACAGTACCGACGCAAAACATGAACAGTAATGAGCCCTAGATCTCTAATATCACCTCAAAACCCCACGATTCGCCCCTGGTTAGCTCTGATGTCAATTGTAATGATCAATAAACATATTCAGGAGGTCGGGGGAATTCAAAATAAAGGATAAGAGAATTAGAAGAGAAAGATGGAGATGAGATGGTAACTTCAAGAGATTAGATTGAGAATAAGAGAAACAATATTAGAAGAGAAACAATATAAGAATAAGAGAATTAGAAGAGAAAGATGGAGATGAGATGGTAACTTCAAGGGATTAGATTGAGAAGAGGAAATGAGAGATATAAAGATGAGAATACCCCTTGAAGCAACAACCTCCAAGTGAGGAGGGTGATGGGTATTTATAGTTTTCTAGACTTGGGTGGGCTTGGGCTTGAGATGGGCTTATACAAGGATTACATGAACATAACATTTAACTAACAAGCTTAAGCACAAGCCCGTTGATTAAACTAACTAACTCAAACAATGACACATTCATTAAACTATTACAATGACGAATGACCATCACTTTAAAATAAATCCTAACACTAACGATCTTTTGCAGCCTATTGAACATGTGATCCAAAGACTCATTACTGGTAGCAGTGATGTTTTCAAAATTATGTTTCAGTAGAGTCTTTTGTGTCTTCTTGGTGGCTTCATTCCCACCATATCTAGCAATGATTGCCTCAAACAAGGACTTGGCATCCTTGTACTTACTGAAATTCAAGAGTTGATCATTGGAAATTATCATCATCAGCAAACTTCTGGCCTTGAGATCATTTTTCTTCTGTAACCGCTCTTCTGCAGTTACTGGAGAGGTTTGAACAACAGTTACTTCTTTGCCATCCACTGTTGATACATATGTGGAAGGTTTAAAGGAGTTTCCTTCTTCTATAATTTCCCAGAGAGCATAGTCTTGCCCCTGGAAGTATTGTTCTATTCTCAGCCTCCACATATCAAATTCGTTCTGCTTAAGCATTGGCAATTTAGCAGCCATGTTTGTTTGGGTAGTCTCCATGTCCATAACTTTCTCTTCTAAATCAATAGTATCAACCTGTCTCCGATACCACTTGAGAGGATTAAAAACACTTAGGATGTTACTCTTGTATAATGTGTTTGAGATACTTTGAGTGTATGTAGTTAAGTATGCGGAATCTACTTAACCACACTTAGAAGAATTATTGTTTGTTTAATGGAACAGTAAAGCTTGAATGAACAATGAACACGGTAAGATTAACACGAAACAATTTAATATTATTTCAAGAATAATACGAGTGATCTTGCTATCACTAGGGTTACAAAGACCTTGAATCTTAACAAAACTCTATGACTGATGTATATGTAAACGTATAACCTAGGATCTCCTTTTATAGACTTAAGGAGTCCTTTACAAGATAAGTATCATACCATATAATTCTAACTAATTAAGTTATACAAAAGATCAATTCCATACTTATCCTCTACAATATCGCATAAGACAGTTATCCATGCAGCAGTACCTTCAATATAACTAGCAGTACTAACTTGGCAGTTTGTACTGTTAGTTGTTTCTTCAGCAGTCTTCACTTATACACTAATAGTTTGTACTGTTAGTGTAATTCTCCAGTAGTACTAAGTCCTTAGACATCTAATTCCCAACAAAAAGTTATCGTTTATAAGCTCAAATAGGACCCGCAAAAACTTTAATCTGAATAGTTGATGTTCCATGTTTGTTATAGCATTTTTTTTCTTGCATATTGGCAATTGCAGTTCCACAAAAGGTCCTGATCAATAATAGCGTGCATTTCTCAAAGATAGATGGGTAACAAAAGAGGATGGTGCGAAGAAGTAATCTGCACCAAATCACTTGTCACAACATTCTCTTTAGTTTCCCATCTATCTTTGGTGAAATGCACACGACCGATGATTAGACCCTTTTGTGGGACTGAACCTGTCAACATACATAAAAGAATTTGAGTTTGTATAAAATGTACACTAATTAGATAAGCAAATAAGCACAAAAGACGTGAAATAAGCAAGTCCTAACACTGCACGGGTGTTTGTTTTAGCATTCAATGAAACTTAATGGTGAAGCTAATTGATAGTATCAGGCTCTCCCAATCTATTGTAATGCATTCTTTTTCATATTCTTCGCTGAAAAAAAAAGAAAAAATATATTATGGTATTTCACATACGTCTCCTCTTCGTGAATCTACTGATTTAAGCTTCACTTGAACTTCTTGATCAATTTGACAAAATCAAATTTCAACAACTGATTGCTATCAAAAACTACAAATTGAATTCCATGAACATATATTAATACCTAAGTTGATGCCTACAGAATTTTTTATATTGAAATTGAAATTGACTAAAATTAAATTTTATACCTTTGAACGTGAATGTGAAAGCTTGTTATTTTGAAATGATTGTAGTAAGCTTTCACATTCACCCAAAGAGATTGTAGTAAGCTTTCACATTCACTTTCAAAGGTATATAACAACATGCTTACTACAATTGAAACTGAGGTTGTCCCACCAAGGCGTGAAACACCTCAGATTCATCGAAGGTGCTTGTTAGGATTGTAATACACAATGAGGATGTTAGTCCCTTTATAACGTGTGTATATGATACTTTGAGTGAATATGATTAAGTATGCGGAATCTACTTAACCACACTTAGAAGAGTATTTGTTTGAGGATAATGGAACAGTGGTGGTTGTTGAATTTGATAATGAACACAGAAAGTTAACACCAAACAATTCAATATTATTAAGAATAATACGAGTGGTCTTCACTATCACTAGGGTTACAAACCTTGAATCTTTGTTACAAAGAAAAACTATTTCTGTTATGTTCAACTCAATGTATATTTTCTAAGCACACAACTAGTCTCTCACTATCTAAGCTAAGATCTCACTTTTATAGTCCAAAGGAGATCTTTACAATATGGATAAGTCTTGTCAAACTACTTGCTAGTTAAGTGTGTCAGTCCATAAGATACAACTTGTTTTGTGTATACAACTTGTTGACTGAACACTTATCTAAGATATTATCTACTGTATATCTTTGCCTTTTATACACAAAATATCCTTTTATACTTATCCATTCAGCAGTAGAATACGCGACACTTATCCATTCAGCAGTAGTATGAGTCACTCCAACAGCAGTATCTGATATACTAGTAGTAGTATTCTTGCAGCAGTAGAATCTCCAGCACTAGTAGTAGTATGGAATACAATAGCAGTAGTATTGACACTTAGGGTATTTTCCTTCTTTGCATCAGCAGTACCTTTGCCTTGTGAACATTTAATTCCCAATACTAATCTTCAGAACATTTAATTCCCAACAATCCTCCCCTAAACTTGTGATTTATCCCAAATCATCAAATCAACAAGTTTCTTCTGAATTAAATGAGGATTGTGAGGATCTTTCAAACACTACATAGTCAAACTCTTGATCTGAGCTTTCCTCTGTTCTACAAGATTAAATATCTTTCTGACTAACTCAACTGCTATCAGCTTGAAACTATTCAGCCATTTTCTTTGTTTTTAACACTAGCAGTACCTTGCTTAGGCTCCATTCATTGCCTAAAAGATGGTGCAATTTCCTTGGATGGAGGAATTATAAGAGGCAATGGTGCTGTGTATCTTGGATGCTTGGAGTCTGATATTATATTCCCTGTAATCGATCCAAGATGTCCAAGAAGTCAAGTCATCTCTCAGTAAGCCATGCAAGTGATGAACAAACATAGTGAACTGAAATTGAAACTGAAAGAGCTTATTCCCAGCATCCATCAACTGAAACTGGAGCTTGTTCTTATTATTGGCTGAATAATAAGACATGTTGTTCTTCTGAAAAGACATAGGGGTGATGATTCTGAAGGCGAAACTTCCATTGTAGGAGGAGATACAACAACTGCTGCTGAGCCAGGTGTGGGAAACGACAAGAGCATACAAGATGATGATGCTTTTACTAGACTCATGCACTTCTTGAACTTGATCAATTTAAACCTCCTCCCCTGATTTTGAGCATATACTTCCACAGACTTTCATCTTCCCTTGTTTGGTTAATCTTCCTCCCCTGTTTGGAAGATCTCTCACCATCATCTGAACTTTGACTCCTTTGAGGATACCTTATCAGACAATTTTGTACATAAAGCCATCAATTCCTTAAATTTTAATCTGCCCTCATCACTTCCAGGTGTGTAACCTCCTGTGAGAGGTGAATCATGGGACATTGACTCATAACCCATCATAAGATGATTTTCTGAGCCACCCTGAATCCAAAAGGTTTTAAGAAACTTATGACTTAGCAATATGAACTTGATTTTAATGAAAAACCATATTGCTAACTACCATTTTGAAGGGATTAAGTGTAGTAACAGACACTTAATCAAGATTTCGGTTTAAATTAACCTCTGGTTGTGTGAGAACCAATGTTTTTAGTTATAAATAACTGCCTGTGTACAGATAAACCTATTCAAAGGGCTTTCTTGACAGGGTTTCCAGCTCGTGGCAGTTGTTGCCTCTAACACAAGTGTTAGATTCACATTTTCTCGCTGTTCTTTCTATCAGATGTCCGTAGACTCACTGATTATACTATTTAAAGTATAAAATGATAGAAAGTGAATTGAATCAGTTACTATCTGATCAACTAAGCCATTAATTCAATTTGAAATATCATAATAAGTTTCAAGAGAGAAGTTTTAAAGAATGTATTAACTTAGGTATACACCTTTGTTAATGAATTCCCAAACTCTAACTATCATTAACCTATTATGTCAGCAACTTGAATCACCAACCTTTGTTTGTTCACACTTGGCACTTGAAACTTCCTTTGTGCTCAATTTTCACACCTGAAATTGTTAGTCCAAAACCAAGAAAACAAAATGCAAAGCATTTGTCTTATAGCAATATTATCATATGACTAACAGTATGAACAAAACAATCCAAATTTGTACTAGCATTACAAACTTTTCAATAACAGTACCAATTGACAATGCTAGCAGTACAAACTTAATTTATGTACAAAAACCACATAGTTTGAAATAATTAAGGATTAAGCATCCCAATACTTGCTACCAAGTATTGAAACCTTCCACCTATACAAGTCCATTAGGTTCATGGTGTCTATGTCTGGCTTGTTCTTCCAGACAACCACATGCATAGCCCATTCTTTAGGAAAGCTTCTCAGAAATTTGGAGTTTAGATCTTCTTGAGGTATATCCACCCCAAGAATAGCAAGTTGGCTCACAATCTTCTGAAGCTTGTTAAACATGTGGTCTAATGATTCATTGCTTGTTGAAGAGAAGTTTTCAAAGTTATGCTTGAGAAGAGTCTTCTGGGTCTTCTTGGTGACTTCATTCCCACCATACCTAGCAATAATGGCCTCAAATAATGACTTAGCATCTTTGAACTTGCTGAAATTTAAAAGTTGATCATTTGGAATGGTCATTATCAGCATACTTCTGGCCTTGAGGTCATTCTTCTTCTTTATCTTATCTTCTCCAGTTGTTGGGTTGGTATGCACAGTTGTCACTACCTTATCATCAACTGTTGATGTAGTGGTTGTAGGCTTGAAAGAGTTTCCTTCTTCAATAATTTCCCAAAGTGGATAGTCTTGCACTTGGAAATACTGCTCTATCCTTAACCTCCACATATCAAACTCATTATGCTTGAGCATTGGCAACTTAGCAACAACATTCGTTTGAGATGTCTCTATGTCCATTTCTTCTTCTAAATCAGAAGTATCAAACCTTTCTCTGATACCACTTGTTAGGATTGTAATACACAATGAGGATGTTAGTCCTTTTATAACGTGTGTATATGATACTTTGAGTGAATATGATTAAGTATGCGGAATCTACTTAACCACACTTAGAAGAGTATTGGTTTGAGGATAATGGAACAGTGGTGGTTGTTGAATTTGATAATGAACACAGAAAGTTAACACCAAACGATTCAATATTATTGAGAATAATACGAGTGATCTTCACTATCACTAGGGTTACAAACCTTGAATCTTTGTTACAAAGAAAAACTATTTCTGTTATGTTCAACTCAATGTATATTTTCTAAGCACACAACTAGTCTTTCACTATCTAAGCTAAGATCTCACTTTTATAGTCCAAAGGAGATCTTTACAATATGGATAAGTCTTGTCAAACTACTTGCTAGTTAAGTGTGTCAGTCCATAAGATACAACTTGTTCTGTGTATACAACTTGTTGACTGAACACTTATCTAAGATATTATCTACCGTATATCTTTGACTTTTATACACAAAATATCTTTTTATACTTGTCCATTCAGCAGTAGAATACGCAACACTTATGCATTCACCAGTAGTATGAGTCACTCCAACAGTAGTATCTGATATACTAGCAGTAGTATTCTTGCAGCAGTAGAATCTCCAACACTAGCAGTAGCATGGAATACATTAGCAGTAGTATTGATACTTAGGGTATTTTCCTTCTTTGCATCAGCAGTACCTTTGCCTTGTGAACATTTAATTCCCAATACTAATCTTCAGAACATTTAATTCCCAACAGTGATCATACTCATCAACATAATATTAGGTATTCCCTTTTTCACCCAATCCAACTTTATTTTGTATCATGAAAGAGTCTGATAGAACATAACTTTTATTATTTAATGACCATACCTGTCAGGATGATGCCTTGCTTTTACGCCTATAGTCTGTATGTTGTAATCATAATATCATGACCGTTCTCTTTTCCAACCCTTATCCTTGTCACCGCCTCTTTTTCGCCTTCTAGTCTTGTTGATCTCTTTTTCCTTCCTCTCCGTTTTAATGTTTATACGTCTTTCTCTTCTATCTCTTTAGCTCGTTACAGCATAAACCGATTACAAACATATTTGTTAGAGACTATCATAAAGCTCACAAATTCTATCGGTGGGGAAAAAAGTCATTACCGGTTCGGTATACAGTTAACCCTAAATCCTAACTAAATCAAAATACCAATGAATTTTACAAAAAGTTATTATATTGAAAAACATGAAGCAAAGGCTCACGCATCAAAGAGATAGTACCATCTGTGTTTTATCCTTTTTTGTAAACCATGACCCTCGCTCAAAATAGCTGAACCTATCATTAAACATAACCCAAATCTGTTTGTCATAAACGGTAAGGATGATACCTGTGCACCAATGGTATTTCATATGGAATGAACGACATCAACGGTAAGGTCGTTGCACAGGTATGTCTTAACGTCCTTTCATGAATAATGGGTACACGGATATTTACATAAAAACGAAAAGCCAAAAAAATATAAAGCAAGATGTGCAATATGTACCTAATATTGATCCCCAATTGCCTTCCAAACTATTATGACTGCTCGGCCCAACCGATGCAATTACACCACAATATTGACTGCTAATCTGGTTGAGATCACCTTCACTCGCTACAATTAAGTTGTCCCTACAGGCCGACTTTCCAAAACTTTAGCTTCATCAATGACAACTGTGGCAAGAGAAGGAAAGAAACCCGTATTTGTGTTTGGAAACAACACACTCAAAAACATTAAACCCATTTCTTATCCCTGCAATATGCGACATCAGATTAAAGTTATAAGCCTAACAAAAGAATCAAAAGATAAAATGATTCTAAGGGTGTTTGTTTAAGGTTATTTCACAAATTTTATATGCTCACTATATCAGCGTAACTATAATTAAGAAAACTGAAAGATACTCTTATTGTTGCCGCTTCATAGTTCTCCTGGTGCTTCTATGCCTTCATCACGGGGCATTTGAAAAAAGGTAAAACTGATACAATAGATCATTAGGCTCAGATTTATAACTAGAAAACGGTCAAAAAGCTCTGAATTCCACCACGGCTGCAAATAAACGCGGTTGCACAATAGCAAGTATGCTATCACGCCATCCGGTAATTGCCTCTGCAAGTTACGGGTTCAGACTTCCTATGACCGATATCATTTGACTCAGAGAACAGCTGATCATCATAGCCCATTACTATCCTGGAACGTAATAGCCCAACAAAAAACCACGGGAAAAGGGCAAGGGATACTGACTAATTACAATCAATGCTAATGAAGCAACCCAACAAACACACATGAGTGACAACAGTGAATCTCAGGACAGTATATTTATCAGGGTCAAAAGAAGAGCAGCCTAAAACATAGTTTATAAAAGCACGCCAAAACCTCGCACACGTAAAACACCTGCAGCCCAATGTCAAAAAAGACATCGGATTAATTGGTGTAATAGAGTTGATAATATGTTCTGTTTGCAAACGTGGAGGTTGCTGAGGCAACTATTTGTCGCACTCTACCATCCTTCTATTTGCTGCAGCAAGACAACATATTTATAGCATCATTAGACTCAAGTAAATGTTGCCAAAGTATTAGTTGGTATTAGAATGGTATTATCCTAAAACACTATGAACAACGGCATGTTTTAGTTCACAGACTAAGTTTATGACTCCACGAAATTTAATTCAAAAGCTTTTAAGTGTTTACGTTGTTGTTGCTTGTGTGGCAACATTTAAGTTTAAAACAATTTTCTAAGTTTTTGTGGGTATTGGCTCTTGGAAGTGCTTAAGTGTATGACAATAAATATCAAAGACGAATAAGATTTCGATTTGACAATAACCGAAAGACGATGAACGAAAAGTGGTTACGAATTCTACTAGACGTTGTCGGAATATGTGAACATTATTATTAAGAGTGTATAAAAATAGTGGCTATAAGAGTATATAAGTAGTTATTTTTGAAAATATTTACTAAAGATATACTCCGTATTTGAAGTGTATGAATAATCATGGTTTTATTTAAAAGGTTTGCAATTTGAAAACTAGTTTATAGTGATTGTATATAAAACGTTTTGTTTGTCCAATTTTAATAAAAACATAATAAGTATGTTTATTTCGATAGAAGTCGGGCATGGCCCGTGCATGTGTAATGATTTCTCGGGGTAACGATGTGTTACAAATATATAAGTTTATGTAATAGCCGTTTTATGATTGTTATAAAACTTAAGTAGATTTTCTAAATATCGTCTCAAGTGTTTGCAATTTACAATAAGAGAAAACTTGGCGGCCAAGTTTATTACTTATTATATATACATATTGAAATGGTGCATAAGAAGGAGCGGTAGGCAGTTTTTTATCACACACACATAGTACGATAGTAGCTTAAAAATTAGGTAGAGTAGGAGTAGAGTAGTATTATTATTTAGGAGTAGGAGTAGTTTGTAGCTTATTGCTTATTGTAATTTCTAGCTTATTTCAAGTGCTTATTTGTAACAACTTATTTCAAGCTTAATGAAGATGTTGAAGTTATTTGAAGATTTTTAGTGCTTATTTCTCTTCTTCTTCTCCCCTTTCTTTTATTTTCATTTTCTTTTATCTTTTATCTAATAAGCCATATAGCTTATTAGCTTTTTGTGGTTTATTAGATTGTCTTATTTATGATAAGCTCTCTTATAACTTATTCACTTTAAGCCCTTTTTATATCTTTTTAATCTTTAATAAGCTTAACCTTATAGCTAATTTAGATTAGGTTTTTAGATAATCTTTTCCATAAGCTTATTAAATAAGCATTTTTTATTTACTAGTTTTCTTTTCTAACCTTCTTTATTATTAGTTCTAATTAGTCTTTTTATAAAAAGTTTTAATCTTTATTAGTTCTTAGTGCTTATTTCTTACAAAGTCTTCACCATTATTAGTTTTCATTACTAGTTTTAGATCTATTAGCTTTTTAGCTTATTAGGTTTAATACTAGTACTTCTAGTTCAAGTTAGCTTTTCTATAGCTTGTTTGATCTAGTTTAGTTATTTAGATTGCTTATTCTTAGCTTATTTTAAATAAAGTTTAGTACTTTTTAAATCAATAAGCTTTTTCATAGCTTATTTGATTCATATTATTGCTTATTTGTTCTAATTCTTTATAAAGTTTTGATCTTTCTTAGTTTCTCATCATCCTACATCTAAGGCGAGGAGCTTAAGGGTTTTATAAGCTAGATTATTACTAAAGTTTATTGCTTTTTAGTCTTGATAAAGCTAATTAGTTAATAAAGTCACAAACTTTATTAACTATTTGGTTATATTAAAGCTTTTTAAGAAGTAAACTTTGGTGTTTGCTTCTGTTATCCAAGAATCCAAACACCCCTTTTAAGGCAATAACAATACCACAGTGGGTTGGACAAAATTTTGACTTTTTGCTTCCGTTATGCACCATGATTTAAAGTAGGTTGGACAACTTTTTCTGCCGCGCTACTTGAGCAAACTCTGAAGTCTGTCTCCAGATAAAATAATACGTTACTTTGTTCATACATACATTTTACAAGTGAGCAGTGTCACTAGTCTCTAGGGCTGTAAACGAACCGGACGAACACGAATGCAGCCTTGTTCATGTTCGTTTGTTTAGTTTTAACCGGACAAATAAACGGACACGAATGCTTAAACGGACGAATTTCTTATTCATGTTCGTTTATTAAGAAAATGAGTTGTTCATGTTCGTTTATGTTTGTTCATTAAGATATTAATCGAACGCTAAACGAAATAAACGATCAAACATAAATGAACATAGACAAATAAACATAAACTTTATTAAATTATGCAGAATATATTATTTTATAAGTGTTGTTTTGTTTAAACAACCCAATTTTAAAACTATACAAGTAAAAGATTTGATATACGAACCTTAATAAATAAATGAACATAAACGAACGCATAATCGGACGTTCACGAACATAAATGAATGGACGCGACTTTTGTTTATGTTCGTTCATTTAACTAAATGAACGTAATATATTTTTCATGTTCGTTCATTTAATAAATAAACGAACATAAACGAATTTTTTACCGAACGGTTCATGAAATGTTCACTGAACATTCAGTTCGTTTACAGCCCTACAGTAGTCTCTAAGTTAGAGGTACAAATGTGGCACATATATCAAATACCTTGTCTATTAAATAGCCTATCCAGAAAAAACTTTTTTGATTATAGATATACACCTTATGCTCAAGTGATCAATATATATCTAAAAAAAAATGTCAAGTGCAAGTCATTGTTTAAACATATTTTCTCTTGTAAAACAAGACCCGTGCGACATTTATCCTAGCAACGAAATAAGTTTCGCTTTCATATTGAAGTTATTATAACTTAGAAGTTTTCTTGACATCCAGTAAATATCCATCATTTTGAAGACAAAAACAAAATGTTTATTGGAGAACTAGCTTAACAAGATAAAACATGAAACGAAAGAAGAATAGGAAATTGGGCTACAAGAAAAAGCCCAACACCAGCTACCAAAACTGGCTCAAAATCACAAAAAAAAAACTATGAGCCCATCAAAAAAAAAAAAAAAAAAAAAAAAAAAAAAAAACTAACTAACTATGAGCCCATCATGTTGACGTGTGCTTGTTCCATGAGAAAGTTTTTCTTCGTGAAAAAAGATTTTCAATCCAAGGAAGAGACGAGCTTTGTAGAGATAGAGAGGAAAAAGTCGCGTGATAAAGCTTTCGGAGAAGATATCACCAGGAGAACGATATGAAGAGGAGGTGCCGCCGTGCCGGTAACCGTATACTCATCCACCTAATGGATATGAATGTAAACGAAAGTATATAAATCTAAGGTTCTGTTGATATGTAAGCACTATACACGTGTTAGCGTGTATTTTCTTATATGAACTAGTTTGCACACATTTGTTTGTTTATTAGTACACATCAATTTATATATCAGATAGTTGTACTTGTACCTTATATTCATCTATCAATTTCTTAATGTACTCATAAACAAGCTAGTAAAGTATCAAGCTACTTTGCAAATCGTCTACTTATAAAATTTAATAAGTTTCCAATATCGAAATATCAAGAACCGTCCAACTAATATCCTAACGAATAATATAATTCTAATAAAACTTTGGCTTAGACCTTTTTTATTTGATTTGAAATATTCGGACATACATTGGTGCTTTTGTTACTCCAAATCAAAGCTTTAGAATTAATGGACGACATACGGTTTAGCTAGGTAAATGAAGCGTGACAATCACAACTGGTTTAAGATATAATCACACGATTAACTAAATTTTTTTTATCTTTTATATAATAAAAGAAAACTTCAAGCGGGTCTTTTGCATTTTAGAAAAAAAGAATGTTTCATAATATATATACTAGTTATAATGCCCGCGCGTGCACGGGGTTTTTCTAAAATTTTCAATAATGTATTTTTATTAATTAAAAAATAAATAGCTTAATTTTTGTTTGTTGAAACCATTTAACAGTGTTGTTAAATTGAAAACCTAATTCACATTTAAAATACAGTTATATCGTCTGATAGTTCATCTTGCCGAGAATGTTGATAATCAATCTTTTTCACTGCCAAAAATTTTAATAATATATCTCATCTGGTTGAGACACTTTGTACATAAGTTTTACCACTTCTGGTTTGTGCGAGCCCAAAATCAATTGATGTTTACCACTTTTCAAAGCCTTATATATGATAGTACTACATTTCCGTAACTGCTCACCAATCTTTCTTTGCCATTGTAGTTAATTTATTTAATTCTGTCATAAAAATATCACTAAGCCACTAAACTTTCATAAATGGGGAAATAACATATGGTTCAACTTAGTAACTTGCAGCAAGTCTTCAAAAGGAGTGTTGTCTTCATTTCCATTAACCTTCTTAGCCTGTAAGTGCATATACAACGTATGACAAAGGGTCAATATCTTCTCAGTAACTTGAATGCAAATTGAAAAGATAGAATGTGTTACTTGTAGCACCTCATAAACGTGCATGTTGACCTTAGCCATCAAATGGAGACCTGGTCATTCATATTAGCCATTGTATTCTTCCATCTAAGAAATACATATAGTAAGTGATCCAAGAGCCCACTGTTGAAAATAAGATTAAATTGAAGAATGCTTTGACATATACCATTTTGCTCGCTATAACTATACGTAACGTATTGACGCCTGTGTAAACACCTCCTAAGAATTTTCCTTTGCATTTTAGTGTCATTACCACCTACATCAGAAAAAAAAATTAAACAATTTAATGTAAAGAAACTTTTGATATCTTAAAAGAAGAATATAGCTATATAGTAATTTGTACATTACCAATTTCGTCCTGAATGTTCTTTAACTTCACTTCACTATTCATCACTTTACCTTCTACGTTTTGTCCGGTTACCTCTGGCCTGAATGGGTTGATCACCTTTTCTGGAGGCCCATTTTTTCTATCTTGGCATCGTCCTCGAGATCTAAATATAACAAAATGTAATCATATATTTAGTCGAAGGACAAGAATCTTAAAACTTTAGTTTTGTTGAACGCTAATTATACTCACAATCTACAAATCTAAGAACGACAAAAATTAGGCTTTCACTTGCATTACTAAATCTCTGATCAACATTTGTTCCTCCAAGATCAGCTATCGATACTCGTGTCTGAAAGTGGCAAAGAGATATATTATAAATTTATAACCAGCTAACTCCTGCGGTAAGAGGGTGTTTGGGATTTTCTTATTTAAGTGTTTATCGCTTCCTCTAAGATTAGCTATAGATACCGATGACTAAAATAAGTGTCAACTTTTTTGTTTCTTTTATCTTGCAAGTTTGACTAATCAGAAATATTAATACAAGGTTGGTCTGTTTGAAACTTATTAAGTTTCAGTCTATCAGACTGCATTCAAAGTATTATAAAAATATTATTTCTGTAACTCCCTGTAAAACTTGCGATATGAAATTTTTCAATAAATACCTCTAAGATTGAATTAACATCGTTGACATCGGCCTATACTTGATATCCAAATTTCAGTTTGTCACTTTTTAAATAGGTTTTAATCTCGTTAACATTCAAACTAATTTGTATCATGAAGCTTATATAAAAAAGAAGATTTTGATATAAATATCACCTTCCAGAATTAGTTTGAATTTTCACTCCTTGTGATGCTCAAGATATGAATTTATCAAGTAGACTCGTCAGCCTTCCAGAATTATCAAACCGAGATACCCAATCATCAATTAGAGCACAAAAACTACAACATAATTACAAAAAACTTAAATTGAGACATAAATCAATAACTCCAAGATTGATATACCTTAAATTCAATCATACTATTCATATATCAAATCAGAAATTAATAAAAAGATACCCATTAACATGTTTGAAACAATAACCAAAAAGTGTGTACCTTGATTTTGACAAACCTAAACAGATTGGACATCGATGATGTATTTAGAGACATGTTGAATTAGATCGATGAATCACATAGTTATCTGTAGATGTCGATGATATATTGAGAGACATGTTAGATCGATGAATCGCATAGGACTGGGATGAGAGAAAATAATTGTGGAGAGTGTTTGGTTTCTATGTATGTATGATGAATGCAATATGAGAAGCGTGTTTTCTTTTCTGAATTTTCACTTTGGTACAGAACTATTAAATATGATCTATTGAGTATATGTGTATTTTTAGTTTTTCATAGTATATGATTTGTGAAAACGATTTTTTAATTTTTTTTGTCAAATTAGGAAATATTTATGTTTTTTCTAGTTATAATACCCGTGCACGCACGGGGTTTTTTCTAATTTTTTTAATCATGCATTGTTATCGATTAAAAAACAAACTTAATGTTGTCTCTGGTAACTCGTTGACCTTGTTAAGAACACCATCAATGCCCTTCGATATATCTGTAATGCACAATTCTGCTCTGAAAGCTCTGATAACAATCATTCTCTCCATGCTATATGTAGATGGCATAACCAGAAAATGTCTGTAACCTCTGGTTGCTGCAACGAAGGCCAGCCAAATCCCCGTAAATGATACACAAATAGAAATTGAGGCCCCATATTCCACTGTAGAGATAGCAAATAATTGTTATCTCGCAAAACTACAATAAACGGTTTCGTAATATCATAATTCTAGAATGGATAATAGTCTTGACAGATTGTGATGGGTGTTGTTAATAGATGAAAAGTACTCGAATGTTAATATATATAGCGTGTTTCAGAAAGAACTTTTTGATAACTCAACATGAACTCCAAAAATTCCTTGTCTGTCTTGAATGTACGCTTGGCACTTTTACATTTTACTTCAAATGCATCCTAAACAGAACACGAGTTAAAAAAAATTAAATTTTGGTTTTCCCTAATACTCTAATCTACAGTTAACAAAAAACAGACAGGGAAAGAGCTCACATCATAGATCTCTTAGCTTAACTTTTGCGTCTAATACCTTCTACCTCTCACGGCTCAACAAAAATATCTCAAAGGTGAGATCGACCCTAGTTTACATTCTTGCAGTTACGCATCAGTGATGAGTAAACTATCATAGTTTCAAGTTTCAAAAACAAATTGCAGTCAAACTCTTTAATTCTAGCATGTATTTCTGCGATCTAGTTTATGACATATTTTTTAGTGATCAGAGATCAGTTATTACTTTTATAAATTCTGGAACATTTTTAAAGTCCTTAATATCATGAACTTGGTGGAGTGTGAAGGTTCCTTCACACTATCACCTGGAATTTTTTGTTGTTAACTTGGAGGCTTGGGAGATAAAGAACTATGACAAGGCCTCATCACAATCTAAAAAATCGGAGGCTCATGTTATTGGACACGGTGTAGCAAAGGCTATTAGAGCTGATAATGTTTTCACAAGGTATGACAAATTTCTTGCAGAGAGAATGTCTACCGAGAAGAAACAAACTCTGGTCTCTGTCACTATATCTTTGACTAAAAAATGTGATATTTAAGCTTGTGCAGTCGTGTATGACATTTCAGTGTGCAACAAATGAAGGGAGTATCATCATGTACAGTCCAGCCTTATGTAGTGATTGTTTAAATAATATTGTGTGATATTATCAGGTCTTAATTGATTATTGATTTAGAATGCAGTTTCAGATTCGCTTGTGATTATGTGATATAACTGAAAGTATTCTCTTGACGACAAACAAATTAAGTAGCCCAAAGAAAAACATACTTCAAACTGAGCACGGGAATCAGCCTCCAACCTGCAGTAGAATTCACGTTCCTCGGGAGTGAAATCCCCCTTCTTCAGATTGATAGTCATGGGTGGCAGAGATATAATTGGTTCCCCATCAAGCAATGTAGCTGAAGACATAGCTTCAATAAATAGATTAAATCAAGCAACACGCTACCATCATTTATAATTTTCACATAAATTGCATTAACAATCGCTAGGTTATGTTTTATTTCACACATGTCAAAATGGGTTGAATTTTCTTAAAGTGTTGTAATTTGAACTCTAAGTTATGCAAAAATAAAAATAAAAAAGATTAATTTTATAATATTATAGATTTTTCATCACATTTTACACAATAACTATCAATAGAAAAGGAACTTAAAAGATTGTACAGAAGATGTTGGTCAGCACATCCTGACCCGTTTTGTCCCAACCATAGTTTATCACTTCTAAATTTACTATGTACCTCTCACCTTTGGTGCGCTGAAGCATTATAGTCTTTAAGATAATTATCAAAGTGTGTACATTTGAAATGTTATGTCTATTAATTTTCTGTCAGGTCTTTCATTAAACACGTTGTATGCATTAGCGTACATGCTCAAAAGCGCATTGGCCGTAAAAAGGTCCATTTCTAGCCCGACCCGAATAATGGACCCATGGAGAGATGCACCAAACTTAACCTGCATCAAATTAGTAGAGCATTTTAAGACAGATGGGTAAACATTATGATCTGCCAGAGTAACAAAATATGTTTTAGTAAAGTACCTTGAATCCCTCACAAACACAAACACACTAACAAAAGCAACAAATTTACTAACGTTTAAAAAAAATATAATAGGCAATAAAACACATGATTTATAAACGAACCAAAAGCAACAAACAAAAAAACCAGAACCAAATAACAGTAATTAACAAAAGCAACCAGAACCTTAAAACAATAATACTTAAGTCAAGTACAAAAAATTATAAATCAAAGTGAGATATATAAATCAACTAACCTAATATTAAAATATTAGGTTTGGTTGAAGCCATGGACGAAAACTGATTTGTCTTTTTGAGTATATTTATTTTTCCAAAGGAAAAGGCAACGAATGCGTTTTCCCCGGGTCGTGTCCCAACGAAGGTCGAATATCGAGTTGTCGTTAACGTTGTCGAATTGTGTGGTGAATGTATGTGAAAAAGAGTGATTGATTGGTGATTTTATACTATGAATAATAAAATATTAAATGAAAGCAACTAATTAAGCTAAAAGTACAATTACACTAAGCAAACGAACCTAAAAATGAAAACCGTAATTTAAAAACGTTACGCGACGAATTATAAAACGTAAATAAAAAGTGATTTTCTAAAATTTAAAACCTAAAAATATAAAAATAATTTTCCTATATTAAAACTGTTAAAAGAAAATTTTTGGAAAAAGAAAAATTATTTTTTGACTTTTTAATAATTTTTTATGAATTAAAAACTAATTAAAACTATTTAAATGATTTAAAAATAGTAAAACTGTTTGGAAAATTCTGAAAATTTCTGAATAAATCTAAAATTGAATAAGTAATCTGAGAAAAATAAACTCAGACCCAGAATAAGCTCAGATAAGCAAAACAGCCCAATAAACAGTTGTGAAATAAGCTCAAAATAAGCAATAGTTATCCAAAAATAACAAAAAGCTCAGATATGATGCAACAGACTTATATAAGCTCAGAAAAATTGAAATTGACCAAATAAGCACAAGCTTTAAGCAGAAAAGTAGCTGAATCAGCAGTGATGGTGAGACAAAAAAGGGGTCCAATCAGCCAACTTGTAACCCCCAATTAGCAGTCCTAATAAGCTATGAGATGGAATCTTATGGGGGCAAAACTTTCTCAGAACTACTAGCTACCCAAAAACACTTCAAAATCCAAATTCCAACCTAATTTGCTTATTGAAATTAAGCCTGGAAAAGTGCTATTTGACTGAAAATGGAACAAGCAAATTAGCAGTCCTGATGAAGGGTATTTCAGACCTAGAAAAAGCTATCCAAATAAGCTCTAAATGTGGATCCCAGGTTATTAGCTTCAAGCTAGCTATGCTAACTACCTACAAACCAAATATCAAGACAAGAGCTTAATTCAATAAGCTTCCAAGAAGCTCAGATCAGCAATCAAAAACCAATGTCTGCACAGGTTTAATGTCTGATTCAGCAGCCAAAGATTTTTGGCGAAAACTAGTGCAAAACTTGACCAATGCAATCCAAACTTTGTGAACTCACTTTAACACCTAAAAGCAATTTAAAAATGCCCAAGTTGTGGTTCCAAATAAGCTCAGCATATGCTGAGCTTATTCTAGCAGATTTTGCTTCAAAAATTCCACTAAAGACCAAAAATCTATAGATAAGCTAAAACCTATGAATTCCTACTGACTACTGATCATTATACCTTAATATAGCTAAATCAAACCTGAACAACTTGCAATCAAACAGTAACAAGCTAATAATATCTAATAGTGCACTAAACCAAACACTACCTTAAATTCTACTTTAGCTATTTTAATACTAGGAACTGAAACAAAAAGCTATGAAACTGAAATTCTAATGCATAACTAACTTAATCAATCACAGATAAGCAAATTCTAATTCTAAATTAGCACTATTAAGCAGTTTAACCTAATAAGCTATGAATGAGACCAATATTGAACTTACAAGCTCAAACTGAAAGAATAGAGATCTGAACTATCACAATATAACCCAGGCTTGAAATAAGCCAATAAAATAACACCCAGATCAGCTTATATACCCAGCTTATCCACAGCTTATTCCCACAGTTGACTTTTGTTGACTTTTGGATTTTTGTGTAGCAAAGATAGAATTGAACTCAAACAAAGCTCACAGTAAGCTACAAAGCTTATGTAAGTTTTCAAAATCAGAAAATAGCTTATTTGAAGCTAGATTTTAAAATTATTTTTGTATTTTTTTAATATTTATTTGGAATATCTTTGGATTTTAAAAGAAATTTAACAAAAGTTGAGATAGGAAATTGAAGTAAACTAGAAATGATTTGAAACAAACTACTAATAAGTAAATTAAGCTGAAATCAAGACAACAAATGAAAAAGAGCAGTATCAAAATGAACTAAAATTAAGCTTTCATTAATTAAATCTTAAAATTACAAAGGATATTTAAAAACTACACTCTAAAACTAATTTGAGCAGAGTAATATTACATAAAAAAAACTAACTCCTAACACATGAAAATCAACCTCTATTTATAGCCGAGCTAGGAAGGATCTAGCCCTTTGTTTCCAGGTCATCAATCCGAGGGATAGTGTGCTTCTTTGATCCATTTCCAACCCTCTGATCATCCCTAATCATCAACCTTTCAATCACGACCCTTGGATTAGCTTTGGTGAGGTGTTCGGACCAATGATAGCTTGCCACGTAGCCATTCGTGCGTGTTCAACTCTTCTGACACCTGACATGCTTCTAGAAACCTATTGATTGTACGAAAGTACCCTTAATTTCGGTAATTTTGTGGTACGGTTAATCTAGGGTTCATGCTACAGTACATATTCTGGGTAAAAAGAGGGGTAAAATACGCGGGGTGGTTTTTTGTGGTTTTTATAATATTGTTTGACCCGCTATTAATTAACTTTGACCCCGGGTTTGGTTGTGGGTGTTGGGTCGGGTAAAGTTAAAAGAAGTGGGCTTGTGGGATGGTGGGTTTTATTATGGGATGGGCTTGGGTTTGTGATTAAAAGGATATGGGTTAGGCATGGATTGTATTAAATCCGGATAGTAGTATATTTATAGGATTTGTGAAAATGATAAGGACCAAAGTTGTACAATCTGAATATTCAAGGGACTGTTTCTGCTATTTTTCCAAAATAAATCCAAGGGCTCAATTTGTCATTTGATGATTCTTCAAGGGTTGACTTTGACTTTTTGCATCCCGGCATCGGCTAAAAATAATACTTCCATATCTCGTGCTCGTTTTCCCGGTCTTTGCTTGTTTTTGTCCTTTTCTTCGATATCCGTGCCTGCATATGTAAAAACACAAAAACACAATATATTTGGCATAATTGGTCGGGTTTTTGGTCTATTTGGGTCCGGTTTTGGTCGAGAAATGGTATGTGTTTAAGCACATACCAAAATTCCCCCAGACTAAGCTATTGCAATGTCCTCATGCAATGTTATAAAAACACGTTTTTGAAACCAAAAATTTCCAATCTCTTTTTACTAACTTTGAAAAGTAGCAAAATTTTCAAAAGAGATAAAGAAGTTTTAAGTTCTAAAAACTCCCCGATTTTCCATTTATTTTTTTTTTTGTATTTTTCTCATAATCATGTGACGGCTTTGTTGACAATCATTATCTCATGATAACTTTTAGGGTCTTCGAGTAGGAAACACGACTCATAAAGAAGTGACCATACGGATAAAATTCGTCGTTCCTGATTTTTCACAAGTCCCCAAACTAAGCTTAAAAACGAAATCATTGTCATTTACAAGTTAGATTGCCAACACTACCCAGAAAGCTAATTGTAGACTTCTCGTTCCCAAATTCCTATTTTGCCTCTATTTATTTTATTTTTGTGAGAAGTGAATTTCTTCAAATTCTCGTTTCGATAATTTTAGTCCGATAAAAATACCTAGTTTAGACGCTAAGTAGTTTCCAAACCTTCCCTCGAAAACCGTTGCATACAAAAATGAGGTCCACATCAAGGTCTCTGATTTAACACGATTTTGAGGATATCCCTTTTATATACGACCAAAACAACTCATCTACGAGTCCAGAGACAGAAGCTTTTATTAGGATACCCCCGGAGTCGAAGTTTGGCATTTTTAACATTATTTAAGCACATTAACGTATTTAATCCTTAGCCCTTTATAACAATCACAACATCGGCTGCGAACCGGCAAGATGTGATAGTCTATTATGACCTTGGAGTTTTTCCTCTGCCTTTATTAGAAGTCTACAACATCGGCTGCGAACCGGCAAGATGTAGAAAACTTTTTATGGCTTTGGATTATTATTATATACTATCATATTCATTAATTATTTGCCAAACCCCAAGTCCTACGGCTTTTATAACAATCCCAACATCGGTTGCGAGCCGGCAAGATGGAATAGTCTATTACACCGTAACACTGGCAGTACCTTGATGTGTACCCAACTTCCATAAGCAAGAATTCTCTAAGGAAGAAATAAAAACTAATTATCGCCAAAACCAAAATACCTTTAATTATTCCTAGATTTCTATTTTTGAGTGAAACAAGCTTATGGGAACAAAAAGCCACAAATAACTTCGATGAGCTCTAAAGAGATCCAACTACTCCACGTTTAGCAATTTAACTTATAAATAACTCTATCATTTCTCGTTCTTCGCAAATTTAAAATCTTAAATAATAAGATCCGTGAATGCTTAGCCAAATAATCAAGCCATGCATATATAAAGTCAAATACGGGAACTTGCAAACTCTTAAAAAGAATTCGCGTTTTCTAGCTCCTTATGTAAAAGACTAGCACGAGCTTATAGATTATAAATGGTTAAGGGAACAAGCTAGGGCTCAACACGCCCGGTCAAGTCAGAATTTTATTCCTACTCTCTCCAGCGGAAAGTCAACAAAAATGTCAAAACTTATTATATTTTTGCAAAAAATTTAAAATTTTTCTCATTTTTTTGGATTTTTTCAATTTTTGAGGAAAAACGGGGTTGCATGAGTAAACGGCAAAAAATGCAAGGCAAAAATCAAATCGACAGATTACCCCCCCCAGACTAAAACGAGACATTGTCCTCAATGTCTTAAAGGTAAGGGTTCTCCTACATAAATCTAAGGCCGTTTATGAATTATGCCAAAAGATAGATGTAAAACGATAAGATTTAGGATATTGGATAAGCAACGAATGATGAAACTCGAGTAGCGTGAAGGAAACTACGAGCACGAGAGTCTTCATCATCGGGCATTCCTAGACATACCACAGAAAACACGAAACACAAGATATGGAAGAGGAGATCTCTTCATGTTTTATTAGAAATAAGAAAAGAAGATAGATGGATAAGCATGGGGTGCCTCCCACGAAGCGCTTGTTTTTGGTAACCGAGTCACATGAGCTTGACTCGACTCCGAATTTAATTGTCCTTGGGGGAGCAAGTGGAAAAGATAATCTCCATCGGACTTTCGTTCAAGATGTTTGGATAAACACTGAAGCATACGAAAGTTCCACTCCGATGAGATACCCACGGTATTTTTAGAAAGAAGAACCAGAAAGGGTAATACCGGGGTCAAAGATGGTATCCTCACTCCCGAAGGAGTGAAGGATAGGAGAAGGCACAATATATGTGATAAAGAGCATAAAGATGTTGATGATGAGCATAATAAGCTCTTCATCATCAGCAGAAATTTTGTCAAAAGTCTCAGGCGGGAGGGTCGGGATAAAATCTTCTTGAGAAGGAACACCTCCCCCCAGACTAATATCTTCCTCCAGATCAAAATAGAATTTATCATATTCCGGAGGAGATATAAAGAGAGAAAGTTCATCGGAGAACTTGTCGAGATAAAGATCATTCATATCAAAATGAAATGATTCATATTCGGGAGGAGAGATATGAGCATGAGAAGTGGTACTGCCACTACTCGTCTCCTCCGAATGATCAATATCAAAGAAGAAGGTTTCAAAAGATGGGATAGAAAGATTGAGATCAGAAGTGGGATTGCCACTTGCCGTGTCAAACGTAAAACTCTCATATTCGGTACAAGCATCCTCGAGCTCGAGCTCCAAAGGATCTGACGGCTTTTTTCAAAGATTAACTTCTTCAGAAACTTCCTTCGGGGGAAGGGAAAGGAACGGTTCATCAATTATTTTTAATGAATCATCTTCCCCCGGATCACTGTCAGTCTCAACAATTTCCGGAGAAATTGGAGTTTTGTCAAAGAACACCTCGACATCTTCCCTAGAGATAACATTTTCTTCCATTGTAGGAGAAGGATGGGAAGAGTCGGAATTAAGAATCTCGATGTTATAAACTTGTTCTGGAGGTGGGACAAGTGGTGTGCTCTTAGAGCTAGCAATTTCCACCGCTTCCGTTGTGGTCTCCGAATCCGATTCATCATCGTCGTCAAGAACACTCTTAGTATTTGCAGCACAACACTCAAACCATTTGCTTGATCCAGGATTAATTTTCATGGCCTTGAGTTCAGCACGTTTTTCTGACATACTCTTGATCGTGAATTTTGAAAGGTTTGGATCAATTCTTTTAGGAGCAATTACGGGATCGGACTTTTGATCAACCGTAGCGACATTGCATTTTTCGGTTTGAGGTTTCGAGTTCGGATTAATGTTGAACGTAACTTTTTCCTTATCAACCCGCAAAGTAATTTCTTCACCATAGACATCAATCAAAGCACGCCCGGTCCTCAAGAATGATCTTCCGAGAATGAGAGGAACCCAGGGGTCGGCGTCAAAATCAACTACCACAAAATCTGCTGGAAAATGGAACTTCCCCACCTTGACAAAGACATCCTCGGCTACACCTTTAGGAAGGGTTATGGACCGATCCGCAAGCTCGAGGGTCATGCAAGTGGGGGTGAGATCGGGTAGAGACAATTTTTTCCAAACTGACAATGGCATTAGGTTGATGCTCGCACAAAGATCGGCCAAGGCGTGACATTCAACCATTCCCGGAAATTCACATGGAATGAGAAATTTTCCGGGATCTCCATGCTTTTCCGGAAGCTTTTTGAGAATTTCCGCTGAGCAGTTTTCGTTCACTGGAGTTTTTTTCATTTCAAATAATTTTTCTTTATTGCTCAATAAACTCTTGAGTGTGGAAGTGAACTTTGGCATCAGAAGTAAAGCGTCCGCGAAGCTTATATCAAAATGTAATTCTTGGAATATTTGAAAGAATTTTTCCATTTGACTCGAAGCTTTATCGCGGAGCTTTTGATCATTCATGCTCGAAGGGTAAGGAAGTGTGGTCTTAACGGGAGCTTTTTCGGGCTCAAACACAACTTCTGGTTCAGATGGATGGACAACCGGAGGTTGGACGTCTTCGGTTCTTCCGTTATTAGTAGGAAGTTCCGTGTCCTTGGTCGCCTCGGTTTCACGGACGACTACCTTGGGAGGTAGAGAAGAATCGGTAGTCGGAGCCGTGGGTCCATCATATGAAACACCGCTCCTAGTAGTGATCGCCTTAGCATCGCCCCTCGGGTTGGCGATCGTGTTGCTTGGAAGAGTTCCAGAGCCCGAGGGTCGATCATTTAAACGCTTGTTAATTTCATTGATTTGACTCATCATCCTTCTATTCATTTCCTCTTGATTCTTTTGTTTTTGTTGGTTTTGAAGAATGAATTGTTTTAATAACTCATCCGAGGGCGATGGGTTTGGCACAAATCCTTGATTTTGATTGTTTGGAAGATTTGGCCCTCGGTTGTTTTGATTAAAACTCTGGTTGTTGTTTTGAAAATTTCCCTGATTAAAATTTCCTGGGTTTTGAAAATTTCCTTGATTCGGGGCTTGGTTATAATTCTCTTGGTTTTGATAACCTTGATTGCCCCGATTTTGATTTTGATTATTTGGAACATTGCGGTTTTGCATTTGCTGATTTTGATTTGGTGGGAAACCGGGTGGTCCGAGAAAATTGTTAGAACGGTAGCTGAGCAAATTACGGTCTCCTTGGGGTTGGTAATCGTTACCTCCCTGATTAAAGGATCCCGTAGCAGCGTAAACGTTCTCTTGAGTGTAGCCACCGGAGGCTGGGCACTCGAAATACGGATGTGGACCACCGCAAGTTTCACAACTATGGTTAACAACATTAACTTGATTATTGTTGTTTTGAGTTGAAATCTGATTTTGATGAATTCTCAAGATAGCCGTTGATAAATCATTCATTTCTTTAGAGAGAGCGGCTATCTCGGAGGTAGAGGAATCAGTGCTAGATCTTGTTGACTCATTCCTCTCGGCAGAGGAATCCCAAAAATTATGGTGGGCGGTCATGTTTTCAATAAGATCATAGCACTCTTCGGGTCGACGTTTCATAAACGTACCACCGGCAGCAGCATTAATCGTATCACGGTGTCGTAATGTCAAACCGTTATAGAAGGTATCTATAATAGTGACCAATAACATATTGTGGTTCGGACACCGATCAATCGATAACTTGTAGCGTTCCCATGCCTCAAACAATGATTCATCGGGAAGCTGACGGAAATTGCTAATCTCATTCCTTAATTTCGTCACCATCGATGGTGGGAAATATTTCGCCAAGAACTTCGTAACCATTTCATCGAAACTACGAATGGAGTTCTTGGGAAGACGATCAAACCAAGCGGTGGCATGATGCGTCAAGGAATAAGGAAAGAGATATAGACGGAGGGCGTCATCGGAGACCCCATTTTGTTTCATACTTTGGGTGACGGTTATGAATTTGTCAAGATGCTTGTTCGCATCATCACCCGGCAAGCCATGGAATTGGCACGAGTTTTGGACTTGTTGAATCATATGGTGCTTAAGTCCAAAATCGGCGGCTTGAATATTGACGGGGGCAATCGGGCCACCGCCTCCGTGCATTGTGGGTTGGCACAGCTCCTCCATCGTTCGGAGATCAGGAGCTGGCATGTGATTATCACCACCCATCGGCGGGTGTTGATTGTTTGGGTCATCGGCCATTTCCTCAACGGTTGAGAAATGAACATGGTTGTTATGGCGAATTATCCTCTCGGGATTTGAGAGCGGTGAAAGAAGAGGTTGAGAAGAAGAAGAACGGGTGAGCATACACCAAAAAACAAACACAAAATCAAAAAGGAAAACCAAATTTGAAAATAAAATATTTTTGGATTTTTATATTTAATGAAAAATTAGATTTATTATCTTTTTGGTGATCGTTGATCAACCGTACTCGTTTCTTTCAAAACTACGCGCAGCGTGGCGGGAGAGAAGAATGGATCTCTCTTCGGTCTGCAATTTAATGTCAAGACCTCCTTAAACCCCATGTATAGGTTGTAGTAAAGAAATAATCCGAGAAACGTTTAACTTCACGATCTCTTTTGTTGTTTATTCGGAATGGTTTACAACGCCCTCTCGAGAGCGAGGATTTATTATTAATGGTGAAAACACTTTAGGAAAAGTGTTTTTATTTATTTTCTTTTTGTATTTTTTTTCTTTTTATAAAAACGAGAAACTTCCGAGGAAGGGTCTTCAAAACACGATTCTACGGCGAAACTCCAACTCTTCTCAAGCCTTCCCCGGCAGCGGCGCCATTTTTTGATTTGTCTTTTTGAGTATATTTATTTTTCCAAAGGAAAAGGCAACGAATGCGTTTTCCCCGGGTCGTGTCCCAACGAAGGTCGAATATCGAGTTGTCGTTAACGTTGTCGAATTGTGTGGTGAATGTGTGTGAAAAAGAGTGATTGATTGGTGATTTTATACTATGAATAATAAAATATTAAATGAAAGCAACTAATTAAGCTAAAAGTACAATTACACTAAGCATACGAACCTAAAAATGAAAACCGTAATTTAAAAACGTTACGCGACGAATTATAAAACGTAAATAAAAAGTGATTTTCTAAAATTTAAAACCTAAAAATATAAAAATAATTTTCCTATATTAAAACTGTTAAAAGAAAATTTTTGGAAAAAGAAAAATATTTTTTTGACTTTTTAATAATTTTTTATGAATTAAAAACTAATTAAAACTATTTAAATGATTTAAAAATAGTAAAACTGTTTGGAAAATTCTGAAAATTTCTGAATAAATCTAAAATTGAATAAGTAATCTGAGAAAAATAAACTCAGACCCAGAATAAGCTCAGATAAGCAAAACAGCCCAATAAGCAGTTGTGAAATAAGCTCAAAATAAGCAATAGTTATCCAAAAATAACAAAAAGCTCAGATATGATGCAACAGACTTATATAAGCTCAGAACAATTGAAATTGACCAAATAAGCACAAGCTTTAAGCAGAAAAGTAGCTGAATCAGCAGTGATGGTGAGACAGAAAAGGGGTCCAATCAGCCAACTTGTAACCCCCAATTAGCAGTCCTAATAAGCTATGAGATGGAATCTTATGGGGGCAAAACTTTCTCAGAACTACTAGCTAATTTGCTTATTGAAATTAAGCCTCGAAAAGTGCTATTTGACTGAAAATGGAACAAGCAAATTAGCAGTCCTGATGAAGGGTATTTCAGACCTAGAAAAAGCTATCCAAATAAGCTCTAAATGTGGATCCCAGATTATTAGCTTCAAGCTAGCTATGCTAACTACCTACAAACCAAATATCAAGACAAGAGCTTAATTCAATAAGCTTCCAAGAAGCTCAGATCAGCAATCAAAAACCAATGTCTGCACAGGTTTAATGTCTGATTCAGCAGCCAAATATTTTTGGCGAAAACTAGTGCAAAACTTGACCAATGCAATCCAAACTTTGTGAACTCACTTTAACACCTAAAAGCAATTTAAAAATGCCCAAGTTGTGGTTCCAAATAAGCTCAGCATATGCTAAGCTTATTCTAGCAGATTTTGCTTCAAAAATTCCACTAAAGACCAAAAATCTATAGATAAGCTAAAACCTATGAATTCCTACTGACTAATGATCATTATACCTTAATATAGCTAAATCAAACCTGAACAACTTGCAATCAAACAGTAACAAGCTAATAATATCTAATAGTGCACTAAACCAAACACTACCTTAAATTCTACTTTAGCTATTTTAATACTAGGAACTGAAACAAAAAGCTATGAAACTGAAATTCTAATGCATAACTAACTTAATCAATCACAGATAAGCAAATTCTAATTCTAAATTAGCACTATTAAGCAGTTTAACCTAATAAGCTATGAATGAGACCAATATTGAACTTACAAGCTCAAACTGAAAGAATAGAGATCTGAACTATCACAATATAACCCAGGCTTGAAATAAGCCAATAAAATAACACCCAGATCAGCTTATATACCCAGCTTATCCACAGCTTATTCCCACAGTTGACTTTTGTTGACTTTTGGATTTTTGTGTAGCAAAGATAGAATTGAACTCAAACAAAGCTCACAGTAAGCTACAAAGCTTATGTAAGTTTTCAAAATCAGAAAATAGCTTATTTGAAGCTAGATTTTAAAATTATTTTTGTATTTTTTTAATATTTATTTGGAATATCTTTGGATTTTAAAAGAAATTTAACAAAAGTTGAGATAGGAAATTGAAGTAAACTAGAAATGATTTGAAACAAACTACTAATAAGTAAATTAAGCTGAAATCAAGACAACAAATGAAAAAGAGCAGTATCAAAATGAACTAAAATTAAGCTTTCATTAATTAAATCTTAAAATTACAAAGGATATTTAAAAACTACACTCTAAAACTAATTTGAGCAGAGTAACATTACATAAAAAACTAACTCCTAACACATGAAAATCAACCTCTATTTATAGCCGAGCTAGGAAGGATCTAGCCCTTTGTTTCCAGGTCATCAATCCGAGGGATAGTGTGCTTCTTTGATCCATTTCCAACCCTCTGATCATCCCTAATCATCAACCTTTCAATCACGACCCTTGGATTAGCTTTGGTGAGGTGTTCGGACCAATGATAGCTTGCCACGTAGCCATTCGTGCGTGTTCAACTCTTCTGACACCTGACATGCTTCTAGAAATCTATTGATTGTACGAAAGTACCCTTAATTTCGGTAATTTTGTGGTACGGTTAATCTAGGGTTCATGCTACAGTACATATTCTGGGTAAAAAGAGGGGTAAAATACGCGGGGTGGTTTTTTGTGGTTTTTATAATATTGTTTGACCCGCTATTAATTAACTTTGACCCCGGGTTTGGTTGTGGGTGTTGGGTCGGGTAAAGTTAAAAGAAGTGGGCTTGTGGGATGGTGGGTTTTATTATGGGATGGGCTTGGGTTTGTGATTAAAAGGATATGGGTTAGGCATGGATTGTATTAAATCCGGATAGTAGTATATTTATAGGATTTGTGAAAATGATAAGGACCAAAGTTGTACAATCTGAATATTCAAGGGACTGTTTCTGCTATTTTTCCAAAATAAATCCAAGGGCTCAATTTGTCATTTGATGATTCTTCAAGGGTTGACTTTGGCTTTTTGCATCCCGGCATCGGCTAAAAATAATACTTCCATATCTCGTGCTCGTTTTCCCGGTCTTTGCTTGTTTTTGTCCTTTTCTTCGATATCCGTGCCTGCATATGTAAAAACACAAAAACACAATATATTTGGCATAATTGGCCGGGTTTTTGGTCTATTTGGGTCCGGTTTTTGTCGAGAAATGGTATGTGTTTAAGCACATACCAAAAACGTAGATGGATTTGGGATTTTTGGTTTTTCGATTTCGCGGGCTTTGATTCCTCATCCAGAAATCTATGAGTTTTTGGTTTGTTATTTAGGTTTCTAGGAAGTAATCCCATGGATGGGTTATGACTTATGAGAATGCAAAAGTTTGTAATGGTACCCCCGTTTCTTTTTTTAATTTTACACTTTTGTCCTGCAATTATCAAAAAATAACCTTGAACCCATGTGTATGTTTGCCCTTTTTATATGTTTGAGTATAAAAACGAAGTTTTATAAATTTTTTTGCCTAATATGGAAATATTTAAGGTTCTTTTGTAATTAACATTTTTTTTAAATTAATTTATTCAATTATTACTTAATAAGGTATGATTTGATTTTTTTGAAATGCAAAAGTCCCCACTTGGGGTTTTGTTTTATTATATAAAAGATTTTTTAATTTGATTTTTATATTTAAATGTAAAAAAATAATAAAATCTAAATATTTCTTAATTTGAAAAAAAAATTTAAAAATTAAAAAAAAAAAGAAAAAAAAGAAAAAAGAAGTCGAGTTTTTACTTATATGCATACAAAATTAAGAAAACCAAATATACACATGTACTCATAGTTACTATCCTTTCTAGAGCTGACAATTTCTGACACGGACCTGTTAACACGACACGACACGACCTGGTCTTAACAGGTTTCGTGTCTTAACAGGTCCGGATTTGTAATTCGTGTCTTAACAGGTCTGGACCTGTTAAGACACGATAAGACACGAATATACATATGTACTAAATGAAACCTGAAGGAACCTGTTAAGACACGATAAGACCTGTTAACAGGTCTCTTAACAGGTTTCTTATCGTGTCTTAACAGGTTTCGTGTCTTTAACATGTTCCTTAGCAGGTTTCTTAGTAGCTTCCTTAACAGGTTCGCTGGTTTAAATTTATGATTTTTGTTAACAGGTCTCTTACCAGGTTTCTTATCGTGCAACCTGTTAAATTTCGTGTCGTGTTCGTGTTTGGAAAAATTGACACGATTAGTTATCGTGTCGTGTTCGTGTTTGGCCTTAACAGGTTCGTGTCTTATCGTGTTCATGTCGTGTCGTGTCAGACCTGTTATGCCAGCTCTAATCCTTTCCCTTCCAAAGACCAAAAGAAAAACCCTACTCCACAAAAAGATTATAAACACTTTAATTCCGTCAACGACCTAACGAATTCAAGTTTTTCAATTCCGTCAACAACCTAACGAATTCAAGTCCTCTAAAATAAGTTGCTCCGTTTGGATACATCAACTTCAATATTTTATTTTAAACAAATAACTAATAAATGAAAAGCTGATTCATGAAACTTTTAAAATATCTTGGACTTTTAAAACTTTAAATTACTGATATACCCTCTATACATTTGTTTATAATTATAAATACTGTATGTCCTTTTACATCTTATAATTACATTTAAGAGTTAACTTACCAAACACTTTTCTTGAAAAAAAAATACAGTTTGTAGCTCATGCTAAAAGCTTTACAGTTAACAACTTATAGCTTACAGTTAACAGCTTACAGTATACAGATTACAGTTAGTTTTGCCAAACATACACTATGCCCATTATAAGTAGACATAAGACGAATTGAGTGTTTGCATTGTCGGATCCATTGTGTTGAATAATATAAACCCCGTAGGTATAACTATATATAATAGTAAAACCCTAATACCCAAAACTCACAAACCGGGTTTGGATTTATTTAGCCTCTAATACTCCCCCGCAGTCCGAGCGGTGAAATTGCGAAAGCTCGGACTGAAGAAGATAACTAAGAAAGCAAAATAAAACAATAAACCAAAGTAAAACGGGATAACCCAAAGTATACCCTATTCTAATTTTTGTTTGCGGATAACCAAAGTATCCGAAAGATAAACCAAAGTATCCCAAACAGTCGTCTTGGGAATAAGAACCCGAGATTCGACACCAACAAAAATCATCTCGGGAATAAGAACCCTAGATTCGACACCAACAAAAGTCGTTTCGGGAATAAGAACCCTAGATTCGACATTAAAAAAAACAAACAATTAAATGACTATATATATATATATATATATATATATATATATATATATATATATATATATATATATATATATATATATATATATATATATATATAAAACTATCGATCATATATTATTTGTTCCAACAAACTTCAAAGATCTCACCACTTCAAAGACTTCTTTAACCGATCATACGTGTGTATGAAATTATCACTGCCAAGGAACCAACGAGGCTAGCTAGGGTATGTACCAAATCCATCATAGCTTGAGATAGTTGACTAAAACATACACTTTGACAAGATGTAGTCATGATATTCCAATAGGAGGAAAGCAAAAAAAAGTATACCGTTGATTAAAGAATAATATCAGGCTTGTATGTGGTGAGGACTACTAAACAGGAAGGTTAAAAATATGAATGTAAACAGCGGAAGTTTGCTATCCGAATGTTGCTTGTGTTTCGATAGACGAATGAAAGAAAAAAATAACAATAATTAGGGTTTGACGGGTAGGGAAGGCGGCTTAACATAGCCACCTCAGTCTGAAGATCAAACATGCTCCGATAATAATGTAAACCCCGTAAGTATAACTTTATTATTGGCCACTATATATAATAGTGAAACCTTAATACCCAAAATGCCCAAAACTCACAAACCGGGTTTAGGCTTATTTAGCCTCTAATACATTGGACCATAGGAAATCACTTGGCCCAAAAGAATATTAAGTTTAACTTTGAGACTTATTTTCGGACCCTTGCAATATGGTTTTGCTAGATATTTTGAAATCTACAAATTTCAACTTGTAGCATTAAGGAGTTTTCTTAAATATTGTTGAATAGGAATCTGAAGTCTGAACCATATTCTATCACGTGCGATAGCATCAAGTTTGAAGTAGAACACTAGAACATGTCTAAAAGCATGCACAAATGCACAATTTTTAAGTATTATCCAACGAAAACTGTAAAATTAAGCGCAAATACATTTTAATGATAGTTGCCTTGCATACGCTAAACATGCACATTAAAAATGTAAAAAAGAACGACGCAGATGTATCTTTAACTCAAAAAGTGCATGGATAATTCATCGTCACTCCATCGCAATTCAAAACTCTAATCGCGAAGAGATATTGATATCTTTTGCGTATTTACAAACATATGGTCACATCTAAACCATGAAAAACGAACATACTAAAAGAGCAAATTATATGATTATGTTTTGAAAACCAAGTGTAGCTTCGAATCTTCAATGTTTTGGGGGTGGCTGAACAAATGGCTTCTTCTCTACGTCGACTCCGACCGACTTCAGCGACTCGGTATATGGCTTTGGGTGCCTGCCATAAAAAAAAAAAAAAAAAAAAAAAACAAAAAACAAAATCAGCATTGAAAAAAAAAAGAACCAAGTATCAATAAATACGTGTTTGAATCTTTCCATCCAAACTTAAAAGGAGTATTATTTGATAAGATATTTTGAGAAATTGCTGGCTTATTCCAGTTTCGAACATCATCCTTATCACCTTACTTTTGTAAGATTCTTTTTTGAAAGAGCTTAAGCTCGATCTTCCAAATAAGCTTATATATAATCCAAAACACCCCGTTAGTTGTAAACTAATCAAGATGCTGAATTGCTTATTCCAAACTGCTCACTTACGAAAGTATTAACAAACATAATAAACATCATTTACGTTTTCCTAAACAAGCAACATGGATGAGCAACTTTAAACTCATTCAAAAGTACTAATGTACTCATCAAAACATTAAGCTTAGTTCTAAACTTCTAATAACCAATATCAAACACCCTTCATTTATCTGGCTAGCTATGCTAAAAAAGAAGTCATAGACTCGAGTTTTTTCATTTTCTAGTGTTGTTAGTTATCAACGTCTTTTTTTGTTTCCTTCTCACCTGACTTATTCACGGGCTCGAATCCGTCGCCACCAGATTCAAACCGGGTAAAGCCCTTCCTTTTAAGGAAGTTGGCGTGGCCACTTTGAAGTTATCAAAGTCATATCAAATTATATAAATAGTGCAGTATATTTGTTGCATACTCTGCGTATGTATCTCCACGAATAGGATCAGCCATGATCTCTTGTCTGTCTGCGTCTTGCACATGTGCAATCTTCCTAAAGAACGACTTTTTGATGAACTCGTTAGAGGCTTCAGCCACCTCGTCTGGTTCTACGAGCTCAGGCAAAGTCTCTCTTTTCGACTTCTTTACGGATACATTTGGTGCTCTTTTTAGCTGATGCGTGGCAGTATACAATCCTATGCTAACCGACATGGCAATCAACCCAAGGGAGATGTACACAGGTACATATTCGCCTTTTAACCGCCTATACAATTATCACACATTTGAGCAACAAATTTGTTAGTACATCTTATAGTGGTATTTCATATAGAATGAAATAGTAAATGTACTCGTACTTAGGCACTAAATCTACGTTTAAACACTTTAATGTTTCCTTCTAGGCTAGGCTAAGAATATGTTTTTTATAAATCAAGTATCCAAACCATATGGTATAAAAGGTTTTGTGCTGATTTATTGAAAACCCGGTTCGCCCGCCCGGTAAACCGATCGAACCGGTGATTCGTTGACGATAACATGCCGTTGCTAGCCGGTTTTCTAGAGATTCAAACCCGTATTTAACCACCGGTTGAACCGGTGATTCGTTGACGATAACGGGCTGTTGCTAGCCGGTTTTCTAGAGATTCAAACCCGTATTTAACCACCGGTTGAACCGGTGACTCGGTGACGATAACGGGCTGTTGCTAGCCGGCTGTCTAGAGATTCAAAACCCGGGTTGAACCGCCGGGTTTTAGCAGACCCGGGTCGAACCGGCCGGGGTTTTTTAATTATTACTATTTTTGTATTCTTTTCGTTGGTGACAGAGTACGAGGAAGATTATAAATTAATAAAGCTGATAAATACAGTAGTTTAGTTTTCAAAAAAAGTTGAACCGATGACTTGAACAGGGTTTTAAAACATTGAGAAATATTAGCATAATAAGATTTTCATAACTAGCAAAATGAATAAAAAATATAAGTATGTTACGATTTTTATACTCGTACAACTGATGTAGAGTGTATTTCTACTATTTTACGCAATTTATCTAAAATGAAAGAAACATAATATTACTTTGGCTTAGGATCTTGGTGGGCATAACCATGATCAGCTGCAGGGGAGTAAGCTTTCATTTTAGGGGAGGTTGATGATGTTGCAAATGTTGTGGACCCTCTTGCTCTTATCATCATTGATTTCACCAAATTCTGCATTTAACAACAGTTGCAGAGCCAGAAAGTTAAAAGACATAAACTTACTGAATGGGGCTTGATAATTTTTAAAAACTATTCTAAAAACTGGTTTGTTAAGGTGACAAATTACAAAAATAGTCAGATATTTTGAAAATTTTAGACTTACAATTTTTATACATGAAAAATGCTTAAAATTTTCACTACGTTTTATTTATGCAATAAAAAAAATATACTTACAGTTGCTCTTAGTGCCATTGTAGTATAAAATTTGTAACTTTAGTTAATCTTGCGCAAATGAGAATTTGTTGATGGTGTGCTAGAAGGGTGTAGGTGTATATACTGGTGAAAATTGACACGCAGTTTCGAGAAGTGAGTATTAAGGACACGTGGCTAAGAGTTAATGATTTGGTGGACAAGTCTGGAAGAAACACGTAGGGCCTGTTTATTTTTATTTTTTTTGTTAGTGAAAGATACGTGGGTCCCATTATCTGTTAGAATTTATCTTCCTCTTAGACCGTCCGTAGTGGGCGTTGAAGCACCCATATTTTCGTTCAACAGCGCCCAACAGCGCCCCCTCCCCCAAAACGGAGGGGCGCTGTTGGCTAAAATTTTGCTTCCCTCGTGGTTCTGACAGCGCCCGAGTGTGTCTGTTTTGTGTTTTTTTTTTTTTTTTTGGAGTAGCAAGCAAGTAGCAGCAAGAAGAAAGCAAGCAGCAGCAAGAAGAAAGACAAGAATGGAGTAGCAAGCAAACAGCAGCAAGAAGAAACAAGAATGGAGTAGTTAAAGGTTTTTTTTTTGTGGTTGTGTGAGTGTTCATAGAAGTGAGAGAGAGACAGATAGAGTCAAGAAGAAACAAGAAGTTGTTGAGTTGTGTTTTTTTATTCGTGGCTACTTTTCTCGGTAAACCTTTTTATTAGTAGTTAAAGGTTTTTTTTATAATTATGTAGTAATATTTTAGGGTTTATTTTAATGAAATGAAAAAATTATTTAGTAATATTTAGTTTTATTTATTAGTTTTTAGTGATTAAAAAAAAAAAAAAGAATAAAAAAGGACTGACACGTGTCAAACAACCCCCACTCTCCACTACACCACTTTTTCAACAGCGCCCCATAATACCCCCACATGCCACGTGGCGAACAACCCCCCACTCTCCCCACCACCCCACTACACATGGTCTTATACTAACAAGTTTGTAGTCTAGTGGTCGAAACTTAGTTAGTTAATCGAGTTACGGGTGAGAGTAGTACCGGGTGGGTGACCTTCTAGAAAATCTCGATTTGTGGACCATAAGCTCTGTTGGTATTAGGCAATGAAGAGGAGAGTCTGTAAGCGAATGTTGCGCATGTTCAAATCCGAGCCGCCTCCGGTTTTCATCCGGCCGTTACTCCAGCGAGGAAATTGTGTGGAGGCGGTACGGTTTGCGGGCGGATGCCGTTTGTAGTCCCCACTACGCCCAGCATGGATCCGATTCAGACAACATAGTCTGAGCATGTGGTGGATGAAGGTCTACCAAAGTGACAGGTTGTGACTCCAACCAAAAAATGATAGTCACCTTATATGTATATATATATATATATATATATATATATATATATATATATATATATATATATATATAATATATATATATATATATATATATATATATATATATATATATATATATATAGTGAGACTTTCTTGCGAGAACCATTTTATCTGCGAGAACTGAGAGAACCACCAAAAACATACATGCACGCCTTCAATAATTGTATTTTTGCACATATGTTCTAAAAACAACATATATGTTTTTAAAAAAACATAGTTGTTCTAAAGAATTTGATAAGAAATTGGAAATACAACATTTTTCTTTGAAGGTGTGCATGTATGTTCTTATAAGGCGTGCAACGACAATATTGCGGCCTTGTGTAAGGTTTTTGTGAAAAAAGATGATGAGTTCATGATGATATTGAAGAACATAGGTGGATACTTACGATTATTGATGATTTGCATGCATTTTTATTTTATTTTAAAAGGCGTGCATGTATGTTTTTTGTGGTTCTCTCAGTTCTCGCAGATAAAATGGTTCTCGTAAGAAAGTCCCCTATATATATATATATATATATATATATATATATATATATATATATATATAAAAAAAAACATATCTTCCTCTTAGGCTATGTGTAATGGTAAAGCCCCAGCATGGGGCATTTTCTGACACGTGGCAACCCAGTCAGCAAAAAGGTTTGAGAACTTTAGGTGTGTAATGGTGGGTGGGGCGTTTCGCGACACGTGTCACTTTTTTTTTTATTCAACCAAACAATACATTTTTATTTAAAACAATATAATTTAAAACTAAAACACATTTTCATTAAAATAAAATAGAAACATTACATGATTCTAAAAAAAAAAAATGGACCCCACTTTTGAAAAGCAAAAGAATAATAGTTGGGTCACGCCCCATTACACATAGCCTTATATTACAGACGAAATAAGAGAATAATGGACCCCACTTTTGAAAAGTAATAATATTAAATAAATTAATGGGCCCAATCTCTTAGCTAACAAGAAGAAAAAAAAAAAAAAAAAAAAAACACACACACACCCATTGACTGTGCATGGATACTTGAACCAACTCTGACTCTCGCCAATGAAATCAAAGGCGAAATTATTAAAGGCTAAATAAGCCCAAACCCGGTTTGTGGATTTTGGGTATTAGTGTATTATTGTATTAGTGTTATTAGTGTATTATTGACCACTATATATAATAGTGAAACCCTAATACCCAAAACCCACAAACCGGGTTTGAGCTTATTTAGCCTCTAATAGAAATCAGATAATAGAAAAAGTTGTTGATTCACTTTTGGTGTCCAAAATTTTATTGAATTAGGAAATAAAAAAGATAAATTTAATTTAGATGGTATATAACTATATATGCTTGAACCAACATGTCTTTTGTATTCAAAAGTGTACATGCAATTTAAAAACAGAGGTCACGGGTTTAAATTATGAGTTAATTTTCTTCATTCATGATATTACGTGATTTACTTTTATCATGTTTGTTATGAGATCGGTCAATGAAAACCGTCATAAGATCGGTTATCTTTTTTTTAGAGTAAACTGCAAAAAAATGTCTATGTGGTTTGCTGATTTTGCACGTTATGTCATTACTGTCCTATTTTTGCAAATTATGCCACTACTATTTACTTTTTGCTGCAAATTATGTCCTTCGACCTAACGACCGTTATTTTTTTTCCGTTAGTTACCGTCCTACGCCCTGCAAAATGCGAAATAACTATTTTACCCTCGTCTTCTTCCCCACTTTTATTTTCTTTTGAATCTACACCACCACAACCCTTTACCACCACCACACAACCACCACCATCAAATCCCCCTTTTTTTTTTTTTTCTTTTGTTTCTATATATATATATATATATATATATATATATATATATATATATATATATAGGGTAAGGTTCTTGAGAAAAGTACAATTCGCTAGAAAAGTGAGAAAAAAAGTTATAGGGTAGATTACGAATACAGTTGAAAGTTCAGGGTAGAAAATGAAAAAAAAAACACAAAAAAAAGAAGGAACCGTCATTTTAATATTGATACAACCACACAGTCTGTATTCAACAAACACACACCGATTCAAACACACTCACCATCACCACCACCACCACCACCACCATCGCCGCCGTCACCGTCACACCACCATCGGCCAAAAAAACACATAATCCGATCAAAAAACACACATAAACCGATCGAAAACACATACTCCGATTAAGAAACCCTAAAAAGCTATCAATATCAAATAAAAACCAGATTAAAAAATCGTGGATGCACTAATTTGATTTCGATCTTCCGAAAAATGACAATTGAAGTTTAGGAATCGTAATTGAACCAAATCCGATCATCAGAAATAAAACAACAGTAAGTGTTTACAGGTTTTTTAATTTTTATGTTATTTTAGTGCATCTTTGTGTAAATTACAAAATAATTGTTTTATTGTTGAATGAAATGATATATTAAGGCATGTGTATGTATAAAGTTACAATTTAGTGCATCTCTCTTAATAATATGTTACAACAATTGTTTGTCTGAAATAAGTACACCACGATTCATGTTATTGCATCTGTTAGTATGATTAGAGAATCATATTGTAAGTTAGGGAATGTATTTGTTTGATTAGCGCATCTAAAATAAGCGTTAGCGCATATGTTAGTATGATTAGGGCTTCACGCGACTTGTTACAACATTTGTACATATTAGTGCATCTGTTATAAGTTTAATGCATCTGTTATTAGTGCATCCATTTGCACGCCCTTGATTCAGTAGAGTGTACCATCTAGTCATGCTATATTGCTATGTAATTAAATCAAGAATTGTTGATTCCTACCTGAGTAGTTGTGTGCAAAATTTAGTTCACTTGCTTATTTCATTTTTGTTTGTTCTAGTGTAGTTTTAGGAGTGGGATTCACCTCCAGTAATTGGTTACCGAGTTGGTTTCACCACTGAGTTTTTGAGGTTAGATTGTTGTTTGGAGATGTTAGTGGACGGAGTTTCTAACATAGCGTTGGGCGGAGTTTCTAAGTGTCACTTTTACTGCAGAAAGTTTGCGTGTCGAGTTTGGATGAGTCAAAATTTTTAAATCTGATTTTAGGCTTGAGAATATGATAGAGGTCGCCCCTAGCTTCGAAACGGTAGGTTGCACGTCCCGTAACTCTTAAAAACGAACGTTTGGCGGCCATTTGAAATTTTGGAAAACCACAAAAGTTCCAATCAGCTCTCGTTGAATCTTTAGCTTACTGCAGAAACGAAAAATGTATTTTCGTCATTTTCTGTCGAGATTCGGGTCTCGGCTAAAACTAAAAAGTTGTTTGAAATGTCGTTTTGCATTGAAATGGTTTATAGTTCGAGTCATGAAAATATCATCTATCGGGCCGTTTCGGACGGGTCAGATTTAGAAAATATGTTACAAGAGTCAATATCGGCGAAATTCTTTTAATAGTCAATTAGTGTTTTCCTCCCCAACCCTTACGTGAATTCCTTTTTGAGCCATTGGTTAACTTGTAGTATTACATTTTTGCTTGATCCTAACTGTATACTCATAGAGATAGTATCTGAAACAGAAAACTAGACCCATTAAACAACCATGATGCTTTTATTAAAACAATTCTGAACTGAAAAACGTGCTTCAGTATTTCAATCTTAAAAATAAACTCGAAGTCTATATGGTATCTTTTGTTAAGTAATTTCTTCTTTTATGAACTGACGGTAAGGCTTTAAACTTCACTGCAGATTTATGCATATGTTAATATATTAGTGCATCTGTTAATATATTAGTGCATCTATTAATATATATTAGTGCATCTGTTAAAAAGATTAGTGCATCTGTCAAGTGTGGAACGATAGCTTTCAAAATGATGCAATGTTTTGCTCAGTTGCCATTGGTTCATATTGCGATTAGGAAACATAACTGCTTTATCTCGCTGCGAAAAAGTATCTATTTTATTATGCTATATTGGGAATTAATGTGATTTCTACACATGCTTCTGTAGAAATGATGAAAGGGTCTGCTACAAATCTTGCTCCTTGGCTCATCACTGTTGCAGCTAGTTCAACAGATAGAGAGTTTACTTCTAAACTTGTTATGGGAAATGGTGTTCACTTAAAGGTACCTGATGATCATTATATTTCTAACCCTCACCACTTATAAACTGTGAATTAAATAATCAGTTCTGTATAGTCAGTTTCATACCAGTTTCAACAAAATTGATCATTTTAGGAGAAAATTAGAAGTACTTATCTACCCCATCTTTTTACTAAATTTATACACGTTCGAATAAAGAAAATTGTTGAAAACTTAAATGATAATGTTGAAATAGGTGATTGAATAAACTGTCATGTTTGATAATCATTGTGGGTCATTGTATTTCCACTGCACATGCTCTATACAGAGTTACTTGTTTCAATGCTAGTATTTCATTTGTATGTTGTCGGGGACATTTATCATAGTATTGGCCACAGTTATTGTTTTTTATTTAGTGAGTCAAATGGCCAAAGTTCATAGTTTATATAATAGCTCATATCTATCAGTATTGGCCACAGTTATTGTTTGTTATTCAACACTTTAAATACTCAAAAAGTTCAAGAATAAGAAGGAAAAAGATGATTGTGGTCGACTCAACCTGAAGTACTTTAGTGCATCCGTTTGAAGTACTCTAGTGCATCCGTTTGAGGCACTTTAGTGCATCCGTTTGAGGTACTTTAGTGCATCCATTTGTATCACAAGGTTATAATCAGTATTAGCATGTAAAGTTGATATTGTTTGGTCATCAGGTGACATGGTGGAGGCTCTTGCAATTAAAACTCTGTTTTCTGATCATGCTACATCTGGTGCCTTGGCTTTTTCATCCACAAAGGTAAAGTCGTTAAGATCTTTCAAACAAGAAGTCCTTTTTTTCATACTTCAAGGAAAGATAATGTAATTAGATCAGAAAATCGATTTTTGATTTATCGTTTTTCATGTTCTAACGTTTATATTGAAACTCTTGTTAACCATTTAGGGTGCTATCGGGCATCTTCTTGGGGCCGCTGGAGCTGTTGAGGCAATATTCACAGTTCTTGCCATACGTAATGTAAGTACAAAATCTTGAAACTATGTCATGTTTGCCGACTTTTGTTTGTAGTTAACTGCAGAAAAAAAGTAGCCAACTTTGGTCAACTTCTCTGTTTTGGGTAACCATGTTTATTGTAAACTATGAAAAACCAATAAACTTCTAAATGGTTTTAACTACCTCAACATCGGCTTCAGTGTGTTAGTTCGATGGGTTAACAGTATAGGATTACCTTGAACTTTTTTTATTTTTAAAGTAGATAGACTCAAATCAGTCTATTTGAAACTTTGTTGATTATTCTTTTCTTGTATAAAAAAAAGTTGGTTATCTAAAATACAAATTGGACTAAACTTGGTTAACTCTTGTATAATTACGAGGTTTGTGTGCTTTATTGGTACAGGGAATCGCTCCCTTGTCGCTCAATCTGAGTAACCCTGATCCCATTTTTGAAAAAGTGTTCATGCCTTTGGTTGCTTCAAAGGAGATGCAAATCAAAGCAGCGTTATCAAATGCTTTCGGGTTTGGAGGAACAAATGCTACACTTTTGTTTGCAACCCTTTAGACCAAGGTTTGTAGTCAGAAATTGTAACACCCCGAAAATCGGGTCCAGCGGAAGCATACATGTCGCTTGGGTGCAACATAATTGGTATCACAACACAAGGTACAAAGAACGGTTTTACCTTAACCATTTAGAATAAAATTTATTATCAAAACATTTAGTTTACATCAGTTGAAAATAGTGCGGAAGTAAGGCCCAAAATGATTAAAACGGTCCCAAATATAAACATCAGAGTCGTCTATGACCATGCCCCTTGCAAAGCGCCTCCAGAGATAAGCTATAACCTTAAACCTGAAAATACATGCTAAAAGGGTCAGCTTACGCTGGTGAGTTCATAAGTTTGTTAAATAAATCACGAAGCTGTGAATAATATAATGTAGGACAATAGCGAGCATGATATGAACATGTACACACTTAATGAAACCACAAGCTTGCAACAACTAAACCTCATGATTGAATCACACATAAAAGATTCACGTACACTGGGTGCTACTTCCCAAAAGTTATACTGGGTGCCACTTCCCAAAAGTTATACTGGGTGCCACTTCCCAAAACTTGCGCGGAGAGTATTCACCCTTTCACGGGGGTGTGAGTGTCAACCCAAATAGTACCGGGTGCTACTTCCCAAATGGTACTACCAATACAATCCTAACCTCGTGCAACCTCATAGTAACAATCACACAAATTGAATTCACACAATACAAACCACACAATAAGAATCCACATAAAGATAATCACACAGATTGAGTCCACACAATATAGTCACACAACAAGGGTTCACCTCCTAGTAATATAAAATCATCATCCAAAGCATTAAGCTACGTAACAACTTGGATTTAACTTAATTTCACAACTCATCAAACAAGAACTGTCATGAAATTAAATTAAGAGTTGTTACAAAGAATTAATGTTTTTGATGATAAACATATATCAGAGGAAAGTGAAGTCAAACACACATACTGAAAACGAACGCACATATAGTAACCAAACGCATATTGTAATCAACCGCACATATTGTCCAAAATCACAAAACTAGTAGATCACAGCATTGAAAACATTCAAAAGCATTGAGTTTGTTTTAAAAAAAACGAGCATGTATTTTCCCCCAAAATAGTTATAAAATCGGTAAAAGTAGGGGTCATGAACTCACCTTAGCCACAGCAATGCAAGATCACAACTGACACAACTGGCATAGAGCATATCACAACGGTCTCAAAATATACGGCACGAGGGTACACGGAGGTACAAGCACGACAGTACACAACGGTCTAAGATCGGCACAACCTAATACGTATACGGTTATCTCAAAACATGTCTCGCAAAATAATAAAGTCTATAAAAGACAGCGTGTCATAGTTTTCGTGGATTTCTAAGTTTTCAAAACTTATCAAAAGTTTAGTTTCACGTTTCGTGTGGTGTGGTAAGAAGACATAGACTCTACAGACAACTCACGCCAAAGAGAAAAGACATCGACATAGTCGAGAGAATATTGACGAGAACTCAAACCAAGGAAGACAACTCTAGAAGTGTACGACAAACAAACACCTCAAATCAAATAAATCATTTTGCACGTTTCGACATTTACCCCGTTATCCCTAATTAATTTGTATAAAACATGAACGTTTTATAATAAAATAAGTTTAACTAATAAAACTAGTTTTTCTCGATTCGTCGAGACTTGGATTAATCAAAACTGAAATTACAATATTTAACAAGTTTATGTCTCGTTATTATTCTCGTAATATTAGTTTTGGTTTTATTGAAGATTTTGTGTCCGTTTCGTGTTTAATATATTAAGTTCACTTTGAAGTTAATATATTATACCGTCTCGAGTCAAAATGTTCAATAAGTCCGCCATCTAATATCGTAAGTCCGATAACGATTCACAATTGTCCAAACGTCCAAGTACAATAATCAAAATCCGTATTGAATTCAAAACCAATTCACAATTTCCCAATATAATCCGAAACGTATCAATATCACCAGTGTTCAATCCCGAATATGTTAAACTTTATTCAAAAGCAACAATACTATTTTTAACCACAAGATCCATTTAAATTTAGATGGGCTTCGGCCCATTTTGATATCAAACGCACCCTAGTCCATGGGCTGTTAAACCCAAGTTGACTCCAACCCAATACAACCACATTCACAACACAAACCCAATGATACAATCACAGGCATAAACCACACCCTTGTGAGTTTCTTGGCTGCTGTTAAACTACCCATGACAAAACACTCAATATGGTTTTACCACTTCTGTAACACAACCGAACCAAACAGACCCTTAAGCTAACAAAAATTCCCACATGGTCCTAGAACTAGCGACTTATAACAACAACAACAACAACCATAATGCAACAATCAACCTCCCTAGCCGCGACCAAAAAAATAAACAAGCGCAATAAAATTTTTTATTATGCCGAGACCAAGAACAGTCAAACAAACCCCATTTTTACTCGAATCTTACCACACGAAACAATTATCTCAAAGTTTAATCCGGTTTTTAACTCACGAATTTATAATCTCATTTCATTTAAGGTTTTAAATCCACGACAAACATGAACACATAAATCGGTATATAAAAAAAAATAATAATAATAATAATAATAATATCAACGGGTTCTCTCGGTTTACCATGTCGAGAAATAACAAGAGCGAGAGGGGAGGGAAAAGAACGGCGGCAGTGGTGGTATCTCGAACCCAAGCGAACCAAACTAACACCAAAAAATATCTACCATCGATCTTGTGTTGTCGGAAAAATCATTAGTTACCTAAAGAAAAAGAATGGATGGGGTGGGTTTTGAGGCGCGTGAATTATATGGAAATGATGAGAAAGATGAGGAGATTAAAGTGGTGGTGGCGGTGTACTTGTGTGGCCGGCGGTGGCGGCTCAACTGGCCGGAATAGTGGCCGGATATTTGAGGAAGAAGAGAGGTGGTGATGTGGGGCGGCTGGGAAGATGAAGGAAATGAAATATACCCTAAAATTTATTATGACAAGGTTTATATAGTGGTTGGTTAGGTTAAAATATTCCAGGGACCAAAGGGTAAATAACAAAAGTTTAGGGTGGGAGGTATAAAAGTTACTGCAGGGACCATAGTTGTAATTTTTGGTTAACTTTCATGAATCAAAACTCGGGGCTCGTTTAAGATAGTAAACGATCGATTCAACACACGGGAATTTCACCACTGCGCTCAGAATAATTATTCCAATAAAAACGACTATTCATACGCCTCATTTCTCACGAATAATAAAATAATCAAATAATTCCGTCGGTTGTGCCAGTACGCGTTGTGTACGAATTTCACGTTTCGCGAGATAAATTTCACGTTTTAAAATCAAATAAGTTCAGAAAGGATCCGTTTATGAGAAACAGGGAAAGTCTCGAATAAAAATATATTCGGAAAATTACGGGTGGTTACAGTCTCACCTCCTTAACGGAATCGCGACCTCGCGATTCAATTCAAGTTACTCGTTACGGTTGAAAAGGGATGAGTATATACATGCGAGGATTCATCCTCACGTTCCCGCGAGAATTCAGGACTTTTTCGCGAGCTTCGAAGAGCTTTGTTGTTAGGGATGCGACTTTACTAAAGTCGTTCGAATTCACGGTTCATGATTTCGTTAGGTTTCCCAACTTATAGGATAATAGGAAAAACAATTTCATCATTTGTAAAATTGTAGCAAGGTCAAAATTTTGGATTTTTAGTTTGATTCATAACATCGTAACAGGAAAACAGTTCGTCATTTATAAAATGGTAGTAAGATCAAAATTTTGATTTTCGTGAAATAGTAGTAAAACATTTTGTAGGATGACCGCAAATGGTCGGTAGAAAAATCAAAGGCAGTTTGTAAATTAATGGCAACACAGTTTATTATCCTATAAGGGGTTAGCAAAAATAGCTGGTGTTTCCCGAGGGACGAGAGAAAAATTCGGTGATTGTCCCAAGGAACGCGGTTCAGGTTACTCCTTAGGGTCTTAAAATTTCTGTTGGGCGTTGAATCTCTGCCAAATAGAGAGTTTAGCGAGTTCAAGGTAAAATTCTGAGGAAAGATGTTGATTGCCACAAGCAATCAGTTGATTGAATCAGTAATGTACAAGGTACTCAAAACGGAAGGGACAACATTGATTGAACAGTTTCGATTAAACAATCCCGATCGGAAAGATGAACATCATCGATTGAGCACAAGGCTTAGAGTAGAGGTGACTGTAACAAGGCCACAACAAAACGAGGCCGAATAATAAATCCAAATTCAGGATGACGTCCAAAATCATAAAATCAAACAACTCGGACTAAATCATAATCAAAACCAATCCAAACATAGTCGATATCGAATCTAAACGTTCTAGTAAGCTCGGGCGGCTTATAACGCTCTCGAGGAGTTACAACTAAGTAGCTCGAATTCAAACGGTGCCAATCGGATCTAACTCGACCCGATGTAAGATACGGCCAGACGGCGGCAAAGAGGATTTCCATATAATGGAGACGTATAGCGGTGCCAGAAGTATTACGGTTCATACGATGTTGTGATGCCAGTGTGTAGTGTGTGTGGAAGTAAAATTCCAATGTCGGTGTACGCACGCAAAATTGTACGATTCCAAAAATCAATGACCAACCCGAACATAATTCCATTATAACTACTCTCAGTATTACAAAATTCATCTCTGAGTCGGACATAGGTGATCAGGCTATGTCCCACTGTCCCTGGTTGAATATAGGTGATCAGTCTATATTCACCCGAGGTTCAATGAATTTTGAAATACTCAGCCTAGTTATACTAGTAGTATGTCTGTTACATCAAAAATCATTCCCAAAACCACGACAAGTATACAAACTCGACATTCAGTAGTGAGATTACGCAAGAAAATAACGTAACTCAGTGATAGGTTCGGTGCGAGTATAAGCATATGGATATGCTTATAATGAACAGTTAAAACGAGTGGATATAAAATATCTAAGAGTCAGGCACGCATCTCAACAAATATATAACCAAGCATCTCATCAAATAACTCGTCAAGTATATCATGAACATCTCATCTAATATATCATCAATTATCTCGTCATATCAATTAAATCCTCAAATAAAATCGTACGTGAGGCATCGGCTTGGCAGGCAGGCACGTGTCGGTCATAGGGTTAAGTTTTTATAAAAGTGGTTATAGTCCAGGTTTTTGAAAATAAACCCAGTTCTCTATAACCTAGGCTCTGATACCAATCTGTAACACCCCGAAAATCGGGTCCAGCGGAAGCATACATGTCGCTTGGGTGCAACATAATTGGTATCACAACACAAGGTACAAAGAACGGTTTTACCTTAACCATTTAGAATAAAATTTATTATCAAAACATTTAGTTTACATCAGTTGAAAATAGTGCGGAAGTAAGGCCCAAAATGATTAAAACGGTCCCAAATATAAACATCAGAGTCGTCTATGACCATGCCCCTTGCAAAGCGCCTCCAGAGATAAGCTATAACCTTAAACCTGAAAATACATGCTAAAAGGGTCAGCTTACGCTGGTGAGTTCATAAGTTTGTTAAATAAATCACGAAGCTGTGAATAATATAATGTAGGACAATAGCGAGCATGATATGAACATGTACACACTTAATGAAACCACAAGCTTGCAACAACTAAACCTCATGATTGAATCACACATAAAAGATTCACGTACACTGGGTGCTACTTCCCAAAAGTTATACTGGGTGCCACTTCCCAAAAGTTATACTGGGTGCCACTTCCCAAAACTTGCGCGGAGAGTATTCACCCTTTCACGGGGGTGTGAGTGTCAACCCAAATAGTACCGGGTGCTACTTCCCAAATGGTACTACCAATACAATCCTAACCTCGTGCAACCTCATAGTAACAATCACACAAATTGAATTCACACAATACAAACCACACAATAAGAATCCACATAAAGATAATCACACAGATTGAGTCCACACAATATAGTCACACAACAAGGGTTCACCTCCTAGTAATATAAAATCATCATCCAAAGCATTAAGCTACGTAACAACTTGGATTTAACTTAATTTCACAACTCATCAAACAAGAACTGTCATGAAATTAAATTAAGAGTTGTTACAAAGAATTAATGTTTTTGATGATAAACATATATCAGAGGAAAGTGAAGTCAAACACACATACTGAAAACGAACGCACATATAGTAACCAAACGCATATTGTAATCAACCGCACATATTGTCCAAAATCACAAAACTAGTAGATCACAGCATTGAAAACATTCAAAAGCATTGAGTTTGTTTTAAAAAAAACGAGCATGTATTTTCCCCCAAAATAGTTATAAAATCGGTAAAAGTAGGGGTCATGAACTCACCTTAGCCACAGCAATGCAAGATCACAACTGACACAACTGGCATAGAGCATATCACAACGGTCTCAAAATATACGGCACGAGGGTACACGGAGGTACAAGCACGACAGTACACAACGGTCTAAGATCGGCACAACCTAATACGTATACGGTTATCTCAAAACATGTCTCGCAAAATAATAAAGTCTATAAAAGACAGCGTGTCATAGTTTTCGTGGATTTCTCAGTTTTCAAAACTTATCAAAAGTTTAGTTTCACGTTTCGTGTGGTGTGGTAAGAAGACATAGACTCTACAGACAACTCACGCCAAAGAGAAGAGACATCGACATAGTCGAGAGAATATTGACGAGAACTCAAACCAAGGAAGACAACTCTAGAAGTGTACGACAAACAAACACCTCAAATCAAATAAATCATTTTGCACGTTTCGACATTTACCCCGTTATCCCTAATTAATTTGTATAAAACATGAACGTTTTATAATAAAATAAGTTTAACTAATAAAACTAGTTTTTCTCGATTCGTCGAGACTTGGATTAATCAAAACTGAAATTACAATATTTAACAAGTTTATGTCTCGTTATTATTCTCGTAATATTAGTTTTGGTTTTATTGAAGATTTTGTGTCCGTTTCGTGTTTAATATATTAAGTTCACTTTGAAGTTAATATATTATACCGTCTCGAGTCAAAATGTTCAATAAGTCCGCCATCTAATATCGTAAGTCCGATAACGATTCACAATTGTCCAAACGTCCAAGTACAATAATCAAAATCCGTATTGAATTCAAAACCAATTCACAATTTCCCAATATAATCCGAAACGTATCAATATCACCAGTGTTCAATCCCGAATATGTTAAACTTTATTCAAAAGCAACAATACTATTTTTAACCACAAGATCCATTTAAATTTAGATGGGCTTCGGCCCATTTTGATATCAAACGCACCCTAGTCCATGGGCTGTTAAACCCAAGTTGACTCCAACCCAATACAACCACATTCACAACACAAACCCAATGATACAATCACAGGCATAAACCACACCCTTGTGAGTTTCTTGGCTGCTGTTAAACTACCCATGACAAAACACTCAATATGGTTTTACCACTTCTGTAACACAACCGAACCAAACAGACCCTTAAGCTAACAAAAATTCCCACATGGTCCTAGAACTAGCGACTTATAACAACAACAACAACAACCATAATGCAACAATCAACCTCCCTAGCCGCGACCAAAAAAATAAACAAGCGCAATAAAATTTTATTATGCCGAGACCAAGAACAGTCAAACAAACCCCATTTTTACTCGAATCTTACCACACGAAACAATTATCTCAAAGTTTAATCCGGTTTTTAACTCACGAATTTATAATCTCATTTCATTTAAGGTTTTAAATCCACGACAAACATGAACACATAAATCGGTATATAAAAAAAAAAATAATAATAATAATAATAATAATATCAACGGGTTCTCTCGGTTTACCATGTCGAGAAATAACAAGAGCGAGAGGGGAGGGAAAAGAACGGCGGCAGTGGTGGTATCTCGAACCCAAGCGAACCAAACTAACACCAAAAAATATCTACCATCGATCTTGTGTTGTCGGAAAAATCATTAGTTACCTAAAGAAAAAGAATGGATGGGGTGGGTTTTGAGGCGCGTGAATTATATGGAAATGATGAGAAAGATGAGGAGATTAAAGTGGTGGTGGCGGTGTACTTGTGTGGCCGGCGGTGGCGGCTCAACTGGCCGGAATAGTGGCCGGATATTTGAGGAAGAAGAGAGGTGGTGATGTGGGGCGGCTGGGAAGATGAAGGAAATGAAATATACCCTAAAATTTATTATGACAAGGTTTATATAGTGGTTGGTTAGGTTAAAATATTCCAGGGACCAAAGGGTAAATAACAAAAGTTTAGGGTGGGAGGTATAAAAGTTACTGCAGGGACCATAGTTGTAATTTTTGGTTAACTTTCATGAATCAAAACTCGGGGCTCGTTTAAGATAGTAAACGATCGATTCAACACACGGGAATTTCACCACTGCGCTCAGAATAATTATTCCAATAAAAACGACTATTCATACGCCTCATTTCTCACGAATAATAAAATAATCAAATAATTCCGTCGGTTGTGCCAGTACGCGTTGTGTACGAATTTCACGTTTCGCGAGATAAATTTCACGTTTTAAAATCAAATAAGTTCAGAAAGGATCCGTTTATGAGAAACAGGGAAAGTCTCGAATAAAAATATATTCGGAAAATTACGGGTGGTTACAGAAATCTTGTTCAATTAGTAAAGCAAGTTTAAGTTTATCGTGATCAATTTTGACTAGTAAACCTTCTTTGTTGAAATTTTGATTCTTTAAAGATGTTTTCTTGGCGGTTCCGAGTAGATCTAATTTCTTTATTACTTGAATTCAAAAATTCTACATATATGCACAAGAACTTTGTGTAACGCCCCTTGCCCGGTTTGACCAAAATTTTGAACTTTGAACGCGGAAACGATTGACTACCTTTAACTCATGAATATTCTTCATGAAATGAGCATGACATATATGACTTTCAACATTTCAAACACACTTGCAAGAACGCTTACCCAAAGACCCTTCAAAACCTTTCACACAACCTTTATAAGACAAACAGACAAGCCTTCTGAGACCAAGATACGCCGCATCCATTTTTAGGGATACGTCGCATCACTGTCTGAGAGACAATGCGCCGTAACAATAATAAGTGATACGCCGTATTGTCCTAGATTCAGATACGCCGCATCTATTGAATTAGATACGCCGCATCAACCCACTGAGACTGAAATTACAAGAAAATGGTTACGTTGCGCCGCTTCTCTACAGGAGATGCGCCGCATCACTTAATACGCCGTATCTCAGAGTAGATGCGCCGCATCTACCCTGCACCACAGAATTCTGGACAGACCCTACTGTCTCAAAAATGCAATGTCAACAGCCCCGGCTGGAAACCCGACCTCCCGGACTCGAAACTTAACGAAACTTTCCAGAAACCTTAGTATGTCCGTAAGTTTAATTTCATCCAAAAACATTACCCGTTCGACCACTCGGAATAGTACTTCCAAATTCAACGGGAAATGCACCATTTCCCACCATGACCCATTACACTACAAAACCCTTTATACCACTACCAATTAACAAATAACTTGACCATAACCATTATATTAACATATCAAAGACGTTCCATGCATACATGACCCGTTAACTTTCCAAAATGGGTAGAATCATGTTTGTACCAAACGCCCCTTAATGAGTACTTAAACTAGCAATATGCACAATAGAAACTTCATGACTTACACACTTAATTGACCCATAATTTAGACATCATGACAAGACCGGAAAACTAACAAAATGACCATATAAAAGAAGTGTACCCACGACACCAAAAGAACACTTGGGGCTTCCAACTTCAATACGCTTGGTCCAAAAGAGATCCGATCTTCTAAGCTAGCTCCTATAGACCTTCCTACTTACTCCCAAGCTACCACTACGCCAAATCCTTACCTTTACTCCCACCGCTAGAACCTACAAAGATAACATTAGCTTCAAACGTAAGCGAAAACGCTTAGTAAGTATACAAGATATAATCAAAATCACATTTACTCAAGATTAGTGATTTCCACTAATCATAACATTTACAAGGAGCATTAAATGGGGTGATTACTTACCTTGCTAAAGCAAGTAACATTTATATATAACATTTTCATGTATAGCATTGGATCCAAGCTAACATATCATTACAAGCTCCATAAAACATCACATTAACATAATCATAACATTAATAACATAACATTACAAAGATTATACTCATATACTTACCTCAACTCCTACTAGCCTTCTACTTGACTTTGAATGGGCTTCTATAATTACTCCCTATCACAAGATTAACTACAATTAGCAACTATCTAACTAAGGAGATCATCATTTCACCACTTTTTCCATAATCATCAAAACCCACCATATGAACCCTAATTTTTCAATTGGGAAAGTACTTACTTTGTAAAGAACACAATTAAAGTTTCCTTAAAACTTCTTGATGACTAAAATGGCTAGAATGATAACTTCAAGTGTTCCCTCCTTTTTCTTGCTAAATGTCGACACACCTAGAATGAGCTCAAGATTTCCAGATTTTTCCTAACTAGTTATTTAATAGGGAGCTAGTTGCATCTTTGGCCTCTTGGCAATAATAGCCCTTTTAGTTTCATACTTCTTATTTAACCACACCCTAAGTTATAAAATATCCCTAACACATTTATATCACATAATACTTATATTAATGGTACCTTGTCGGGGTACGGGTGTAACAATTCTCCCCTCCTTAAAATGAGAGTTCGTCCCCGAACTCTACTCTTGGAATAAATGGGGATACTTGTCCCTCATTTTTGCTTCCGTCTCCCACCTAATGCTTGTACCCTTACGATGTCTCCATTGCACTTTTACCAACGGGATCTCCTTATTCCTCAGTTGCCTCACTTTTCTTCCTAGTATAGCTTCCGGTTCATCCTCTTGCGAAAGCAACTCCGGATCAATTTCAATGTCATCTAAGGTGACAATACTCGCTTCGTCCGCCAAACATTTTCTCAAGTATGACACGTGAAAGGTATTGTGAATACCCTTCATCTCTTCGGGTAATTCCAACACATAGCTACTTCGCCCACTCGCTTCAAGATTTTGAAAGGTCCTATAAACCGAGGACTAAGTTTCCCTTTGTTTCTGAACCTAAAAACGCCTTTCCACGGGGAAACCTTTAACATAACCAAATCACCCACCTCAAATTCGATTGGTTTTCTTCGGTTATCGGCATAGCTTTTCCATCTATCTTGTGCCGCCTTAAGTCTTGTACGAATCGCCTCTATCTTTTCCGTTGTAGCCAATACTACATCCGTGCTCGCCAATTCCCTCCTTCCGACCTCTTCCCAACACACGGGTGTCCTACACCTCCTACCATAAAGCATTTCATAGGGCGGCATATCAATGCTTGCATGGTAACTATTATTATAGGCAAATTCGACTAACGGTAAATGATCGTCCCAATTTCCTCCAAAATCGATTACGCAAGCTCGTAACATATCCTCCAAAGTTTGAATCGTCCTCTCACTTTGCCCATCGGTTTGAGGATGAAAGGCCGTACTCATATGAAGTCTCGTACCCAATTCTTCTTGAAAATCTTGCCAAAAACTTGAGGTGAAACGCCCGTCTCTATCGGAGACTATAGAAATAGGTACTCCATGACGTGCGATTATCTCGTTAACATAAATCTTTGCTAGCTTATGAACGGGCATATTTTCTCGGATTGGAATAAAATGGGCACTCTTGGTTAGGCGATCTACTATGACCCAAATCGTATCATTCTTCTTTTTCGTCCTTGGCAATTTCGTAATGAAATCCATCGTGATCTTTTCCCACTTCCAAACCGGAATATCCAAAGGTTGAACTTTTCCATACGGTTTTTGATGCTCGGCTTTAACCTTTAAACAAGTCAAACACTTCTCAACGTACTTTACACAATCTCTTTTCATACCCGGCCACCAATAGTTCTTCTTCAAATCACGGTACATCTTTGTAGCCCCCGGATGAATAGAATATTTTGACTTGTGCGCTTCCTCTAGAATCAACTCTTTGATGTTGCTACGAAAAGGGATATAAACCCTTCCATACCGAGTTTTAATTCCTCGACTATCTTCTTCGAGATGCGAAATGTAGGAAGTGATACGCTCACCTTCCCTATTTTCTTCTTTCAGTGCCTCCTCTTGAGCTAACTTGATCTTGTCAAACAGGTCGGTGGTGACAACCATTCTTAAGGAATGAATTTTAATAACCTCATTTTGATCCTTTCGGCTCAACGCATCCGCCACCACATTCGCTTTAACCCGGATGGTAGCGAATTTCGCAATCATAATCCTTTAACAAATCCAACCACCTTCGTTGTCTCATGTTGGGATCTTTCTTATCGAGGAAATATTAAAGGCTTCGATGATCGGTATAAATTACAAACTTGACACCATACAAATAGTGCCTCCAAAGTTTTAAAGCAAAGACCACAGCCGCAAACTCAAGATCGTGAGTCGCATAATTTTCTTCATGCTTCTTTAATTGTCTTGAGGCGTAAGCAATCACTCTTCCCCTTTGCATAAGAACACATCCAAGACCGGAATAAGACACATCGCTATAAACCACCATATCTTCGGTCCCCTCCGGCAATACTAGAACCGGTGCTTCACACAATTTCTTCCGTAGAGTACAAAAGGCTTTGTCTTGTTCTTCTCCCCACTCGAAGGTAGCATTCTTCTTAGTAAGTTTCGTCAAGGACGATGAGATTTTGGAGAAGTCTTGAATAAACCTCCTATAATAACCCGCAAGACCAAGAAAACTTCGAATTTCACCAACATTCCTTGGCGCATGCCATTTCATCACAGCTTCTACCTTTGAAGGATCGACTTTGATACCATCGGCATTAATAACGTGACCAAGGAACTGAACTTCTTGCAACCAAAATTCACATTTCGAGAATTTAGCATACAATCTTTCCCTTCTCAAAGTTTCAAGGATTTCTCGAAGATGAAGTTCATGCTCTTCTTTGCTCTTAGAATAGATAAGAATATCATCAATGAACACTATAACGGATTTATCCAACATCGTCTACATACACGGTTCATGAGATCCATGAAAACCGCAGGTGCGTTTGTAAGACCAAATGGCATAACCGTAAACTCATAGTGTCCATATCGGGTTCTAAAGGCCGTCTTAGGAATGTCTTCTTCCCGAACTTTCAATTGATGATAACCCGAACGGAGATCAATCTTGGAAAACCACCGCGCACCTTGAAGTTGATCAAAAAGGTCATCGATTCTTGGTAACGGATACACATTTTTCACCGTGACTTTATTTAACTCCCGGTAGTCAATGCACATCCGCATACTACCATCCTTCTTTTTAACGAACAAGATTGGTGCTCCCCATGGCGAACTACTAGGACGAATGAAACCCTTGTCAAGCAATTCTTGAAGTTGACTCATCAATTCTTTCATTTCGGACGGAGCTAGACGATAGGGAGTTTTAGCAATAGGAGTAGCACCCGGAACAAGATCAATACGAAATTCGACTTGTCTTTCGGGTGGAATACCCGGCAAGTCTTCCGGAAAAACATCACAAAATTCATTCACAACCGGAACATCATCGATACTTTTCTTCTCAAAGCTTGTATCTATCACGTGAGCCATAAAGGCATAACACCCACGTGATAAATATCTCCTAGCCTTCATCACGGTACACAACTTTAGTTCACCTTTTCTTTTATCCCCATAAATAATCATTTCACGACCGCTAGGATTCACAACTCTAATAATCTTTTGACTACAAAGAATAGCCGCGTTATATTTATCAAGCCAATCCATACCGATAATGATGTCAAATTCCCCGAGCATAATGGGAATTAAGTCGATCTTAAAGACACTTTCATCGATCTCTATCTCCACGTCTCGATATACATTAGATACAACAACGATTCTACTATCGGCTATTTCGACTTCTAGGGGTATAGAAAGTGTGGCTAATGGGGAAGTTATTTGCTTGCTAAAATCATACGACACGAAAGAAACACTAGCACCCGAATCATACAAAACCCGAGCGGGTATGGAATTTACAAGATGAATACCTGTGATGACATCGGTCCCTGATTTGGCTTCTTCGACACCCATTTGATAGACTCGAGCGGTCGGTTTTGGAATCTCCACTTTCTCTTGCTTGACGGTTCTCAAAGGCTTTGCTTCAATCGCCTTTGTTTTCGGGCAATCCCTCAACCTATGCCCTATCCCATTACACCCATAGCATACTATCATCGGCTTAGTACAATCTTTGCTTTGATGATCTAAGGCTCCACATTTGTAACAACCCGGCGTATTACGCCTACACTCCCCAAGATGAAACTTGCCACACTTAGAACATGCTACCTTAGTTTTATTTCCCGAGCTCTTCTTGCCATGGTCAAATCTAGCTTTCTTTCCATCCTTATCCACAAAATCTAGTTTCCTTTTTGGTTCCTTCGCCTCCTTCTCTTTCTCCTAAGTAAATCCGCTTCCCTCACCCTAGCCCTACTCAAAAGATCCTCCAATGTGGTACATTTGAATGGCGAAATCACTTCGCGAATGTCATCCTTGAGCATCCTTTGGAACTTGTCCACCTTAAGCTTGTCATTCCCAAGATATTCGGGACAATAAGGGATCATGTCATTAAACATCCTCCACAACTCATTTACCGTCTCGTTAGTTTGAGTGAGAGATTGGAATTTCTCTCGAATTTTGTCCACCTCTTCCGCCGGAGCATACTCGGCACTAAATAACTCCTTGAATTCTCTCCATGTACAAGTTTCTACCCAAGGTTCACCTTTCTCACATATCTTTCCTTCCCACCAAGTTTTAGCACTATCCCGAAGAAAGTTAGTAGCGTAAATAACCTTCTTTCTTTCTTCGCAACCACTTGTACGAAAAGCGCCTTCCACCGCCGTAATCCATCTATTACTAACAATGGGATCAAGAACACCGGTAAATTGTGGCACATCACAAGCCGTGAAATCCCGGTAAGTAGCTCTATCATTCTTAGGTTCTTTTGTCGGACCACATTCTTTCTTAAATCCATCAAACTCTTCCTTCATTAATTCCTTAAGATTTTTCCGTCGTTTGTTGAACATAGTAAGGCATTGCTCGCTTAATAGCCTTACCCACCCTTTTTGCTAATATTTGATCTAAAGCTTTCATTTCATCTCCTGTGAAGCCTCTAAATTCAGGGCCTTCGGAGTTTGAGGAAGAACTTTCATCATCCTTACTAGCATTACCCGGATCACTTGCCGAAGTTTCGGCATGCTTGGAAGCCGTAGATTTCGCGACTTCCTTCGGGTGAGGGGTTTCCATTTCTTCTTACTGAAATTTAGCAATTCACAACATTAAACACAATTATAAATACTTAACCAATGCATGAATGACATTTTTTTATCTTATTCTAGCACCCTAGCTTGTCACTCATGTATAATCTAAATGATTTCAATTTCACATATGTCCCGTATTTTCATTACTACGTTGGCCAGGCGTAGTCGTGGAAATATTGAACATATGGGTCCTCAAAACCATCCAAACAATACATAAATAACAAACACTAGCTCTAACCGCATCTATCCAAGGCCTAAGTCTAGGAAATCCTAAAAAGAAATCCTAAATCTCTTAGACCGAAGCTCTGATACCAAGTTGTAACGCCCCTTGCCCGGTTTGACCAAAAATTTTGAACTTTGAACGCGGAAACGATTGACTACCTTTAACTCATGAATATTCTTCATGAAATGAGCATGACATATATGACTTTCAACATTTCAAACACACTTGCAAGAACGCTTACCCAAAGACCCTTCAAAACCTTTCACACAACCTTTATAAGACAAACAGACAAGCCTTCTGAGACCAAGATACGCCGCATCCATTTTTAGGGATACGTCGCATCACTGTCTGAGAGACAATGCGCCGTAACAATAATAAGTGATACGCCGTATTGTCCTAGATTCAGATACGCCGCATCTATTGAATTAGATACGCCGCATCAACCCACTGAGACTGAAATTACAAGAAAATGGTTACGTTGCGCCGCTTCTCTACAGGAGATGCGCCGCATCACTTAATACGCCGTATCTCAGAGTAGATGCGCCGCATCTACCCTGCACCACAGAATTCTGGACAGACCCTACTGTCTCAAAAATGCAATGTCAACAGCCCCGGCTGGAAACCCGACCTCCCGGACTCGAAACTTAACGAAACTTTCCAGAAACCTTTAGTATGTCCGTAAGTTTAATTTCATCCAAAAACATTACCCGTTCGACCACTCGGAATAGTACTTCCAAATTCAACGGGAAATGCACCATTTCCCACCATGACCCATTACACTACAAAACCCTTTATACCACTACCAATTAACAAATAACTTGACCATAACCATTATATTAACATATCAAAGACGTTCCATGCATACATGACCCGTTAACTTTCCAAAATGGGTAGAATCATGTTTGTACCAAACGCCCCTTAATGAGTACTTAAACTAGCAATATGCACAATAGAAACTTCATGACTTACACACTTAATTGACCCATAATTTAGACATCATGACAAGACCGGAAAACTAACAAAATGACCATATAAAAGAAGTGTACCCACGACACCAAAAGAACACTTGGGGCTTCCAACTTCAATACGCTTGGTCCAAAAGAGATCCGATCTTCTAAGCTAGCTCCTATAGACCTTCCTACTTACTCCCAAGCTACCACTACGCCAAATCCTTACCTTTACTCCCACCGCTAGAACCTACAAAGATAACATTAGCTTCAAACGTAAGCGAAAACGCTTAGTAAGTATACAAGATATAATCAAAATCACATTTACTCAAGATTAGTGATTTCCACTAATCATAACATTTACAAGGAGCATTAAATGGGGTGATTACTTACCTTGCTAAAGCAAGTAACATTTATATATAACATTTTCATGTATAGCATTGGATCCAAGCTAACATATCATTACAAGCTCCATAAAACATCACATTAACATAATCATAACATTAATAACATAACATTACAAAGATTATACTCATATACTTACCTCAACTCCTACTAGCCTTCTATTTGACTTTGAATGGCTTCTATAATTACTCCTATCACAAGATAACTACAATTAGCAACTATCTAACTAAGGAGATCATCATTTCACCACTTTTTACCATAATCATCAAAACCCACCATATGAACCCTAATTTTTCACATTGGGGAAAGTTACTTACTTGTTGTAAAGAACACAATTAAAGTTTCCTTAAAACTTCTTGATGACTAAAATGGCTAGAATGATAACTTCAAGTGTTCCCTCCTTTTTCTTGCTAAATGTCGACACACCTAGAATGAGCTCAAGATTTCCAGATTTTTCCTAACTAGTTATTTAATAGGGAGCTAGTTGCATCTTTGGCCTCTTGGCAATAATAGCCCTTTTAGTTTCATACTTCTTATTTAACCACACCCTAAGTTATAAAATATCCCTAACACATTTATATCACATAATACTTATATTAATGGTACCTTGTCGGGGTACGGGTGTAACAATTCTCCCCTCCTTAAAATGAGAGTTCGTCCCCGAACTCTACTCTTGGAATAAATGGGGATACTTGTCCCTCATTTTTGCTTCCGTCTCCCACCTAATGCTTGTACCCTTACGATGTCTCCATTGCACTTTTACCAACGGGATCTCCTTATTCCTCAGTTGCCTCACTTTTCTTCCTAGTATAGCTTCCGGTTCATCCTCTTGCGAAAGCAACTCCGGATCAATTTCAATGTCATCTAAGGTGACAATACTCGCTTCGTCCGCCAAACATTTTCTCAAGTATGACACGTGAAAGGTATTGTGAATACCCTTCATCTCTTCGGGTAATTCCAACACATAAGCTACTTCGCCCACTCGCTTCAAGATTTTGAAAGGTCCTATAAACCGAGGACTAAGTTTCCCTTTGTTTCTGAACCTAAAAACGCCTTTTCACGGGGAAACCTTTAACATAACCAAATCACCCACCTCAAATTCGATTGGTTTTCTTCGGTTATCGGCATAGCTTTTCCATCTATCTTGTGCCGCCTTAAGTCTTGTACGAATCGCCTCTATCTTTTCCGTTGTAGCCAATACTACATCCGTGCTCGCCAATTCCCTCCTTCCGACCTCTTCCCAACACACGGGTGTCCTACACCTCCTACCATAAAGCATTTCATAGGGCGGCATATCAATGCTTGCATGGTAACTATTATTATAGGCGAATTCGACTAACGGTAAATGATCGTCCCAATTTCCTCCAAAATCGATTACGCAAGCTCGTAACATATCCTCCAAAGTTTGAATCGTCCTCTCACTTTGCCCATCGGTTTGAGGATGAAAGGCCGTACTCATATGAAGTCTCGTACCCAATTCTTCTTGAAAATCTTGCCAAAAACTTGAGGTGAAACGCCCGTCTCTATCGGAGACTATAGAAATAGGTACTCCATGACGTGCGATTATCTCGTTAACATAAATCTTTGCTAGCTTATGAACGGGCATATTTTCTCGGATTGGAATAAAATGGGCACTCTTGGTTAGGCGATCTACTATGACCCAAATCGTATCATTCTTCTTTTTCGTCCTTGGCAATTTCGTAATGAAATCCATCGTGATCTTTTCCCACTTCCAAACCGGAATATCCAAAGGTTGAACTTTTCCATACGGTTTTTGATGCTCGGCTTTAACCTTTAAACAAGTCAAACACTTCTCAACGTACTTTACACAATCTCTTTTCATACCCGGCCACCAATAGTTCTTCTTCAAATCACGGTACATCTTTGTAGCCCCCGGATGAATAGAATATTTTGACTTGTGCGCTTCCTCTAGAATCAACTCTTTGATGTTGCTACGAAAAGGGATATAAACCCTTCCATACCGAGTTTTAATTCCTCGACTATCTTCTTCGAGATGCGAAATGTAGGAAGTGATACGCTCACCTTCCCTATTTTCTTCTTTCAGTGCCTCCTCTTGAGCTAACTTGATCTTGTCAAACAGGTCGGTGGTGACAACCATTCTTAAGGAATGAATTTTAATAACCTCATTTTGATCCTTTCGGCTCAACGCATCCGCCACCACATTCGCTTTACCCGGATGGTAGCGAATTTCGCAATCATAATCCTTTAACAAATCCAACCACCTTCGTTGTCTCATGTTGGGATCTTTCTTATCGAGGAAATATTAAAGGCTTCGATGATCGGTATAAATTACAAACTTGACACCATACAAATAGTGCCTCCAAAGTTTTAAAGCAAAGACCACAGCCGCAAACTCAAGATCGTGAGTCGCATAATTTTCTTCATGCTTCTTTAATTGTCTTGAGGCGTAAGCAATCACTCTTCCCCTTTGCATAAGAACACATCCAAGACCGGAATAAGACGCATCGCTATAAACCACCATATCTTCGGTCCCCTCCGGCAATACTAGAACCGGTGCTTCACACAATTTCTTCCGTAGAGTACAAAAGGCTTTGTCTTGTTCTTCTCCCCACTCGAAGGTAGCATTCTTCTTAGTAAGTTTCGTCAAGGACGATGAGATTTTGGAGAAGTCTTGAATAAACCTCCTATAATAACCCGCAAGACCAAGAAAACTTCGAATTTCACCAACATTCCTTGGCGCATGCCATTTCATCACAGCTTCTACCTTTGAAGGATCGACTTTGATACCATCGGCATTAATAACGTGACCAAGGAACTGAACTTCTTGCAACCAAAATTCACATTTCGAGAATTTAGCATACAATCTTTCCCTTCTCAAAGTTTCAAGGATTTCTCGAAGATGAAGTTCATGCTCTTCTTTGCTCTTAGAATAGATAAGAATATCATCAATGAACACTATAACGGATTTATCCAACATCAGTCTACATACACGGTTCATGAGATCCATGAAAACCGCAGGTGCGTTTGTAAGACCAAATGGCATAACCGTAAACTCATAGTGTCCATATCGGGTTCTAAAGGCCGTCTTAGGAATGTCTTCTTCCCGAACTTTCAATTGATGATAACCCGAACGGAGATCAATCTTGGAAAACCACCGCGCACCTTGAAGTTGATCAAAAAGGTCATCGATTCTTGGTAACGGATACACATTTTTCACCGTGACTTTATTTAACTCCCGGTAGTCAATGCACATCCGCATACTACCATCCTTCTTTTTAACGAACAAGATTGGTGCTCCCCATGGCGAACTACTAGGACGAATGAAACCCTTGTCAAGCAATTCTTGAAGTTGACTCATCAATTCTTTCATTTCGGACGGAGCTAGACGATAGGGAGTTTTAGCAATAGGAGTAGCACCCGGAACAAGATCAATACGAAATTCGACTTGTCTTTCGGGTGGAATACCCGGCAAGTCTTCCGGAAAAACATCACAAAATTCATTCACAACCGGAACATCATCGATACTTTTCTTCTCAAAGCTTGTATCTATCACGTGAGCCATAAAGGCATAACACCCACGTGATAAATATCTCCTAGCCTTCATCACGGTACACAACTTTAGTTCACCTTTTCTTTTATCCCCATAAATAATCATTTCACGACCGCTAGGATTCACAACTCTAATAATCTTTTGACTACAAAGAATAGCCGCGTTATATTTATCAAGCCAATCCATACCGATAATGATGTCAAATTCCCCGAGCATAATGGGAATTAAGTCGATCTTAAAGACACTTTCATCGATCTCTATCTCCACGTCTCGATATACATTAGACACAACAACGATTCTACTATCGGCTATTTCAACTTCTAGGGGTATAGAAAGTGTGGCTAATGGGGAAGTTATTTGCTTGCTAAAATCATACGACACAAAAGAAACACTAGCACCCGAATCATACAAAACCCGAGCGGGTATGGAATTTACAAGATGAATACCTGTGATGACATCGGTCCCTGATTTGGCTTCTTCGACACCCATTTGATAGACTCGAGCGGTCGGTTTTGGAATCTCCACTTTCTCTTGCTTGACGGTTCTCAAAGGCTTTGCTTCAATCGCCTTTGTTTTCGGGCAATCCCTCAACCTATGCCCTATCCCATTACTCCCATAGCATACTATCATCGGCTTAGTACAATCTTTGCTTTGATGATCTAAGGCTCCACATTTGTAACAACCCGGCGTATTACGCCTACACTCCCCAAGATGAAACTTGCCACACTTAGAACATGCTACCTTAGTTTTATTTCCCGAGCTCTTCTTGCCATGGTCAAATCTAGCTTTCTTTCCATCCTTATCCACAAACTCTAGTTTCCTTTTTGGTTCCTTCGCCTCCTTCTCTTTCCTCCTAAGTAAATCCGCTTCCCTCACCCTAGCCCTACTCAAAAGATCCTCCAATGTGGTACATTTGAATGGCGAAATCACTTCGCGAATGTCATCCTTGAGCATCCTTTGGAACTTGTCCACCTTAAGCTTGTCATTCCCAAGATATTCGGGACAATAAGGGATCATGTCATTAAACATCCTCCACAACTCATTTACCGTCTCGTTAGTTTGAGTGAGAGATTGGAATTTCTCTCGAATTTTGTCCACCTCTTCCGCCGGAGCATACTCGGCACTAAATAACTCCTTGAATTCTCTCCAGGTACAAGTTTCTACCCAAGGTTCACCTTTCTCACATAGCTTTCCTTCCCACCAAGTTTTAGCACTATCCCGAAGAAAGTTAGTAGCGTAAATAACCTTCTTTCTTTCTTCGCAACCACTTGTACGAAAAGCGCCTTCCACCGCCGTAATCCATCTATTACTAACAATGGGATCAAGAACACCGGTAAATTGTGGCACATCACAAGCCGTGAAATCCCGGTAAGTAGCTCTATCATTCTTAGGTTCTTTTGTCGGACCACATTCTTTCTTAAATCCATCAAACTCTTCCTTCATTAATTCCTTAAGATTTTCCGTCGTTTGTTGAACATAGTAAGGCATTGCTCGCTTAATAGCCTTACCCACCCTTTTTGCTAATATTTGATCTAAAGCTTTCATTTCATCTCCTGTGAAGCCTCTAAATTCAGGGCCTTCGGAGTTTGAGGAAGAACTTTCATCATCCTTACTAGCATTACCCGGATCACTTGCCGAAGTTTCGGCATGCTTGGAAGCCGTAGATTTCGCGACTTCCTTCGGGTGAGGGGTTTCCATTTCTTCTTACTGAAATTTAGCAATTCACAACATTAAACACAATTATAAATACTTAACCAATGCATGAATGACATTTTTTATCTTATTCTAGCACCCTAGCTTGTCACTCATGTATAATCTAAATGATTTCAATTTCACATATGTCCCGTATTTTCATTACTACGTTGGCCAGGCGTAGTCGTGGAAATATTGAACATATGGGTCCTCAAAACCATCCAAACAATACATAAATAACAAACACTAGCTCTAACCGCATCTATCCAAGGCCTAAGTCTAGGAAATCCTAAAAAGAAATCCTAAATCTCTTAGACCGAAGCTCTGATACCAAGTTGTAACGCCCCTTGCCCGGTTTGACCAAAAATTTTGAACTTTGAACGCGGAAACGATTGACTACCTTTAACTCATGAATATTCTTCATGAAATGAGCATGACATATATGACTTTCAACATTTCAAACACACTTGCAAGAACGCTTACCCAAAGACCCTTCAAAACCTTTCACACAACCTTTATAAGACAAACAGACAAGCCTTCTGAGACCAAGATACGCCGCATCCATTTTTAGGGATACGTCGCATCACTGTCTGAGGACAATGCGCCGTAACAATAATAAGTGATACGCCGTATTGTCCTAGATTCAGATACGCCGCATCTATTGAATTAGATACGCCGCATCAACCCACTGAGACTGAAATTACAAGAAAATGGTTACGTTGCGCCGCTTCTCTACAGGAGATGCGCCGCATCACTTAATACGCCGTATCTCAGAGTAGATGCGCCGCATCTACCCTGCACCACAGAATTCTGGACAGACCCTACTGTCTCAAAAATGCAATGTCAACAGCCCCGGCTGGAAACCCGACCTCCCGGACTCGAAACTTAACGAAACTTTCCAGAAACCTTTAGTATGTCCGTAAGTTTAATTTCATCCAAAAACATTACCCGTTCGACCACTCGGAATAGTACTTCCAAATTCACGGGAAATGCACCATTTCCCACCATGACCCATTACACTACAAAACCCTTTATACCACTACCAATTAACAAATAACTTGACCATAACCATTATATTAACATATCAAAGACGTTCCATGCATACATGACCCGTTAACTTTCCAAAATGGGTAGAATCATGTTTGTACCAAACGCCCCTTAATGAGTACTTAAACTAGCAATATGCACAATAGAAACTTCATGACTTACACACTTAATTGACCCATAATTTAGACATCATGACAAGACCGGAAAACTAACAAAATGACCATATAAAAGAAGTGTACCCACGACACCAAAAGAACACTTGGGGCTTCCAACTTCAATACGCTTGGTCCAAAAGAGATCCGATCTTCTAAGCTAGCTCCTATAGACCTTCCTACTTACTCCCAAGCTACCACTACGCCAAATCCTTACCTTTACTCCCACCGCTAGAACCTACAAAGATAACATTAGCTTCAAACGTAAGCGAAAACGCTTAGTAAGTATACAAGATATAATCAAAATCACATTTACTCAAGATTAGTGATTTCCACTAATCATAACATTTACAAGGAGCATTAAATGGGGTGATTACTTACCTTGCTAAAGCAAGTAACATTTATATATAACATTTTCATGTATAGCATTGGATCCAAGCTAACATATCATTACAAGCTCCATAAAACATCACATTAACATAATCATAACATTAATAACATAACATTACAAAGATTATACTCATATACTTACCTCAACTCCTACTAGCCTTCTATTTGACTTTGAATGGGCTTCTATAATTACTCCCTATCACAAGATTAACTACAATTAGCAACTATCTAACTAAGGAGATCATCATTTCACCACTTTTTACCATAATCATCAAAACCCACCATATGAACCCTAATTTTTTCACAATTGGGGAAAGTTACTTACTTGTTGTAAAGAACACAATTAAAGTTTCCTTAAAACTTCTTGATGACTAAAATGGCTAGAATGATAACTTCAAGTGTTCCCTCCTTTTTCTTGCTAAATGTCGACACACCTAGAATGAGCTCAAGATTTCCAGATTTTTCCTAACTAGTTATTTAATAGGGAGCTAGTTGCATCTTTGGCCTCTTGGCAATAATAGCCCTTTTAGTTTCATACTTCTTATTTAACCACACCCTAAGTTATAAAATATCCCTAACACATTTATATCACATAATACTTATATTAATGGTACCTTGTCGGGGTACGGGTGTAACACTTTGAACGAATACCCACCAACATAACTAGTCATTTTTCTAGTTTACTTTCTACTTCGGTTGGCAATAACCAGGTCCAGAACAGAAAATGCCTTTATTCACCATCTGCAATATGTTGGGGGTTCATAATCCGGGCCAAATAAATGATCCACCTGACCTGTTTGGTTCATTGTAAAACTGATGAACCAGGTTACTTGTGCGGTTCAGTCCAAAACTCGAATACGCATATTAATTCTAAAGCTCAACTTACAAGTTATATCTTTTTACTTTCAATAAAGCTTATTTAAATAACCCAGATCAAAATCAAAATTTTAAGTTAGTCCCATTGAGAACTTTTTCTTTCTTTTCGGTTGGGATCCGTTAATTTTAATTTGATTTAGGTTTGTGGCTGGATTCTTTGGTCCAAGTCCAATGTACTTTTAAGCCACACCAAATTTCCAAATTGGATTCTTTGGAGTTACATTCCCATAAGTGAGCGTAGTTATACGGAATGGAGTTTGTGAGAAGGACATGTGTGTCCATTATCTAGGGGAAGAGGCATTTATAAAATCTCAAGTAAAAGTCTAGTCTAATGGCAGTAGGGAACAAATAAGTGTCTTCTCATTGATGGTATTGAGTAACCTGTGCTCACTCGCTAAGGCTTGAGCTTAAGTATGTGTTTACTTAAGTGCATCTACGAATATGATTAGTGCATCCACGAGAGCTGTTATGGCAAATGATCTTTTCACCGATGACAAGTTTGTGGTATGCTCTTTTTCTTTAAACAAATCTAATAGTTGAATTGAATATATAATCAGTAGTATCATGTTAAGGTCTCCTGGTATTGTCTAGATAGATTTAGTCACACGGATATAGTAGTCTTACCAAAGAGTATGAATGATAGTCTTGATTGGAAGTACAAACTTATGCAAATTAATCTAAGGCATTAATTTAACGTTCCTGATTGATTTAGTTTTTCAGTTTTTGTAGCTTACTACTCTGAGTTTATAAATGACATTGTGCATCGAAAAATAATCTATACTTAGACCAAATAATCTATACTTAGACCGTATGATGGTTTTTATCTTGTTTAATTTGTTATGGGTTTATGTTGTTTAGGTACATCTATGTCGTGCCCACATATCATTGGGTTGGCTGCATTGTTATAATTGGCCAGACGGTTAAATACAACAGGTCAAAACAGACTTTAGTCGACAAGGTATATAACTATATCTTAATCTAAACCCACTTTGTGTTTGTCGACAAATTGCCACCCTTTCTTAAGGATTCAAATGATTGTTTTTATGTTGCCGATGGGCATCTTGATGACCCATTTTAAATGAAAATCAGAGAGGTTTAATTAGTAGCTAGAAACAAAAGAGTTCCAATTTTTGTAAGACAGTACAGAACAGACTCAGTTGTTCCAGGTTCTTAAATATCAGCTAAATATGTTTTCAGTTGGAGATCTGATATTAAACATCTATTTAAACAATGGTTTAACCTGATATTAAACTTCTATTTGTAGGTTGTAAATAGGGTACAGAAGCTAAGGAAGACATCTGGACTCGAACCCATGAATAGAGTGGAGGTGTACTTTAAATCACTAGATGAAGATCCATCTGTTCCAGCCTTTATTTTAAATCCAGTTAAGTTTCCCTTCCTGACTACTCAACATATTTCTAGAGGAAGCAAGCTGCCAATTCGGAAGTACGACCCAAAATCAAGTGTTTCCTTTTTTTAAAGTGAATTGTAGGAATCAAACTTGGCCTTGGAATGATGAAATCTTTTTTCTTCAGGTTCTTTTGCTTGATGAAGTAACTGTCGACTTGTGAAAGGATTAAATGGGAGCTCGATGTCGCAAAAGCCCGTTTAGTTATTTATGAGTGAAACTTATGTATCGTAGTTTAGAAATCTTGAACTTTTGTTAGTTTTTCAACAATTAAGCTTAGTTGTAACTCCATTTTTGTTTTAGCCTTCTTATTGATTGAAACTCCATGTATCTTTTGTGTTTGGTCATACAACGATGGTCTCAGAAACAAAAACAACCGAAGTAGGAAAAATTAGGCATTATGTTGAATTTATAAAAATGGCCATTGAAAAAACAAACAGCCCCTATGCTCGAATGCTTAAAAGATAAAAAATAAAGAAACAGATAAAAAATTAAAGGGAAGGGAGGTGAATTTACATAATTTATCATAAAAAATAAAGAAAGTAACAAATAGGCCCTTTGAGTTGGAAAAAAAAAAAGGGAAGGGGAATAGGAGGGTGTGATTTGTACACTTTTCTATCAAAGTGAGCTTTTTTCAAGAACCAACATATATATATATATATATATATATATATATATATATATATATATATATATATATATATATATATATATATATATATAGTGAGACTTTCTTTCGAGAACCATCTTATCTGCGAGAACTGACAGAACCACCAAAAACATACATGCACGCCTTCAATAATTGTATTTTTGCACATATGTTCTAAAAACAACATATATGTTTTTTTTTTTTTTTTTTTTTTTTTTTTTTTTTTTAAAACATGGTTGTTCTAAAGAATTTGATAAGAAATTGGAAATACAAAATTTTTCTTTGAAGGTGTGCATGTATGTTCTTATAAGGCGTGCAATGACAATATTGCGGCCGTGTGAAAGGTTTTGTGAAAAGAGGATGAGTTCATGATGATATTGAAGAACATAGGTGGATACTTACGATTATTAATGATTTGCATGTATTTTTATTTTATTTTAAAAGGCGTGCATGTATGTTTTTTGTGGTTCTGTCAGTTCTCGCAGATAAGATGGTTCTCGCAAGAAAGTCTCCCTATATATATATATATATATATATATATATATATATATATATATATATATATATATATATATATATATATATATATTTATTTATTTATTTATTTATTTATTTTTTCAAAATTTATATACTAATCACAATCATTTTAATGTACAACGAACTTATGCACACAAGAAAAAAATATAAATCATAAAATAATAAGCAAATTTGAGAAGTGTTTTGTTTTGATCACTCAATAAAAAAGTTTCACAATAATGATACATGATTATAACTTTGCGTGGTTTTATTATCAAAAAGATATCAGAGTAAATAAAGTGAAACAAAACTCAAACTTTGTCCCTGTTTCATGATTTTAACCCTTTTTATCTCAAAAAAGTGAGCTAACACTTACTTTTAAATCGGTATAAGCAATTTTTTGATAATCATAATTAATTAATCTTGTTTATCATAATCACCATCTTTGTATGAAATTTACAATAAAAAGCTATGGCTCTTGGAACTTTGGAAGTGCTAGGCAATAAATTAAAACAAAATTCAAACTTTGTCACTATTTCATGATTTTAACTTTATTTTATTTTATTTTATTTTATTTTAATCTTCAAAAAGTGAGCTAACACTTAGTTTGTAGTCAGTATAAGCATTTTTTTTTTTTTTTTTTAATAATTATAATTAAATAATCATGTACATTATAATCACCATCAGTATTAGAAATCTACAATAAAAAGCTATGGGCTCAAATGTTTTGGATGGGTTGGGTCATATAAACATTTCTATAATTATAATTATAATTATAAATATATTAAAACGTGGGAAATTAATGAACAGTGCCCATGAACAGTGCTACAGTATTGCTACAGTTTTTTTTTTTTTTTTTTTTTTTTTTTTTTTTTTTTTTAGTTTCAAAAATTCGTAAAAAATACCCCTGAAGTCGACAACCCTTTGCAAAATTAGTCCTTTTCCAAAAAATATGTTTCAAAATTGGCAAAAAATACCCCCGAAGTCGGCAACTCTTTGCAAAATTAGTCCTTTTCCAAAAAATATGTTTCAAAATTTGCAAAAAATACCCCTGAAGTTCACGGCTCTTTGCAAAAAGAGTCCTTTTTCAAAAAATCCATTTCGCATCACCTTTTGAATTACGGACACTGCATTTGTTACCAACAATGGTGAAAAAAAAAAAAAAAAAAAAAAAAAAAAAAACTCCGCAAAGCGCGCCGCTGCAACGCGCGAGCTTTCCAGCTCATATAAACATTTCTATGTATATGTGAAGTGAAATTGTGAATGGAACTAATGGACTTTGTAACTAGAGAGTATACCACACATGTGATTAGGGGTGTCATTCGGGTCAACTCGGGTCAAGCCTCCAAAAAAATACCTGAACCCGGACTTGTTTAGAACTCGGGTCACTCGGGTCGGGTCAATTCGGGCCGGGTCAACTCGGGTTCGGGTCTAGGTCCATTTTACTTCACTATGTTTGTTGTTAATTGACTCGGGTTGGTCGGGTTCGGGTCAATTTGAGTCAAGGCTAAAATAAACATACCTGAACCCGACCTTGTTTAGAACTCGGGTCAATTCGGGTTGACCCGATTGATCCGAATATAATTTTGAACCCGATTGACCCGACCCAAATTGACTCGGGTCTGGTCAGCCAGAATGACACCCCTACATGTGATATGTTGGGTATAAAACTTGCCCTTTTATATGACCAATTTTCATTTCTAATGCCATCAACAAAAACAATAGTTGATTGATATTTTTTTTTGAACGTTCGTGTCACGGGACGGTTAGCCGGAACATCCAATTGGGCAGTCAGACACCAGCGACCGATCCACAAAGTCAGGGAACCACAGGGGAGGGAAAACCACACCAATTAGCTACAGAAGGCACGACGCTAAATTTGGGGAAAACCTGCGCTTGCTCGGACTCGAACCCTGGTCTTTTTCCAAGGCCCAAGCTTCATTGCAAGACTGGGAATGCCACTAGGCTAGAAGCCACGGACTAGTTGATTGATATTATGTTAGGAATTAAAAAGTTTATGATACTCCAATAAAGACATTTATTTATTTATTACATCAATAACGGCACATTTCAATCCCTCTGAAAAACAACAGTACATAAACAAAATAATAGAAAGCACACTTCACAAGCTCTCAAAGACTCAAACTAAGAAAAACCTTTCCAGAAAAAAAAGCACCTAGCCATAGTTGATACAATTTACGCTCTAAAGCAAGTGAACCAATACAGAACCAACAGTCTAAAGGTGTTTGTGTAACGAAAATATTTAGCAAACCATAGACTTGATAACATAGAAACTAAAACCCACAACGAATATCATCATCATCTGATGTGAAGCTCCAATGTGTGCATCGCTTTTACGGGGTATATTATCTATGTTTCCACCTCCAGTTCCCCTTCCTCCTCCAGTTCCCCTTCCTCCTCCTTGTCCCTTGGCTAACGACACAATTTCATCTTTCATGGATTCTTCAGTTTCATTCCAAGTTAACACTGCATAGGTAATCATAGTAACTTATTATATGGTTACAATAGGATGTTAAAAAGTAAAGCCTAAGAACACTTACCACGAGATTCTTGGACTAGGCCTAGGCTTTTTGAATGTCCAGTCGTCGCATTTACATGAGATAGTCTTGATGGAATATTGGCACAAAGTAGAACGACGAGTAACCAACAACAAATACTTAGCTTTGTTATTTCCATTTTGATTGGTTCACACAAGCCGGAAGTAAATGGATATATAAGCATGTAGGATGTTGACTCGAATCGATTCTACCTCAAAAGCTTTGCTGTTTATTAGAAGAATAGAGAACTAAGACAAATCTTTGGCTTGATTGATACTTTATGCTAGAATTTAACACAGGACATATTCGTTATTAAACGTGGAAATACATGAAAACAAGTCATTGTTTATCGTATAAACAAATCAAACAAGATACTAAAACAATACAATTTTTCATTCTCGTGTTTCACGTTACTATTGATATTTCATAGCGTTTTAATCAGCACAAACATACAAAGTGAAATGAATAATGAATTGAAAGAATATAATCAATGTAGCATTTGTCAAATCAAGCATATAGTTTAAGAGAATATGATACCACTTTCATCCAAGGGTAAACATGAAGCTATGTTTTGTTTTAGTTTGTGGGGTTTATAATCACATAAATTCTATAACCCTTTCTCAAGACTAAAAAAATGAGCATTTTTAATTTTTTCCAAAAATATTTACAAATATATGAATTTACATGTTTGTTACCATATAAATGAAATCGACAAAGCGATGTGATCATATACCCAAACAGACCCTATAATTGCAATTCGTATTGGTGTTGTCCGATACTGTTCAAAACCAAATATATCTCATCAGTTTGAGGATGCAAATCATCACTAGCCACAAACTCATGTGTAGCACCATCTAACTGAATCAAACTACAACCACCATTTTTATTGACCCTCCTTGAATCCCATAGACTTCTTATCATTGTTAAGTCATCCCAACGCTTAGCATTCGCGTAAATATCAGCCATTGTAGAATAGACTCCACCATCTTCAGGGCTTATTTCCATAATATGTTCAGCAGCTTTCTCAGCAACTTCAACATTTCCATGAAGTCTACAGCCTCCAAGCAAACTTCCCCACACGAAAACATCACCCGACATTGGCATGCTCTCTATCATATCAATCGCTTCTTTGATTAAACCAGCACGACCTAACAAATCCGCCATACACCCGTAATATTTGAGTTCTTTAGGAACTCCATAAACAGACTCCATCTCATCAAAAAGCCCTCTTGCTTCATCTATTAAACCAGCATGGCTGCACCCAACCAAAACACCAAGAAATGTCACCAAATCTGGCTTAACTCGATTTTTCACCATCTTGGAAAAATAACTTAGTAGCATCTCACCTTGACCATGCATCGCAAATCCAACAAGGATTGCATTCCAAGTGAACAAATTTCTATCCTTACTTGCTTCAAATATCCCCATAGCAGTCTCTGTACACCCACATTTCGCGTAAAAGTCCACCAACGCTGTACACAAGAACGAAGCTTTTGGTGTAGTGTCTATCCTAATTTTACTCCGTTCAATATACTCATGCACTTCTTTCCCTTTCTCCAACTTCCCAACACGCCCACAAGCACCCAAAACCGCAACCAATGCTATATTATCAGGCTTCACCTTAGGCGATACGTTGATGTTTGTGATGCTGTTTGAGACATGTACTTTTAATGTAGTCTTGGGCTATGAGTTTTGACGTTGTTTTGAAAATAAAAGTATGAGATGTTAATTTTCTTCTTATAAATGTTGGGACATCATCTGTGAGTACGGTCTTTTTGATCAAGAGTGTTTTTTGGACGTGAAGTTTGATATTGCTTCTAGTTAAACCTCATGTAGTTAGGTTTCAAAGGTAAATCCTTATTTTTCTTATCGTTATTGTTGGTTTTGACGCAGAAGAAGAATCGTGTTTGAAGATTACAAAAGCGTCATGCTACCAATTTTGTCTTTTGGATGCAAACAAGACCAATCGATTGCTGGAGAAAGATAATGTCTAACCGTGGGTTAGACCATCTTCATAAATATGACACAAAAGTTAGTAATTAATTCCTAATTAGTTTATTGTACAACACTTTTATTACGTATCTCGAATAAGTTGTTCAGTTTGTTGGTTTTTAAGAGAATTAAAGAAATTCACAAGCTTTGTTTATTAAGAGTTTAGTTGGTGTTGGTCCCAATAGTAATTTGTTCCCTCGTATCTAAAAGAGAAATACTTGAGACTAAAAGAACAAAAACCTTTAGTAGATAAGTTATAGTTTTGATTTGACTACAAATTGCTCTTATATTTGAGAAAAGTTAATTTCCATACTGTTATATTGCTGCATATTAAGGGACACATTTCCATCATTCATTTAATTTGATCTAATGGTGATGATTTGTAGAGAATATGGAATTCAAGGATATATGATGCCTTTTATTGTGCATATAAAGATATAATTTAAATGTTATGGCTTTGGAGCTTGTTGATTTATTATTCCATCGATTTGGCTTATATATGGTTTTAATTTTGCATAATGGAAACTGTTTCATTGGACGCACATTCATATATGCAACCCTAAACAGATGATGCGATTAAGTAGAATATGTTGTAAACAAAACAAAATGGAAGTTAAGATAGCACGGTGGATTCAATAATGTGCTAGAGTATCGTAAATGTGTACTTATTCCATTAATTTTCACTCATAGCTTATATCTGTCTTCTTTTTAGTATAATGGAACCGGCTCATGGGACATATAAGGCATCAAAACTCAAAAGTTGGCTCAGAAGATGTTATTGGAAACATGCCTGAGAATGTGATAACACATATTTTGGATTGTTTGCCAATACAAGATGCGGTGAGGACCGGCATCTTGTCAACAAACTGGAGGTTTAAGTGGACTATGCTCACTAAACTTGTATTCGATGAAGAGTTCTTTAAACCGGGTTTACAAGGCTGCATTAATTGCAAAGAGGGGACTATAAGTAACATTCTACTTCAGCTTAAAGGTCACATATTAAAGTTTGTCCTTTGTATACCAAGACGTGTGGAATTGAATGGCGAGTATGTTAGTCCGTGGGTTATGTTCTTGTCCACCAAAGGAATTAGGGAGTTCAAAATCATGAACATGTATCCAGCACCACTTAAGTTGCCTAGCCATCTTTTCTCATGCCTAGAACTCAGATATTTGCTGCTTGATAACTGTTGTTTTCGTTTGACACCTAGTTTTCGTGGTTTTCCAAATCTACTGACCTTATGCTTTTCTCATGTAAGATTTGAAAGCGGAAATATTGGTGAATTTATAACTTGATGTCCCTTACTTGAAGATTTGATTATTAAACATAAATGTTATATTGGCAAAGTGAAACCAATTGAGATTGCAAAGCTCACAAGTCTCAAAAGTTTACGATTGTCATTATGTTAACTATGGCCATCACAAGTTCAAGTATCTTTCAGCTTGTAGGTTGTCTTCCAAAACTTGAAATGCTTATCTTGGATTTTTTTAACTGCAAGGTAATACTATCTGATTTTGTGGGTCTATGATATTCAATTTATAAATTATCACCGCAAGGCTTTATGATTAATTGTCTACCTAGTTAATTGAAGTGTATCAGTTTTCTTCTTACAGATTGTAGTAGAAGCTGGTGGTAAGAAGCAGGTCACTAACACATTTCCTTGCCTCAAGACTCTTTTACTAGACTTTCTCAATCTCAGCAGTCCTGATATGTTATCATTCGCTCTTGATATGATTTGGGGATTCCAGAATTTGCAGACCCTTGACATCAATGTTAGTCGAATGAATATGTAATCATATTGTTCAACTTAAAATATCATAGAATGTGTGAATCTCAATTCTGAAATACTCCATTTAATTTAATCTTGTAGGTTACGTACAAAAATCCTAGGCCACTACCTTTTTTTGAGCCTTCATAGGTAGACTTCAGTCGATTAAGGAAGCTGCAGCTAGAGTTTGTGCAGATTGGCTCTTTTAGAGGTTCAGAGCCTGAACTACATTTGATAAAGTGTATACTTGCTTGTTCCCCTTTGCTGAAGAAGTTTTATCTTGTTCCTCACTTATCGAGAGTGTTTGGTGGTGAAAGAGGAAAGTCGAGGTTTGCTACTAAGTTGTTGCAATTCTATTGATCCTCCCCCATGGCTGAAATCGTCATCTTCCCTCTTTAGTATATTTTTAATCTATTTGGTTTATCCTATTGGTTTTGTGTAATTACATTCATCTATGGCTTAGGCAGACTCTATGGTAATTTTAGGCGGAACTTCTGTTTTTAATATGATGACTATGTCATCTGTTTAGGAAAAGCGTAGGGAGTTTTGAAAATGTGATCTTTTAGGTAATGAGTATGTTAATTCTAAAACTGTTGGGTAAATTAGTTATTCAGATATAAAATGTCTTAAATTAGTTATTCAGGTATATAACGTGGCAAGTGTGTGAAGATCACATGAATCAATGCTCGATACATCAAGAACACTGGTGCACATTTTACAGCAGTAATTAAGAGAGCTCGCCCTTTGGTATTGAACTATTGATCCAGCTCTGTTATGCTGTAAAAGATGTGTAAGCTATAGTAGCCCCTTCATCGGCTCTGTCTATTTGAATCTGAATTTTATCTGTGAACTGTAACAAAACTGGAGAATCTAGATATTCTGAAACCTAACCCAAACTTTTCTCGGGCCAAAAAGCAAGCCGGCACACGTTCAACTCTACCCATCATGGCTCCAGGAGTGGAAATTCAAAATGCAAGTTTGATAACTAAAAGCATGGATCTGCAAGCCCTGAGTCCTGAAATAGACTTCATGTTGATGTTCATGACTTTAAATATATCCAATATATCTAATCATTCTTGCCATCAACAAAACTATAAAAGATAACCAAAGTTTATGCTTAACAAATAGGTACATGTACTACATCAATAATAGCACAATTCAATCCTTCTGAGAATAAAACACAACACAAACAAAAGAATAGAACGCACACTTCACAAGCTCTCAAAGACTCAAACTGCAAAAATCTTTCAAGAAAAAAGGCACCTAGCCATAGTTGATACATTTTACGCTCTAAAGCAAGCGAACCAATACAGAACCAACCGTTTAAGAGTGTTTGTGTAACGAAAATATTTAACAAACCATAGACTTGATAACATAGAAACTAAAACCCACAACGAATATCATCATATGATGAGAAGCTCCAATGTGTGCATTGCTTTTACGGGGTGTATGATTTATGTTTCCACCTCCAGTTCCCTTTCCCCCGCTTTGTCCCTTGGCTAACGACGCGATATCATCTTTCATGGATTCTTCATTTTCATTCCAGCTTATTAATACTGCATAGTTAATCACAGTAACTTATTATAAGGTTAAATTAGGATGCTAAAAAGTAAAGCCTAAGAACACTTACCACGAGATTCTTGGACTAGGCCTAGGCTTTTTGAATGTTCAGACGTCGCATTTACTAGAGATAGCCTTGATGGGATATTGGCACAAAGTAGAACGACGAGTAACCAACAACAAATATTTAGCTTTGTTATTTCCATTTTGATCGTGTTCACACAAGCCAGAAGTAAATGGATATATGAGCTTGAAGGATGTTGACTAGAATCGATTCTATCTCAAAATCTTATGCTAGAAATTAAGGACGTTATGCTGGATTGTGATATTAGCACAGGACATATTCGCTATTAAACTTGGAAATACATGAAAATTAGTCATTGTATATTGTATAACAAATCATACATGATACTAAAATATAATTTTTCTTTCTCGTGTTTCACCTTACTATGATTGTTCATACTTCATAGTTTTTTTTATTAATCTACACAAACATACAAAGTGAAATGAGTGATTACTTGAAAGAATGTAAGAGATAAGAGAATATGATACCATTTTCATCCAAGGGGGAATCGCATAAATTCTATAACCCTTTGTCAAGACTAAAAAAATGAGCAATTTTTTTCCAAAAATGTTTACAATTATATAAATTACTGTAACACGTTTGTTACCATACAAATGAGATCGACAAAGTGATGTAATCATATACCCAAACAGACCCTATAGTTGCAATTCGTATTGGTGCTGTCCGATACTGTTCAAAACCAAATATATCTCATCAGTTTGAGGATGCAAATCATCACCAGCCACAAACTCATGTGTAGCACCATCTAACTGAATCAAACTACAACCAGCATTTTTATTGACCCTCCTTGAATCCCTTAGACTTCTTATCTTCGTTAAGTCATCCCAACGCTTAGCATTCGCGTAAATATCAGCCATTGTTGAATAGACTCCACCATCTTCAGGACTTATTTCGATAATATGTTCAGCAGCTTTCTCAGCAACTTCAACATTTCCATGAAGTCTACAGCCTCCAAGCAAACTTCCCCACACGAAAACATCACCCGACATTGGCATGCTCTCTATCATATCAATCGCTTCTTTGATTAAACCAGCACGACCTAGCAAATCCGCCATACACCCGTAATGTTTGAGCTCTTTAGGAACTCCATAAACAGACTCCATCTCGTCAAAAAGCCCTCTTGCTTCATCTATTAAACCAGCGTGGCTGCACCCAACCAAAACACCAAGAAATGTCACCCCATCTGGCTTAACTCGATTTTTCACCATCTTGGAAAAATAAGTTAGTAGCATCTCACCATGACCATGCATCGCAAATCCAACAAGGATTGCATTCCATGTGAACAAATTTTTATCCTTACTCGTTTCAAATATCCCCATAGCTGTCTCTATACACCCACATTTCGCGTAAAAGTCCACCAACGCTGTACACAAGAACGAATCTATCCTAAGTTTACTCCGTTCAATATACTCATGCACTTCTTTCCCTTTCTCCAACTTCCCAAGACGCCCACAAGCACCCAAAACCGCAACCAACGCTATATTATCAGGCTTCACCTTAAGCTCCACCATTTGATCATAAATCTCCAAACACTCATCAAACCTTTTCGCTTGCACATACCCCGCCATCATCGTCCCCCACGTCGTCGCATCCCTAACACTAATCCCCATCTCATCAAACACTCTCCTCCCATGTTCAATCTCCCCACTTTTCACCAACCCATCAATCACAACATTATAAGTAACCACATCTCTCACACAGCTTTCATCAAACACCTTACACCCATCCCAAACACACCCACAAACACAATACACATGCACAAGATTATTACAAACAAACACATCACATATTAAAAATCCAAACTTTATCAAATGGGTATGCACCATTTTGCATAAAGATTCATTTTTCATCATTGCAATAGCTTTTAAAAGAAAAGGGAACGTATGGGTATCTGGCGAAACACCTTTTCGACGCATTTTCGCGAAGAAAAGTAGCGCGTTTTTGGGTAAATTTAAGAGGGTGTGTGTTCTTATAATGGTGTTGTATGAAAAAGGTGATGGGTTGGTAATGAGGTTAAATATGGAGAGAGGGTAATGGTGAGTTTTTTCTAAAAGTAGTAGTTTATCTGTTCTGGTGGTGATGATGGTGTTGAAGGTTGTTAAAAGGGTTATTAGGAGGTTTGGTGAAAAGAGGCCTTTGGTGATGATTTGTGCATGGGTTTGGTGGATTTGTTTGATGGTTTTGCATTGGTTTTTGAGTGTGTTTAAGAGATGTGTGGAGTGTTTGCAGTAGATCATTGGGGTTTAGGTTCATGTCTTTGAGTTTCAGCCTAAGTTTGAAATGTAGGATTCAAGAGGGTATATGGTGTTCATTAAACACTAAAAGGGTGTTTGTTTCGGCTTATATAGTTGGCTTATGGCTTATTAGCTTTTGAAGTTTTGAACTTACGACACATAAGCAGCCCAAAACCAAATAATCTATAAGCCGACTATATAAACTGAAACAAATTAATTGGTGGAGGGAGTATCGATGTGCCTTTCAAATGGAACTCCTGTGTTCCGAGAACAGTCACTACAAGAAAAGGGGTTGTTAGGACCTTTCTGTAGGACACTTTTCTTAATAGGGTCCTAAAAAATGTTTTATTGGACCAATTAAATTTTAAGTTATATTATAGTGGCTTTAAATAAGACACTTAATGCGTGGATCCTATTAAACTAATTTACATGACAATTTTTTAGTATGGTCTCATTATGATATACGGAGTAACATAATAGGACACTTGATATAATGGTCATATTATATTACATCTTATGGGATGCTTTTTCTATTTGGGTAAGTTTATCCACACCCTCCCATAGGGAGGGTATCCAATCATTGTACGGTTTGACCAAACACTCTCTGATGTGACAACATAAGGAGGGTATGTATAACACATCCCTTTCTATTTGGTCTTATTAGATTGTAATTTAATATGACGCTTGTTATATGGGTCCTATCAAATCTAATTTTATAGGACACTTATTTGGCTAGGTATTATTATGATCGAACATAAAAGGTCATTTGAACACAAAATCCTTACAACTCACTGTTAGTATTTTTGTTGTTACAATTGGGGTTGAGCAACGGGTCAAGCCCGAACCGAACTGACCAAATTTGTCCCGAACCGAAAACCAATTTTGAGGAAAATATGAACCGAGAACCGAACAGAAGTTAACCTAGCGAAATTGAAACCGAAATGAACCGATAGTTTAGGTGTATTTTTCTTGGTTTTGACTCGAACCGAACCGAATCGAGTAAAACCGAAACAAAAAACCATAATTATATAAAACCGAAAACCGAACCGAATAAGGTCGGTTCGGTTCGGTTCAGCCTGGTTCGGCTCAGTTTGTTGGTCGGTTCGGTTCGGTGTTCGGTTGATTTTGCTCCGCCCTAGTTACAATAGTGGATTATTATATAAGAAGGTTCATGTGCTTTGTAATTGTGTTCAACTAGGTTATCGTAGTGATTTTTTATTCACTTACTTCACCTTACTTACATAACATGATATTTAGATTACTAATAAAGCAAGTCTCTTGCAAACAACGTAACCTTAATATCGTGTTTGATAAGTTCGGCGATTTAAACATATACATGTAGTAAGTTAACCTAGGAAACCGACTTTGAGGAAATCATGAACCGAGAACAGTATCAAAGTTAACCTAGCGAAACAGAACTGAAGTTAACCTAGGAAACCGAAACCGAACAGATAGTTTAGGTGTATTTTTCTTGGTTTTGACCCGAAACGAACCTAGTAAAACTGATATGTGTCTAAATACACATATATTTACCTTGTTTAAACCCACATAAACAGTCAAAAACACTTTGAAAAGTCTCAAAAAGACAGAAAAATATTTAAACTGTGTTTTATTCATAAATTGTCAAATCTAGTCCCTAGTTATTCAAAACATGGAAATTTTTCATAAAAGGCCCTCAGGGATTTTCAAGTTGTCAAAATTAGCCTTATAAATTTCAGTTTTGCAAAATGGCAACTTTAGTCCCTAAAATTTCAATGATTGACAGAATTTATCCCTGGACATTTTAAATTGGAAAATTAACATTTTTGGTCCTTTGGAAAATTAAAATTGTCAAAATTGGTCCTTATAACAAACTTTGGAAAGTTGTCATTTTGAGTCCCTAAAAATCCAAAATTGCACAAATGGTCCTTGTGCTTATTTAAACAAATCCGGACCCTTAAATAATCCTAAGTCCAATAACTAAACCCATTTATAAACCCCAGCCCAACACAAAAAGCCCACCCCTTTATTATATAATACCAGTCAAACCCACAACCTGGTTTTCTTCTTCCTCACAACACCCCGCCAAAACCACCCTCCCCCTCCACATCACTGGTTTTCTTTCCAGCTCATTACCAACTCCAAACCACCTCACCCCTCCACCTTTACTAAATACAAAAACCCTTTAATTGCCCATTAATAAGAAAAACCTGCTTCGGTTGAATTTTCCCGCCAAAATGACAAGTGGTCGAATCTAATGAATTGAATAAAATCAATGGCTCAGGTGAAGTGGGATAGTCTCAGAGGTCGACGAGGAAGGCTTTTAAAGGTCAAAGGATGCAAGAGAGAAGAGGTAGTAGTATTTTTAGTGTAATTTAGTTTAATTAATATCGAATAATTAAATTTCAAGTTCTTAGTATAATTTTAATCTTGCAAGTGTTGTATTTCTTGTTTTCAGAATGTTATAAACCTTTTTCAATAATTTAATTCAAGTTTCAATTAACTTTTCAGTTTATGCAATTTTCACTTTATTTCAAAAATCTCAAATTACTGAATGTTGTTGTTTGATGTTGCTATGGATTTAGTTAGCTCATATAAGCTCCTAGAAAGCTTATGAAAGCTTTTAGTAACTATAAAAGTCAGTGTAATAAGAAAACTCAAAAATCACAAAAATACCAAAAAAATTAGAGTAAAAATCAAAAAATCAGAAGATTGAAAGAAGAAAGCAATGGAGCAGGGCAAATTAAGGATGACCCTTGGTTTAGAGCCTCAGGGAAGGCAATAGGTTGTATTTTGATCATTGGTCATTGATTCTCAGTCCTGGATCAGTTGTAAGCTTAGTTTACCATTTTCTTGAATTCTATTGTTTGTCTGTTAAATTCCATAGAACTCAGTGTTTTTATGCTTATGTGTTATATTTAAGTTGAGTTTAAGTTAGTTTGTGCTCATTTGATTGCTTGATCTCATATTCTTAATTTTAATTTCTTTTCACAGCCACTTTAATATATTATTGATTTTTATGCTATTGTTGTTAGTTTTAGTTTTTAAATGTTCTTATCAGTTTAATTTATCATAGTATAAGGTTGTGAATCAGGTTCATGGTCAAACTCAGTCTTATTCATTAAAAATCACTTTTCAGGTTGTTTAAAGGAGTGTTTGCTTTAATATGTTTATCTGTGTTAAAGGGTGTTATTGGTGTTGTTCTTGTTTGATGTGGATCACTAAATGTCTATATAACTCAGTTCTATCATAAAAACCAGTCACTTTTTTGGAAAAAGTCAAATTCTCTTTTGAATCTTCATTGCTTATTCACTGTTGGACTTTCTAGTTCATGGATCATGCTCACATGTTAGTAAGTTGTTAGAATTGCTTAGTATAGTCTTTCAGTAGCTTAATACATCATATTCAGTCACTAGATTAGGATTAAACTTCAACAAAGTCAACATTTCAAGTTCATATCAAAAGTCAAAAAAAAAAAAATCAGGTTAAATGTTGATTCTGAGTGCTGATCTAGGGTCAAATTAGGATAGCAAATGATGTTTAATTTTGGAAATTTTTGGTGATTTGGATAGCCAGTAGTATAAGCTTGATTTTGCCCCCTTCACTTTCCAAAAAATTGCTTATTTAGTGTCTTAAAATTCAGCTAGAAGTATGCCATTTAGCCTTGTTTCTTTCTTTTAGTAAACTGTAATATTACTCGAATCGGCTGACGGCCAGGGCATATCTGAGGTTTTTCAGTTGAATTGAGTTTGTTTTAGTATATTACACTATACTTGAGCTTTTGGTGCGTTCTAGTGCTTATTAGCTTATTTTTGTGCTTATTTTCAAACTGCTTATTAGCCCATTCAGCTTATTAGTGGGCTTATCTAGCTTTTTATATTTTTCCTAGTATTCTGCTATCATATAGTATTTACCTTGATTTTTTCAGATTTTTCCTAAGTCGTTTACTATTTTTAAACCTTTTTATTAGTTTTAATAGTTTTTAATTCATAATAAAAAATATAAAAGTCAGAAAAATATAAATCTTTTTTCTAAAATTTTCTTTTATTATTTAGGATTTAAGAAAAATAATTTTGCACTTGTAAGATTAGATTTTCTAATATTTTAGTTTTTAGCCCGTTTTCGTAAGCGGCTGCTTTAATCTGCTTTTTTTTATGTGCTTATTTCAAGTTTTCAAAAATATTGTCTTTTATAAAAAGTGCTTATAATTAAGTACTTTATCAAAATAAAGTAAAATGGAATAATAAAAAATATATATATATATACGGCTCGTTTTTAGTTCGTACGTAATTTTTATTTAACATACGCGTTTTTAGGTTTTAAACGTTTCTAGTTATTTTGTTTTCACGTTCTTGTTTTCATAGCTTATTTAAAGTTATTCTCTTTTATTTCCTTAATTTAATCAACCTATCAACCAAAATCCTTCTCCGTTCAATCGTCACCCGATCACAAATTCGTTTTATTTCAGAATTCACACCTCGCTGGGACATAACGACCCGGGGATACACTGTACTCCTTGGTTAGTATTGTGTCCTCAATTGGTTTGACTTTATTTGACCACATCCGTGGTTGATTTAAGTTGACCGTTTGAGGCCGATCAAATTTTGGCGCCGCTGCCGGGGAGGTGTGCTGCGTAAAAACGAATTTGAAGCATTAGTGATTGTTGAATATACACCCATTGTATATTAACCATCCTTTTCCATATTCTCTTATTTTCAGAAAAAACCAAAATTATCGTGAAGTTAATTCGTTTGACTAAACGATTACCAAAAATATTTTTATTCAAGTTTTCAACGAACACAAAAAACCCAAAAATATTCATCTTTACCCTCTCACCCTTTTTGATTCTTTATCCCTTTACCCTCTATCCATTTGATTCTAAACTTCTTATACCTTTCTTCTATGGCGTCTCTCGGCTACAAATGTTTTGATTGTAAAAGCCCGTTGATTGACAGCCATCGTTGTTCTAAGTGTGCGCGTGAGCGGTGTGGAAAGCATGCACCAAAGGATCGTGGATCTTGTTATTGGTGTGAATTATCCACTAAAGAGTCTCTCAAGGATTCTCAAAGTCCTTCCTACTACCCTCCACAGCCCGAGATACGTGCTATTAATGACAAACCGTCAAGAATCGATCCTAACCTTTCAGGATTTACGGTTAACAGTTTGTCAAGCAAACGTACAGAACTTAGAACAGTGACTAAAAAGAACGACTTGCCCAATCTTCACGTTATTCAAAAACAAAAACCAGAGACCATAACGGAAGTGGTGGAAATTCCTAGCTCTCAGAGCACACTACTTGTCCCACCTCCGGATTTTAGTCCTTGTGTCGGTTGTGGTGAGTCGCTTTTTGGTTTACCATGTCGTTGGTGTACATGTGAACAATGTGGTAATGATATTCGAGACGGAAGTTGTTTGTTTTGTGGTTCGAGGAAGTCATTTTCTTATGATCCTGATCCGAACTCATTCAACGACCCTTCAAATTTCTCCAATTACCCATCACATTCATACGAGCAAGTATCATATTGTCCAAATCTCAATGATGCATCGTATCAAAATACACCGAACTTTTCTTGTGAGTACTGTGGAGGTCCACATTTTAGCTCTGATTGTCAAACAGGGAATCCATTTCCTTGTAACAATTACGACGATCCATATCACGACCAACCTCCACAGTGCCAAATAACTCAAACTCCTCAGCAAACACAGCAAGACACTTATCTAGAGCTTCTAGAGTTAGTGAAAAGAGCTGAGGAGTTTAATAAAAAAACATTTCAGAATGCTCCCAGTTTTTCTTGTGTATATTGTGGGGGTCCTCATGGTGATTATCAATGTCAACCTTCCGGTTTTGACAACTCCCCACTCCCACAATGTCCCGTCATTAAAAATTCACATGAGAAATCCATGGCAGAATTGTTAGCTGAAGAGCGGGCTGCTAAAATAAATTCCCAAGATGCATTTGAAAAATCTATTAGGGAATCAATTGCAAAAGAAAAAGCAGCCAGATCTAGCTCTCAATTTCGTTTCATTCCTGATGACAGTGATGATGAAGATATCTTTGATGATGATTCATCAAGTTCATCAGTTGAAACTCAGTCTGTTGTTATCACACCCGAAGTTCCCACTAACTCTCTAAACATGGGGGATGAGCTTCTTGACACAATTCATGCAAAGGAATCAGACGTATTCATAAAGTCTAGTGTTGAGAACCTTGTCCCAATCCCAAGTGAGTCACAGGGAATTCTTGATCATGTGTGTGATATCCCTTCCCCTCTTGAGTGTTCAAAAGATCATTTTGAGACTTTCTCCGATTCTAACGATGAATATACATCTTATGGAGAAGTTGAGTATGTTGAGGCATCACTGCCCCATTCTGATGTTGACCCTCTTCTTGAGGAGTTTACTGATGAACTTACTCACATTGATCCACTTCCATCAGGAAGTGATGATGATCTCTTTGATTTCGAATCCAATCTGGAAGAAATCGAAAGTCTCTTAAATAATAATCTATCACTCAATTCTTATCCCAACCCCGAGCTTAGTGATTCACATACTGATGAAAATTCTTTATCTTGTGGAGACATCAGTCATGTGGAGGAACTACCTTCTGAGCTCGTCAGTCCAAAAGAGAATATTGATCATCTTGTTCCCGAAGCATTCAAAACGTCTTTCACCAATCCTCTGTTTGAATTCGAATCTGAATTCACTTTAATTTCTGATAATCCACTCTTTGATATTCAGAACGAGGTAGGTGATGATTCCATAATAGAGCAAGGGTTCACAGATTTACATCACGTGAATGATTCTCTTTACGAGGAGTTCTCCTTTGAACTCACTCATATCATATCTCCGCTGGAGTATGATAACTTCCACTTTGATCTTGACAAAGATTATCTTTGTGTTCCGGAGGGAGATGTTCTCAACACTGAGAATTTGATTAATATCAAAATCCCACCCCTCCCAATCTTTAATTGTCTTGATCAACCGAGCTTAAATGACGAGATTCATGATACTGAAATCATGAATTCTCCTTCTGATGATGATGAGTTAGTCATGATTTTTATCATGATTTTCTTTCTTTTCTTCACCTACACGGTGACATCTCCTGTTCTTCACTCCTTCGGGAATGAAGACACTATATTTGATCCCGGCATTTTCATTTATCATTTATGAGCCGGATCTCTGTGTATATCTCATCGGAGTGGAACTTTCAAGTACTTCAGTGTTTATCCAAACATCTTGAACGAAAAGTCCGATGGAGATTTTTTGTTCCACATGCTTCCCCAAGAACAAATGAATGCGGGGTCGAGTCAAGCTGAGTGACTCGGTGAACAAAACTATTAGCACACCATATGGGTTTTCACCCATATTTCTGTCTTCTTTCTCTTTTCTAACACCCAAGTGTGGGGGAGATGCCCCACATGTTGTATATATGTACATTTTATCAAGTTAAAAAAAAAAAAAAAAAAAAAAAAGTGTATATAAAATAATGGCTATTAGTATTTCCCTTTCACGTTCTAAGTGTTGGTTTAACAGCCGGTACTTTGAATATTGAGGGCAATATTCAGTTCTAAGTGTGGGGGGGAATTCTGGCGAATTTTGTCACATTGTACCTTCTAGTGCCCTATTCCCCCATTTTGGCCAAAATTTTAAAATTTTTTCTCACTTAGAACGCAATAAATGGTTATCAGTCCGCCATGTCTAACCCACATAAGGACTGGCTAGTCCGAGAGCAAACGGCTCTTGGTAAAGACATATCAAATCCGTTTATGGCTGACAATTTGCCCAAAATTGTATGGTATTCGACTCACCATATCTTTATAAGTGAAGAGTTGGCTAGCCCGCAAGGTTATGGCTTGTGGTAAAGGTAAGTGGAAAAACCATAATTGGTAATCAGCTCACCAAAGATAATAACTATGTTTTATCTAAGAGTTGGCTAGTCCAGAAGCAAACGGCTTTTGGTAAAGACAAATCAAAACCGTTGACAGCTGATGATTTGCTCAAAATCATTTGGTTATCATTGTACCAAAGTTCTTACTTGAACTGAAACAATTGGCTACTCCAGAAGTAATGGCTTTTGGTAAAGAGATAAAATCCATTAAATTTTCAAAAATATTGCTAGGGACTAGCAATAGTTTAGTGTGGGGGATTTGATATGTGTCTAAATACACATATATTTACCTTGTTTAAACCCACATAAACAGTCAAAAACACTTTGAAAAGTCTCAAAAAGACAGAAAAATATTTAAACTGTGTTTTATTCATAAATTGTCAAATCTAGTCCCTAGTTATTCAAAACATGGAAATTTTTCATAAAAGGCCCTCAGGGATTTTCAAGTTGTCAAAATTAGCCTTATAAATTTCAGTTTTGCAAAATGGCAACTTTAGTCCCTAAAATTTCAATGATTGACAGAATTTATCCCTGGACATTTTAAATTGGAAAATTAACATTTTTGGTCCTTTGGAAAATTAAAATTGTCAAAATTGGTCCTTATAACAAACTTTGGAAAGTTGTCATTTTGAGTCCCTAAAAATCCAAAATTGCACAAATGGTCCTTGTGCTTATTTAAACAAATCCGGACCCTTAAATAATCCTAAGTCCAATAACTAAACCCATTTATAAACCCCAGCCCAACACAAAAAGCCCACCCCTTTATTATATAATACCAGTCAAACCAGTCAAACCCACAACCTGGTTTTCTTCTTCCTCACAACACCCCGCCAAAACCACCCTCCCCCTCCACATCACTGGTTTTCTTTCCAGCTCATTACCAACTCCAAACCACCTCACCCCTCCACCTTTACTAAATACAAAAACCCTTTAATTGCCCATTAATAAGAAAAACCTGCTTCGGTTGAATTTTCCCGCCAAAATGACAAGTGGTCGAATCTAATGAATTGAATAAAATCAATGGCTCAGGTGAAGTGGGATAGTCTCAGAGGTCGACGAGGAAGGCTTTTAAAGGTCAAAGGATGCAAGAGAGAAGAGGTAGTAGTATTTTTAGTGTAATTTAGTTTAATTAATGTCGAATAATTAAATTTCAAGTTCTTAGTATAATTTTAATCTTGCAAGTGTTGTATTTCATGTTTTCAGAATGTTATAAACCTTTTTCAATAATTTAATTCAAGTTTCAATTAACTTTTCAGTTTATGCAATTTTCACTTTATTTCAAAAATCTCAAATTACTGAATGTTGTTGTTTGATGTTGCTATGGATTTAGTTAGCTCATATAAGCTCCTAGAAAGCTTATGAAAGCTTTTAGTAACTATAAAAGTCAGTGTAATAAGAAAACTCAAAAATCACAAAAATACCAAAAAAATTAGAGTAAAAATCAAAAAATCAGAAGATTGAAAGAAGAAAGCAATGGAGCAGGGCAAATTAAGGATGACCCTTGGTTTAGAGCCTCAGGGAAGGCAATAGGTTGTATTTTGATCATTGGTCATTGATTCTCAGTCCTGGATCAGTTGTAAGCTTAGTTTACCATTTTCTTGAATTCTATTGTTTGTCTGTTAAATTCCATAGAACTCAGTGTTTTTATGCTTATGTGTTATATTTAAGTTGAGTTTAAGTTAGTTTGTGCTCATTTGATTGCTTGATCTCATATTCTTAATTTTAATTTCTTTCCACAGCCACTTTAATATATTATTGATTTTTATGCTATTGTTGTTAGTTTTAGTTTTTAAATGTTCTTATCAGTTTAATTTATCATAGTATAAGGTTGTGAATCAGGTTCATGGTCAAACTCAGTCTTATTCATTAAAAATCACTTTTCAGGTTGTTTAAAGGAGTGTTTGCTTTAATAGGTTTATCTGTGTTAAAGGGTGTTATTGGTGTTGTTCTTGTTTGATGTGGATCACTAAATGTCTATATAACTCAGTTCTATCATAAAAACCAGTCACTTTTTTGGAAAAAGTCAAATTCTCTTTTGAATCTTCATTGCTTATTCACTGTTGGACTTTCTAGTTCATGGATCATGCTCACATGTTAGTAAGTTGTTAGAATTGCTTAGTATAGTCTTTCAGTAGCTTAATACATCATATTCAGTCACTAGATTAGGATTAAACTTCAACAAAGTCAACATTTCAAGTTCATATCAAAAGTCAAAAAAAAAAATCAGGTTAAATGTTGATTCTGAGTGCTGATCTAGGGTCAAATTAGGATAGAAAATGATGTTTAATTTTGGAAATTTTTGGTGATTTGGATAGCCAGTAGTATAAGCTTGATTTTGCCCCCTTCACTTTCCAAAAAATTGCTTATTTAGTGTCTTAAAATTCAGCTAGAAGTATGCCATTTAGCCTTGTTTCTTTTTTTTAGTAAACTGTAATATTACTCGAATCGGCTGACGGCCAGGGCATATCTGAGGTTTTTCAGTTGAATTGAGTTTTTTTAGTATATTACACTATACTTGAGCTTTTGGTGCGTTCTAGTGCTTATTAGCTTATTTTTGTGCTTATTTTCAAACTGCTTATTAGCCCATTCAGCTTATTAGTGGGCTTATCTAGCTTTTTATATTTTTCCTAGTATTCTGCTATCATATAGTATTTACCTTGAATTTTTCAGATTTTTCCTAAGTCGTTTACTATTTTTAAACCTTTTTATTAGTTTTAATAGTTTTTAATTCATAATAAAAAAATATAAAAGTCAGAAAAATATAAATCTTTTTTCTAAAATTTTCTTTTATTATTTAGGATTTAAGAAAAATAATTTTGCACTTGTAAGATTAGATTTTCTAATATTTTAGTTTTTAGCCCGTTTTCGTAAGCGGCTGCTTTAATCTGCTTTTTTTTATGTGCTTATTTCAAGTTTTCAAAAATATTGTCTTTTATAAAAAGTGCTTATAATTAAGTACTTTATCAAAATAAAGTAAAATGGAATAATAAAAAATATATATATATATATATATATATATGGCTCGTTTTTAGTTCGTACGTAATTTTTATTTAACATACGCGTTTTTAGGTTTTAAACGTTTCTAGTTATTTTGTTTTCACGTTCTTGTTTTCATAGCTTATTTAAAGTTATTCTCTTTTATTTCCTTAATTTAATCAACCTATCAACCAAAATCCTTCTCCGTTCAATCGTCACCCGATCACAAATTCGTTTTATTTCAGAATTCACACCTCGCTGGGACATAACGACCCGGGGATACACTGTACTCCTTGGTTAGTATTGTGTCCTCAATTGGTTTGACTTTATTTGACCACATCCGTGGTTGATTTAAGTTGACCGTTTGAGGCCGATCAAAAACCGAAACCGAAAACCATAATTATATAAAACCAAGAACCGAATAAGATCGGTTCAGTTCGGTTTGTCAGTTCGGTTCGGTTTTCAGTTGGTTTTGCTCGACCCTACATGTTAGACATAGGAATATGGGTGTGTAAATGAGCCAAGCTACTTCTGAGCTACTCGAGATCAACTCAAAAAGAATCAAGAAACAAGTCAATCCTTAATGAGATTGATTTCGAGTTCGAATCCAATATTGGGCTCAATAAACGAGCCTGAGCTCCGGCCCAAACATTGATTAGACTTGTGAGTGTGTACAATCTTTAAAAATATATATATATGTGTCTCCCGCATATATGTATAACTATAAATATTAAACGAGCTCGAGTCTGGGTTTATACTCATACATTGATTAAGTTTACGTTAAACGTATCTTTTACTTGAACAAAATTATAAACGAGTTAAGCCCGAGCTAAAATCAAGCCTTTGGAATAACTATTGAACTGTGCAATAAAATATATTTCTAAATAAGCTGAACTTAAGCTTCTATAAGTAAAATTTCTAGGCTCGAGCTCGGCTCGACTCATTTACACCTCGAATAGCTAGACATATATGTGTGCTACGTTTAAAAAATGTGATAAGTGTACCATAAGAGTCAACATAAGGACCTGTTTTGTTAATTATCATATTCTGTAACTCACCAAATTTTTTTTTTTTTTTTTTGGGGGGGGGGGGGGGAATATAAACCCCCAATTGATTTAGCAAAATTAGAACTTGCAATTGAAGAGTATACTAATTTTGGCGCTACGAAATTAAAGGCTCCACGTTCTTCACACACCTTTAAGTTTAGGTTTTATTGATTAAATCTAAATGTCAAAAACGGTTTGGGTGAAGAACTCGAACCTCATATTGAAGCTAGGGTTTCACTTTTTCTTCAAAATTCGAAGGTAAAATAATCATTCCCAATTTTAAATTCATTATATAAATTTGTTTACTTTGTCATCTATGTGAGTTTGTTTGTTGAGAATTAATTGGGTTCCTACTATGTGCTTTGAAATTAGTTTGGTTGTGTGATTTTGATAAAGAACAAAGTTATCAACAAACTTTTAGTTTTATAACTTATGTGTTTGATTATAGTTAATTTCCTATTTCATATAGGCAACTAGGGGAATTTTTCCCAACTCAAACGAGAGATGTGCACGTGAACTTAAACCAAAACCTTAACCCATTTGAACGACTTGTTATCAAGTATTGCCGACGCGGGTATAGACCTTCGGTTACCAACCCTTAAAAAGCATTGAGTCGACTGTTTCTCAACAATCTTTCATGAGACCCGCACTTTCATTCCTACAACTATCAATCAAACAACACCCTAGTTAGTGATAAGATGTTAAGTATTATTTTCGGGTTGCAGATTTGTCTCTTGGAAGACCCTTGTGATGTACCCTGTTGTTCGTTAAACATTCAATGACGTGTTTTATTAAGGTTAAGAATAAAGTTGTTGTCTGGATTTCCTATCATATTTCTTACTTATCGAAGACTTTGTTAATGGTTTTTTAGATGTTTTTTCTATAACTATCTTCATTTACTAGCATTGTCTAAATTGATAATAAGCTATAAATATCTTCCAAGTGTTCTTCATTTACTCGTTTTTTGTTGATAAAGTTGTTTGTATTGTTATATCTTCTGTCTTGATGGTATTTTTGTAGCAACCCGTAGAAATCCCTAGTCATTAGTGAACGCTAATCTAGTATTAACACATCGTTACTGTTCACTTAACCATTTTTACGAGCAAAATTTTAAATTTTTGTTTATTACATTTCTATTCGAACACATTGGAACAAGCTCACACGCGGACCAAGACGAATCAAATACACTAATTATAAACCAAACAGATCCTTATATAAAATCTCAGCCCAATTCCGGCCTGTTACTATTCATGAGGCCCAACCCAATTCTATTAACTTATATATTTCATTTATAACATACGTTCGACTCACCCTAGCTTGGCCTTGATTTCTTTTAATTTCGACACACACCTTATGAAACTCACCTCAGCAAAGTAAATCCCGATTGGTAAATTGGTAAACGGTGAATAAAGTCCGATAATTCTAACCGCAACCTAAACAATTCATATGTCTTAGGTTCGAAAACAAGATCATGCACGCAAGTTCATACGCTATTTCATCACTTGTACATGTTTGTTGTAATATTTATCGTCAAAAATGTAGTTGCGTCAATGTGTTCTTTTATTTAGCAAAGTATCCCTTTTTAAAAAACGTACTAGTTAATCTCGTGATTAATCTATAGTCGTCTTGTTAACAAGTATTTTGAAGACCTCTAACGCGCCTAACAAGTATACATAATGTTCAACCATTTTCGTTTACGTCATTTTAGCCAAAATACACTCTAAAGTGTCCAAAATCCACATTATATTTTCCTAACAGCTTTCTAATAGCCAAAAATAATAAGCTGTCAAAAGTATATGTCGTCGTAATCTTTTCTAGGCCATAACTTTCTCGTCGTAGCTCGGTTTCCTAAGTTTTATGTATCACCGGGTTCATGTTTAAGTATACTAACATGTTTTTAGTGTCTCGGCTATTCAAGTTAACTTTTAACATCAGTTTTTACCACTCAAACATTCCCAACAGCATCTAAAATTTTCAGAAAATTCATTTCCGTCGCATAACTTAAAACTAACGTATCTTCTTCGTTATAAGCCCGTTTTAACTCATTCAAGCGGCTACGTTTTCATTATTGAGTCTATTTTCTATATTTCTAGCCTAAACTTGTCACCAAGCTATTGAGTTTTATGTGGAAGGTCGAATGGGACATATTACTTTCTAAAAGTGTCAAAACATTTTTCCTAGCCTTCTAGTTATCAAAACCACTTAACAACAACTCCAAAACTAATCCTAACTCTTCCACCAATTTCTCAACATGTCAATAGTGATCTAACACTAAACTTAGCAATATTTAAGAGTTCCATTTCTCATGAATGTAAATGATCATCAAGAATAGTTAAGATTACAAGTTCACTAGTTTATGTATATATGGTGTTTTTATCTTTACTTTCTTGTTGAAATTTATACCACTAGTTTACTTATGATAAAGATTTGTTCAAAACATAGTCATTAGTTAAAAGATTTTTGTGGTTATAAGATTTTGTTAACATGTACAAAGTGATAAATAAGCATATGTAACTTGAACTAACATCATGACAAAGAGAGTATGAAATTCATCAAGATCAAGATTACTTACTTAGGGAGATTAGTGTGATGAGATGACAATATACTTGATTAACCCAAAATTAGTGTTCCAAAACCCTTACTAGAGTATCCTAATGATTCTTGAACTAGCCAAATCAAGATCTCTTCTTCCCTTGCTCCCTCAAGTGTGTCGAATTGTATGTATGAGATGAGAGGTGATATATATATATTTTTTTTCTTCTTGAACTAGTGTAAGAAAATGATACAAGTATACATATATATACTAAAGGGTTTTCAACCCTTGCATAGTTAGTCAAAAATATCTTTGGCTTTGCATTTATGGTTGTGGCCGATTGGGCTAGGAGGGGGGGGACATTTTGGTGGTCAAGCCACCAATTTGTTCTTGGACTCCATGTTTTAGGGATTGTGTTGGATAATTAACGGTAAGCAATTGTTGTCTAGTAAATATTTTTAGTACAAAGGGGGGGGGGGCACATGGAGAATTTTTGGAGTAGAAGAGTTACTTTGGTACAAGAGTGTATATATTGTATGTATTGGGTATTAGAAATAGGTATTGGTTATTGGTTTGGTGATTAACGCAAGTTATACGTAATTAAACGTAAGAAATAAAGAAATTACATTAGGCGTAAGGAAATATTTTTGGAACTTTGGTAATAATTTAGGAAGTATAAAAATGCGTTAGAAATAATCGTTAGAAGTATTGGGTATATCGGGTGTTAAATTTAAATTGTGAATATCGTTTGTTCAATTGACAACCGTAAGTAAATAAAGAAAAGGAAATTGTTTTAGGGTTTAAAATTTCGAACCGGAGTAGGAGCAAGGTACTGGAACGTTGTGGACTAAATAAAGCCTAAGTCCTAGTGCACTTGAAAGATATTCTAAATTTTTCATTGATTCAAGTAGAAAGTTATATGTAGATTATTCTTAAATAAATGTCAAGAAAAGAAATTTGAGTTTATTTAATAGTAATGACCTGTAATTTAGCGGGTTGTCATAAAAGTAAATCACCATCAACACTCAACCGAGTTCATTCCATTTTTCACACATAATATCCAAATCGGTTTAAACTCAATTTCACCTAGGCCACTTATTTTTCTATGATCATATATGAGATCCTAAGCTTATATCTCACCTTTTATTTCAATATCACACGTTAAAACATATGTTTGGACTTTTGAATATGTCGACCCTCACATATATATACCCAAGTTGACACACACTCAATCCTACACACTAGCCTTCCTAAATAATCCTAGAACTAGATTGCAAATCTTCTCAAAGTCATCAAATCTTACTGCCACATTCGAATGGTGTCTCAACAAATCTCAACTTGTTGAATTAATATGTATATGTCGACACATATACATTATATACCACTTGCACATACACAAGGACTTTCTAGGCCATTTTATTCCCTTTGTCCCTTGCATATCACTGCCAAGATCTCGTACAATCTCAACTTGAGTTTATAAAATACATATCGATCACATGCATGCATAGATATTTCGATTCATACACACACATAAAAACTTGCATTCACACACAAGTTGCATGCTAAATATTCCTTGTCCCCTCACAAGTCTGCCAATCGAATATAACACGTCAACTTTCCATTTTAAAACATTAAAGTCAAGTACATGCATGCATATAAAAGATCGACACACATACATACTTCCTTTCACACTAAAAACTCTCCCATCCATTTCTCTCTAGTCCTTTGTTCACTGCCAAAATTATTCAAGAACAAGGAGATCATTTACTAGCCATTCGAACTCATTCCCACTCGTTCAAGTTCCATTCGAAGCGTTGGGTGCAAGTTCTAGCGGGTTTAGTGTTTTTCCATTCGAACCTAGACCATTTTAACGTTAACTCACCACCTTTAAGGTGTGGTAAGCTCCATAAACTCATTTCATAATCTTTCCTTTGAGTTTTATCATTCCATGCATCGTGTACATCAAGGACGCAGCTACATTGGGGCGGGGGGGGGGGGGGCGCCCGACCCCCCGAAATTTTTTTTGCGATGTAGGGGGTATATAGTTTTCGTGTAGAAAAATTTCGGTATATTCGGTTTCGACCCCCCATTTTAATTATGAAATTTCGGTATATTAGATCCCGACCCCCACTGAATCCATTCTAGCTTCGCCACTGGTGTACATTTATATTCAAACGCATATGTTTCCTTTTGATTTTTACGTATCTCGTATATTCATTTTAGCATAAACTTGGTTGCCTCTTATGATGGAAGGCTATGAACCATGTTTACACCATCACACAACATTTACATATTCATTTTATCACTATTCGAACACCCTTTTTAATCCATGTTACTCGTTTATAATTGTAACACTTATATTTAAGTCATTTTCTTTTTTTGTACTCATCACAGTCGACTAAGAAAGGATCACGTAAAATCTAATTCGAACACATAACATATAGATTTTATTGCATATCTCGATTCTACTCATGTTCACCTAATAAGTTCATGATAGGAGTTTCCTATGATAAGCTCTTAAAAGCTCTTTAAAAACCTCAAAGCTCACACCACTCGGACTATTCTAAAACTACTCAATATATTCGGTTGGGCTCAAAAGCCCAATAAGCTGATTATAAGCAATTCGTATAAGCTGTGAATTTAAGCGCTTTTGTTATGTTTTTATACACTTAAAATGAGCCCAATGATAAGCCCAACTCGTCTTAAAACCCTTTGGATCACAAAACGTAAATGGGCCTTTAAATTAACTCGTTAAGTCCAATAAGTAAAAAATAAGCTATATCAGAAAATAAGCAGTTGAATAAAACTTAAATAAACTTTATAAAGTTACTAAAACTCTTGGATTTCTTTTCCCATTTCTTTTGTAATTTTTGGACTAAGTTTGCAAATTATTTTAACTTGAGGGACTAAAACTGTCAACTTTACAAAACTATGATTAAAACTGCCAAATCAGTAACTTTAGGGTAGAAAATGTTAAAACATTAAACAGTAAGCTTAGAATGTCACTTTGGAAGCTTTTGAACTAAAAATGTAACCGAGGACTAACGGTGCAAAACTTACACCGTTAGGGTAAAAAGTGTAAATTCTGTAAAAGACCAAGGGCTGAACGGTAACATTATATATAATCATTTCTGTTTCATGTTTTACTCATTTCATATGCATTTTGTCATTCGTTTCAGTATATTTATTTTTCATTACGGTTATATTTATATAACGAACTTTTAACGAATAACTTAACGTATTAATTCAACGAATTTCGAGGAAACGATAATTGTGAAATCAAAAACATAAAAACAAGATAATATTATATATAATATTATTTTTGAACTTTAAGCATTTTAAGCATATCATTCATTCACATCACAGTCCAATCCGTTATCCGACACTTTTCCACAATCATTATTCACATCTAGTCAAACTTAAACCATCGAAATCTCAGACTTCCCTATTATTCAGGTCGTGTGTTGGAGCCGCTCCCGTGATACTTTTGACATAACTTTACTTGACCTTACAGCTAAGGTGAGTCATAGCCCCACTTTTACTCTTTTATTCATTTTAAACTACTTGTGGGAGATACATGCTTAGAAATACTTTATTCATTTAACAACTACATGATTTGCTTTGTTATGCAATTACTCAAATACTCTTACATTTATGATACGATTACTCTTTTATACCTTCTAGACATGATGTGTAGTCTTATTACGTACATGCTTTACGTGTTAATCTATTCTTATGCATACTATTCATAGTCATTGGAAATGTATTGATAGTACTATTATAGGATGATACCCCCACCCTTGTGTCCAGGACTTGTGACCTTGGGTGACATGTACTATTTGGGAAGGTGGTTCCCTGCCCTTAGGTCCAAAATGACGCGACCTTGGATGAATATAATCAGGAATTCATATACTTATACTTTAGCAGTGGATTGTAAACACACAGGTTGCAAGTCTTGTATGGACAGGGCTTGGGACTGAGTGGATTTACAAGGCCTTTGTGTGGAAATCTTTATTCAAATGCTTTATAGTCGAACTAAACTCTGTGAAATCTTTATTCAATGCTTTTCTATTAAACTAAACTCTATGAACTCACCAACCGTTGGTTGACACTTTTTAGCATGTTTATCTCAGGTTTATAAGGCGATAGTGGATGCATGGATTCTAGAGTCAATTGCATACTTGGAGACTCATATTATTATCTTTTACCATTCGAAACTTTTATGTAACTTTACTTTGGAACTTATTGTCATAACTCTGATTTTAATAATTCGAATGGTAACATTTTAAAACGTCTCATTTAGAGGTCGTTTTCTATACCTTGATCTACATTATGAAGTAATACCCCCTTGACTCTACTGTTCCGCTGCGGTAATTTGGGGGTGTTACATTTTTCCTGGTAGCTTGGCGTTGTCTAATGTGGAGCGAAACATTGGCTTCGTGTTTGGTGATAGTAAGTTAGTAGTGGGATGATTGCTTTACAATTCTCGTGTTACTGTGTTTGAGGTTATCATATGCGATCCTTTTTTGGCCTCCTCTCATCTTGTAGGAGCAAGTAGGGTCATTTCCTGTTTGCTTATTTAACTCATACATGAGTATTTTGTGGTGAACTCAGAGGGAGAGGGAGTTAGATTAAATGTTCAATTAGATTTTAGATATCTCATCTGCACATAAGCTATATTTGGTCAAACAAGATGTTGATATGGCACCTTTATCTCAACTATGGTTGCTTCATAAGTTAGTCCAATATATGTGTTAGTTATACACTTATTTATGGAGTTGGTTCTTGGTTTTGTGTTTTGTATATTACGTTTGCACTTGATAAATACTTTGAGCTGTTTGGATAAAATGATCGGTGTTATTTAGAAGAATGGTGATTGTCTGTTTTGTTGACCTTAAAATGGCTGTTATTTCTCATCTTGAAATGGGTACATATTTTTGCATATTAGTATTTAACGCAACCTCAATATTAGGTAGTTTGTCTCTTTACTTAATAGTGTGACCTATAACATTAGTATGTGGCCAGTTATCAAATGGTCACACATTTTTGGTGTTTTACTTATGGAATATATGATTCCTTGGGATATTGGGGATTAACACTTGTTTGCATATATACTCTTTGTTGTTGAAACATGTAATTTAGGGACGTGAACCAACTAGAACGGAGTTGTTTCGTGCTTGAATTTCTAAAGATGGAATTACACAAAATGTAGAAGCTTCAAACGCCATTGTATGTACTACATATATATGTTCATTTATCTTGAGTTATTGTCATTTCTTGCAAGTTGAGTAGTTTTAAGGCATCACATTTAGCATATTTAATAGTACTTTTGTTCGTGTATGTGTCCGGACGGCTAACGCCGGACGACACATACCGGACGGATTTCATCATGCCGTCCGGCCCGGATCCTGCAAATATAAACAAATAATTATAATAATGCATTGGGAAAGACCAAGGCGCACAGTGCCGCCGTCTCCAGGTTTTACGGGATATGTCTTTCAAGTACGCCGCCCAGGTTTTACGGAACAGTTCTTCATGTACATGCACAGTGGTCCATAGGTCACTGTGCATAGATCAGCTCCTTGTCTCCAGGTACAGTAAGTACACAGTGATTGGGGTACTATAAATACCCCAACACATTCAATGCAGGCATTAACTTCTTTCACTCTCATTTACTACTCACTCATAACCTACACTTATTACTCCAATCCGGACGAACTCTCATCCTTACACCGGAGCTTGGTCTTGGGATAAAACCCAAGGCGAGGCTAACGTGTATTATCTTTGTTTCAGGTTCACACAAGGTCAAGGAGTGGATCTAACGAACCGGGGGTAAGATTTTACCTCAACAAACTAGCGCCATCTGTGGGACCCAAATTTAATCTACCGAAAAGCCTAGAATGAGCGGTCCCAACCCAGTCACCCCTCCCTTTGTACGTTCGGGGGAAGGGGAAAATTCCGGAGGAGGAGGTCCTCCGAATACGCGAGCCATCATGGAAGGCCACATATCAGCCCTCAAAGAATTATTTAAGCAGCAAGCCAATCGTGACCTGATAAAACCTATGCTTTTAAACTTCGAAGATGATTTCACGGATAACGAGGAAGAAGATGTCGAAGGAAGGGCGAACGATAAAGGAAAGCAGGTAGCAAATGATGATTTGAGCAAGCCATTCAAAAAAGTGATAAAGTGTCCGTTCACAAGGAGGATCATAGAGTTCTCCGCCCCAAAACATAAGATACCGACAAACCTCAAGTTATACGACGGGACGACTGATCCGGATGACCACATCAACCGTTTCACGGGAGTGGGAAATCAGGAAGAATGGCCGATGCCCGTGTGGTGCCGAATGTTCCAACAAACTTTGGACGGAAAGGCAAGAGGGTGGTTCGATAAGCTGCCGACCGGAAGTATTGATAGTTGGAACCATCTTCAGAAGAAATTGTTGGGTATGCTTCTCGCACGAAAATGTGACAACATATTTGGGATTACATTATCTATCTTGTTAGGCTCAAACACAAGGACTAGAAGCGTCAATATTGTAAAGTCTTGTGTTTGGCCCTTTATATACCCTCCTAGACTTCACTAGGAGGGTGAAGCTTGTGTGTGTAATTTTCACCTTCCTTTCATTATCAATAAAACACATAGTTTCCTCTCTCTCACTCTACACTTTCTCTCTCTAACTTCAACAATGAAGATGATAATTTTTCATTGTACCCGACCTCCCGATTCACAATATTTTAACCAAAACACGATCCATCAATTGGTATTAAGAGCCATGGTATTAGTTTTGGTTGATTTATGTGATATTTTCTTGTCAAAATCGTATTCTTTTCTGTGGATCTGAACTATTTTTCTGTGGACCTGAACTGTTTGGAAGCTGTTGGATTACTGCTTTTACGGGTCAATACTTTATTATCAAACAGTGCTATAAACAGTCAGTTTCTTTCTTAATGTATCTGGTCCATTTTTCAGTCCTTATTCATCTTTATCATTTTTTTTGTGACTGTTGATATCATTCCGTGAAGATCTATGGTTGTTATGTGGTCAGTAAAAGGGTCCGATAGGTGGTCTGATAAAACTGGTCTGAATCTGGTCGGAAAACTGGTAAAAAATGAGATGGCCGGAAAAGTCACCGGAAAACTCATCGGAAAACTCATCGGCAGACGATTATCGAAATTACTTGTATAAGCAATTTCGACAAACCCTTTTTTATCGCAAATGCGTTATCGCAAATGCTTTATTGCAAATGCATTATCGCAAATGCGTTATCGCAAATGACATAGACCACTTATCGCAAATGACATAGATCATTTATCGCAAATGACATAGACCACTTATCGCAAATGATGTCAACAGTCAACGGTCACAACAGGTCAACGGTCAACAGTCAACGGTCATATACTTATCGGAAATTAAAAGAAAACAGAAAAAGAATGAAGATGAAGCAATGACAAAGACCATGACCACAAACCAAAATACAACAATTAACTACAAACAGCCAACTACAACACATCCAACTTTCATATTACAAACAACACCAACATCACAGCCTATGTCTTTCACGATTATCACAGCCAACTTAATCTAAATCCAACCTTCATTCAATCCCATCTCACTGTCACAACAACATCAAACCCAACTAAAAGGGAACAAAAACATAAAAGATCCCAGTTTGCGTTTGATTTCAGAAGTAAACAACCATCTAAAAGATCTATCAAACAATAAACCATCATTGATCTTTGAAGAGCATAGCTCCTTTTATATCCGAACATAAAGAATGACAAACAACAATTATGTTGTTATCATTCTTTGATTCGTTTAGAAAAGACATAACACAAAACGTAATATAACCTACCTGAGAGACCATCTTCATGATATTGAAGGCGTAACAAACTATTATAAGGGCTCGTGTGGTTTAACAGAGTTTCGTGTGAGCTTTGTTCTCAGCCGTGAATGACATAGACAGAAAAGGAAGGGTAGTACGCTTCGGTTACTGTCAAGATTATAGAAGGAACTGAATATGTCATTTAGGGGTTGGGAGATAAAAGATAGATGAGGGACGGATTGTTTGAGGAGAGGAAAGAGGCGAATTTTTTCTATGTTGAGATGAGATGAGAATTTTTTTCTCAGATCTATTTTGATGGGGTGATTAAAAGGTAGGTGAGTGGGGGCGGATATGTTTAAGATAGATGTGATTAGGGTTAGTGATTGGTGTGATGTGTGTTAAATACCCGTATGTTTAGGGTATGCGTGGATTTGGATTGGATTGGGTTTTATGTTTGGATTGGCATAACACAAATGGGCTGTTGGATTCATTTTTGGGCCTGCATTTCATTTTCTGATTATGAACAATCCATCTCACGTGAGCTGAATTTTTTTTATATTTACAATGGGCTGAAATTGTTGTGGCTAATGATTATTTTTTTTGGGGTTCGTTGCGACAAAAAGAATAATTTTTCACAGGAATACGTTTTTGACAAGATCGGGAAAAACCATTATCATAGTTCACTTAAACCGTCAAAAGGCTAGTGTTGGGTATTGAACCGCAAGATGTGACTACGGGGTTAATTCTTTATTATTTATTTGAGGTTGAAGTGGAATATCACGGGTGCGTGTACTTAGTATCTTGAAGATATCGGGGTTGGTTGGATGCATGATTCTTCGAGATCCTTGTTCGAGCTTATAACCGACAAAATGATTAAGACTTGAGTTATCTAGTTATACCTGATGTAAGGAGTTACGTTGTTGTGCTCACAGAGTATAGCTATCACTTTAAAGGAGTTACGTTGTAGTGCTCAAGTGTCACACAAAGATGTGGATTATTCAAGATGAATTCATATACAGTAAAGGATGGTTGGATGGGTATATGAATCGACCTATGCTTTAAGGAGTTACGTTGTAGTGCTCAGTATAGGTACTTAGTCAGACAATGGTGCAAGTTTAAGTCACAAACTTGGGTTATTTTACTTCAATCTCAAATTCGTAATACTGGGTTTTCTCCATCAGTGGTCACTACAAAAACCCGTCAGAATGATAATGGGGTCGGTAAAGAATTAGATGAGGAAAGTATAGAAGAGTAGAGATTTTATCAGCAGTTGATTCTCACGGGCTATTTTTGGTACTTCACATATCTTCGACTAATTGGACATACAGGGTCTACGCTGCCTCCGTTTCCATCGTAACCATAGTGTGTATGCTTTCGATTCCGCGAAGACATCGTGGGGGAAGAGAGGGAAGACGTACTTTGACTTTTCTTGCATTCTTTGCGTAAATACTCTTTTTCCAGATGGATCTGCATTCAGGGGGAAGAAATGTACACATCGGGGACGCATAACAGACTCACGTGATCGAGCTTACAAGTTTAGTACTACCGGAGAGACATCCGCAGAGATGATCAGTGATTCAGTTTTGTGATTTTGGTGTAATCGTTTCAACTTTCGCAGGTTGTGATGTGCGAAGTAGCCTACTTATGTGAGAAGATCTTGCTGATTTCTTGCATGTTACACCCGAACGGATTTTCCGCATTGAGCATAACCGTTACTGAGTACTAGTCAGATTTGATTAGTGTGGTTTACGATGTCATCTACAAATTCTGTTGCGTACTTACAACCTTCAAAAGATAGAAGACATGTTAACTACATCAAAGTTTCGAATCTGCTGAAGATGGTTGTCAGTTTGGGGGGAAGCTGATTCAGAAACTTCACCAAAAAGAAGTAGTTGAAGAAGCCGTTAAAGACATGCAGCATGAATTGGGGGGAAGTTAATCCAGTTCATGTATATTACATCATCTGACTACAAGTGAAGAAAAGTTCTCAAGCCGAGGTACAAGATGAAGACAAAGAGCGTCAACTGTCATCATCCTCAGCACTTGAAGAGCTGATGAAGACATTTCTTTATTTATATTTGTACTTGTAGGAAATGATGTAAGTAATCCCATATGTTGCCACATTGGGGGAAGATTGTTGGGTATGCTTCTTGATTCCTCCCTTACAGTCAACTATTTTCAACCAAGGATATTGGTCAACTAAAGTCGAACCGTAAGGGAGAAAAATGCAATTTAAATCCGTGGGAGTTAAGTACATGAGTACAGAAAAGTACATCCCCGGGTCGTTATGTCCCAACGAGGTGTGAAATCTGTAATACAACGAATGTGTGTAATGTTGAAATTTATTGAATATATAAAAACATGGGAATCTGACTGACTAACACTGGAATGTGAATAATCATAGCTCTGTCACAGCTGTATCGTTAAAAACGTACAATCAGAAACCTAAAAACGCGAAAGATTTACAAACGTACGTTTAAATTAAATTAAACGTAAACGTACAAAACGAATAAAAACAAACATTCCCAAAAAGGGAATTTGCATGCCTTAGCGGCTTAGATGCAAATTAAAAGAAAATAAAATAAATAACTATATTTACAAAGTTATTATAAAAGTTTAAGAAAATCTAAAAACCTCGCGCGGAAAGGTGAAAATAAAAGAGTTATGGGTTTCTAAGCTAAAACATATGAAAGATAATTAAAAACGATAAAAAAATGTAAGAAAAACGGTTATCTAAAACTTACGTATACAAAAACTATAAAGAAAACTGAAAACGAGCGTTATTAATAAAAATAACGTACGTGCGCAAGTAAAAACGTAAAATTTATGAAATATAAACACTATGGGTACAATTATAATTTTTACATGTTCTATATGATAAAAGAAAATTTTAGAAAAAAGAATTATATTTTTTTGACTTTTATATTTTTTATTATGATTTAATTACTATTATACAAATAAAAATTCGAAATAAATACTAAAACTAATCAAAAAAATCTGAACTTTTTTCTATAAATACTTTACATTGTTACAGATTTATTAAAAATAAAAATGACAAAATAGCTTATTCGGATAAGCTAATATAAGCTGAAAAAGAAAATAAGCTATAAACGAAAAAACAAGGGTTAAATAGAATTGGGAGGAGAAGTATGACAGAACTGGTGCTCCAGAGCTACTGGAAGGGGTGTGGGAGTTATGCATGTTATTACTAGCGAGAGGTCTTGAGTTCGAATCCCACACCCATTTTTTTGCGTTTTTATTTTTATTTTACTTTTTCTTTTTACAAATCAACTTTTCAACTAATTATAAACAACTTTTAAAAAGACAAAACTTTTATAATAAGCTTAATATGCTGATTCGAAATGCATATTTACAACAGTGGGCTATTCTAAGGTTTTTTTTTTTAAACTAGAAATTTTCTAATTAAGCTAGAAGCTTTAAAATGGGTTACAAGCTAAAAGAAAAAGCTACTATGGACTGGGGTGAGTATATATAAGCTATAGGGACATGAAAAAGCAATGCACAAGAGTTGTAAAGCTCTCAATAAGCCAATGGCTTATTAAGGTCTGCTGTGGTTCTTAGTGCACAGGGCAAAAATGCCCGACTTTGGGCCTAGTTTTAAGGGCTCAAAAGGGGTCTAAAAATCTTGCAAAAAATTCTAGATGTACACAAGCTGGGTAACTCTAAGCATGCCAAATTTCAGGGTCTAACTCCTAAAAACAAAGAAATGAAAAATCGACGAAAATCAGCCGAAACTGCTGAAATACGCAAATTTGCAGAAAAATTGACTTTTTAATGTACACTACTAATGTTTGACTAACATGAATTTAAAAACTAAACTACTGATTAATTATGTTAAACTAAGGTATAATAACAAGAAATTAAGATAAACAAACAACTTTAACACTGGTCTTGTGAAAATTAACAAGAAAACTCTAACAGACAAGAAACTAGAAAAGATCAAAAACTATTTTGACTTTTTGTCTAATAAGTACTTGATTTTATGGATTTTCTGAGTTAATATGAACTATTGAAACTTATATCAACAATAAACAACAACACAAACAATCTAAATTACAGCTAACACAGTATGATCCAAACAGCCCTTAACTGGGGTAACATTGAGTTTTTCAAAACATAAGACCATGTGAACCAATTTCATCAAATCCAGGAGTATTTATGTGTCAAATAAAACTCTTTTAAGCACAACAAGTTTGTCAAACAAGTGTAATCCTAGGATTATCAAATCTAAGCAAATGGACAGTCAAAATGGATTTTCCAAAAACAATTTATCCCAAAACACAATAACTTAAGATAAAGCTAAATAAACATTAACTAACAACAAATAAACAGGAAAACACAAGAATTAAAGCAAATAGAAGACAGGAACAGTAAATATGCAGAAATGGTATATAAAAAAAAGGGCTTACAAGATGCATCCAAGCTGAGACTTTGGAACCAATGAACAAAACCACCACCTATAGCCTCCCATGAGGCATCTAAACCATGGCCATCCAAAACGTACCATGCTCCAAGCTTGATTCACCATATAAACTGATTTTTGATATTTTTCATTGTTTTCTCATTTTAATCTATTTATGAAATTTAAAAGATCATTGCTGATTATATTTATCTAAAAGCTCATAGGCTTTGTCAGGAGCTTATGTGACTTGTTGAGTCCAAATAATCAACTACAATCCACTAGAATTAAGAAACATGAAAATTAAAAGAGAATAAACTAAAAACATGAATTTAAAAGATTACTGAGATTAAACTGAAAATAAAAGTTTCCATTACACTAATTGAAAGTTAAAACAACATTTAAACTATTGAAAGCAGTAAAGAGTTTAATCTACGAAAGCATTTAAATTTTAAATTACACTATGACAATTGGCTAGCCCAAAAGTACTCTTTCCTCTTCCTTCTCTTCTCTTTTATATCCCCTTGAGATCCCACTAGCATCATGGTCAAATCCCACCTTTAATTATGGCCATTGGATTACTGCAACTGATCTTGGCCGTTTAAACATTTTTGGCGCCAAAAGTCCTACACGTAGCTAGCAGCTGTCATATTGCAATTAATGATCCTAGGATTGTTGCAGAGGTGGAGTGGGTTGTTTGAGATAAGTTTAGAGCCAAGTTGGGATAGTTGGTGGTGAAAATAGGGGATGGTGAGTGAGGTGAAGTGTCGATGGTGTGGGAATGCATTTATTGATTGTGGGTTGGTTGTAGGGGTGTAGGGATGAGCTGGGGAGAGTAGGGGACAGGTGGTGGACAGGTGGTGGCAAAACCACCACTGGTTTTGGTTTTTTTGTGGGGTGAGTGAGGAAGAACAGGGAAGGAGGTATAAGGGAGTGGGTTTGACCGTTTGTTTGACCGGGTTTTATTATTAAGGTGGGATGGGCTGTTGTGTTGTGTTTGGGCTGGATTATGGATTTGGGTTTTTATGAAGTAATAAAAAGGTTTGGTTGGTTTTGTGGTAATAAGGCCCAAGGACTAAACTTGTAAACTGCTGAAACTTGAGGGGCTTTATTTACCAACTATCCAAACATTCTTCAAGGGGTTAAATCTGCCAATAAACAATAACACAAGGACCAAAGTTGATAATTTTACATTTTAAAACTTTAAGGACCATTTGTGTCAATTTTGGATTTTTAGGGGTAAAAGTTGCCATTTGTAGAAAACTTTCATCCAAGGATTATTTTGAACATGTTTGATTATCCAAGGACTAAAGTTGACTTTTTACTCATTTTAAACTTTCAGGGACTAGTTTTGCCATTTTGTGAAACTTCAGGGACTGAAAACGACAATTGTTGTGAAATTGATCATTTTTCACTTGTTTTTCAATCTTTTGTACCTGAATCACATAAAAACACATTTTCATGATATTTGTATCATTTTGTGAGTCATTTGTGTGTTTTTGGTCGTTTTTGTGGGTTCAAATTGTATAAAAGATATGTGTAATTAGGCACATATCACTTCTCGCACGAAAATGTGACAACATATTTGGGATTACATTATCTATCTTGTTAGGCTCAAACACAAGGACTAGAAGCGTCAATATTGTAAAGTCTTGTGTTTGGCCCTTTATATACCCTCCTAGACTTCACTAGGAGGGTGAAGCTTGTGTGTGTAATTTTCACCTTCCTTTCATTATCAATAAAACACATAGTTTCCTCTCTCTCACTCTACACTTTCTCTCTCTAACTTCAACAATGAAGATGATAATTTTTCATTGTACCCGACCTCCCGATTCACAATATTTTAACCAAAACACGATCCATCAGAAATTCCTAAACAGATTCAGCATACTAAGGGCGTGTGTCAAGGACATCACAGAAATCAACAAAATTCACAGGAAAGCCAACGAAAGCCTTCCGGACTTCAAGGAACGATGGGTAAGCGAGGCGAACTATTTCCCTGATGCCCCGGAGGTAATGCAGATCTCTTCGTTCATGAATGGACATTACTGTCCGCAGCTGGCAAAGAAGTTCTCAGACAAAATTCCCAAGACGGTTGACGAAATGCGGGAGAGGTTCGAAGACTTCATCCGTTCGAAAAAAGCCTTTCGGAGCACCGAACTGCCAAAACGAGAATACGCTCGGAAGGACGCGGGAGGACCACAACCCATAAGAAATGATCGGTTTCATAAAAACTCTGAGGACAGGATACGATGGGGGCATAAACCCCCATACCGGCCCAAAGATCATCACACCCCGTATGTGACGCCGAAACAAGAGCCTAATAGGAACTTCAAATACGGGGTCCGGGACGATAAAAACAGACCGACCCTGGAGTCACTAAAATGTACGCCTAAGGAAATCCTGGCAACTGAGCACCACCTTCAGCTACCCCAACTACCTCCATTGCCCGGCACTCCTCGAAAAGAAAACTTGGATCGGTATTGTGATTATCACGGAGAGAAAGGACATTACACCAACGACTGCTATCAGTTGAAAAAGCAGCTAGAGCTAGCTCTAGAATCCGGTAAATTGAACCATCTAGTCAAAGACGTGCGACAAAGGGGGAAGGCTCAGCAGAAAAAAGACGGCCCGCAGAAGAGAAAAATAATCAACATTGTAAGCAGCCGAGGGGAAGACCGGAAAAGAAAAACGATGACCACCACCGAAAGCTGGATGAATATGCCTATAACCTTCCCGCCGATATCGACGGATGATCTGTCCGAAGAAGCTATAGTAGTGGAAGCTGAAGTCGCTGGGTACTTAGTAAAAAGAGTTCATATCGACGAAGGCGCTTCGTGTGAAATCATGTTCAAGCATTGCTTCGACAATTTACATCCGTCCATCAGGGCAAAGATAGTGGAAACAGCAATGACCCTGGCTGGTTTCTCGGGAGAACAGGTGAAGCCGTTAGGAAAAATAGAGCTGGATGTATGCTTTGGGAGTGACGGATTGTGCAGCCGGACAACCATGAAGTTCATCGTGGCATCCGCGTCCTCCCCATTCAACATAATTATTGGACGGACAGGATTAAAAAAGCTGCGAGCTATCCCTTCAACAATTCACTCAATGATGAAATTCCCCACTCCTAGCGGAATAACTACATTGGTCACACAAACGGCCCTGGTATATGAGTGTCGAGGTTTAGACAAAAGAAGGCTGATAGAGGAAGAAGAGAAAAAAGAGCAAAAGGAAGCTACCCCAGCCGCTCCCATCGGCCTAACCGAAGAGTTCCTGGTGAATCCGGCATACCCAAACCAGCTCGTAGCTATAGGGCGAAACCTATCCTCATCCGGCTCGGAAAGTCTAAAGGCTCTCCTCAAACGGAATCTAGATGTCTTCGCGTGGGAACCGACTGACATGACAGGTGTTCCCCGACGAATCATAGAGCACACGTTGAACGCTAACCCATCGATCACTCCCGTAAGCCAAAAAAGAAGGACCCTGTCAGTGGAAAAAAGTCAGACGGTAGCAAAAGAAGTGGCCGAGTGGTTAAAGGCAGGCATAGTAAGACTGGTCAAATATCCAACCTGGATATCCAATCCAGTATTAGTAAAAAAAGGAGACGGAAGTTGGAGGATGTGCATTGATTTCAAAAACATCAACTCCGCATGCCCAAAGGATTACTACCCACTTCCAAAGATTGACTAAAAAGTGGAATCAATAATAGACTTCAGATATAAGTGCTTCTTGGACGGGTACAAAGGGTATCATCAAGTGCAAATGGCCGAAGAGGACGAGGAAAAAACAACCTTCTATACGGACCAAGGAACTTACTGCTACACTAAGATGCCGTTCGGCCTAAAGAACGCAGGAGCCACGTACCAGCGATTTGTAGATTCGGCTTTCCAATCTCAGATCTGCCGGAACCTAGAAGTATATGTCGATGATATGGTGATTAAAAGTTCGACGGAGAAGGCACTACTGGCCGATGTGGCTGTAACACCCCAAAAATCGTAATGAAGCAGGGGAAGTCAAATTGGGGTATTACATCTCAGATCATCGTCATAATTATAGAAAACGACTCGAAAGAGACGTTTTGAGAAAATTTAGTTATCATTCATCAAATAAAATCAGAGTTTGCAACAACGGTTCCATAACATTTAATAGTACAAAGTGAAAATGTTTAAGTTAAAATGAATGATAACATTGTTTTAGACGTCGTCCAAAAGGGGCCCTAATCCACTCCGTGTCATTTATGCTTCTTAGATACCTGAGATAAAACATGCTAAAAGGTTCAACACAAAGGTTGAGTGAATCCATAGTGTTTTATTTGTAATAGTTTGAACACAAGTTGATTAGTAGCACAACGGTGATATCGTTGTATAAAAAAAATATATTGAGTTGATCAGTAGCACAACGGTGATATCGTTGTGTAATATATATTGCCCTAAGCCTCATGACACGCAAACCTTAACATCGGGTGTAATAATAAATGATATTAATAGCCCACATCATAAAATGATGTAGGTGATAATGCCCTCGTCGTAGGAGTTTGCCAAACTCTTGTTAATTCGAATAAAGTGCATTTGGTTACCATTCCAGGCTAACTTCAAATGGGGCGTCAACTTCCAATAGATCTATTCACTAAATTCGCGTTCACTCGCAAGTGATTAATGGTTCATGATATGAGGGACTTTTTGGCAGGGTGGTAACTTAGGCAATATTAACTTAGCAATATCATACAGAAAATACTTGTGTTCAGATTTATAGCATGTATCTCCCCACGGGATTTGAAAACATAGTAAAAAGTGAGACTATGAACTCACCTCAGTGTAGTAGTAGTCTGAAATGCAATAGAGTCAAATAGTAGATGGTAGTTCCGTCGCGTGACCTAGATTAGTATGGCATACTTTAGTTTGCAGTTCTGATTTAAGACTCGATGAATGTAAATAAGTTTAAAAGTTTTCAAAACATTTATGTTATTGTTTCTTGTGTTAACCATTCACTTTACTACACTTTTTAATCTAGTGTAACTATATTTCTATAAATTTCCTTAGCGTTCGTGAAATAATTCGTTTACATATGTTCATTAGTCTAGTCGTGAGTACACATAGATATTTATTCCCATATCCAACTATATGTGCAATTATTTATTTGTAATGTGTATACCTATTAGTTTTACGTTGGTTTATCATTTTAAGTTATCTAATATCTCCTCATTTGTTAACAACTAATCATTAGTCAGGTTCCTTTTTATATATATGACATATAAAGTTGAGTCGTTAATTTATTTTGTAACGGTTTTTATTATTTCGATGAGTTGTTTTCGTCATTGTTTCTCTAACAATTATTTGAATGCCTTAAATACTAATTGGGCTGATTTAAATAGACTTTGGTGTGGGCTGATGGGCTTCACCTAAGCCCATATCTCGAATTGTGTCTAAGGCTGTCTATAGTTTATGGTGATGGGCTAATAGGTGGGCTTCTATGTTTGGCCTTGAATAGCTATCATTGGCCTTTTGTGTTTGTCTGGTATTTCATTTAGATGGGAGTGATATGTCCAGCGCCAAGATATGGTTTTAGGCAGTCTCTTTCGAGACTTGTGTTGGTGACTTTGATACGCTAAGGACTATAGTTGTGGTTACTTCTCACAACACTCCTTCGAGTACTACTCGAGTCCACCTAAGGGGCACTCTACAATAAGTTAGCGACTCATTTGGGGTCGACTGTGGCCCGCTCGTGACTTCTAAACAAAACCTAGGGTGCTAAGTTTTCATCATCTCTTTGACTACCCATGAATCGTGGTACTCCTAAGCTCGTTGGGGCTTGTTTTGGTGCCTATTCGAAGGTTACATAATCTCACTTCATCCATGGCTTTTAGGTTTACAATCCATCTGCTCTTAACATCACCTTTCAACTTACAACCTTACTAACTTAGTTCTAACACCAAACTAATATTTGAACAACCTACTGCCACTTTCTAAAGCCATACGATTTGGCAGTAATAACCTTCATCACAACAACTTAATACCCTCTAATAATCCTACTATTATCACCAAAAATCAACCATAAACCATAAGCAAATTTCAACCTATTCGACCCATCTTACAACTATATCTACAACTCTTCTTCAAGATTAACAAAAGTGTTCCTAGGTGCTTAATTTGACAGTAACAATAACATCATCACTATTTACTAATTATTCATTCAACTTAATTTCTTAGTTTAGCGATAAAAAAAATGTATAACACAACAAAATTTAATAGTCAACCTGATAAATTCTTGGCGTATGGACTCTAGTGGGGAAACCCTTCCAAATCCGAACCCAATAGCTTCCAAAAATCCACCACCACAGCCTCCTATTCGAATCACTTTCTCAATCTTTGGGTGTGTTTTGAAAATTGATGTGATTCGAACCATTCCCTGGAGGTATGGATATATGGTGGTTAATGGAGTTAGGCTCCATATTGTTTTCGGATTGTGGGGAAAATAACCACCCCTAATCGGTGTGTAATCTCTATTCTTATGCTCCTATTTCTTATGTAATCTCGTGATATGAAGTGGACAAGAGTTTTCATGGTCAATGGAATTAATTTGTGATGGGGATGGGACGATTTCAACTTTCCTGGGGAAGGAGGAGATGTCGACAAGAACAAATAAAGGAGAGTAGCAGTTAAAGTGTTTTGGGGGATGGGTTAGTGGGTGTAGGGTTGTAGGATTTTATTTATTTAGGAGTGTATAGAGTGTGTATTTTATATAAGTTGTATAATATTTGTAATGTTTTTAAAAAAAATAAGGTGAGTAGCTTAAACACCCGAGTCCCGCTAAACAGTGTCTAGTCTGGTTCCGTCCTAGACTGTCTCTAATTTGAGAGTGTACATTTAAGAGTCGTTAAATATTATTTGAAACACTCTCCGAGTCCTCAATTATTTTCTAATATTTCTTAACTTTCTGTCTGTTCCTGGTTTTAAATCATTGGACCTATGCCATTGATGCGCGTGATGTATCGTTCCGGTTTAGCAGTATTAATGCCTACTCAAGTTTTAAATTTATATTTAGCCTACTTATCAATAACACACACACTTAACGAGCAGTGTACCCGGTCAGTATGAATATAATGGTAAGTAGAGTGTCGATCACTAAGAGTGGAACGTATTATCTAGTTATTCTAATCAGTATTTTAATACCTTAAGTTAGCTATACAACCTAATCTAACGCAAGGGGGTTCAGCCTGAGAGACTGGCACGATTTGGTTATGATTAAGTGGAAAACTAAACTAATGAGCACGAATCAGCGATTAGCACACACGTACACAGATAGATACTCGAGACAATAAGAAGACATGTCCTGATAATTAAGTAGCTTGTCACTTGTTTTATTGATAGTTTTATATGAAGTGTATATAATTAAACCTTTCTCGTTGGCTCTAATCTTATCGGCGAGTAAACCCTTAATGATTACTTATGTCTATCCTTCTTTTCTAGAGTATTGGGCATTTGTGATGCCCACGTCTCGTATACGCTAGAATAGATAGGCGAGGAAGGGGCATGGCGACCCAAGCAAGACTCAGCTAGACACAGAGGTTATCAATGCACTAATAAAAGTCACCAAAGACATCAACATATAAACTTTAATTAATGGGAAAGCAATATTAAGGGGAGTGCATGATTTTCCGTAGTTACATGACACAAGCCCATCAATCCTGATGAATTAAAGTGTACTAAAACAATAAAACAAAACTACTTAATGAATTGAATACATGCAGGACCTTCTTACAGCTCTTGTATCTTCGTTTAGGGGGTGTCTTGTGCTGCTTGGTCGTCTGAATTCGGCTCTAGGGTTATGTCTCTCTCTCCAATCTAAGCTCAGAGTCTTTTTAAATTCGTCTGGCCTTGGGGTATTTATAGTTTCTGTCTGAGAGATTGATGCGGCGCATAGAGTTGATAGATGCGGCGCATTGACTTAACTTCGCGTGGGATCCAAGATTAATATATTCTGGAATATTCGTACACCGTCTTCAGATGCGGCGTATCTTGATCTTTGTATGCGGCGCATGTACTTGGATTGTAACTTGTGAAATCTTGATAGTGATACGCCATATGTTAGAAGTATATTGCGGCGTATCTGGAGTAGAACGAGCTTGATCTTCTGGATTTCAGTAGACTTTTGACATCTCGCTTGTTTTGCTCCATAATTAGTCCAAAATCGCCAAGTTTCACATAATGCTTGTTTTTACCTGAGAATTACTAACGTAAACATTAATGTATCGATTCTCATAGATAATATAATAAAACTAGTCAAATAAATAGGATAAATGATGATAATAAAATGTACTTATTTGGGTTCATCAAATATCCCCCCACTTGAACTTTACTTGTCCCCAAGTAAACCTTAGAATTAATCGTATGAAAATGTATCCTAAAAGATATTAGGATTTATTTTTATATTTAAGCACGTATTCGTTTTGTCATAATCACACAACCAAACACTTAACGAAGTAGAATTCAAAATAATTTTTAATGTAAAACAATTCTAAATCGTTTAGTTGCTCAATCGTGACGAATATTCTATCATAGGCTTGGCAAGTATACGCATCTCCCCCACTAAAGCCAAGGAATAACAAGTCTAAAGCGGTAAAAAGGGTTTGTTGGTTAAGGGTTGATCATCCTTTTTAATCTCTATCGATCTCATATTCCAGAAAAGGCGACAAAACTACAAATACATGATCGAATCCACGACCACGATACTTGCAATTGCTCAAATCCTTAACTCGAATAGGCTAAAGATAGGACCAAGTAATCTTTACCAATAATATTATATCAAAAAGGGCGACAAAATCATAAATACATAGCCGAATCCACGACTACGATACTTAAGATTGCTCAAATCCCTAATCTCAATAAATCAAAGGTTTGGATGAAGAATGATATAGGGTATGGATAATATATGGGATACAAATTGGTGCAAAATGAAAAATAAACAAAACAGATAAATTAAAATCCTAAGTGTGGTTAATCACTTTCCCAACCATCCCATGAATAAGACTCATATCATTGAATAACTCACGCTTTAACACTTGAAACACACGCTTTAGGTAGACACGAATTATACTCAACAAAATCTCAATCAAAGAATAACCTTAGTTGGCATTCCCAAAACGGCCAACTCCCATTCAATCCATAAATATAATATACAACAACAAATAGTGGTGATATCTCCTACTTAATACAAAACTTTACATAAGTTGATTAAAATAAACTTTCAACTTTTCCTTTTCCTTTTTCTTTTTCTTTTCTATTTTTTTGATTTTTTTTTCAACATATATGTGTAAAATTTCACAACTTTACTATCACTATTTTTCCGGATAATTTTTCCATACTCTTCGTACTTTCAGAAATAACTGTAATAGCGAAAGTAGCAAACACACGAAAAATAAACTAAAAGTTATACAATATTTACTTTCATACCAATTGCATTGTGCAATTTCCCGATCAAACCAAAGATAATGAATTACGCACGCGAACACAGGTAATGTTAGAAAACACACTTTGCCTAAAGCAATTAACCACGGATTTTAATCTACAGGGTAGGCTAAGGTGTAAGGGTGTATCGAAACATTATAACAAAGGTGTAAGAAACGAAAGGAATGGCTCTGAGGGTTTTTCTAGGGGTATCTTACTCTAAAAGTGAGAGTAACAAAGGGTTTATACGGGGGTTAACTAACCAGTGTAGTTAGTTAATATCACATAACATATAAAGGCTATTTGGGTGTAATCCTAGAAATTTACCAATTTAGACAAGTCACTCCAATTATATAGATAATACTTATTATGGTGGTCTCGAATAGTATACAAGCCAAGTTCTAAAGTTTACAAGTCACCAGCACACTAAAGTTTTAATATTTTTGAAAGAATAGAGTTATGTGTGCGGTTATGTAATTTAGACTTTAAACAAAAACATGCTAAAAAAATTTTGAATTTTGATATATTAAGCGCATTTTAAGCATTTTGAAAAAGTTTAGGACAAGTAAGTGTTCTAATTCTCCATCCCCCCAATTAAGTTAAACAACGTCCTCGTTGTTTGTGTCAAAGGTTAAAAACTGAAAAATAAAAGAATTAGAATAGAAAAACTCCCCTGAGATTTGCTCGGTATGATCCTCCATTATTCGTATAAGAGCAAAAATCAACTTTCTTGTGGATGAGAACGTTTAAGCTTCATAAATGATGTATCCACAAAAATGTAGGAATCTATAATACCATTTAGACTTTAACACACCTGAGTTAAGAAGGTTCAAACTTGCATAACACATTAGTAGTTAGTAAAAATAAAACCTAAAAAAGTTAAACTGTAAATCATCAGGTCAGTCGATACGCCGTATCTTATGGAAGAAGATACGCCGTATCGAGCCTGGAATAAATACGAATCAGAATAAAAGATGCGTCGCATCCTTAACCAGGGATGCGCCGCATTAAATAAACAGACAAAAAGTTTTAAAGTCAAAAATAAAAATGCAGAAAATGAAATAAGATATGACCAATGCAGGTGATGCGTCGCATCTTATGATGCAGATGCGCCGCATCTTCTGCAGGTCTGACAGACTCGACACAGAACAGAAAAGTAAAAATTTTTCTTCCGGGTTGTCTCCCGGTCAGCACTTGTCTTTATTCCAGAGTCTTCAAGTTAGACTCACGTTCAGCTCCTTATTTTGTTCTTGTTACGTGCCATCCTTCTTCTTTCATCCGAAAGATGTTACCGTATAGCTCCGCATCTCTTTCATATTTATAGGGCAAATACGATGCGCCGTATCGCATAATTATCATGCGCCGTATTTATCTAAATTCGTTGATTGGTCAATAAGTGTTAATTAGTCAGAGATACGGCGCTTAGAATACTAAGATCCACCGTATTGTTGTGCCAGCGAACGAAATTTAAATAAGGAACGTACCTTGGCCTCCGCAACACATTTCCTTATACATCAAATTGGGTAAAACGATATACCATATGATATATATAAATTCAAGATAAGAGCAATAGGCATACCCGTTTTACTAATGATTATAATCTTATTGTTTAGTGGATAATGATTTATTCCAAGGTTAGGAGCAAATATCGTTTTAAGCTTACAAAATTGAGATTATAATTTGAACCTGATGTATTACATAGATCAATTTCTGAAGAACTCTTACGGAAATCACAACTTTCGTTGTGGAATTCGGTGTTTTTGCATTTAGGTAATTTATAAGAAGAGAGGTTTATATCAGTGTTTAGCATGCAATTTTCACTTTTTAGTAACCTGTTTCTTAAAAATTTTCTTTTCAGACATGAACATGTAATAGTTAGATTAAAGTAAAGGAAATTTACTTTTATCGTCAAATATTCGGGAGAGGTTTCATAGAGAACTCTCCTTAAGGCAAGGTGAATTATTGTAAAGGATACCTGGAATTTTATTTCAAGAATTTAAGATACTCAATGTTACCAGTACTGAGTTTTCCTCTACTCTTGTCGTCTTATTATAGCCTTCCAGTCATCGAAGGTTGATCACTCCAGCTAGCATCTCTTAGTTAGGTTCAGAATGTAATCTTCCATAGTGATGCTTAAGCCATCATTTATTCTGAAAGTAAACCAACTTGTGCACGAGAGTAGTGAAACGATCAAAGTGAATATCAAAAATCAACTATATTTATTAAATTAAATTAAATGCGTCGTATTAACAAAAGCTAATGCGCCGTATTTTCGTTACGTTTCAAAATACAAGATTTTTGATTTAGTAGATGTGCCGTATCGATAAAGATCGATGCGTCGCTTCTGTATAATAATTCGAAAAACTGTTTTTAATTTAAATAGAAAATACGCCGTATCTGTTAAAACAGATGCGTCGTATGGCGTTAGAGTTTAGAAAAATTTCTTATTAAAAACAGAATACGCCGTATCTTGGGGAAAGATGCGTCGTACTCGAATTTATTAAACGCGTTGTATTTTATAAAAATTAAATGCAATACGCCGTATCTGTGAAAACAGATGCGCCGTATCGTTTGTATTAGCACAATACAACGATAGCAGAATGCAGAAAAATACAGAAAAGAAAAACAAAAATAAAAAAAAAACAAAAAGAAACAAAAATTAAAGAAAACAAAAATACACAAAAACAGAAAATATGCAAATTATACAATGAATGCAATCTATCTAATATATAACAGGGTTAGCGGTTAGAATCTAAAAAAAAAACTAAAAAGAAAAACCTAATTAAAATACTAAATCAAATTAACAGATAATAACAATTCACTCCCTGCCAGCGGCGCCAAAAACTTGATGCGCGTGATGTGTCGTTGCGGTTTAGCAGTATTAATGCCTACTCAAGTTTTAAATTTATATTTAGCCGACTTATCAATAACACACACACTTAACGAGCAGTGTACCCGGTCAGTATGAATATAATAGTAAGTAGAGTGTCGATCACTAAGAGTGGAACGTATTATCTAGTTATTATAATCAGTATTTTAATATTCTAAGTTAGCTATACAACCTAATCTAACGCAAGGGGGTTCAGCCTGAGAGACTAGCACGGTTTGGTTATGATTAAGTGGAAAACTAAACTAATGAGCACGAATCAGCGATTAGCACACACGTACACAGATAGATACTCGAGACAATAAGAAGACCTGTCCTGATAATTAAGCAGCTTGTCACTTGTTTTATTGATAGTTTTATATGAAGTGTATATAATTAAACCTTTCTCGTTGGCTCTAATCTTATCGGCGAGTAAACCCTTAATGATTACTTATGTCTATCCTACTTTTCTAGAGTATTGGGCATTTGTGATGCCCACGTCTCGTATACGCTAGAATAGATAGGCGAGGAAGGGGCATGGCGACCCAAGCAAGACTCAGCTAGACACAGAGGTTATCAATGCACTAATAAAAGTCACCAAAGACATCAACATATAAACTTTAATTAATGGGAAAACAATATTAAGGGGAGTGCATGATTTTCCGTAGTCACATGACACAAGCCCATCAATCCTGATGAATTAAAGTGTACTAAAACAATAAAACAAAACTACTTAATGAATTGAATACATGCAGGACCTTCTTACAGCTCTTGTATCTTCGTTTAGGGTGTGTCTTGTGCTGCTTGGTCGTCTGAATTCGGCTCTAGGGTTATGTCTCTCTCTCCAATCTAAGCTCAGAGTCTTTTTGAATACGTCTGGCCTTGGGGTATTTATAGTTTCTGTCTGAGAGATCGATGCGGCGCATAGAGTTGATAGATGCGGCGCATTGACTTAACTTCGCGTGGGGTCCAAGATTAATATATTCTGGAATATTCGTACACCGTCTTCAGATGCGGCGTATCTTGATCTTTGTATGCGGCGCATGTACTTGGATTGTAACTTGTGAAATCTTGATAGTGATACGCCGTATGTTAGAAGTATATTGCGGCGTATCTGGAGTAGAACGAGCTTGATCTTCTGGATTTCAGTAGACTTTTGATATCTCGCTTGTTTTGCTCCATAATTAGTCCAAAATCGCCAAGTTTCACATAATGCTTGTTTTTACCTGAGAATTACTAACGTAAACATTAATGTATCGATTCTCATAGATAATATAATAAAACTAGTCAAATAAATAGGATAAATGATGATAATAAAATGTACTTATTTGAGTTCATCAAATATCCCCCCACTTGAACTTTACTTGTCCCCAAGTAAACCTTAGAATTAATCGTATGAAAATGTATCCTAAAAGATATTATGATTTATTTTTATATTTAAGCACGTATACGTTTTGTCATAATCACACAACCAAACACTTAACGAAGTAGAAATCAAAATAATTTTTAATGTAAAACAATTCTAAATCGTTTAGTTGCTTAGTCGTGACGAATATTCTATCATAGGCTTGGCAAGTATACGCATCTCCCCCACTAAAGCCAAGGAATAACAAGTCTAAAGCGGTAAAAAGGGTTTGTTGGTTAAGGGTTGATCATCCTTTTTAATCTCTATCGATCTCATATTCCAGAAAAGGCGACAAAACTACAAATACATGATCGAATCCACGACCACGATACTTGCAATTGCTCAAATCCTTAACTCGAATAGGCTAAAGATAGGACCAAGTAATCTTTACCAATAATATTATATCAAAAAGGGCGACAAAATCATAAATACATAGCCGAATCCACGACTACGATACTTAAGATTGCTCAAATCCCAAATCTCAATAAATCAAAGGTTTGGATGAAGAATGATATAGGGTATGGATAATATATGGGATACAAATTGGTGCAAAATGAAAAATAAACAAAACAGATAAATTAAAATCCTAAGTGTGGTTAATCACTTTCCCAACCATCCCATGAATAAGACTCATATCATTGAATAACTCACGCTTTAACACTTGAAACACACGCTTTAGGTAGACACGAATTATACTCAACAAAATCTCAATCAAAGAATAACCTTAGTTGGCGTTCCCATAACGGCCAACTCCCATTCAATCCATAAATATAATATACAACAACAAATAGTGGTGATATCTCCTACTTAATACAAAACTTTACATAAGTTGGTTAAAACAAACTTTCAACTTTTCCTTTTTCTTTTTCTTTTCTATTTTTTCGATTTTTTTTTCAACATATATGTGTAAAATTTCACAACTTTACTATCACTATTTTTCCGGATAATTTTTCCATACTCTTCGTACTTTCAGAAATAACTGTAATAGCGAAAGTAGCAAACACACGAAAAATAAACTAAAAGTTATACAATATTTACTTTCATACCAATTGCATTGTGCAATTTCCCGATCAAACCAAAGATAATGAATTACGCACGCGAACACAGGTAATGTTAGAAAACACACTTTGCCTAAAGCAATTAACCACGGATTTTAATCTACAGGGTAGGCTAAGGTGTAAGGGTGTATCGAAACATTATAACAAAGGTGTAAGAAACGAAAGGAATGGCTCTGAGGGTTTTTCTAGGGGTATCTTACTCTAAAAGTGAGAGTAACAAAGGGTTTATACGGGGGTTAACTAACCAGTGTAGTTAGTTAATATCACATAACATATAAAGGCTATTTGGGTGTAATCCTAGAAATTTACCAATTTAGACAAGTCACTCCAATTATATAGATAATACTCATTATGGTGGTCTCGAATAGTATACAAGCCAAGTTCTAAAGTTTACAAGTCACCGGCACACTAAAGTTTTAATATTTTTGAAAGAATAGAGTTATGTGTGCGGTTATGTAATTTAGACTTTAAACAAAAACATGCTAAAAAAAATTTAAATTTTGATATATTAAGCGCATTTTAAGCATATTTTGAAAAAGTTTAGGACAAGTAAGTGTTCTAATTCTCCATCCCCCCACTTAAGTTAAACAACGTCCTCGTTGTTTGTGTCAAAGGTTAAAAACTGGAAAATAAAAGAATTAGAACAGAAAAACTCCCCTGAGATTTGCTCGGTATGATCCTCCATTATTCGTATAAGAGCAAAAATCAACTTTCTTGTGGATGAGAACGTTTAAGCTTCATAGATGATGTATCCACAAAAATGCAGGAATCTATAATACCATTTAGACTTTAACACACCTGAGTTAAGAAGGTTCAAACTTGCATAATACATTAGTAGTTAGTAAAAATAAAACCTGAAAAAATTAAACTGTAAATCATCAGGTCAGTCGATACGCCGTATCTTATGGAAGAAGATACGCCGTATCGAGCCTGGAATAAATACGAATCAGAATAAAAGATGCATCGCATCCTTAACCAGGGATGCGCCGCATTAAATAAACTGACAGAAAGTTTTAAAGTCAAAAATAAAAATGCAGAAAATGAAATAAGATATGACCAATGCAGGTGATGCGTCGCATCTTATGATGGAGTTGCGCCGCATCTTCTGCAGGTCTGACAGACTCGACACAGAACAGAAAAGTAAAAATTTTTCTTCCGGGTTGTCTCCCGGTCAGCACTTGTCTTTATTCCAGAGTCTTCAAGTTAGACTCACGTTCAGCTCCTTATTTTGTTCTTGTTACGTGCCATCCTTCTTCTTTCATCCGAAAGATGTTACCGTATAGCTCCGCATATAGGGCAAATACGATGCGCCGTATCGAAAAATTGTCATGCGCCGTATTTATCTAAATTTGTTGACTGGTCAATAAGTGTTAATTAGTCAGAGATACGGCGCTTAGAATACTAAGATCCACCGTATTGTTGTGCCCGCGAACGAAATTTAAATAAGGAACGTACCTTGGCCTCCGCAACACATTTCCTTATACATCAAATTGGGGTAAAACGGTATACCATATGATATATATAAATTCAAGATAAGAGCAATAGGCATACCCGTTTTACTAATGATTATAATCTTATTGTTTAGTGGATAATGATTTATTCCAAGGTTAGGAGCAAATATCGTTTTAAGCTTACAAAATTGAGATTATAATTTGAACCTGATGTATTACATAGATCAATTTCTGAAGAACTCTTACGGAAATCACAACTTTCGTTGTGGAATTCGGTGTTTTTGCATTTAGGTAATTTATAAGAAGAGAGGTTTATATCAGTGTTTAGCATGCAATTTTCACTTTTTAGTAACCTGTTTCTTAAAAATTTTCTTTTCAAACATGAACATGTAATAGTTAGATTAAAGTAAAGGAAATTTACTTTTATCGTCAAATATTCGGGAGAGGTTTCATAGAGAACTCTCCTTAAGGCAAGGTGAATTATTGTAAAGGATACCTGGAATTTTATTTCAAGAATTTAAGATACTCAATGTTACCAGTACTGAGTTTTCCTCTACTCTTGTCGTCTTATTACAACCTTCCAGTCATTGAAGGTTGATCACTCCAGCTAGCATCTCTTAGTTAGGTTCAGAATGTAATCTTCCATAGTGATGCTTAAGCCATCATTTATTCTGAAAGTAAACCAACTTGTGCACGAGAGTAGTGAAACGATCAAAGTGAATATCAAAAATCAACTATATTTATTAAATTAAATTAAATGCGTCGTATTAACAAAAGCTAATGCGCCGAATTTTCGTTACGTTTCAAAATACAAGATTTTTGATTTAGTAGATGCGCCGTATCGATAAAGATCGATGCGTCGCTTCTGTTTAATAATTCGAAAAACTGTTTTTAATTTAAATAGAAAATACGCCGTATCTGTTAAAACAGATGCGTCGTATGGCGTTAGAGTTTAGAAAAATTTCTTATTAAAAACAGAATACGCCGTATCTTGGGGAAAGATGCGTCGTACTCGAATTTATTAAACGCGTTGTATTTTATAAAAAAAATAAACGCAATACGCCGTATCTGTGAAAACAGATGCGCCGTATCGTTTGTATTAGCACAATACAACGATAGCAGAATGCAGAAAAATACAGAAAAGAAAAACCAAAATAAAAAACGAACAAAAAGAAACAAAAATTACAGAAAACAAAAATACACAAAAACAGAAAATATGCGAATTATACTATGAATGCAATCTATCTAATATATAACAGGGTTAGTGGTTAGAATCTAAAAAAAAACTAAAAAGAAAAACCAAATTAAAATACTAAATCAAATTAACAGATAATAACAATTCACTCCCCGGCAGCGGCGCCAAAAACTTGATGCGCGTGATGTGTCGTTGCGGTTTAGCAGTATTAATGCCTACTCAAGTTTAAATTTATATTTAGCCGACTTATCAATAACACACACACTTAACGAGCAGTGTACCCGGTCAGTATGAATATAATAGTAAGTAGAGTGTCGATCACTAAGAGTGGAACGTATTATCTAGTTATTCTAATCAGTATTTTAATATCCTAAGTTAGCTATACAACCTAATCTAACGCAAGGGGGTTCAGCCTGAGAGACTGGCACGGTTTGGTTATGATTAAGTGGAAAACTAAACTAATGAGCACGAATCAGCGATTAGCACACACGTACACAGATAGATACTCGAGACAATAAGAAGACCTGTCCTGATAATTAAGTAGCTTGTCACTTGTTTTATTGATAGTTTTATATGAAGTGTATATAATTAAACCTTTCTCGTTGGCTCTAATCTTATCAGCGAGTAAACCCTTAATGATTACTTATGTCTATCCTACTTTTCTAGAGTATTGGGCATTTGTGATGCCCACGTCTCGTATACGCTAGAATAGATAGGCGAGGAAGGGGCATGGCGACCCAAGCAAGACTCAGCTTGACACAGAGGTTATCAATGCACTAATAAAAGTCACCAAAGACATCAACATATAAACTTTAATTAATGGGAAAGCAATATTAAGGGGAGTGCATGATTTTCCGTAGTCACATGACACAAGCCCATAAATCCTGATGAATTAAAGTTTACTAAAACAATAAAACAAAACTACTTAATGAATTGAATACATGCAGGACCTTCTTACAGCTCTTGTATCTTCGTTTAGGGGGTCTCTTGTGCTGCTTGGTCGTCTGAATTCGGCTCTAGGGTTATGTCTCTCTCTCCAATCTAAGCTCAGAGTCTTTTTAAATTCGTCTGGCCTTGGGGTATTTACAGTTTATGTCTGAGAGATCGATGCGGCGCATAGAGTTGATAGATGCGGCGCATTGACTTAACTTCGCGTGAGGTCCAAGATTAATATATTCTGGAATATTCGTACACCGTCTTCAGATGCGGCGTATCTTGATCTTTGTATGCGGCGCATGTACTTGGATTGTAACTTGTGAAATCTTGATAGTGATACGCCGTATGTTAGAAGTATATTGCGGCGTATCTGGAGTAGAACGAGCTTGATCTTCTGGATTTCAGTAGACTTTTGACATCTCGCTTGTTTTGCTCCATAATTAGTCCAAAATCGCCAAGTTTCACATAATGCTTGTTTTTACCTGAGAATTACTAAAGTAAACATTAATGTATCGATTCTCATAGATAATATAATAAAACTAGTCAAATAAATAGGATAAATGATGATAATAAAATGTACTTATTTGAGTTCATCAGCCATACTATCACGGTGTCGGAACGCGTGTGGTTCCAGTAAAAATGGAACGTGATTTTGCCACATTGTTCGTTTGACAATATCATTTGTTGTTTCTCAGTTTAAACAGAGCAAAACTTTAAATGTGAAGATGAATAAAATGACTTGAATAAAACTTCATAATTGATTACTTCGAGTTTACAGGAAATTAATGACTTGAAAAATTACGGGTTATTACAGTACATACCCTTAATTCTGAATTTTGTCCCGGAATTCTTAGTTCGTGGTAGTGGTCGGTGTTGTCTCGGCGAAAAGGTGTGGATATTTGGCATGAATTCGGTCTTCACGTTCCCATGTGTACTCTGGTCCTCTATTAGAGTTCCATCGAACCTTGACGATGGGAATGCGGCTTAGTTTTAATTGCTTCACACCTCGATCCATGATTTCTACTGGCTCTTCTATGAAGTTGAGCTTCTCATCGAGCCGAAGTTCTTTGAATGGAATGATAAGGGTTTCATCTGATAGGCACTTCTTCAGGTTTGATACGTGAAAGTTATTGTGTGCTCTACTAAGTCCTTCTACTAGTGAGATACCTTGTGGTGGTAGGAGGATTTTGATTAATGCCAAATGGTTATCCTAGCCATTACAAAGTCATTCGCTCATGCTATTAATATGTCTCCTAGAGCCTGATTGGTCCTCATCTTTCGAGGGAGGTAGGTATAGTTGTCGACATTGAAATGGAAGGGTGGATCCCATTTGAATTAGAACAATGAGGCTAGATATCGCTATTATTCTCATGGCGACTATAGAGAATTTAAGGGAATCAGTCATTTGGTGTGAATGACAAAGAATAACATGTCCGTAGGCTTACATGGCTAGTCAAGAGTGAGGGCCCATGAGTCAAGGGAACTAAGGGCAAATTCGGATGCTAATGATTGGGGACGCTCAAAAAGTTATCATCGGATCCTGCTCGTGATTTCAAATGCTTATCTTGTTAAGGTGGAGCTATGGTGTATTTTGACTAGAGATTCATGGTATAGTGGTCTAAGTCAGGTGGGTACTTTGTCAAGGGATGTTGTCCCGTTATTGAAAGAAGCTAGAGGTCTTACGGTCAGATGTGATCTCTTATTATCCTAAGTGAAAGTGATGCCACATGCCAAAGTGATTGTGCTATCTAAAACTCTGGAAGGGCACTTCGTCTCTTGAGTAACTGCTTATTCAATTTCACGTGCTTCTACCAGGGAGAAAATCTTATCTTACAGGATGAGTGGAAAAGTTGTACTTCGAAGGAAAAGTATTAAGGTATGGTATATTGCTATTATCAATTTTTAGCATTTCGAGGTTTGATCCAAATTTTTGTTCTGAGATTATGCGTTTTCTTGCTTATAGGTATTGATAAAAATGTTGTTCGAAATTTTTATTTGAGTATCCGTTCACACAAATCCGACCAAATCAATAATTTAAAAGACACAAATTTCTTAGTTTGAGGTTAACAGTCGAGTAAATTTATGCGACCCTGAAAAATTTAAAGTTTAGCGAAACGAATTTTTAAATGCGGTTTAGATAAGACAATTTCACACAAATCAAATTTGTTAACATACAAAAGCTTGATAAGGTCTAAAATAGAGGTTTAATTTCCGTAGTGCGGGTTTTTAAGCATGATGTAAATAAAATAACTTCACAAAATTAACACTTAGTCGCTCTTCAATATGTAAAAGTTTTGGTATAGTCTGACCAGAGAAAACTTTTAACTCACAAAATGAGTATCCTAGAGAAATGCTTTTTGTAATTGCTATAAACGCGTTTTTAAAGAAAGATTCTTGAAAGTGAGATCCTTACAGTTGACGGTATAGTTGGGTATGGCATTTATACAAGTTTTCAAAAATTTTAAGGACATAGTCTATTTCCCAATGTTCGATAGTGTCTGGTGGTTAAATGTCGGGTGAAGTTTTATAGATATGGTACTTAATTTACTAGGACAGTATTGGAATGTATCATGACTTATGGGTGAGTTGGATATTATGCCATGGGGCATTTTCCTTGGCTACGAGTGTAAGTTGTGTATCAATGGCCGTTTGGTACGTTGAGACCGCTTGGTATTTCAGCGTGGGAGTGAGGTTAATTTAAAACAGATTTTTGAGGTTAAATAATCTAGAACTCCTAGGGGACACGTTCTAAGGGTGATCGTATATTGATTGTCCAGTCCAAGGTATCCATTACTTATAAGGGAATTCTTATTATACGGTGTGGAAAGGGTGAATTGTACATTGGCCGAACAGTTTCAATTCATGGTATCTTGTCATTCCTAATCGAGGACAGGGATGCTTGGTTTACCTCTAAGGTTTGGTTTAGTGGACAACGGCATTTTGGATCACTCTGACGTCCTAGTCAGGCTAATACCCTCCAAGAATTAGTGAAAGATTTGGCAATTTCTTAAGGTAGTGGCTTGGTTTGTTCTATAGGGTCTTAAGACTTTCGTTAGGTTGTCATCCCATTGTAAGTTCCTAGCCCTTGTTAAAAGTTCCATTGGTTCCTTCATTGTTTACCTTCCTCGAGGGGTCCTCATTGTATTGTTTAAGATCCTTATACGGTACGCAGACGAGTTTCTCATCGTGGATAATTCAGTATGTCTAAACATCAAGTTATGTGGACACTAGGTCGATGTCTAGTAGGTTTTAGGGTGTAACCTCGAAAGATGACATTGGTTCTATTAGCAGCCAAATGGCTAGTTCGGCGGTACACTTAATACTTAACGTGAAGGGTAGAGTCTTGAAGAATGGTGTTGGTTGCTACTAGCAATCAGTTAGTCGATTCATTAGTGTACTTAGTGTCCAATGTAGCAAGCATGGTTTCTACTTAGGGGCTAAATGTAATCATCATCATGATTGACATCGAGTACATGTGAGGGTAAGTCTTAATCATCTTTGGGGTTACGAGTCATTCGGTAGTTATCGAATTTAGAGGTTGTCTGTTTGACGGTGGAATCCTTCGAAATCGGATGATGTGAAGTAAGTGAAATGTCATAAGGTTAAGTCTCGTACGAATTCTTATGGTAACGATCGTAGGTAATCCCGTTGATTGTGGCTACGTTCATTGATAGGTTGCATCTATGATGGGTGATGATGTAACTGTTCCTTACGGATTAGAATGTGCGGCGAGACTAGACTGATTTCATGTGATAAGATGGTGTCAAAGTCTACTTGGTTATTGTACTCCTTAGTACAGATGCCCATGACTTGCACAACTTTTATGCTAGTTTATGATTTCTCAAAAAAAAAAACAGTAATAGAAAGTTTGACTTTTGGAATAAAAATTTTAGAGAACTATCCCCAGCATGGCATGGTCCTACTCGAATTATACATAGGTGATCAAGCTTTGTATAATTAAAGTTCAACGAGGCAATGTCGGATTTAGTTTAAAGGAAAGTATCGGTAAATCTTGTTCATAAAGTGGTAGTTTTAAATACTTTTCAAAAGGGAACTTAGTTCATAGGGTGATTGTAGGATAGATTATGAAACGATGTGTAGAATAGTTTATAAAATGATAGTGGAACCTTTTGAATAAATGTACCTTATTTTACAAAGTGTTGGCGAAACTGTGTGTTGGTCTATGGAATAGTATTAAAGTAGCAAAATGATTTATTGCTTAAAATAAGATAGTTCATAAAATAATATGTGAAATAGTTTATAGAACCATAGGGATGACATTTTATTATTCCAGAGTTGGGAGTAAGGCCGCAATTGGTAGTAAAACAGTTCGTAGGATAATAACAAGTTGGTTTGTAATGCATTTGCGACATAGTTTGTTGTTTTATCAGCGGTTGGAGAAATAATTTATAAGATAATAATAAATCCTGTAGGTTGTTTGCAACTTTGTTTACAAAGCGTTAGTAAAAACTTGTTGGTTAATAGGGTAGTAAATTTTGTTTATTGCGTTTATATCAAAATAGTCTGTGGGATGATTTGTAAAATAAATTGTATGTGGTTAGCGACACCGTTTGTTATTTTTATAAGAAGAAAGTATGGTAGCCAAATAGTTGAAAAACGGATAGTGATAAACAATATATAAGGTTTTCGCAAAATGTTTTAAAAGATGATAGTAAATGTTTTCACAAGGTAGTAGTAAAACGGTTTTGTAATATGTTTACAAAAGGGTTTATGTGCAACTTAACAAACAATTCATAAGTTGATAGTAAGTTTGGTTATTTGTTTATAAGGAAATTCTTAAGGGGATGATAAGTCTATTTGTTCATAGTGTAAGATAATAACAAGGTGTTAGTGAATTATTTTTGGTTGATAGTAGTAGGGTATCAAATTGGTCTATTACATGGTAATAGTTTGTAAAATGGTATAATAATAGTTTATAAAATAAGTGATAAAATATGGAGTGCAATGGGCGACTGTTGGCACATCTAGTTGATATGAGACTGTACACAAATTCTAGGTAATATGACAAGGTTCGCTTAAACATGATAAGGTCAGAATAAATCATTACTGCCATAATATGATATCATAACATGAGTAGATACAATCACCACATTATTATGGAAAATCTCGGCTCTTATAGACCAATATCAATACATAGCATCATCGAACCACATGTCCAAATGATAACTTGTCTCAAATTTGTTATACAACAAAGAGGTACTACAAGTGTCACTAATTTGGCCACGCATCCCTTGGTTAGGATAGAAGCTACTGATGTTAATAGTGTAGTCTAGGAATCGCCTAGTGCTCCTCTGGGTGGATCCTCGGTGAGAGTGGTGATGTAAAGGTCGGGAGCATGTAAGGGTGGGGTTGTGGTACTGATGGTGATGGCTCAGGAGAAATGGGTGGTGGTGTAGGTATGAGAGCTGGTGGTGGTACTAGGGCTGGTGGAGTACGTACTCGTTTCCGAGCAGTGCAAATATAGGTGCGACCATTAGGGCAGTACTTAAATCTCTTCCGAAAAGGGGTTGGCTCATATTGCTGAAGGACTCTGACTCGCTTGCGTCGGCGGACCGGTGCAGGCGGGGGTGCTGGTGTAATGGATGTAGCTGCATCAGAAGAGTCTAAGTCGGATGACTCATCATCAGCCTCTGACCCAGAGGAGTAGTGAGGGGTTGGTATGACTGGAAGTGGTGGTGAAGGAACATCATCAGCAGATAGGAACTGCTGGGACTCCATGTACTGGTCATAGAGCAGCCACTGATCATAGGTCATGGGACCATAGGTAGGGGAAAATGAAGGTGGGGTGATAGGTGAGACAACTGGTGTCGGGGCGACTTCTCCCTCCTCAAAGGGTTCCGTCTCTCCTGAGGCCACCTCGGATGGGGCAAAGGCTGGAACAGTGGGTGAAACAGGTAAGGTGTCATCGGTGTCAATGTCAGATAAGATAATAGTGGGAATAGAGGATGATGCTGGTAGGGCGTCATCACTGTCAGATAGAATAATGATAGAGGGCGACATGGTACTGCAATATCCCAATAGTAAACCTAAGTCATTTAATTCGAATAATGTTAAATATTTACTAGTCATGATGTCTAAAAATTATGCATCATCTGCTAAGCAAATCTCAATGCATGTGTTCATAAGTGATAATATTCATTCGTTATGCATAATCTGCCAAGCAAATCTCAATGAATGTGTTAGTAAAGTGTTGGCACGGAGGGCATAAGGTAGTAAAGTATAAATAGTTCCTTTTTGAAAATGTGGTTATAGTCCAGCGTTTTGAAAATCACTTGGTTCTCTATAACCATGTCTCTGATGCCAATCTGTAACACCCCGAAAATCGTAATGAAGCAGCGGAAGTCAAATTGGGGTATTACATCTCAAATCATCGTCAGAATTATAGAAAACGACTCGAAAGAGACGTTTTGAGAAAATTTAGTTATCATTCATCAAATAAAATCAGAGTTTGCAACAACGGTTCCATAACATTTAATAGTACAAAGTGAAAATGTTTAAGTTAAAATGAATGATAACATTGTTTTGGACGTCGTCCAAAAGGGGCCCTAATCCACTCCGTGCCATTTATGCTTCTTAGATACCTGAGATAAAACATGCTAAAAGGGTCAACACAAAGGTTGAGTGAATCCATAGTGTTTTATTTGTAATAGTTTGAACACAAGTTGATTAGTAGCACAACGGTGATATCGTTGTGTAAAAAAAATATATTGAGTTGATAAGTAGCACAACGGTGATATCGTTGTGTAATATATATTGCCCTAAGCCTCATGACATGCAAACCTTAACATCGGGTGTAATAATAAATAATATAAATAGCCCACATCATAAAATGATGTAGGTGATAATGCCCTCGTCGTAGGAGTTTGCCAAACTCTTGTTAATTCGAATAAAGTGCATTTGGTTACCATTCCAGGCTAACTTCAAATGGGGCGTCAACTTCCAATAGATCTATTCACTAAATTCGCGTTCACTCGCAAGTGATTAATGGTTCATGATATGAGGGACTTTTTGGCAGGGTGGTAACTTAGGCAATATTAACTTAGCAATATCATACAGAAAATACTTGTGTTCAGATTTATAGCATGTATCTCCCCACGGGATTTGAAAACATAGTAAAAAGTGAGACTATGAACTCACCTCAGTGTAGTAGTAGTTTGAAATGCAATAGAGTCAAATAGTAGATGGTAGTTCCGTCGCGTGACCTAGATTAGTATGGCATACTTTAGTTTGCAGTTCTGATTTTAGAATCGATGAACGTAAATAAGTTTAAAAGTTTTCAAAACATTTATGTTATTGTTGCTTGTGTTAACCATTCACTTTACTACACTTTTTAATCTAGTGTAACTATATTTCTATAAATTTCCTAAGCGTTCGTGAAATAATTCGTTTATATATGTTCATTAGTCTAGTTGTGAGTACACATAGATATTTATTCCCATATCCAACTATATGTGCAATTATTTATTTGTAATGTGTATACCTATTAGTTTTACGTTGGTTTATCATTTTAAGTTATCTAATATCTCCTCATTTGTTAACAACTAATCAGTAGTCAGGTTCCTTTTTATATATATGACATATAAAGTTGAGTCGTTAATTTATTTTGTAACGGTTTTTATTATTTCGATGAGTTGTTTTCGTCATTGTTTCTCTAACAATTATTCGAATGCCTTAAATACTAATTGGGCTGATTTAAATAGACTTTGGTGTGGGCTGATGGGCTTCACCTAAGCCCATATCTCGAATTGTGTCTAAGGCTGTCTATAGATTATGGTAATGGGCTAATAGGTGGGCTTCTATGTTGGGCCTTGAATAGCTATCATTGGCCTTTTGTGTTTGTCTGATATTTCATTTAGATGGGAATGATATGTCCAGCGCCAAGATATGGTTTTAGGCAGTCTCTTTGGAGACTTGTGTTGGTGACTTTGATACGCCAAGGACTATGGTTGAGGTTACTTCTCACAACACTCCTTCGAGTACTACTCGAGTCCACCTAAGGGGCACTCTACAATAAGTTAGCGACTCATTTGGGGTCGACTGTGGCCCGCTAGTGACTTCCAAACAAAACCTTGGGTGCTAAGTTTTCATCATCTCTTTGACTACCCACAAACCGTGGTACTCCTAAGCTCGTTGGGGCTTGTTTTGGTGCCTATTCGAAGGTTACATAATCTCACTTCATCCATGGCTTTTAGGTTCACAATCCATCTCCTCTTAACATCACCTTTCAACTTACAACCTTACTAACTTAGTTCTAACACCAAACTACCAATAGAACAACCTACTGCCACTTTCTAAAGCCATACGATTTGGCAGTAATAACCTTCATCACAACAACTTAATACCCTCTAATAATCCTACTGTTATCACCAAAAATCAACCACAACCCATAAGCAAATTTCAACCTATTCGACCCATCTTACAACTATATCTACAACTCTTCTTCAAGATTAACAAAAGTGTTCCTAGGTGCTTAATTTGACAGTAACCATAACATCATCACTATTTACTAATTATTCATTTGACTTAATTTCTTAGTTTAGCGATAACAAAAACGTATAACACAACAAAATTTAATAGTCAACCTGATAAATTCTTGGCGTATGGACTCTAGTGGGGAAACCCTTCCAAATCCGAACCCAATAGCTTCCAAAAATCCACCACCACAGCCTCCTATTCGAATCACTTTCTCAATCTTTGGGTGTGTTTTGAAAATTGATGTGATTCGAACCATTCCCTGGAGGTATGGATTTATGGTGGTTAATGGAGTTAGGCTCCATATTGTTTTCGGATTGTGGGGAAAATAACCACCCCTAATCGGTGTGTAATCTCTATTCTTATGCTCCTATTTCTTATGTAATCTCGTGATATGAAGTGGACAAGAGTTTTCATGGTCAATGGAATTAATTTGTGATGGGGATGGGACGATTTCAACTTTCCTGGGGAAGGAGGAGATGGCGACAAGAACAAAGATAGGAGAGTAGCTGTTAAAGTGTTTTGGGGGATGGGTTAGTGGGTGTAGGGTTGTAGGATTTTATTTATTTAGGAGTGTATAGAGTGTGTATTTTATATAAGTTGTATAATATTTGTAATGTTTTTAAAAAAATAAAGTGAGTAGCTTAAACACCCGAGTCCCGCTAAACAGTGTCTAGTCTGGTTCCGTCCTAGACTGTCTCTAATTTGAGAGTGTACATTTAAGAGTCGTTAAATATTATTTGAAACACTCTCCGAGTCCTCAATTATTTTCTAATATTTCTTAACTTTCTGTCTGTTCCTGGTTTTAAATCATTGGACCTATGCCATACTATCACGGTGTCGGAACGCGTGTGGTTCCAGTAAAAATGGAACGTGATTTTGCTACATTGTTCGTTTGACAATATCATTTGTTGTTTCTCAGTTTAAATAGAGCAAAACTTTATATGTGAAGATGAATAAAATGACTTGAATAAAACTTCATAATTGATTACTTCGAGTTTACAGGAAATTAATGACTTTAAAAATTACGGGTTATTACAGTGGCAGAAACATTTGATAACCCCAGGAGGATTAACATGAAGCTTAACCCAAAGAAATGCTCATTCGGTGTGGAGGAAGGAAAGTTCTTGGGATACATGGTGACATCCGAGGGGATACGTGCAAACCCAGCAAAGACGAAGGCTATCACAGATATGCAGTCCCCCTGGACGTTAAGAGAAATGCAAAGCTTATCAAGAAAACTAGCCGCTCTGAACCGATTTCTTGCTAGATCAGCTGAAAGAGCCCTGTCCTTCTTCGAAACTTTGAAGAATATCACGAAGATCAACAAGGACGAATACCGCTGGACGGAGGATGCAGAGAAAGCTTTCCAAGAACTTAAGAAAGTCATTGTCAACCTTCCATCATTAGCCTCCCCCAAGCCGAAGGAAGCGCTTTGCATCTACTTGGCCGCTGCAAAAGAGGCGGTCAGTGCTGTCCTATTGGTCGAACAAAACGGAAAACAGCTCCCGGTACATTATGTCAGCCGGACTCTACATGAGGCCGAGTGTAATTATGCCCCCCTAGAGAAACTGGCTTTATCACTACTTCACGCATCCAGACGACTCAGGAGATATTTCGAGGCACCCCCAATCAAGGTAATCACCGATCAGCCAATCAAGCAGATCCTGAACAAAGCGGAATCCTCCAGAAAATTGGCAAAATATTCGGTCGAGCTAGGAACATATGACATAGTATATGAACCCAGGAACGCGATCAAAGGCCAGGTATTGGCAGATTTCATAAACGAAGTCCCCGTGGACAATAAAGGAAGGATGGTGGAGCAAGTGACGACTAGTCCAAAGTATCTTGACGAAGAGAATGAGTGGACGCTCTACACGGACGGAGCGTCAGGGAAAAGTGGATCGGGAGCAGGCCTGGTTCTAATTAGCCCAACGAAGACTGAATACACATATGCTCTTAGGTTGGATTTTGAAAGCACAAACAATCAGGCAGAGTATGAGGCGTTACTCGCCGGACTAAGAATGGCCAAAGAAATGAAGGTGTCTGCACTATCCGTAAAAGTTGACTCTCAGTTGGTCGCCCGGCAGATCAACGGCGAATTCGTAGCCTGCAGTGATAATATTATCAAGTACTTAGCTGAGGCAAAAAGCAACATAAGCTACTTTCAGAAGTTTCGGATAACAAACATCCCTCGTGGCCAAAATCAGAAGGCGGACATCCTTAGTAAGCTAGCTTCAGTGGCATTCAACCATCTGACTAAGGAAATTCTAGTAGAAGTATTAAGCAAGCCGTTGGTGGAAACAACGAAGGTTAATGCGATAGTAGAAGAAGAGGGGGACAATTGGATGACTCCGATCGTAAGGTGTCTCAAGGAAGGGATATGGCTGAACGACAAAAATGAGGCCAGGTCCCTCCGCATGAAAATTAGTCAATACGTTATGGAGGGGGACGTACTTTTCAAGAAGTCTTATTTGATGCCTATGTTAAGATGTGTCGGTCCGCTGTAAGCAAACTATGTCATTCGGGAACTACACGAGGGGGCATGCGGGATGCACTCCGGCCCACGCTCGATAGTAGCCAAGGCAATTCGGCAGGGATACTACTGGCCGACCATGCATCGGGATGCGAGAGAAGAAATACAAAAGTGTGACTCCTGCCAGATACACGCTCCGGTGCCCAAGCTGCCCAAATGTCTTATGACATCTATCATGGCACCATGGCCATTCTACCAATGAGGGATGGACGTCCTCGGCCCTCTGCCGGCCGCACCAGGAAAGGTTCAATATGTCATAGTAGCAATCGACTACTTTACAAAATGGATTGAAGCAAAGCCCTTGGCCAAAATTACGGGGAAGGAAGTCATTAAGTTCGTATGGAATAACATAGTATGCCGTTTCGGTCTTTCGGCTGTCATCGTTACGGATAATGGGACAAATTTTGTCAAAGATCCATTTAAAACTTGGTGCAAAAAATTGAAGATAAGGCAGATAAACACAGCGGTGGCACACGCACATGCCAATGGGTTGGTAGAAAGGGCAAACAAAAGTCTGATGACGGGCATAAAAACACGCCTCGGAAGAGAGAGGGCCGGATGGGTGGACGAACTCCTCAACGTCCTCTGGGCGCACCGAACGTCTATAAAGACAAGCAATGGGGAAATGCCTTTCAGCCTTACCTATGGAAGCGAGGCGGTGATCCCGGCGGAAATTGGAATGCCAACAGACAGAACCATTATGATTAAGGAAGGGATGAATGAAGAGGAAACACGTCTAAACTTGGATCAATTACAAGAGAGGCGAGAGGCAGCGGCCATACGGGAGGCAAAGTACAAGTCTAGAGTGGAACAATATTACAATAAGAGAGTCCGTCCTATGTCCTTCAAAGTCGGAGAGTTTGTTTACCGAAGGAACGAGGCTAGCAGGGTGGAAAATTTGGGAAAGCTAGGCCCCACTTAGGAAGGTCCCTATCGGGTGATAGAAGCTTTTCAAAACGGCTCTTACAAACTAATGACGATGGAAGACAGAGAAGTGTCACGCACCTGGAACGCAGTGAATTTAAGAAGATGTTATATGTAACAAATGTAATCTTTACCAAATGTACTTGAACTATATAAAATGAAATATGGGCTACATTCCAAGTTGGAACGGTAGCAATTTTCTGGCAAATTAATGCTAGACATAAGTTGTTAATGACTCCGACGGACGGCTAGCTACCTCCGATCGAATGTGTAGTCAATGTCTTACTTCTAACCTAGGTGCTATTCACCGAACGGTTACATTCCCCAAAAACGTGCTATTCACATGGGAAGAACCGAGGTGCTATTCACCGAATGGTTACATTCCCCAAAAACGTGCTATTCACATGGGAAGAACCTATGTGCTACTCACCGAACGGTTACATTCCCCAAAATGTGCTATTCACACGGGAAGGGTCCAGGTACTGTTCACCGAACGGCCACATTTCACACACATGCTATGCTTAAGTCCGGACAACATTTGATAAAAAAAGGTCGTTTATCACAAATGCGTATATACATGGCACGACAATAATCAAAGGAATTGGCAAAACAAAAACTTTCGACCCGCTAGGCGGACGAACAACTATTTCCACATAGATCAGATTACAAGATAATATTGTCTGTTTCAAATTTCATACAGTCATCCAACAAAAAGATAAACTAAGCTATTACAAAATCAAGGCTGCGCAGAGCCAGAACCGCCTTGACCGGGAGTGGGAGGAGTCTCATCCGGTAGCAAATTTTGTAGCTCGGCTGGGGTCCAGAGATAAGCGTTAGCAATTTTGTCAACATAAGGGTACCTCCTGTCAAACAACTCATCATAAACTGAGTTAAGTTTGTTACCGGCCTCTAGATCAAAATCGGATGAGGCATCAAGAACAACCTTAACAACTTCGGGGGAACGACCCACTTTCACCCCATCAAGCCACCCGGCAGCAATAGCCGTGTTAAACGGAATAGCCAAGCTCTTCTTATACTCTTCACTTTGGAGGAGCTGCCTGACAAAAGTAGGGAAATAATCCCGAACCAAGCTCTGCTTAGCAACCACTGCCTGTCCAGCCTGCACAGCAAAGTCCTCTCTTTCTCTCGACAACCTCTGGCTCTCACCCTCAGATGCTACAAGCTTGGCCTCCAAGTCCCTGATTTTGCTGGCCTGTTCGGCCGCAGCAACGATCAAGGTCATTTTTTCTTGCTCAATACGGCCAGCTTTATCAACCGCAACATCCCTTTCGGCTTTGGAACCCAACAGCTCCTTCTTACACTCCTTGTATCGGAGCTCAACATCCTGACAAGACTGATGCTTGTGGGAGAGATCAGAAAATCGCTCAGACAACTCCTCAAACCGCAGCAACACATTCGTTTGATTTTGCATACACATCCCCAATGAGCACCATGACCGCTTGACAGCCACTTCATCAGACATCCCATCAGCATAGAACTCATAATCAGGGGGGGTGAACAAGTTCTTCAACATGTCCCTGCAATTAGCGGCGTTGTTCATACGGGAGCTCTCGGTCAAACCATATTGGGGGTGAACACTCGGTCGCCGAAATGGCCACCGAAAGTACCTATGGAGTAATGAACAGAATAAAAGTAAGACAAGGATAAAGGAAAAAAGGGAGACGAACGAAGAAAACACCGGATGACTCACCCTCTCCTTCGTCCGCACGACCAGATGAAAAAGTAAGAAACTGCTGTTGAGGTCCGGAGGCATGAGCTGAAAATAGCAAAAATGTTAGAATCATGACAACTAGTATAAATAGAACAAGTCATACGGAACAAACCTGAATGGCCAAACGAGGGGCTCGGTGGCTGAACAGACAGGGCAGTATTCCCTTCCTCATGGCCAGCATGCTCCACAGATGGGGATCGACGACCGCGCGGAGGCGACTCAAATTCACTATGGTGACGAAGCGAACTGAGCCGCTCGTTCTGTTCCTCCTCCTCATGATGAGAGGAATCAGATTGAACGTTAACAGTAGCCGGAATAGCCTGGCTAATGGGATTGGGAGAAGAGACATGGGTGGAACTCAATGCGTGGTCAGGGGACTCCTCAACGTGCCTTTTCTTCCTAGACGCGCGAGATCCCCCTGCAGCAGCACGCCTCTTTTTTGTATGTCCCTCCCCCTCGGCCGTCGCCTTCGCAGCCGCTTGAGCCTCCTTTCTTTGCCTAGCGGCCACCACCTCCTCACTAGGTGACTCCACCACCTGCATATACTTGGATTTGGGAGGAATGGCCTCATTGTTCTCAGCCGGGGGAGAGGTATGGGTCACATGTGTCTCCCCCTCGGCTAAAGGCACCCCGACCAAAACCTTGCATCCTTCAAAAGTCGGAAAGCGAAGAAACTCAGACATACTGACAACTGTATCACAAAAACAAAGAACAAAACGTAAGATGAAAAGAGTTAGGCATAAAAAGGGCAAGCAAGACATACAAAGGGTCATATTACCATTTCCCCCCGGACCCTTCAAGACAGGATGGTGTCCGGCATACTTCCATACGGAGCTAAGCCCAGCGGCATACAACAAGCTGGGATGCGGCTTGTGTAGAGGGATGACTACTTCCCGGAGTCTTGCAACCGAATCCTCATCATAAGAACCAGTGGTCGAAGGAAGATCTGAGATGTTAGAATCCACGCGACGCCACGACATGGCAATAGGAATAGCCCTCCGGTCAACCAAGAAAAACTGATTCTTCCGGTTCTTAAGACTGGACTGTATCTCCTTAAAACAAGGCTTGTATGTCTTACCCGTCAGGGCTTGGAAGGAAAACCAGTGGCCTTGCTTACAAAGCTTATAAAAAACCCGGAACAGTAAGACGGTAGGATCTATATCTAAAGCCCGGCAGTACATCTCGAACATAGTGGTCCGGTTTACACCAATCGGCACCAGCTGAGAGATATGGACCCTAAAGTAATTTAAGACCCTCAGAAGAAATGTAGAGACTGGGATCCTGAAACCGCCTTGCTTAAAAAAGTAGAGATACAAACCAAGCGCACCGTCCGGCACATTAAGGATGGTCATCCCTTCTGGAGCAGGACGTGGATGTAGATCAAGCGGAATACCATAGGTTTTAGCAGCCCAACTTACACCAGCCTCATCCAAATCGGAAGTGCGGATGTGCATGTCAAATTTAGGAACATAAGAGGTACCGCTCATACCCTCTTGGTTGTCCGGAGAAAGGTGGTCGCCTGACATGTCTTGAAAGTCCGGATAGGACGAAATGAAAAGTCTAAACTAGAAAATAAGAAGAAATATGGATGCACCTGAAGACGAAAAGGAAGATCGCAAATTGACCAGAAGCAGACGGTGAAAATGAGGAATGTGGTAAAAAATGAGGATTCACCCCCTATTTATAGGTGCATGGATAATAAGACGAAACGTCAAATCGTGTCAGAGGGTACATCTCAGCCGTTAAAAGGACAGGGTGAGACACGTGTCATAACTCACGAAAATCCAGGCGTGACTCATGGTATTCTTTTAACCTCTCGTATTTATTGCGTCTGTCCGTCCCACACAGCAACTTTCAAATATTGTACCTTTTGATTTAGAAATCAAAGATACAATACTTGGGGGGGACATGTTCGTGTATGTGTCCGGATGGCTAACGTCAGACGACACATACCGGACGGATTTCATCATGTCATCAGGCCCGGATCCTGCAAATATAAACAAATAATTATAATAATGCATTGGGAAAGACCAAGGCACACAGTGCCGCCATCTCCAGGTTTTACGGGATATGTCTTTCAAGTACGCCGCCCAGGTTTTACGGAACAGTTCTTCAAGTACATGCACAGTGGTCCATAGGTCACTGTGCATAGATCGGCTCCTTGTCTCCAGGTACAGTAAGTACACAGTGATTGGGGTACTATAAATACCACAACACATTCAATGCAGGCATTAACTTCTTTCACTCTCATTTACTACTCACTCATAACCTACACTTATTACTCCAATCCGGACGAACTCTCATCCTTACACCGGAGCTTGGTCTTGGGATAAAACCCAAGGCGAGGCTAACGTGTATTATCTTTGTTTCAGGTTCATACAAGGTCAAGGAGTGGATCTAACGAACCGGGGGTAAGATTTTACCTCAACAACTTTTTATCAGGAACAAATGGAAGAATGGACTTCTCAACTTTCAGAGGATGAATTGGATGAGCCTGGACCTCAAGATATATAGTCTAAAGTTCCATGAGGAGCTGCTACTTTTATTTCTTGTTATTTAAGTTGAATTTTGTAACACTTTATCTTTAATGTTATTATAACTTGGTTAAAAACTTTTATGGAAATGAAATCTTTTCTTGCTTATTGAATTATATTCCTTCTATTTACTAGCTTCAAATTTAGTTTAGTTTATTGTTTTGTGTTTTTGTTGTGTTTTAAGTAGCGTTAAATATGTTACATTCAAAAGGAAGTGTTTTATGATTTCACTTATTAGGACACTAATGCTATCAATTAAACATGGGAGAAAATGTCTTATGCAACATCAAATTTGGTCCTAACAAAGCACCTTTGTATTAGGACTCTTTTCTTGGTACTAAAATAAGACTTTATCCATTATGAATTTTTCTTATGGAAATGTCACATAGGACTCGTGAGAGGGTACCAAAACATAACAGATGGGTTAGCATATATTAGAACACCTTATAGCATCCTATAATGCGGTCTATTAGGACGCCATTTTGGTCGCATAAACAATTTAATGGAACTAAGGAATTAGTTTTATAATGTTAGAGTTTATTAGGACGCCCATAAGTGTCCTAAATATCTATTGTTGGGAATTAAATGTTCTGAAGATTAGTATCATGAACTACACATTCACAAACTTAGTTCTGCTCAAGGAAATTCACTGAGTATGATTCTACTGCTAGTGTATTTCATTGTGCTGCTAGCGTTAGAGATTCTACTGCTGAATGATGCTGCTGCTAGTGAAGATGATTCTGCTGCTGAGTAGATAACTGTTGATTATTCTACTGCTGAGAAGATAAGTATAGAAAGATATTACGTGTACTAAAGTCAATTATACACGGTAGATAATATCTTACCCCATGTGATAAGTCATTATGTTATATTCACAGAACAAGTTGTAATCTAAGATACATGTTGTATCATAATGACTGACACACTCAACATAAGCTAGCTAGTAGTTCGACAAGACTTAACAATATTGTAAAGATCTCTCTTGGACTATAAAAGAGAGATCTTAGCTTAGTCATAAAAACAAGTTTTTCCAAGTGTGACTAACTTAATTGATTCAAATAGAACTCCAAGAATAGTTAAGAACATAGAACAAACACAACAATTGCATATCAAACCTTTGTATTATTCTCAATAATATTAATCGTTTGGTGATATACTTTTCTGTGTTCCTTGTTATTCACACAAGCATAATCGTTCCATTTCTATAACCAAAATAAACCTTCTAAGTGTGGTTAAGTAGATTTTGCATACTTAATCATATTAACTCAAAGTATCACATACACAAAGTTACAAAGGACTAACACCCTTTAAGTGTATCGAATCCTTTCACAATTGGTATCAGAGCAAGGCTGATATTTTTGAATTAGAAGAAGAAGAAGAAGAAGAAATGGACGTGGAAGTTATTCAGAAAAATGTTGCTGCAAAGTTACCAATGCTCAAACAGAATGAGTTTGTGATGTGGAGGTTAAGGATAGAGCAATATTTCCAAGTGCAAGATTATACACTCTGGGAAATTATTGAAGATGGAGATTCTTTCAAGCCTACAACCACTACATCAACAGTTGAAGGCAAGGTGGTAACAACCCTGCAGACCAAGCCAACATCTGCAGAAGACAGAATAAAGAAGAAGAATGACCTAAAAGCCAGAAGTATGCTGATGATGACCATTCCAAATGATCAACTCTTAAACTTCAGCAAGTTCAAAGATGCAAAGTCATTATTTGAGGCCATTATTGCAAGGTATGGTGGGAATGAAGCAACCAAGAAGACCCAGAAGACTCTTCTTAAGCAACAGTTTGAAAACTTCACCTCAACCAACAATGAATCTTTAGACCACATGTTTAATAGGCTTTAGAATATTGTGAGCCAACTTGCTATTCTTGGTGTTGAAATACCTCAAGAAGATTTAAACTCAAAATTTCTGAGAAGCTTACCTGAAGAGTGGGCTATGCATGTTGTTGTCTGGAAGAACAAGCCAGACCTTGACACCATGGAACTGATGGACTTGTATAGCAACTTCAAAATTGTGGAACAAGATTTGAAGAAGACTGGTGTTTTTAGTTCAAGCACTGGGAACATGGCATTTATGTCAGATCCTAGTACATCAAATCCAGTTGAAGATGTGAAGGTTGATATGCGAAGTGGTACTGCTAGTTCATCAAGCAGCACCATGGGTATTTTGGATTAGAAGACTTGTTGTGCCTTTTTAACAAGTCGAAATGATGGGTCCATGTTAACTCATGAAGACCTCCAAGAGATCAATGATGATGATCTGGAGGAAATGGACCTAAAATGGCAAATTTCTCTTCTTAGCATGAGGGCTAAGAAGTTCTATCAAAGGACGGGGAAGAAGATCACAATCAGCAGCAATGATACTGCTGGTTTTGACAAGTCAAAGATAGAATGCTACAACTGTCACATGTTAGGTCACTTCTCAAGAGAATGTAGAAGACCAAAGCAGCAAGATAGCAAGAACAGAGGTTTTGGAAGCAAATCCAGAACAGGGGAGGTTACTGAGCCAAAAGCTATGGTAGCTATTGATGGCTTAGGTTTTGATTGGAGTTTCATGGCAGATGAAGAAGAAGATTCTTCACAGATGGCACTCATGGCTTTCTCTACTGAGGTACAAAATCATAAAGTTTGTTCTAATACTTGTACTGCACTTAAAGAACTACAAACTTTAATCAAACATTATGATGACCAAAAGAAAGAGCTAAGTAGAACTCATCAAGATTTAGTAAATTATAAGTGTGGTTTAGCATCTGTGGAAAAGCAAATCCTATATTATAAAGAAAATGAACTTGCTTTTTCTGATGACAAAGCTCTTCTTAAACAGGACATATTCTTTAGAGATGCTGAAATTAAGCTTTTGAGAGAGGCTTATGATAGGATCAAAGCAGAAAATGGAAACATTCACTTGACTGTAGAAACACTAGAACATGCTTCTAGAGGTGTAACCAACATGATTGAATGTCAAGTGAATAATAGAGCTAAGTCAGGGTTAGGATATAATGTTGTCCCACCTCCTTATAGAGGAATCCCTAAACCCCCAGGGATTGATCTAGAAGATTCAGGCTTACCTGAATTTCAACTACCTGAGCTACAATATGGTGTTCAACCAAAACCTAATGTAGTAGTTGATGAGCCTAAGAAAGTAAGTGAGAGTTTAAGTAAAACTTCACTTCCGAAGGACAAGATGTCCTTTGTTAGGAAATCAGGTGGTCCAATCATTGAGGAATAGACATCTGATGATGATGATAATGAGCAGGTTATGTCTAAACCTGAAGTAGTTAAGAAAGCAGGAACAAGTGTTCCTAAGATAGTCAAACATAGTACTGATAGGCCTAAATCCAATGTTAAACATGTTAGGCAACCAGTAAGATATTGTGAGCAATATAGAACCACAAACAAGACCAGAGGTGACCAAAGAAATTGGAATAACCTCAAGTCTCACCAAAACAGTGATGACTTTGGATTTTATGACAAAGCTTGTTTCATTTGTGGAGAATTTGACCATCTTACAGCTTTCTGCAACCATAGGGTATCTGGGTATATAACCAATAGGGTGAATCTAAAAAGGAAAACACCTAAAAGTCACTCTAATGACACAAGAACTACCCCCAGAGCAGTTTCATTTAAGTCTGGCCTAAAAGCAGTTTCTGCTGCTAGACCAAAAGATTCTACTGTTAAACAAGTAGATTCTACTGCCAGACCTTTTTTACTCTGTTAACCCAAAACAAGCAGCACAAGGTGCAAAAACAACTTTTAAATATGCACTCAAAGCTGCTAACAGGCCTTTTCATACTAAAGCAGTGATTCACAAACAAATATGGAAACCTAAGGGTTCTGCTGCTAGGGAAAAGAGGGCAAATGCTGTTAAGTCCTCAGCATGTTGGATTTGGAGACCTATTAAATCCAATGGTGCAACAACTATTCTCAAGAGATTAGATTACATTGATGCAAAAGGCAAATCCAAGTCAGTAATGGCTTGGGTTTCCCAAGGAAACTAATTCCTTATTTGTGTGCAGGAACATTCATCAACAGATCAAGAGGATCAACGATACTCAGATAGTGGATGTTCAAGGCATATGACAGTGCAACATTCTAAAACAAAACACATTGAAATAAGACATATTTTATTAGAGATTGTAATGAGAAAAAGTTGATTCAAGTTCTTAAAATTGATTCTGATCACAACTTTTCAGATCTTCTTACAAAAGCTTTTGATGTTGGAAGGTTTCAGTACTTGGTAGCAAGTATTGGGATGCTTCATCCTCAATGATTTAAAACTATGTGTTTTTGTATATAAATTTTTTGATTGTACTGCTGGCTTTATAAAATACTACTGTTAGTGAAAAGTTTGTGCTGCTGGTACAAATTTTTATTTGTTAAGTTCATATTTGTTAGTCATATTATGATACTGCTATAAGACAAATGCTTTGCATTTTGTTTCTTGGTTTTGGAATAACATTTTCAGGTATGAATATTAAACAACAAGGAAGTTTCAAGTGAAATGGAAGCAGCAGAATGATGATATCAGTTCCTAACATAATAGGTTTATGATGGACTGAGTTTGGGAATTCTTAACAGAGGTCTACACCTAAGTTAATTAATTCTTTAAAACATCTTTCTTGAAACCTAGTTATCATATTTCACATTGAATTGATAGTTCATTTGGTTAGATAGTAACTGACACAACTCACTTTCTATCATTTTATACTTTTAAGTATAATGAGCAAGTCTAAGGACATCTGATAGAAAGAACAACTAGTAAAAGTGAATCTAACACTTGTGTTAGAGGCAACAATTGCTATGAGCTGGAAACCCTGTCAAGAAAGCCTTTTGAATAGGTTTATCTTTACACATGCAGTTATTTATAACAGAAAAACATTAGTTCTCACACAACCAGAGGTTGCTTTAAACCGAATTCTAGATTAAGTGTCTGTTACACACTTAATCCCTTCAAAATGGTTGAAAGCAGTATGATTTTTCTATAATAAAATCATTAACATACTGCTAAGTCAAAAGTTTTCTTAAAAAGGATTTTCAAAGGGACTCAGCAAAACCATCCATTGATGGATAATGAGTCAATGCCCCATGAATCACCTCTCATAGGAGTTAACACACCTAGAAGTGATGAGGGCAGCACATAAACTCTTAAGAAATTGATGGCTTCATGTACAACATTGTCTGAAAACAAGTTCACATTGGTAGATCAGATAATGATGGGATGATAGTGAGAGATCTTCCAAACAGGGGAGGATAAAATGTTATTTGCATCTCAGGGGAGGAAATAAAGCCCAAGGAAGATTAACCAAATGAAAGAGAGGAAAAGACAAGAGCATACAAGATGATGACATGGAGGTTGAAAATGACAAGAACAGAGCTGATTCTGGAGTATTATATATATTCAGAAGGGATGAAGCATTCCAAAGGAGAAAGTTCTATCTAGGTCAATCTCAATTCACTACGTTTGTTCATCACTTGCAAAGGCTTGCTGAAAGATGATTTCACTTGTTAAAACAAGCATCCAAGATACACAGCACCATTGCCTCTTATAATTCCTCTATCCAAGGAAATTGCACCATCTTTTAGGCTTTGGTTGAAGCTTGAAGATTGGTATTGATATTGTTAAAGTCAGTCAAAGAAAGCAGATGAGTTAGACAGATAGATATTTAGTCTTACATAACAGAAGATAGCTCAGATCAAGGGTCTGACTATGAAGTGTTTGAAAGATCCTCACAATCAGAAATTCAATTCAGAAGAAACATGTTGATTTAGGAAAAACAACAAGTTTAGGGGAGGATTGTTGGGAATTAAATGTTCTGAAGATTAGTATCATGAACTACACATTCACAAACTTAGTTCTGCTCAAGGAAATTCACTGGGTATGATTCTACTGCTAGTGTATTTCATTGTGCTGCTAGCGTTAGAGATTCTACTGCTGAATGATGCTGCTGCTAGTGAAGATGATTCTGCTGCTGAGTAGATAACTGTTGATTATTCTACTGCTGAGAAGATAAGTATAGAAAGATATTATGTGTACTAAAGTCAATTATACACGGTAGATAATATCTTACCCCATGTGATCAGTCATTATGTTATATTCACAGAACAAGTTGTAATCTAAGATACATGTTGTATCATAATGACTGACACACTCAACATAAGCTAGCTAGTAGTTCGACAAGACTTAACAATATTGTAAAGATCTCTCTTGGACTATAAAAGAGAGATCTTAGCTTAGTCATAAAAACAAGTTTTTCCAAGTGTGACTAACTTAAGTGATTCAAATAGAACTCCAAGAACAGTTAAGAACATAGAACAAACACAACAATTGCATATCAAACCTTTGTATTATTCTCAATAATATTAATCGTTTGGTGATATACTTTTCTGTATTCCTTGTTATTCACACAAGCATAATCGTTCCATTTTCATAACCAAAATAAACCTTCTAAGTGTGGTTAAGTAGATTCCGCATACTTAATCATATTAACTCAAAGTATCACATACACAAAGTTACAAAGGACTAACACCCTTTAAGTGTATCGAATCCCTTCACATCTATTACAACCCCTTCCTACAGGACACTTTTATTTGGTCCTATTAAGTTAAAGGTCCTATAAACTAATCTTATAGGACACTAATAGACGTCCTATAAGCCCCCTTTTCTTGTAGTGAGTTAATATTTGCGCTTGGAGGCTAGCGATGAATCGTCTCCCAACCAAAGACAATCTTACGAGGTTTGGGATCCAATTAAGCTCTACAACTTGTCTGTTTTGCGTTGGACGATGAAACTCGAGAACACTTTTTCTTGCAATGCTCGAAAATAAAGCTAATCTGGTTCAAGCTGTGGAGTTGGTGGCAATCTAGTTCTCTTCACAACCCCTCTTGTAGTGATATTTTATCTGAAAACCTGCTCATTCATAGTGGTAAACATATTTCGAAAGCTTATCATGCAACTTGTTTGTCCCTAATTTGGATCATTTGGAGCTGGCGAAATAAATTAGTTCGCGCTAGTGAGTCTGAGGTCGACTCTATCTTACACGATGATATTTTTTCTTCCCTTCAGAAGTCCTCCTTGCTTTGTCTATTTTTTCTTCCTCTCATAGATTGAGCTTTTTGTATTTGGTTTTGCCCTTTTGGGCTTCTATATATATAATTTATCTTTGCCCTTTAATAAGGAAAAAAAAAAAAAAAAGCGACTCCATGTCTAGCATTTTGGGTCGGGTTTATATTGACAAGTTCAAAGGTAACGAAATATTAAAAGCTAAATTTCTTTAAAAGTCAAACGGGTTAGTTGGTCGATCCTTTAACCCACCTCTAACCCGTACGCATATTAGACCCAATCATAATTCATTTTAGTTTTGTGTAAATATTAGGTCATGTTTCATGTCATGTCGAATATTGTCATCCCCATCTCTATGCGAACTTATGTTACTAGTTTAATTTCCACACATAACAAGTTTAGGGGTCATTGGTAACTCTATAATCTTTACTGTTCAAGTAATTTACTTTCAACTTAGCAATATAGGCAATCAAAATAATTGACATAATGATTGTAAGCAAAACTGATTTATGCTCACATTGTCAGTTAGTCACATCCCTAAAGAGACAAAAAGAGGCAATTTGAGAGGGCAACATAATGGGCTAAAGTCCAGAAAAGCCCAAATAGTGGAGAAGGAATAAGGGTGTTTGATAGACGGGAATCGGAATAAAGGAACGGAAAGTGTACATTGTTGATAGTTGGTTGACATGTATTGGTATCAAATATAGGAGTTATATCATAATAATAGCCATATCCATATTCCTTACTAGAGGTTGGTTTGAACTCATTCCATCAATTTTATTGTGGGAGTTAGCGATTTTGTGAATATTTGATGGTGGGATCTAGGGCTGTAAACAAGTTAGTGGAGATAAAACTCATATCCAACTTAAAATACCAAACACTTGAAATTAAAATTATGAAATCATCAAATTTATATCTATTCCATGATATAACCAAATATGTACCTATAGTAATTTAAGAATGCATATCAAACGCAACCAAAAAGCCCAAGCCATATCAAAAGTATTACATTTAAAAGCATACAAGAAAAACGTGGACGGCAGGATTCGAACCTGCGCGGGCAAAGCCCACATGATTTCTAGTCATGCCCGATAACCACTCCGGCACGTCCACTTTCTTGTTATGTTCTCTCCAACCATTTTTATATTCCTTTTTCTTAAGTCAAATAAGCTGGGAAGAATATTTTATAAATTTGCGTGATTTGAACAAATTGTCCATATATTTTCTCTTCATTTAAAATATAATTTTGTTTAGCTTTTGCTCATACTTGAACAGAAAAAAAGCAAAAACAAAGACAATTATTTTCTATTTTAACTTGTTCATATTAGATTATTTCTTATTAAATCATGCATACATGTATTGTTTTATAGGTTTAAATAGATTATTTCTTATCAAATCACCTATATATGAATTGATTTTCCAAAAGATGTGTATACATTGTTTTATAAGATGTGAGTAGTGTGAAATAACTTTTTGTTTATAGAAACAAATGACACACTCCTGTAACCTTTTTTGTAAAGGGTGTGTACTAACTTATCCATTAATCTCCTTTAATCCATCATTGCCAATGCCAACACTGTGTGATGTGTCCATGTCGTGGATAAGCCTTTGCTTTTCTTTAGATTTGAGGATGTCTTAAGGGTGAGGGAGTCATGACTCTCCAACCCTCCAACCCTCCCAAATTAACCAATCAAATTCATCCATCTCATTTCAACCTTCCAATCCTCAATTCAACCTTTTTTATTGGCGCCCATCACTTTCAACCCTCCCAAATCTTTTTTTAAATATTCATAATTTGTCCTCTAAATTTATAAATTTACAACATTAACCCTTCCAATACTAAACAATTATATAAAACAAACAAACTTTTTATTCATAACTGAAATTAAAAGTACAATTCATAAAACAAACAAACATTTTATTCATCACTGAAAAGAAACTACATAACTTAATCTTCCGGGTCATCGAGATATGGTAAATCTTGAGACGCCACATGCTCCGTAAGATCAAATTGAAGACGATGATGGATGTGTTCATCTAGTAACTCCGGTAGTGCGTTGTCGTCATAAACGGGTTGCACCGGCGGATCCATTATATGAGTCCCTGATATTGCCCTCCCGTCATCTTTTATAATCATGTTGTGCAATATACAACACGCATAAACGATGTTAGTGATCTTTTCGATGGTCGTTTGACGGATCTTGCGATTCAAAATACCCCATTTTCCCTTAAGAACACCAAAACATCGTTCGACATCTTTTCTTGGCGACTCTTGAACTTTCTTGAATTTCTTTTCCTTCGCTTCAGTCGGATACGGGAATGCTTTGACATGAGTTGAGTACCTAGGATAGATTCCGTCGGTAAGATAATATCCCCGTTTGTAGTTACGCCCGTTGACAACGAATGATGAGTCGGGAGCCGTTCCATTTCGCTCCCTAAGATACAAATTCGATTGATACAAAACATTGACATCGTTAAGCGACCCGGGAGGACCAAAAAAAGCGTGCCAGATCCACAAATCTTGTGAAGCAACGGCTTCAAGCATAATTGTCGGGTATGGATACCTCCCACTCTTGTATTGCCCTTTCAAATGCTTAGGACAATTTCTCCAAACGAAATGTGTACAATCAAGGCTACCTAGCATACCCGGAATCTTGTGCCTTTGTTCATGCGCCTGGTACAAGCGTGCAACGTCGTGACTAGTAGGCCTACGTAAGAACTCGCGCCCATATATCTCGATGACCGCGGTGCAAAAATGATCAAGGCATTCGCGTGACGTTCTCGCTGCCATGCATAAGTAGTCGTCAAAGTTATCCGGAGGGTTGCCCGTTCCGAGTTGTTGAATTGCGGATGTGTATTTTTGTAGAGCCGTAAAGCTCTTTTTCCCCCTACCATCTGCACCCTCTTGAAAATACTCGAACCTCTGCTCAATATCACCAACAATTTGTAAAAATAACCTTTTTGACATCCGAAACCTCTCACGAAACAAAGACGGGCCAAACTTCGGTTCGTCAATGAAATATGTGAAAACGTAGAGGGGGGTGAATACGTTTACCGTTTTAAAACTTAAAACTTGTTGTATCAAATTTCCAATTCGGCTAGTTCTAATATGAACACTGTCTGTTGTAGTTTATGTCTACCAAGTTGTCACACAAGTATTATCACATAATCACAACACAAGCAATCACATAATGCAAATATAAAAGTAAAGAGATAAGTAAAAGAAAGCGCAAACCGAACACGATGATTTATAGTGGTTCGGTCACGGATCTCCTCTCCGCCCTACTCCACTCCCCGAGTACCCAACTCGAGAGTTACTTCACTAGATCAACAAGCTCCCTTTCTTAGGCGGAGAAAACCTTTACACGTCGCTTACTTCCTTTTCCGGTACTAAGCTAAACACCGGGTTCTTTCACAAGGTAGAACCAACCTGACGTCGCCTAATTACTTTACCGACACTAAGCTAGATGTCGAGTTCTTTACAAGGGTACAACCACTCCCGTCACTCTTTGTATTTTAAGGACTAAAATACTAACCTCACTCTACTGATCTAAACAATGATGGTTACAACAATGATCCATGACATAAGTATATCATGGATATGAATGCCTACTCTATATGAACTTCCATTGATCGGAAGCCTTCAATGTATGAAGATCACAAGCTCCCTAAACTTGTTGTGATGGATCTTCATGTATGCAACTAAGATCTTCTTGGTGGATCATGAAGTATGCTATGGATGATGTCTCATGATCTTGAGCTTGCTTCACAGGATCATTAACAATGTATGCTTACAACATAATTAAAGTTAGTAACATTATGATCATTATGTAATGGGTGATTAATGTATGAATCTACATGGTTTGCTACTGATCTAAGTGTGTGTAATGAGTGAGGTAATGTATGTTCTAGTTGGATGATCAATGTGTAAAACCATGGCTACTATTTATAGTAAAACTATGTGTAAAACCATGTACAAAACCATGTGCAAAACCATGTGTAAAACCATGTGTAAAACTAAAACCATGTGTACAACTAAAACCATGTGTACAACTAAAACCATGTGCAAATCTAGTAGCTTAAAGATCTATACAAAATATTATCAAATCTTACTAAATCTTCCAAAATCAAATCTTATAAAATCTACCAAATCTTTCCAAAATATATTTCATATCTTTATAAGATTTTCTAATTAGGTATGCCATGATGTCATGTGTTAATATTAAAATATGTAAATGTATATATGTATGTAACATGTATCCTAGTGATCATGTAAAATAAGGTTCTAAGTAGAATGATTATCCTTTTTAAAATACTTAATTACCTAACCGTATTTTAAACATTCTAAATGGTTTGTTAAGGGTTTGATCATAATGCTACATAACAAACATGTACGAACCTGTGTTGTATCATACGAGGACTTGAGAGGTGTTGAATGTATGTTGAGACAAGATATGATTACAAGTAACTTGTACATTTTACGCTATGTATCAAGTTACATGTTTGTCATCAATCAAAACAAACGAGATTGCTTGCACTAGCAATCTCCCCAACGAGACTGCTTGCACTAACAATCTCCCCCTTTTTGATGATGACAAAATATGTAAACGTGATAGAAAGTAAAATGCAAAAAGTTACTTGTGTCCATAATTACTTACTTTATTCTTGTGTCAGTTTCTCCGTTTACACCTTTCTCCCTTTTCTCCTTGTGTTCGTAATTACTCACTTTCTCCGTTTACACCTTTCTCCCCCTTTTGTCGAAGCAAAAAGGGTGTGTCCTTGGAGTTAACTTAATTTCTCCCCGAAATGGCGAGCTTGCATCATCCCTAGTGAAGTTAAATAGACTACTCCAATCTCCTATGGTTGTTGCGTCTCCTAGGTTGTAAGCGGATCCATGGATCAAATTAAGACTCTTAACCTACATCAAGGTTAGTGGTGTGCAACATAAAAAGAATATATATGAAAAATGCATGATGAATGAAATGCAAATAGCCAACGATACACGTGGGTAATCTATGTTGGACTATGTAGACCTATCTCCTCCTTTTTGTCGAAACGAAAAGAAGATATGCGTAGCGGAATGTGGTAACCAATCCTTGGTGATTACTCCTCCTAGTTTAGAGTACCAAGTATGATAATGCAATGATAATGAGAACTTTAAGGCTCCCCCTTGGATAATACTCCCCCTAATTGGAGTGACAATGTTAAGATGTATGATCCTACAAAAAAATAGTTAGAATATGATATCCTCCCCCTTGATCTATACTCCCCGTTGCTAGGGTACCAACGTATATGATCCAAGGATGAAGAATCCTACAAAATAAAGGTTAGTATAAAACAATATTTGTCCTTGGACAAGTATATGATATACACCAATGTGTGTATATGATGCATCCTAAAAACTACTTGACGAAAGCTCCCCCTTGCTCTAGCGCGTCAAGATGAACCTACAAAACAAAAGATCAATGCACTAGAAGCTATGTCTTAAGTCATATACGACCAATGTGTATAGACGATGCAATATGAGTGCTAGACTGATAATCCTCCTGGTTTGAGATTGTCAAGAAGCACCTATAAAAAAAAGGAATAGTAATCGAAGCAAACTTTATCCTATGATGAGTAAGCTATATACGATCGAGCGTATATGATGATGAACCTACAATGAAATGGTTAGTGCAATATATTTTATCTCAAAGAAAAATATTATGCAACATATCAATAATCTAATCACAAGCAACATACCAATTGTGATTGTCTAATCAAATAAAAATATGATGCAGCAATATCATATGATAAAATCCTACAAAACAATGCCTATGAGGAGGATATGAAGTGAAGTTAAAAAGCTTAAAGTGAGTGGTGTTAATATGATGTTGGTTTACAAGTGAATGATAACTTAATGGATGACTAAAGGTTGATGTAAGTAGGTTTTTCGTTAATCCATGGGATTGATGATTAGTGAAAGGAGTGATGGATGGTGGTGATTATAATGAATGCAATGAATTCAGAAACTCTAATGTATAGCAAATGATATAAGAGTATTTGAAGACGGTTACGGTTATGATATTATCATCTACCAAAGATGAATCGTGCCATAGTAAATGTTTGAATGAGAATGAGAGGAAGTGAAGACAATGATCACTTAGGAATAGAGATTCCATATGTAACAATTGGAAATACTAGATACCTATATGTGGATGAGAATGACATCATATGATGAGAGTGTTGGTTGGACAAACATGTTGAGAATGATGGTTCTGTTTGCACTGACAATGACATGCTTGATATGTAACAAGAATGAAAAAGGATGAGATCCTATAATGGTGTTCTAGACACTAAAGATGTTCTAGACAATTAAGTTGTGAGATTAAGATGAAAATCCTAGATTCGTTGATTACCTAAAGTTGTTTGGTTTCTGAATGGTTAAAAGCTGATCAGGTACCCGCGGATTTGGCGGAACCAAAATTTTGGTTCCGTCCTTCTTATCGAAGGGTTCCGTGGGACCAAAATCGATTAGGTCATGTTTTGTCGTTTTTGATCAAACGAAGGTTCATGCTATGGTCTATTCACTTATAACTACTAATTTGGTTTCACTAATCCTAGTCAAATTCTAAGGAGACTTAATGTATCTCATTTAAGAGGTTTGTCAAACACATGATGTGTTTTTCTTTTAATGAGATATTGGTGCAGAGCTGTGATGTTGAGCTAATAAGGTTAGAAACACTTTGTGATTTTGTGAACTGATTTAACTAAGTGATTTGAACCTACTTGTCGATATTTGGGAATGTAAGAAACATGAGTACATGTTATTTAATGAAAAGACAATTATGTGAATGAATTTCTCTCCTCCTTAATTGGTGGTCATTCAACATAATCTATGATGCATTAAATGAAGAATGAAGGTAAAGTGTTTAGGATGTTGCAGATTAATGAAAGCGATGAGCTTAGCAATGTTTTAGTGGATATTGGTTAGCATACAAAGAACTTCATCCGTGAAGTTACGTAGCTCTTCTCTATCAATGCGAGATGATCGCACGATGAGGCATGTGGTTTTCCTTATGGGAGATATATTGTTTTAACTAAAAGATTATGGAGATATTGTTAGGTGAGCGGAAGCAACAATATGATTTGGAGAGAGGTATATTGAAAGATATCCAAACACAAATTTCAAACCTCTAAAACTTAATCCTATTAGCTTTTAAAGCTATATGCAAGAAAATGGATCCCATAAACATATTACTAATCTAAGTAGCAATAATGAGATAACAATTATGCAAAATAAGCATAACAAAGAGAAATAACAAATAGTTTGTTATCAGCCTACAAGACAAAAAGTCTTAATGACAAAAGATGTGAATATCATATGACAACATCTTATAAAAATAAATAATCTACTAATAGACATAAAGATACCACATAGCATAAAGACAAATAATCATATTGCAAGATAGCATTGTTTTAGATACTACATTGTGAAATTGTTTTTAAGTTAGGCTTAGTCACTTAAGCATACTTACCCATTAATTAACACAATGATCTATGTATAAAATAAAATGACTTCTAAATGTTCATCATACCAAGACCACTTAGACAAAGTGCACATATGGCAAACAAATAGTGTGACAAAGAAGTGAGACTAAGATTCATGCAAACCATTATAACATTTAGGAGCATGTACCATTTAGACTATCAAACGAAAAAGCTCAATGATTGTCAACTAAAGACAAAGACTATCTAACACCATATAGTAAGTGTGAGTTAACAAGTAATACGTTAATCTTGCGAAATAGCATATAACAAAAGAATGAACATATCATACAAATCATACAGCATATAAGCATGCAGACAAAACCTTTCTAAGGTTTACACATTTGACAATGATAACATCAAGATATCAAACAAATATCATGTAATCAATACACGTATATGTAATGCAAGTGATTTTTTTTTAATAAACTAAAAAAAAATCACATCTACTTCTTGTTTGATTAATTATTTCTAAGACAAGATAATTCACCAATACATGACTTAATGAGACTCAACTATTTCTATAAAAACTAGTGTGATGAAGATGTCATGTTATACACGTAAATTTGACAAATATGTGTCGATGGATTTTAATCATTGTGTTTGGAATCTAAGATTGAATGATCTAAAGGGTGACATCCTTTAAGTTGAGTTTAAGTATGAGTTATGCAAGTGATCTAAGATCAAGACATGTGTTTGTGTGTGGTAACGGGATATGTCATGAAAGTTCTGAAGAAAGTTCTTTGGAACAAGAATCTAAATAAAGTTACTAACTTTAATAGGTCTTGTGTATGCTCTAGAGATGTGAATATGCACAAGGTTTGACCAAGGTTTAATGTACGCTTAAAAGGAAATAGATACGTATGGTATCTTTCAACAAGTAAGATTTAACTAGTGCTCAATAAGGAAGATAGTTCATAGAACTAGTGGATGTTTGTTTTAAGATTATTTGCCCAATGTGGTGTAATGAAATCTCTTGTAACATAACCGCTCATGTTGCAAGAAAATAATGATGCATAGGATATACATTATCCTTTTTAACAAGATGAAAAATAAACACATAATGTTTTTCCGAAACATCATGTTTTCCTAAATGAAGATATGAACACAAAGTATTTGAATTGGATAGACTTATCCTAAATAAACTAGGTTTCAATAATATGATAACTAGACAAGATAAACTTACTTGAGTTTCTTTTGTATACTCCTCAAGATTGTTATTTGGGATGTATGAGATTGGCTTTGAGATTTCATTATAACATAAGTTGTTACAATGTTGATTCAAGATTTAATGAAACAAAGTATTACCAATACTTTGATGACTTGTGGTACTATTTAATGAATGTGAGCATTATGCTCATTTGATGGTGAAGTTCTAATTCTATAGGTGGCAAGGTATTGATGAGTTGATTCAACTTGCATTTGATTTGGTATGAGTGTTGGACTAAGGGCTTTTTGAGCAATGCACTCAATGGCGTGAATTATGGTGATGAAGGAGTTTGTTGAACTTTTGGGTTTCATGAATGTTGAAGATTACAAGAATGGATACTAATTCTTGTGTTTCACTAGCGGATGAAGTGTTTGGTTATGTTTGTGAAACTTAGGGGCTGAATGTGATGAAGACTAATTCTTATGGATAACGAGGATGAAGACAGACTCTTATGATCTATTGGTTGGTATAACTAGTGTGTGATGTGATCTAAGGCTTAGGGTATAAGACATATCACAGAAGTGAGTGTGATGGGATAATAGTGAAAGTACAAGTGTACTTAGGCGATAGGATAAGTGTTTTAACATACGTTGTTAAAATACTTGGGAGTTGATTGTTTTGGATATGACTTTTAATGACTACAATCGTAAGTCAAATTTACTTGAATATTTCGGATGAAATACTTTAAGTTGTCAATCCTACTTTGAGAAAAGAATAACAAGACTTGATAATTACATCTATAACCTAAGTGTGAGTTATGACTTGATGTAAATCGTCTTGAAGGATGACATGTTAACCAAGTGAGGTAACATACGTGAATACATACATGAGTTGGGTTTGTAATATGTGATATATTTGCAAACAGTGAGTCTGGATTAGTTTGGAAGTTGTCAATTTACAAATCAAGCTAATGGATAAGTAAAGGACAAGTGAATGCAGGGAATATGTGTAATGATCACAAATGATCAGTGGTCCATGGACCTCAAGAAACAAGTTTCCGGATTCCTTCCTTTATGGAGAAAGGTCTCTTGGATCCTTTTTGTGAAGTTTGAAGTTATGGTTAGAGATGATTTTCCTATAGGTGCAAGTGAAATGTTCTAATCCTAATATGAGTAAATCATCAGTGAAAAGAATCTTAGTGATGAGCGTGAGTGATCTTGAGTGAGGATCCTGATCTTTCTAATTTATAGACAGGGAGGATATTGGATTTGATGTGAATGAGTTTTGATCAATCTTATGGTTCTACGTAATTCTCAATCATCCAAATACACTTAATGATCAGTAGAATAAACCTAAACAAAAACTAGAATCTATAATCTAAGGATTGGGATTAGTCTGGGAATTTTGAAAAGTTACTTTTGACACCCACGGATCCAATCGACAACAAAAGCGGAGCCAAAGTTTGGGAGCCGTGGAATCCGTGGGTTCTGGACTGGCGGATCCAACGATAACTCTTGGCGGATCCAAAATGAGGGATCCGTCGGATCCGTTGAACAAAACTACTAAAAACAAACAGAGAGATATGCAAAATTCGCGTTTTTCGACCAAGACCCGAAAATTCTCCTGGAACATATCTATTAGCAAATATGTAATGCAAAACTACTAATGATGTTTATTCTAACACACATACACACATAGTTTAATCTGATCATATTAACTTACCTTAAATGAGAGTTAAGCCAAACAGTGGCTTAAACCCGAAAACTTGATAACATCAAAGTGTTATCGTCCTGCATGATATGGTTAGTTCACATGAAGGTTTAACAACAAGATAATATCATAAAGGCATAACAACTCAACACATCATTGTTTCAAATTGTTTGTACCAAACACTCTTTTTCAAAGATACTACATGTTTACTCATTATAATACTTGAGCAATTAAGTGAGAGTTTGTGCAAGTCAATACTTTTCAAGACATTTCACTTAGTACATATTTCTAAGTAAGTTACGCAAGGTTTTCACATAATATAATCAGTCAATAATATCTAAGTCTAAAAGTAGAACAGACATAGTTTATCAATGTATTACACAATATCTAGCAAATGTTCTATTATGCATAAAACAAGCAATTGATAAACAAGCAAGTAAGTATCATGGCAAGACACTTATGTATTACAAATAAACAATTACAATCATACTTATCAACAAGCATATCACATATATGCAAATAATATAGAACAGTTAGCCACATAGCATAGCATAGATGAAAATATACTTTTCGTCACTTTGCGTTTAAATATGACGATGTATGCCAAGCTTAATTTGTTTCCTTTATATTACCAAATTCTTTAGTTTCAAAAGAAATCATATTTATGAGCAAAGGATACCAATTTACATTGCTCGACTCAAAAGTTTAACTTACTGTGTCAAAATAAAACTTAACATTTTGAACAGGTTATAGTATTTGATTTGTTTTACCTACTTCAATTTAGATCTAGGCCATGAGACTATTTTTAAATGAAAATAGACTTAATTCCCTTCAAAATGATAGGTGGCGCGACTCCTACGGACTTACGGTTAATTAGTTATGAATTTTTGAAATTTGACAAAAACTGAGTACTGCACCGACGGATCTGACGGATCCTTTTAGAGGGATCCGCCCTTTATGTGATTTGGATCCGCCGAGACCTGTGACAGATTATCCTAAACTCATATTTTGACATAGCGAAAGTGTGTGGGACTTGCTACACTTAATCTTAGGCATATATTACAAATATTAACAACATTTCTACCTATGTGACTTATCTAAATATTACGGAGGTGATTTTTCAACTAACTTAATGATTATTCCAAACACTCCCTTCAAAACGGTATTTTTCGTAAATTAGTTCTGAGCACATAATTTGACACTTACAAATTCTTTTTGAGAAACATTTTTCTTTTATTTTTCAAGAACACCTTCAAGCTTGTATACAAAGTGATATTTAACAACAAAATTTCAAAGTATACTTAGCTAAACATTTTTCATATTATGTTCTGCTTCAGAGGTAATTTGATACATGGATCTTACTCTATTTTAAAAACCATTTGTTTTGAAAATGAGAGCCAACCCGCTCTGATACCAATTGTGAAAACGTAGAGGGGGTGAATACGTTTACCGTTTTAAAACTTAAAACTTGTTGTATCAAATTTCCAATTCGGCTAGTTCTAATATGAACACTGTCTGTTGTAGTTTATGTCTACCAAGTTGTCACACAAGTATTATCACATAATCACAACACAAGCAATCACATAATGCAAATATAAAAGTAAAGAGATAAGTAAAAGAAAGCGCAAACCGAACACGATAATTTATAGTGGTTCGGTCACGGATCTCCTCTCCGCCCTACTCCACTCCCCGAGTACCCAACTCGAGAGTTACTTCACTAGATCAACAAGCTCCCTTTCTTAGGCGGAGAAAACCTTTACACGTCGCTTACTTCCTTTTCCGGTACTAAGCTAAACACCGGGTTCTTTCACAAGGTAGAACCAACCTGACGTCGCCTAATTACTTTACCGACACTAAGCTAGATGTCGAGTTCTTTACAAGGGTACAACCACTCCCGTCACTCTTTGTATTTTAAGGACTAAAATACTAACCTCACTCTACTGATCTAAACAATGATGGTTACAACAATGATCCATGACATAAGTGTATCATGGATATGAATGCCTACTCTATATGAACTTCCATTGATCGGAAGCCTTCAATGTATGAAGATCACAAGCTCCCTAAACTTGTTGTGATGGATCTTCATGTATGCAACTAAGATCTTCTTGGTGGATCATGAAGTATGCTATGGATGATGTCTCATGATCTTGAGCTTGCTTCACAGGATCATTAACAATGTATGCTTACAACATAATTAAAGTTAGTAACATTATGATCATTATGTAATGGGTGATTAATGTATGAATCTACATGGTTTGCTACTGATCTAAGTGTGTGTAATGAGTGAGGTAATGTATGTTCTAGTTGGATGATCAATGTGTAAAACCATGGCTACTATTTATAGTAAAACTATGTGTAAAACCATGTACAAAACCATGTGCAAAACCATGTGTAAAACCATGTGTAAAACTAAAACCATGTGTACAACTAAAACCATGTGTAAGACTAAAACCATGTGTACAACTAAAACCATGTGCAAATCTAGTAGCTTAAAGATCTATACAAAATATTATCAAATCTTACTAAATCTTCCAAAATCAAATCTTATAAAATCTACCAAATCTTTCCAAAATATATTTCATATCTTTATAAGATTTTCTAATTAGGTATGCCATGATGTCATGTGTTAATATTAAAATATGTAAATGTATATATGTATGTAACATGTATCCTAGTGATCATGTAAAATAAGGTTCTAAGTAGAATGATTATCCTTTTTAAAATACTTAATTACCTAACCGTATTTTAAACATTCTAAATGGTTTGTTAAGGGTTTGATCATAATGCTACATAACAAACATGTACGAACCTGTGTTGTATCATACGAGGACTTGAGAGGTGTTGAATGTATGTTGAGACAAGATATGATTACAAGTAACTTGTACATTTTACGCTATGTATCAAGTTACATGTTTGTCATCAATCAAAACAAACGAGATTGCTTGCACTAGCAATCTCCCCAACGAGACTGCTTGCACTAACAAAATAGTCACGCATTAGTGTTTCTTGAGCTTCTTCCCGAATCCGCTCGATATAGGTTCGAGTTTCTTGCGTGCTTGCCGTGTCTTCTTCGAGCTCGTCAACCACGGAGCACAAAAAAGGTAGCATACTACCCGTGGATAAGTCCGGTAATATGGGTATTTGTAACGCGGGCAAAAAGAAAGAAGAAGAAGATGATGATGATGATGACGACATTTTTTTTTTTGTTGTTGTTTTTTGAATGTGTTTTTGTGGTTTGTTTTATTTTTTTTTTGTGAAAAATGGTTGTTAAGTTCGGATTAAATAGGCAGCCCATGGACCAAATTTGTTTTTTTTTTTTTTTACCCACGCTCCCCTATAACGTTTCTTTTTTAACTTTCAAATCACTCCAACGGTTATATTTTGTTGAGCTCGCTGCGAGCTTTGAAGCCGCTGGACCAGGCCAGCCCGCCCTACCGGCGGCGGTGTTCCCTTCGAGCCCGCCCAGCCCGCAAGCTAGCCCGCTTGCCACTCCCTCCTCCCTAAGTAAATATTGATAGATATGACTAATTAAAGTAAAGAATGTCAATTTTATTAATACATATGATGTCATAAGGTTCGTTTGTTCATACCACTTTTATTTTATTGTCATGCAATTAAATTTTACAGCTCGCATTAACATGTGAGACTAAAAACTAATAAAGTGATAAACCGGTATTATATCTCATCTTTTAAATAAGATTGTTCGTAATAAGGCATAAGACCATGCGTGGTAAGCTATAACACCACCACAACACGTGGTTGGTGGTTCTTTGTGTTGGTTTGGTAATGGTGATGACCGAATCGTTCTAGCACAATCGTTTGATGATGGCGTGTAGGTTAAAAAAAATAGTCGTGTGTTTTTTTGTTGCGGGTGTGTTTTTAATATGTGTTTTTGTATTTAGAGAAGAAAGAAGAGCTTGTGTGAAGGAGTGGAAAATATGTTTTCATTTTTATACTCTTCGTTTGCAACCTTTTTAAAGTTTTTTTGTTAATGGTTAGTGTAAAACCAGAAAAGAAAGAAAAATATGGTTGTTATTACTATGGCTATTTAATGATGAATTTAGTGAAAGAATGAAAAGTTAATGTGACACTTTTTTTTTTTTTTTCCGAACATTCAGTCAGGATACGACATCTGAGAAACCTCACTGAATAATAGTGAAGCCTTGCATGTACCATAGACAACGAGATGTTGACCATGGGCCGTTACAAGTATTCGGAGGGAAAAACTCCAAGGCTTGCCATCCCTAAGGATCGAACTCAAGAGCTTTGATAAAACCGGAAGTGCCTCACTCCGACCAGCTGAGCTGATCATCATTGGCTAATGTGACACTTAAGTTTTGGTGATGTTATTACTGCATCCGTCTAATATAAATAGCATATGATTGTACCCATTTTTTTCTTTTTTTTTTTTTTTTTTTTTTTTTAAGAAAAAAGATTAGGTTTGGCGGAGTGGGTGTGAGCACTCATCAAGTGAGGCAAGCCTCACCTTTCATTCTCATTTCGGTCACCAAATGAGCACTCACCAAAGAGAAACGAAAGGTGAATGGCTCACGTTTGGTATATTGAAAAATATGTGAGCCCCTCTTTTTATTTTAATACTTTTTAGGAAGAATTTCATTCATATCCTTCAAAAAATTTATAATTATGTTAATGTCTTTGTAAAAATGCAAATTACGTCTATGTCCTTCAATATGCTAAAAAAATACTCATATATCTTCAAATTAACAATTTAATAAATTCTGATAACTTTAACTACTACGTATCATCTAAATGCAAAAGAAAAACATCAATTACTTTTCTACCCTTATAGCCAAATCAAAACTTCACCAGACTTTTTAACTTTCTTTCTTTCTTTTTTCTTCCATTAATTTAACCCTCTTCTCAACAAATAATCACATGAATAAAATATTATCTTTAATTGGGTTTGATTATTAGTATTTAGTTTCAATTGTTCGTAATGTTGAAGTCTTGTCCTTAACACAGCACTTAGATTCTTTTAATTGCAATAGACTTTTTCCAGGTCTCATGTTTCATGTTGTCTTGATTCTATTGCCTGAATTTATTAACCATGTAAATCTTTTACTCTACTGCCGTTAAAACTCTTTTTGAAGGAACAATAGTTGATTTGGGGAAAAAGAACATAATAAAAACCTGACGAGATATCTCAATGAGACACGTTCTTTTCTTTTGATTAGGTTTAAGGGTAAAAAGGTAATTGACTTTTGTATTTAGCAATTAGATAATTGTAGAAAATTTTAAAATAAATAAGAATTTTATTTTGGATATACACTAGTATTTTTTAACTTTTGAAATGATATTGACGTAATTTCCATTTTTACAAGGACATTGACGTAATTATGAAGTTTTTGAAGGATATGGATGAAATTCTCCCTATTTTTTATTTGGTTTGTAAGTGTGTAACACCCCCAAAAGTGGGTAGCAGTGGAAGAAAACGTCACTGGGGTGCTACTAAATTGGTATCACAACACAAAGTAAAAGGAACGGTTTTACCTCAACCGTTTAAAAGAAATTTCATATTCGAAAGTAATTTGTTTACACCATTCCAAAAACAGTGCGGAAATATAAGCCTATAAAAGAAATAAAACGGTCCCAAATACATCAGAGTCTTCTATGACCATGCCATGCCATGCCAAAAGCCTCCACAACTAGGATATCGCCTTAAACCTGAAAATACATGTTAAAAGTGTCAACACGAGGTTGGTGAGTTCATAGGTTTATGATAAAGCAGTAAAGATAATGTGGGTTCAATAAAAAGTTTTGTGACCATTGTGTCGCTCAAAATGTCATGAAAATAAAGTTTACCTTTAGGTAAGTTAATAAAGTGAACCACAAGGTTTTCGAGTGTGAATAATTGTTCACATACATATCAAGTTTAGTATTAGTGACCACTGCTTCACTCACAGCGTCATGAAAAAGCATTAGTAGAGTAGACCATAAGTATTAAACAATAGAGTTGGACCATAAGCAAGGTATGTGACCATTACAACGAATATAATGGCACATCAAAGTAAGAGTCTATTATGCTAGCACTAAGTTCATGCAAACGAAGCTACGACAGTGTGCATGCTCTAGAAGCATGTTAAATATAAAGGCCCGGTAAGTGTTTATCCCGATACACTTGTATTCCGACATAATATACGCCCGGCATTTGGTCCATCTGACCAAACCCGGACGGGGGAGTCACCCCCAATAGATCTATTTATAACATTCACGCTTCCCAGCAGGAATTAACGGTTCATGAGTTTGGGCATAGTGGGATTCAAAGGCTTAGGCTAAGCTGCGTAATAGTTTAATAAAGCATAAATTTCAGTTTGGTCCATAAAAGAGTTTGCATGCTTCTCACCCCAAGTTTTGCAATGCAGAGTAAAGTTAAAGAGTAGGGCTGTAACTCACATATATGTTTTCACGCACTTGTGTCCATGAGTAAAAATCAAGTGTGTAATGAGTACATAATATTGCATACAAGAAATCAAACAAGTATTAAAGCAAAGCATAGAATGCTTTCGAGTAATTAAATCATGTATGAGTATAATTTAATTAAGGAGTTCGAATAAAACAAATGAGTAAAGCGTGCATGTATTCTCCCCCAAAAAGTATTTCAAAACAAGAAAAAGTAAGGGCCATGAACTCACCTCATTATGAAGTAATGCAAGAATCACAACTGTCACAACTGGAATCAAGAGCAAAACATAACGGTATCAAGAGTACAGGCACAACGATACCGGATCGGCACAACCTAATATGTATATAGCTATCTTAGAATACGTCTCGTAAAGTAATAGAGTTTTCAAAAGACAAGCGTCTTAGTTTTCGTGGATTACTCATATCAATGTCTGTAAAAAGTTTAGTATCAACGTTTCGTGTGGTGGTAAGAAAACATAGACTCAAAATGTAACTCACGCTAAAGTATAATATATATCACAATATATTATAAAGGAAGTAATTAAAAGAACAGTCAAGAAATACTGACGAGGACTCAAGTATACACACGTCAAAGAGGAATAGATAACGACATACTCGAGAAAAGTACCGACGAGGACTTGAGTTGAGGAAGAATGACAAGAAGAAATCAAGAAATGAACGATAAGGAAAAATATGTCAAGAAAGTAATTCAATTGGTATGCTTCGGTATTTACCCAATAATCCCAAATAGTTGGAAAGGTACTTTAAGTTTCATATGAAAACTCAAATTAGTGTATCTCATAATAAGGGTTTACAAGTTGACAATACTATGTGCTTTGATTATTGTCGGGTTTTATAAAGACAAAAATGTTCTTGAAATAAAATATAAGTTTAGAAAGTTTTATAAATTTCGGCATGATGCGTCCGTTTATACAACATTCCCAAGTCATTTTGACTCAAATAAAACTCAATTTCTCAAAATAATGTACCCGACAAGTTTATAATTAACCATTCGTTATTAGTTTAATAAGTGTTAATTGAATATTTAGGTCCGTTACGAGTCTAATATATTAAATTCGTCCGAGTCTAATATATTACATTCGTCTCTAGTTCAAAATGTCCAATTGTCCGATATAATCCAATATACATCCAAGTATGTCAAATCCCATTCCGTTTTATCCCATCCGTTAAGTCTCAATATAGTCCCACTATCAATGATCAAGTCCCAAAGTGACAATCCAAAGTAAACTGAAACGTACCAATATTACCAAAGTTAAAATAAACCATTTACGTTAGTAGAAATCACAATAACCAAAAATGTATATAGCGCAAGTTTAAAAATAAATGTCACCCAACATCAGATAAATTTTAATGAAACCACACCATTGTGAATTTGTTAGTAGGCTTGCCCTGCATAAACCAACCGCACCTTATAATTAACTTTGTGGGCTTTGAGCCCATTAGTTCACAAACAAGTACACCCCTAGTTGATTTTTATGGGCTAGAGGTGCAAAAAAATCGGTTTTTTTCGGTTTCCGGTTTTTGAAAAACCAGTTTAAAAAAAATCAGTTTTAATCGGTTTTTTGGAAAATCGGTTTTAGTCGGTTTTCAGTTTTCCGAAATCGATTTTTTTCGGTTATAACTATTCGGAAACAGTTTTTTTTCGGTTAACAATTTCCGGAATCAGTTTTTTATCGGTTTTTTACCGGTTCGGTTCTTTTCGGTTATAAATGTTCGGATTCGTTTTTTTTATCGGTTATTTACCGGTTAGTTTTTTTTTCGGAATTTTACATACATGTTCGAACATTATTTTTTTCGGTTTAATTAAACAACACAATTATACAACTAAAAATACAATCATAACTTTTATTCAAACAACACAATTATACAACTAAGAAAATACAATCATAACTTTTATTTAAACAATACAATTATCCAACTAAAAATATATAAATACTAATACATTTCGAGCTTCGGCATAGCCATCACCCGAAAACATATTAGTGTACTCAAGCATATCGAGTTTCGGCATTGCCATCACCCGTTATACTCAAGTCATTAAATTATCCAAAAAATCTTCTACATCCACGTCTTCAACATCAAATGCTTCGAACTCACCTTCATCTAATTCGGTAGTCGGAGGTGATATCCCTAATTCAACTTCTTCTCTTCCTATAGTTTCTTCAACGTCTTGTAATATCGGACCTTCCAACGATGATTCATGTTGTATCCTATCTACCCCGTCCAAATAATCTTTCAAACATACACATACTTCCACGGATTCGGGGGTTAGTCTTGACCTTCTTTCCGATATAATTCGACCGCTAGTAGAAAAGGCCGATTCGGAAGCTACCGATGAAGCTTGTACCGCTAATAAGTCACGAGCCATAGCGGATAAAATTGGAAATTGAATTTCCCTTCCTTTCCACCAAGCCAAGATGTCAAAGTTTGCAAACTCATGGGGACTTAAAGTTAATAAAAAGTTTGTAGCCATATATTGTCCCAATTCGCTTGTCGGGGCCGATGTTCGTTGACGCTTTGTAGCGTCTTCACATAAACTATTATAAAGGTTTATATTAATGTCTCTTACTTGTCGAGACGACCCGGCCCGCATTTGGTCAACAATTGGGTTTTGTTGTTGACCATATTTTGTTGCATAAATTCCAAATAATTGTTTAAAACTATCGTTAAATTTCAAAATTTTGTTTTTTATATAGTCGGGGTCGTCTTCGTTTAACTCTAAATTTTCCATTATTCTTTTTATTAAAAGTTCTACGCCTCCAACATTTAAACATGGATTAAGTACGGCGGAACAAGTAAAAACCAAAGGTAAACTAGCCCAATATTTTATAAATTTCTTTTTTATAACTTTAACCATTTTTCTAAACATACCGCAAGGTGAGTTTTTTAATTCGTCTAATTTTTCCGTCATAGCATAAATTTGGTTTAAAACTATTGAGCTAGTTGGGTAATAAACACCCGATAATATAGTTGTTGCCTCTTTAAAAACTTGTAAAAAAATAGTTAAATCATTTAGTCGATCCCAATCTTGGTCGTCTATCGGAACGGACTTATTTCTACTAACAAGTACATCATTAAAAGCGGTTAAAGTTTGACGTTGTCGTAATATATTTTCAAACATCATGCAAGTAGAATTCCACCTAGTATTATTATCAAAGCAAGGTCCTAGGGGTTGTTCACCACATTGTCTACGAAAACGGTGATAGTTCATTTGTCTTTCGTTGCTCGCACTATATATAGTTGTTAATAAACTTCTAAATTGCATTTTTAAACTATCACATATTTTTAATGCCGCTTGCACGGATAAATTTATAACATGAGCAACACAACGAGAATGAAAAAAAGCACCATCTAAAACGGGTTTAATACGTAATTTTAACAAATCCATAGCTCTAGTATTATTAGATGCATTATCTAGTGAAATCGTAAAAACTTTATCATCTAAATTATATTCAATTAAAGTGTCATGCAAAATTTTTCTTAAATTAGATCCCGTATGAGGATAACCAAATAGTTTAAAAGCAATTGTCCGTTTCATTAACAACCAAGATTCGGGATTAAACCAATGAGCCGTAACGGCGAGATAAGAATTTGCCGTACCATGTGGTGCGGTCCAAGTATCCGTAGTTATAGAAACACCATATTTATATTCACGAAAACCATTAATAATATCTTGTTTAGCCGTTTCCCATAATTTAAAAGCATCACTTCTAAGAGTAGTACGACTTACATGTTCATAACGCGGTTGTAGCCTCGTTTTGATGATCTCCGTAAGCTTGACGTTGTCGAAGTGGTTGAATGGAAGCGCTTGTTGAATGACAAACTTCGTAAAATCAAGTCGAAGCGCTTCACTATCATATATAAAAACCCGACCATCCACACCAATAGTACCATCGGACGAAGCTCGGACCGCATTACATTTTTCTTTATGAATCCTAAGTGTAGTGTTAGACGTTGGAGTATAAAAGTTCCCACATTTCTTGCAACGCGCCTTTTCCGCATTATCGATCATAATACACAAATCGTAATTACACCAAACATCACCTTTCCGGTTCGTTGGCCTAACTTTCACGACATCTTCATTTGTGTAGTGTTTTTTTGCATTGCTAGTAGAAACGGAGGGAGTAGTGGAAGCTTGTTGTGATACGTTTTCCATTATATGTGAGCGTTTTTGAGAGATTTTGAGTGTTTTTGATGTGTTTTCAACCACAACCCATTACATGTATTTATAGTATCATTACATAGCCTAAAATCATCCAAAAAGATAAAAAAAACGCACAAAAAATCAAACCAAACGGCTAGTGACCGTTTTTTTTTTTTTTTTTTTTTGAAAAAAAAACCGGTTTTGTATGCAACGGCTACTTTGACCCAACTTTGACCGTTTTTTTAAACCGGTTAAAACCGGTTTTTTTTTTTCCGAAAATTAACGCGGGCTTTTTTTAATTTTTTTTTTTTTTTAATAAAACCGGATTTTTTAAAAAACCGGTTTTTAAAAAACCGGTTTTAAAACCGAAAAAAACCGGATTTTTCAAAAAAAAAAAAACTGATCCAACCGGTTCGGTTTTATGAAAACCGGTTCAGTTTAAAAAAAACCAGTTTTTAAAAAAACCAGTTTCGGTTTTATATACCGGTTTTAAAAAAAACCAGTTTCGATTTGCACCTCTACCCCTAGTTGATTTTTATGGGCTAGCAGCCCATAAACAAACTAAACGCACCCTAGGTTAGCAGAAATATTAGAACACCATTTTGCAAACACTACTGAGCTGACAATGAACGCAACACACCCCTTTGTGTTGTTTGTGGTCAAACTGAGACAAATAAGCAACAAACACCCTCGTGGGTGTTGTTGTGAACCGAATAGCCAAACAAACGCACCCTACGTGGGTGGCTTTACAACACGACCACAACAACAAATATATATTAACTAAAATCACACAAAACAACGACAATACAAACCAACACCCTTTGGTTTTGTGGCTGAACCGAGACTAAACAAGTACTCGACACCCTACGTGGGTTTGTTGAACCGTGACACACAAACAAAGCAAACACCACTCTTGTGGTTTGATGCTTGTGAACCGAGAATGAAATGCAAACGAGCACCCCCTTGGGTCTCGTTATTTCCAGTGAACCAACAAACACACGCACCCTATGTGGGTTTGTCACCCTATGTGGGTTCTAAATCCTAAACTGAACCCAACAAACAACAACAACATCAATATTTCCATAAATTTAATCTAGATCGAAACTGAAGAGAAGGGTCTGACCCGACCCGTGAGCAACCAAAACCGCAAGCACCATTTAGACTCTTACCACACGAATGCTTGATATCAAAATGTTTTTAATCCACGAAATCATTTGATTAGTTTTATAATCGGATGCTAAATAAAATAATAATAAATAAAATACAAGAAAATGGTTTCAATATACCACCAAAAGGAAGTACGAGAGAGAGGGTCGGAGACGATGGTGGCGGCTGTGGTGGTGACGGCATGGTGACTGTAGTGGCTACGAACCCAAAACAACTCTAGGAAACTCCCAACGTGACCCTTCGTACTAGATCCGTACCAAACGACCCTTGATCTAAACCTTTGAGTGGCGGCGGTGTGGAAAACAGGTGGCCGGAATCAGGCCGGAGTTTTGGCCGGAAAAGTAGCGGCTCCGGAGTTTTTGTGTGTGAGGTGAGTGTGTGATAGGAATGATATCAAATGTGTTGAAACCCTAATTCAATGGTATATATATCCGGTTAAAGATGCATGGACCAATTATTGACAACAATCAAAGTCTGGGGGCGGTGGTAAAATTGTTTCCCAAGGGATTTGTTTTGTAATTTTAGTTATCTTTTATAAGATTGGGGTTCGGGACTTGTTTGAGCTCAATAATGAACGATTTAAGACGCGAAATTTACGCCATTGCGTTCAAAATAATTTTTCCATGAAAAATGAGTATTCACATGACTAGTTTCTCATAAATAGTGTAATAGTCACCTTAAAATGTTTATTGAGTTACGATTGTGCCGGTACGCGTTGTGGGCGGTTTTCACGTTTCACGAGATACCTTCTCGTTTTCGATTCAAATAAGTTCGAAAAGGTCCAAAAGTGAAACTTAGGAAATAATAAATATAATTTAGTATTAAAAATCAGTCTGGAAAATTACGGGTGGTTACAGAGTGTGTGCGGGGTATATTTATATAAAGTGATTATTTTAATGAAAAGTGAGGAGAAGGTGACTAAAGCGGATGAAAAGTGAAATGATAAGAAAGGAAAAGCTAAAATGATGCTAATATGTAAAGTGAGGGGGTGGTGACTATTAACTTTAGTCTTATATTACGGTAGGTGTAAAGTATCCATGCATATAGGTAAAAAAAAAAAAAAAAAAAAGAGTCATGTCACCCACTCATTAGTTACTAAAATACGCATCAAGATTCTTTCTTTTGGATTTCTAAAATTGTGGGTGATGAGTTAAGCAAACTATACATCAATAAAACCAAAAGATAGAGATAATGAAATTAAGATGCATGTCTTAATAAATTTCTTTATTAACATATAATGCTATTATGTTAAGGAAGTGGGATGCCTATTTTTATATTTTTTATTCTTGGTTTGGTTTTATATATATTGTTGCTTTTCTAGGAAAAAAAAACTACATCATCCGTCTCAAAATTATTGTTATGAGTCAAAAATCACATGATTTAATAAAAGTGAGACCAGTTTAATTTTCAACTATTCAAATAGAATATTACCTCATTAAATTCTCTAGTTTTACTTAAAAGGAAAAGTGGACAATTATTTTGAGACATCAAAAAAAAAATATGAACTATAATTTTGAGACGGAGGGAAGTATAATGCTATCATGGCAAAACGTTTTCAAGAAAAAACGTACTATAGATAATGTTTATATATTAGGGTGCGTTTGGTTCAAAGAGGGGAAATGGAATAGCAAAGGTAAAGGGAATATAATGGAATATAAAGGAATGGAATGAAGATTATCATTATCTTTGATAGTGTTGGGTTTAAGAAAAACACATTAACCTCCAAAGTGGTGGTGGTGGTGGTGACTGGTGGTGGTGGTTGCTGGTGGTGGTGGTGGTGGCGGCTGCTACTTGTGGTGGCTGCTGGTGGTGGTGGTTGCTAGTGGTGGTGGGAGTGGTGGTTGTTGGTGGTGATGGCTGGTGGTGGTGGTGGCTGCTAGTGGTGGTGGCTGCTAGTAGTAGTGGTGGTGGTAGTGGTGGCTGGTGGTGGTGGTGGCTGGTGGTGGTGGCTGCTGGTGGTGGTGGCTGCTAGCGGTGGTTGTGGTGGATGCTGGTGGTGGTGGTGGTGGTGGTGGTGGTGGCTGGTGGTGCTGTTGGCTGGTGGTAGTGGATGGTGATGGTGGTGGTGGTAGTGGCTGCTGCTGGTGGTGGTGGTGGCTGCTGCTACTCGTGGTGGCGGTGGTTGGTGGTAGTGGTGGTGGTGGTGGTGGTGGTGGTAGTGGTGGGTAATCATTACCATTCCTCCCAATTTACTGAGTAATGCCCCATTATCCACTACTAAGCAATGATTGCATTCCCTACTCCTAACCAGGCATGTTTATTCATTGCCTTTTCCATTCCCTACCACCCAATACCCCCAACCAAGCACCCCCTAAGTCACCTCATTACGAGGGACTTAATACTATTGTTTAGATTCCGCATAAACCTTAAGAGTATTCGTATTAATATATTGAAGCTGTTGGTTTGTTTATTATTTGTGATTTCTGTTCTTCTTAATACTATTGTTTAGATTCCGCATAAACCTTAGTAATTTAACACAGTTTCTATAACTAGTTGTGTTAGTTTATCTAGCATAACTAAACCTTTACAAGCTAAGGGAATTCGATCAAGTACATAGCTGGGATCAACAAGTGGTATTAGAGCTTGTGATCTAGAAGCTATGATAAAGAAGAACCTGTTTAAAGCTTAAAGTTGTTCAGATCTTACTGAATACATGGATTCAGAATCTACACATATGATTACTGCATCAAAGGTTCCAATGCTCAAGCCTGGTGAGTATGAGCTATGGAGAATGAGAATAGAGCAGTACATTAGATGGTTGATAATTCTCTATGGGAGGTTAAAGAGAATGGTGATTCCTTACCAAAAACTGAAGTATCTGCTGCTAGAGTTAAGACTATTGTGCCTATTAAAACTGCTGAAGAAAAGGCACAAAGAAGATTGGAGGTTAAAGCCAGAAGCACTCTCATGATGGGCATTCCTAACGAACATCAGTTGACTTTCAATCCTATCAAAGATGCTAAGTCTTTGTTAGCAGCTATTAAGAAGAGGTTTGGAGGGAATGTTGCTACTAAGAAGACTAGGAAGAATCTTTTGAAGCAACAATATGAGAACTTTGCTGCTCCAAGTTCTGAGAATCTTGATCAGACCTTTGACAGACTTCAGAAACTTGTCAGTCAATTAGCACTTGTGGAAGTAATAATTCCCCAAGAGGATATAAATCAGAAGTTTCTAAGAAGCTTGTCACCAGAATGGCATACACATACTGTGGTGTGGAGAAACAAGGATGATCTAGATACAATGAGCATAGATGATCTGTACAACAATCTAAAAGTGTATGAACCTGAAGTCAAAGGGTCATCTAGCTCATCTTCAAGCACACAAAACTTCAATGAAGCAGTTAATACTGCTCATGGAGTTAGTACTGCTGGTACTCAAGTAAATACTGCTAGTTCTACAAACTTTGATAACTTGAGTGATGCTGTTATCTGTGCTTTCTTGGCTGGTCAAACTAACAGTTCTCAGATTGTACATGAGGACTTAGAACAGCTTCATCCAGATGATCTTGAAGAGATGGACTTGAAGTGGCAGATGGCAATGTTGACAATGAGGGCAAGGAGATTCTTGAAGAAAACAGGAAGGCAGCTCAAAGTCAATGGGCAGGACAACATGGGGTTTGATAAGTCAAAGATAGAATGCTATAACTGTCACAGGAAAGTACACTTTGCAAGAGAGTGCAGGGCACCAAGAAATCAAGATTACAAGAATAGAGAAAGCTCAAGGAAAGATGTGTCTGTGGAACCTACAAATTCTACAGCTTTGGTGTCTTGTGATGGTTTGGATGGATATGATTGGAGTGACCAAGCAGCAGAAGGACCAAACTTTGCACTCATGGCCTATTCTTCTTCTTCATCAAGTTCTGACTCTGAGGTATCTAATGATTCTGGTTGTTCTTATAAATCTTGTTTAGATACTGTTGAGGAACTTAAAGCTAGGAATGAAAAATTATTAGAATATTTAAAGAAGTTAGAGTTAGATAATTTAGGCTATAAAGTAGGTTTAAAGTCTGTTGAGCAAAGACTTGAATTCTTTAAGCAGAATGAGACCGAGTATGTAGAAAAGGTTAATGTTTTAGAAAGCAAAATTTATGTTAAAGAGAACATTATTCAAGAACTTACTAAGAGGTTAGAACAGGCTCAAAGAGAAAATGATGCAGCTCATCAGGAAAAAGAAAAACATCAATGTAAAAGTGAATAAGCTTGAGTTTGCATCTGAAGGTGTAAATAAGATAATTGAGTGTCAACTTATGAGGAAAGGTAGTGGTATAGGTTGTAACACCCCCAATTTCGTGATACGCAGCGGAATTCAAACTAGGTGTTACTTCATGGCACAACAGTCATAATAATAGAAAACGAACTCTAATGGAGTCGTTTTAAAAGATTTATCATTCGAATTATATAAATATCAGAGTTTACAAAATGAGGTCCCAGATGGTTCCATGTTTACAAAATACATCAAATGAGTTTTCGAATGATAATAAAATTTATAGCCCTCTTTAAGTATCCGTGCTCCTCCGTGCCATCCCTGATTATTATGCACCTGAAATACATGCTTAAACTGTCAACACAAAGGTTGAGTGATATTCATAGAGTTTGTTTATGTAGTTGAACACAATATGTTGGTAGTGTGAGCTATAGACTCACACTAATGGTTGGAAAACAAAATGGTTATTATTATACACTAAGCTCATGCAACCAATACGTTAACGTGTACCAATATCAATCGGTGGATTACCCCGGTAGGTACTTTGCCGTCATACCTAAGTCTCAAATATTAGTGCGTTTGTTTGCCTGACTGGTCAACACAAACGGGATTCGTCAATCCCAATAGGCCTATTCACAATACTCGCGCTCACTATTTCTAGTGATTAAATGGTTCATGATTATGGGGTCTTGGATTGGCAATGGTGGTACTTAGTGATAATAAAACAATCGGATAGTATACAATTTCAAAGCATTGTGTTCGGTTAAAATAGCATGTATTCCCCCCAAGGGTTTGTAAAACAATTAAGTAATAGAGAGTGGGGCTATGAACTCACCGTGAGTTGGATGGTGTTATGGTGCTTAAATGAGTTTGATGGATAAGTCGGGAATTCTTTAAGTGCAACCTACAATAGAACGTTGCGACTTAGGTTTGGAATAATGTCTAAGAATACAAAGACGAGCCTATATATGTCTTGCATAATGTTCATGATGTAGTACTTAGTGTGTCAGGTAGGTTGTTGTAAAAATATGGTTTATGAAACATGTTTAGTTTGTATATCTCGTACTACCGTTCGGTCCATCGTAATTCAGAGGTCATATAGTAAACGTTCGAGGAGCTAGGACACTTTAATTCGTAAATTCAGCAACTCGTCGATCCGTTTACCCAAATGTACCCCTCACACAAAGTTCCCTAGTGTTGTAGTATTTGATAGAAAATATATTTTGCTTACTTGATTATATGACACATTAAAAGTTTATAAATACAATAAATAAACTTAACAAAGTCCATAAGTATTTAAATCATGAACATAATATAAGAACCATATATAGCATGAAATAAAGGTAAGAAACATATAAATGATATTGAGCAAGAGTGGGTGTTAGTTTTCTTACAACTTTTGGCTTTCACTTAAGAAAGGAATTCAAGGATTTAAGAACAAGAACTAGAACAACCCCTCCTTTGGACTCCTTACAAACCCGGAACCAAAATAAGATTATAACGACGTCTCTTTGGAAACCCGGAGTGATTTGAAGATAATAACAAGTCTTTTTGGAGACTTGAAATTATTTGAAGATTATAACGTCTCTTTCTTGAAAACTTGAAGAAAACAAGATCAAAGCCTAGTTTCTTCTCAAGAACTCATAAACTTTCTTATGAAATATAAGAGAAGTGCCTTTGGTTTGAGGACTTTAAGGTTATAAGAAGGTGTGGTGCAAGTTTAAATGAAGGTTTAGGCTAGTATTTATAGGAAAATTTTAGGGTAGTTTTGTAAATACATTTTAACACTTGTAATGATCTTAGGAAATCAAGGGCTAGGATTAAACCACATTTCATTGGTTCCTTCCTTCATAAGCTTCATGAAGCTTTCATGAGAAGCTTGATAAGTTTCTTGCATTATCTTGCTTTTACGGAGTCAGTTTTGTCCCGGTAATTGCTAACTGTAAGTTGTTAAGTCACGAAACGTAAAACCGGGTATCATAGAAATACGAAACTAGAAAGAATGATTGAACTTGTCAATATACTCCATAATAAAATATAAAATGAGTGATAAGTTCCATCGGGTTGCTCAAACCCTGTTAAAACTGAAAACGCAGGTCAAAAATGCGAAATACGTAAAACGTACGAAAGTTGCGCAAAATTGAGAAAAGTAAAATGTAACTTTTCTAATAGTATAATAATGAATTAAAATAGCCTATAACGTCTAGACTGGGCTCAGTCTAGTGTCGGTTGGTGTTAAATGTCCTTTAGACATAAAACCGGAAGTGATAAAAATCAGGGAATGACTTATAAAATCAAGGAATGATTTTTATGGTCAAAGGAGGGGGAAAATATGTTGAATTTTCTAATAATATAAAAGCTTCTAAATGTCTTAGAAAATACGGTGCATGTATAGGCTAAGGTTGCGGATAAGTAGAAGTGCTTAAAACGCAATTTCTGTTTTGTAATACACGAGGCTTATTTGGTGACATTTTAACTTAGAATTTTTAACTTTTAAAAATTCCATAATTAATTGTGAGTGTACCAAACATAAATCTGATGCGAGAAAAATTGTTGCAGCTGGTTTTCGTTATGCGCGGGATGTTTAAACGACATTTAAACCAAACGTATAATTTCTTAATAACTTTTGCGAAAATAACCCGACAAGCGTCAAACTTTTATTTTGTAATAGAAATGATTTATCTCACGAGAATATGAAATAAATTTTTTGATATGAAATAAAAATTTCAGAAATGAATAGTGCAAGTGAATAGTAACATGAATAGTAAAATTTTAGGGAATAGAAATTAACTTGAAAATGCGAATTGTTACAGTCTCCACCCCTTAAGAGAGCTCCGTCCCGGAGATCAATTTGTGTTAGGAGTAGAAGCATTGTTGGTAAAAAGATGTGGGTATTTCTGACGTATCTCGTCCTCTTGGTTACTGACTAAATCCTTATAAGGTTCTTCCTCATTGTCATAATCAAGTGCTTCAAGATAGGCATCATTGAGTTCGGGAAGAAATGGTAAGTGAGCGGGCATAGCGGAAATGTGATTGGGTGATGGAGGTACAGACATGATGTCTACAATAAGGATATAAGTGAAAAGTTTGTTTTTCATAAAACATACAAGTGACTGCTCCCAACATAACCTGTTTGGAACTTTGTTCGGAGGGTGAATCACCAAAGTTTTTCTAAAAATACTCACCGAAATGCTAAAATAAATATAGTTCCAAGAGCAGTGTTAACGAAATCTGGGCATGTATCAGTTAATACTGCCAAGCAAAATGTTTCTAAACCAGCAGTATTAACTAATACTGCTAGACAAGTTGATACTGCTTCCACTAAAAGAACAATGAATGGTGCTAAATTCAGGTTACAGTTTTCAAATACAGCACATTCATCTGTAAAAAGGCCTATTCAAAAGAATACAACATTTAGTGCTGCTAAGGCAAATGCAGTAGTTTCTACTGCTAAGCCAAAAGCAATAACTCATACTGTTTTGGGAAATCATTTTTATGCTGTTAAGGCCTCAGCTTGTTGGGTCTGGAAACCAAAAGTTAAAGTTTTAGATCATTTCTCCAGACACAGCAGTGCATCAATAGTTTTAAAGAAGTATGATTATATTGATGCACAAGGCAGATCCAAGTCAGTAATGGCTTGGGTCCCCAAAATGAACTGATTTTCTTACTTAATGTGCAGGGCAATCCACAGGTGGAATTAGAGGATAAATGAGTATTTGACAGTGGATGCTCAAGTCACATGACTGGAAACATGTCCTATCTCACAGATTTTGAAGAAATTGATGGAGGATATGTTGCCTTTGGGAGTAATCCCAAAGGATGGAAAATCACAGGCAGAGGAACAATAAAAACTGGTAAATTAGATTTTGATAATGTGTACTTTGTAAAAGAGCTTAAGTTTAATATTTTTAGTGGCTCACAAATGTGTGACAAAAAGAACAGTGTTCTTTTTACTGACACTGAATGTTTTGTCTTATCTCCTGAATTTAAGTTGACTGATGAAAGTCATGTTTTACTTAAAGTTCCTAGAACAGACAACATATACAGTGTTGATTTAAAGAATATGGTTCCCAAAGGAGGTTTGACTTTTCTCTTTGAAAAGGCCACATCTGATGAATCTAAGTTTTGGCATAGAAGGCTTGGACACTTAAATTTCAAAACAATGAATAAATTGGTTAAGGGGAACCTTGTAAGAGGTTTACCTTCAAAAGTTTTTGAAAATGTTAAAACCTGTGTTGCTTGTCAGAAGGGAAAGCAACACAGAGCTTCTTGTAAGACCAAGGCAGTGAACTCAATAAATCATCCTTTACATATGTTGTACATGGATTTATTTGGACCAACATTTGTGAGAAGTTTAATGAAAAAGATGTATTGCCTAGTTGTCACAGATGATTTTAGCAGGTTTACTTGGGTTTTGTTTTTAGCAACTAAGGATGAAACCAGTGGCATTCTTAAGTCTTTCATAACCAGGATAGAAAACATAGTTAATCATAAAGTTAAGGTAATAAGATGTGACAATGGAACTGAGTTCACGAATAGGGATATGAACCAGTTTTATGAGATGAAAGGTATTATGAGATAGTTTAGTGTAGCTAGAACTCCTCAAAAGAATGGTGTTGCTGAGAGGAGGAATAGGACACTAATTGAGGCTGCTAGAACAATGTTAGCTGATTCTAAGTTACCTACTACTTTTTGGGCTGAAGCAGTTAATACTGCTTGCTATGTGCAGAATAGAAGTTTAGTAGTTAAGCCTCATAACAAGACCCCTCATGAGCTTTTACATGGTAGAAAACCAATGTTAGACTTTTTAAGACCATTTGGGTGTCCTATTACTATCCTTAATACCATAGATCACTTAGGCAAGTTTGATGGCAAGGCTGATGAAGGTTTCTTTGTTGGATACTCAATGAATAGCAAAGCTTTTAGAGTGTTCAATAGTAGAACCAAGATAGTGGAGGAGAACTTTCATATTAGGTTTAGTGAGAGTACACCTAATGTTGCAGGGAGTGGATCAAACTGGCTGTTTGATATTGATGCACTAACCAAAACAATGAATTATGAGCCAGTTGTTGTAGGTACACAGTCTAATAATTTTGCAGGCACAAACACAAGTGAAAGTACAGGTCAAGCTAATAAGGAGACAGAACCTGAAAAAGATTATGTCTTGCTACCTATATGGACTGCTGATCCAATTATCTCAACCAAAGTTCCAAAGAGTTCTGAAGAAGATGATCAAGATGAAGATCCAAAAGATGATAAAGAAGATAGTGTTAAGTCTTCAAGTGATTATGAAAAGAAGGATGATGAAGCTCCAACTGAATTTGGTGATCAAGTGAAGGATGATTATGTTAGCTGTTCTAATGAAGTTAATGCTGCTGATGATGGTAACAGCATTAACAACATTAACAAAGATAAAACTGTTAATACTGCTGACAAGGATTGCATTGCTGATAATGAGGATGAATATCCAATTGATCCAAACATGCCTCCTTTGGAAAACATATACGCAGATACTGATGATGAAGAAGTTGGTGCAGAGACTGACATAAACAACATGGATGATACTATCCCTGTCAGTCCTATTCCAACTACCAGAATTTACAAGGATCATCCTAAAGAGCAGGTAATTGGAGATATGAAGTCTGCTGTTCAAACAAGAAGAATGTCCAAGGTTTTTGCAACTTCTTATGGATAGCCAATTTATAAATAAGAAAATTCATAACAAGGTGTATCCTGCTCTCTCTCATACTAAAAAGATTTTTTCTAACATGAAGAGAGAGGGAAAGGATTTTTCAGGCATAGTTACACCATTGTTTCAAACAATGTTGGAACTAGGTCACATTCAGGGTGAAGGTTCAGCAATCCCAGCTGATACCCATCACACACCCACAATTTTACCATCCACATCTCAACCTAAAAAGACCTATACCCGTAGGCTCACGCAAAAGGGCACTCAGCTACCTCAGGCTAGTGCTGGTATGGATGCAAATGAGGCTGCTAATAAGGAGTGGGAAGGTAGTTTGAAAAGGGCTGCCACTACTGGTGCTAGCTTAGATGCAGAGCAGGATAGTTGTAACATCTCTAAGACCCAATCCAAGGCAACTTCTAATGAATCAAGTTCCCATGGAACTGATTCAGGTGAAGGAAACCCCATGCGCCAAGAAACCATGGGGGCACAAGTGCTCATTCTAGGGATGAGGCTGTGTCTAACATGCCCAGTGATCCACCTCTCGGGATAGGTAACACAATCGAAAGTGGTGAGGGCAGTATGGAACTTTTAAATGAATTGATGGCAACTTGTACAAAACTATCACATGAGGTTCTTGATCTTAAGCAAACTACAACTTCTCAAGGTAATGAAATTACAAGGTTGAAAAGAAGGGTGAGATATCTAGAAGGAAGACCGAGGTCAAGAACATACAAACTCAAAAGGTTACAAAAGATTGGTACTACTTCTAGAATTGAATCTTTTGATGAAGCATAGAGTTTGGGGGAGGATGCTCCTAAATAGGGGAGGAATACAAGCAAAGCTTCAGAGGAGGAAACTGGGGTAGAAAATGATGAGATGACTGATGCACAATTGGTTGATGAATTTGTGGTAGCTGGTCAACAAGGAAATGAAGTGATTTTGAATGAAGCTGCTAAGGTTGTTGTGGAAGAGCAGGTGGAACAAGTTAATACTGCTAGTGAGCAAGTTAATGCTGCTAGTGAAAAAGCTTCAGCTGCTGAGCCAAAAGTTACTACTGCTGGTAAATAAGCTGTTAATGTTGTTGCTGCTACTATTGATGATGATGAGCTCACTTTGGCTCAAGCTATGATTGACTTAAAGAAGACAACACCAGTCCAACAACAACAAAAACAACACAATCACAACCACAACCACAGGGCAAGGGTAAAGGAATATTGATTGAGTAACCTGTGGTTAAACCTTTATCAAGAGAAGCTCGACTATTAGCATATGCTAAAGCTGCTAGATTGTTACAAGAAGAGTATGAGGAAGAGAATAGGATAATTGCAGAACAAAGAAGAATTGAAGCAGAGAAAGAAGCAAAGAAAATTGCACTTATGTACAAATGGGATGACATTGAAGCAAAGTGTGAAGCTGATTATCTCTTAGCACAAAGGCTGCAACAAGAAGAAAGAGAACAATTTACTGAGGCAGAGCAAGCTAAGCTTCTTATGGAGTTTTTAGAACAAAAGAAAAAATTATTTGCACAAACGAGAGCAGAAGCTAAAAGGAACAAGCCACCTACCAAGGCTCAACAAAGATCAATAATGTTTACCTACTTGAAGAATATGGATAACTGGAAGCAAGATTAGTTCAAGCACATGAGTTTTGAAAAGATCAAGGAAGTTTTTGATAAAGTCTTCAAGAGGGTAAATACATTTGTTCCTATGAAAACAGAGATGGTAGGAGGTTCTAAGAGAGCTGGAGAAGAATTAGAAGTTGAAAGCAGCAAAAAGCAGAAATTAGATGAGCAAATTGAGCAAGCACAAGAGCAAACAGAGCAAGTACAAGAAAGAGATACAAAAGAAACAACTAATCTACAACAATTGACAGAACTTGCAAGTGATCATGATGAAGAAATTTTTGATGTTGTTCCTTTGAGAACCAAGGTGCCAATTATTGACTGGAAGACTGGTTATCATGGAAAGACTGCATGGTGGGAGATAATTAGAGTTGGTGGAAGTTCTTAAAGGTTTGTCACTTTTGCACAAATGCTCAAAAACTTTAACAGGGAAGATTTGGAGACCTTATGGGCATTAGTCAAAGAGAAGTATGGAGATACTAGACCAGAAGACATTTTGGACAGAGTTCTCTGGGGTGACTTGAAAGTTATGCTTGAAACTCATTATGAAGATAGAGTTTGACATGATCTGTATAGAAATAAAGTTGTGCTTTGGAAGCTTTTTTAGTTATGTGGAGTTTATACTGTGATGATGAGAGGACTTCAAATCTACATGTTGGTGGAGAAAGACTATCCTTTAGCTAAGCATACACTTGAAATGATGCTCAATGGTACTGTCAAACTTCAAGTTGATCATTGGAGTGAAATGGTATATCAGCTTCTCAAGAAAATGGAGAAACAATTTTATGGGCTGATTATAAGAAAATAAGGGAATAGTGTTTGGAAGCATCCTCCTAGTGAAGGATTATACTTTGAAGGAAACTTGATGATTTTGGGAGAAGATATCAAGTTTAGGGGAGGATTGTTGGGAATTAAAGCTTCCAAGATGTTAATGTTGCTCAAGATGGTTAAGGCTGCTCATGTGATTATAACTGCTCAGGGTTTAATGAAAAATGCTTTAAGTGTGTTTCTATTGCTAGTACAAATATTAAGGTTGCTGGTGTAAGTTAAGACTGCTAGAGTATGTTATAACTGCTGGAAGACTTCAAGGAAAATACTCTAAATAGTTAATGCTGCTAGAAGAAAACTTAGTACTGCTAGTACTAACTTACAACTGCTGAAGACTTAATGCTACCAGAGTAAAGAGTTAGTACTGCTAAGTGTTTATTAGTACTGCTGGAGTATTAGAGTCGGTTAGATTTGTATAGAATGTTTTTATAAGTATAGAAAATATTCTTTAAAGATTTATCTTGTATAGAAAGTAATTGTAAGCCGACTAGGACTCCTTAGTCTATAAAAGGAGGTCCTAAGGCATTGAGTTAGATATATATTATTCATTGCTTCAAGGTTTTGTAACCCTAATACTTTAAGAGTATTCGTATTAATATATTGAAGCTATTGGTTTGTTTATTATTTATGATTTCTGTTCTTCTTAATACTATTGTTTAGATTCCGCATAAACCTTAGTAATTTAACACAGTTTCTATAACTAGTTGTGTTAGTTTATCTGGCATAACTAAACTTTTACAAGCTAAGGGAATTCGATCAAGTACATAGCTGGGATCAGCACCGCACCCCATCCATCTTGCCATTTCCGCCAACTCCATCTCGTTAACTCCAATACCGTATAGCTTACTTTTATTGTAATCCACCCGTAACCCGGATACTTCTTTAAAATACTTAAGGATACACATAAGAGATTTAGCATTCTCCTTATTCCATTCGCCGAAAAATATGGTATCATCCGCATATTGAAGATGTGACACTGTGACATTATTCATCCCAACTTTGACCCCTCTAAAGATATCCTTTGACACCGCCTCGTTTACAATTGCATTTAACCCCTCCGCCGCCAAAATGAATAGGAACGGTGATAAAGGGTCACCTTGTCTAACACCCCTCTCCAAAATGAACTCCTTTGAAGGTGATCCGTTAACAAGTATAGACATCGACGAGGATCTAAGACAAACATCCACCCATTTACACCATTTCTCCCCAAACCCCATTCTCTTCATAATATTTAGCAAAAATCTCCAATTAATAATATCGTACGCCTTTTCAAAATCAACTTTGAAGATTAAACCCTTTTCCTTCTTCTTTTTCAAAAACTCCGTTGTCTAGTTTGCTATAAGGACACCGTCCAAAATGTATCTCCCTTTAATAAACGCATTTTGTTCTTCACCCACCACATACCCTACTACCCGTTTAACCCTCTCCGCCAACATTTTAGCTATGATTTTATAGTAGCATCCGATAAGACTAATAGGACGATAGTCCCCGAGCCCAATGGGGTCCACTACCTTAGGAATGATTGTGACGAAAGAAGCGTTACATCCCTTAGAAATTTCCATCTTCTCCCAAAACCACGTGATCGCCTACATTAAGTCCGGTTTGATAATTTCCCACATCTTTCTAATAAACTCAAAGTTGAAACCATCAGGGCCCGGGGCTTTATCACCCCACAGCCCCTTATAGCATCCCAAACTTCCTTTTCGCTAAACATTTTTTCCAAAGAAATAGCATCCTCTACCAAAATCTTCTTTATTCTTTTTAATAAGATTGTTCGTAATAAGACATAAGACCATGCGTGGTAAGCTATAACACTACTACCCCGCGTGGTAGGTGGTTCTTTGTGTTGGTTTGGTAATGGTGATGACCGAATCGTTCGAGCACAATCGTTTGATGATGGTGTGTAGGTTAACAAAAAAATAGTTGTGTGTTTTTTTGTTGTGGGTGTGTTTTTAATATGTGTTTTTGTGTTTAGAGAAGAAAGAAGAGCTTGTGTGAAGAAGTGGAAAATATGTTTCGTTTTTATACTCTTCGTTTGCAATTTTTTAAAAGTTTTTTTTTTTGTTAATAATATATAATAAAAATGTTAAATGTTTAGTTTTATAAAAGTTTTAGAAATTTTTAATATTTAATGTAAAATGTGAAAGTTTAATTTTTGTTAATGGTTGAAAAGAAAGAAAAAGATGGTTCTTATTAATACAGCTGTTTAGTAAAAAAATTAGTGAAAGAATGAAAAATTAATGTGACGCTTAAGTTTTGGTGATGTTATTACCGCATCCCGTCTAATTTAAATAGGAGATGATTGTAAGTTTTTTTTTACAAGAAAAAAGAATATACTTTGGTAGGTGTAAAGAATTCATGCATATAGGTCAACAAAAAAGAGGCGTGTCACCCACTCATTAGTTGCTCAAAATACGCATCAAGATTCTTTCTTTTGGATTTCTAATATTGTGGCCTTGTGGGTGATGAGTTAAGCAAACTACACAACAATAAAACCAAAAGATAGAGAGAATGAAATTAAGATGCATGTTTTAATAAATTTCTTTATAAACATATAATGCCATCATGGCAATACTTTTTCAAGAACAAACATAGTATAGATAATGTGTATATATCTAAGTTACCTCATTAAGAGGGAAAGAGGCTCATCATCAAGAATCTTGCTGTTAGAATTCTTTATCTTAAGTGATGAGTCAAGCCAAATTATAGAGTAATAAAGTTGGAAGACAGCATATTTAAAACACTATCAAGGGTAAATGTTATAAGTTTAGGCAAAAACAATACTTACGAGTACAATAATTAACCAAGATACATGTTTTAACATGTGTCTTTTGGATTTAGAAAATGGTATTAAGGTGAAATGTTTATAAGTTTAGGTGGTAAAAAGGACGTCCCACTAATTATTTGGTGAAGACACCAATGAAGATTCTTCCTATCCTTGTTTTTGATGAGTTGGGTGGTCCAAACTATACTTGCACATCTATATCACCCTTTTATTATTCTCCTCCATTTTGCTGCTAATAATTTAACCAACTTTTTCTCTTTGTTAATCCTTTTATTTTCTTCTTTTAAGACACCATGTTTTTGAATTTTGATTAATTCTTGATCTCAAATGAATTCTTTACTGTCGGCATGGTAGAGTTACTCTAAAACCATTATCTATCTAGATCTCTCTATAAAGTTTTAAGCTTTTCAAAGACCCAAAGGGGTAAAAGATAAGGAGCATGGCAACTTTAGCTATCAATGGTAATCACGTTTGAAAGAATAAGATAGTATAAATCTATTAGTGGTGCATGATTATAAGGCTAAATTTGAGAATAAAGACAAGGGGGACCATTAGGAAAATTCCATTATCGATATCGGTCTCTTTCTACTTTTCACTAAATGACTAACTACGACTATCGTGCATTCGTGCTATATATTCACCTCATTGAGATAGATAAGAGTACCACATCAGCTATCAGTGAACCAAAAGATGTGGGCTAAAGAAGAAGAAGGAGACGATGCTGATGATGATGATGGCATTAAGGGATCATTCTTCGCTTGACGAATGTGAGCAGCAATACCCTTCTTAGTTCGATCGCTTTGTGATCGAATGGATTAGGGGAAAGGGAGGATAACACTATAGAGGCAAGTCAAAAAGGCTAAGGGAAGGTGATGCCTTTCTTCCAGCAGTTTTCGTGAAATTATTTCGTGTTTGTACGTGTTTATGTTTTGTGTTTGTTTAAGTGTGTTGTCACTTGTAAGTGAAGTTCTAGTTTATGTCATGATCTTTAAGATCATTGATGATCATGTTGTAATTTGGTATGTTGTTCTTCTTTATTTTTCTATGGTTGATGTTGTATTGATATCAATCCATGTGAAATCATAGCTATCTTCCCCCCTAAACTCCATTAATACAAAACTTTCTTATTTTGAGATTTCACTTATCTTGGTACATCTATCATGTATATTGAATCTTTGATCTTTAACTACAAGCTATCATGTGCACATTACAGCTGACAAAACTGTGAAAGAACAATATGATTTTGCTTTCACACTTACGCTATGTTCTCGAGTTTAAATACGAAAGAAAAGAAAGGAGGAAGTTAAAAATGAAAGAAAAAAAAGGGGAGAAAAATGGAGTTTTCTTCCATGTGTTTCCGAGTAAGAAAGAAAAGAAGAGGAAAACATGTTATAATTTTGTTTCTCTTCAAATCATCCCAATTTATGAAGAAATTTTGGACCCAATTTCCACTCTTTCTCTCTTCTTTCCATGCAAAACTCGAGAACATAATTTTTTCATAGAGATGATGTATATGGTTCGACCTTTTGGATTATCCAAAGTCTCAAAGTCAAACCAACTTGAATACAACATTTTGCCAACTTAGAACTTTTGAAATAACTGTAGCTTTCCTTGATGGTTAAGCAAATGCAAACAAGGCAAAACAAAATAGGTGGTGGAAATTGACCAAATGGGGGGTCAGGAGATTTTCAAACATAGAACAGACACACATTTAAAGTAAACAGTGTTAAAGAAGACACAATGTCGGGTAAAAGATGGTGTATGATGCAGCGGTATAACAACAATCAACTTATTTATCTGCAGACACTATTTGTAAGGTCTTATGATAACATGCGGTATATAACTTTGTCCTATGGCATCCCAACAATTTACAAAGTGATACCAACCTAAATTTCGCACTATCCCACAACCAGCCCAAGTCATGTTTACAACTGAAACCAAACCGACACTAGTGCAGGAAGACAATAAGCTCTGAGTTTACCCAGTTACGGCTATAAAGAACTAAACGCGATATTTTCTCAATATAAATAAATAAATCTGGAATAATGTTTAGCTTGTAAGTATCTTATGGCAATGGTAAGACAATGGTGTCAAAAGTAGATGCTTTGAGGTTAAAAAGAATCTTTATAAGTCACAAAGCAGTCTTGTTCAACTCTTGCTTAAAAATATTACTGTAACCATACACCTCTAAAAGGAACCATACATCTCTGGGTCCTTTTGCCCTTTCGGGTTTAAAATGGGCCACATGAGAAAGTTGTTTTTATAATGTCAAATCTACATGGTCTGCTAATAAACGTCTCCTGTAAAAATATTCATTTAATGTTTTTATATAAACAAAAAACATTCTACTGCTTTTCCAGATTAAAAGAAGTAAAAAGATATGTCTAGCAGATGCCACGATATTCGTCACAAGTTTCTATGGATCTTATGATGCTTGGGTCCATTAGTTCTTTTGGTTGTGTTAAACATACGCAAACAAGCTTACAGCCATATCCATCATGGTGTACTTTCGGTTACCATATCCTATAAAGTAGCTTTTAAGATATAGTCATACAATGGAACCCGTTTTACACACATCCAAAACGCATCATGCATTTTTAGCCATCAAAGAGATGAAAGCATACCAAGGGCCTGTTTGACTAACAAATTGCAGAGCATCTTTCGACTAATGTTAGACATGAAATATTATGCATGCTAACATGTAATGTAACAATGAATTAGGAAGTTGTTATGTATTCAAATTGGCATGACCAAGTGCAAGTATACATGGGTCAATTATCTAGTTCTCAACAAATAGACAATAAGAATGAGGTATTCCAATAGGGCATACCTCTTGCTACAAAAACCCCGTTGGTTGTTCTGCAAACGGGAAATTAACACCTATCAATTAACTAAAACAATTGGCATTACCTCATGAATAGTATTTTATTCTTATTCTTATTTGCGTTTTCGTCAGCATCAATATTGTCAGCAGCAGCAGTGTCACCATATCCCATGCACAATTATTCAAGATCTAAAGTGTTTTTCATCGCCTCATATACCAAGTATGTGATGCTAGCTGCAGGTACAACTTTGAGAAGATTCGGAAGAAGTCCTTTGTAGAAACCTCTTACACCTTCTTTCTGATAAGTTTTCATGAACACATCAGACATCCCTTTGTAAACAGTTGCTCCACCAGGGGTTTGTGCTTGCATTCTGGAAACAACAACATCACATACCTAAGAACGTTGTCAAGAAGTGAAACAGAAGGGGGTGGTGTATATGGCACTAGAAGGGGGTAATTTTGGCCCAAATGGACAAAACTTGACCAATTTGGTCTGTTCTTGTTGATCCTTCGGTTTTATTGGTGCAAAACTTACCTTGTCCTAACAACTTGCAATGGATATACACAAGTCGCTCCAAGAGCCCCCGATACCGTCCCGCAACCCAATTGCACCAAGGGACCAGGGTCTGCATGAAAAATCAAAGTAAGATATAAATATACAATTAGTACCAATATCTACACGTAGGCGGTAGGCATGCTATGAAAAAGGGTGTCAGGTTGTAAGATCATACCACTGTCCTCAAGAATGTATGCTCTTGACATATCTTTCAAAGTCTCGTACGCAGCCAAATCAATACCAGCATAAGGTATAATTCCAAAAAGAGAAGGTATAATCCCTCTATAAAAAGCCCGAGGTCCCTCATGAACCCATATGTCCCTCGAAAGTTTTCCTAAACTAGGAACTTTCCCCTGCCCAGATACAAAAGTTTGCAAACGTGTCTTGACCAGATCCATTGGATATATAACAGTTTGTGCAACCGCACCCGCCATACCACCCGCAAGCAGACGACCCGAAGTTCCAATATCTTCCTTCCCATCACCTCCAATGAAATTCTTCAACATTTCATATGTGTAAAACTTAATAGCGCTTTCGGGTGCAACCTTAACAACATTCAATCCATTACCTCTGAAAAAAGATAAAACACCACCTTCCTTCCATATGTTCTTCACCGCAGATGTTATTGATGCATTAGACGTCTGAACTTGTAGTATGACTTTAAGGCGGTCAAGAGGAGCAGTCGTTGTACGTGAAGCAGCTCCAGCAACCCCACCAGCAATCAAATATTTGCTAGCGTGAGCATGCTTATTTAAGCCTGCAGGGATTACAGGTTGTTCTCCTATATCTACAAGATAAACACGTTCCCAGTACTGGTAGATGTTTTCAATCGTTGCTTCGTGAGGATAGAGAAGAAGAAAGTCTCTCCATTCTTCAAAAGTTATGATTCCATTATGATCCTTGTCAATGCGTTCAACAAAGCTAGCTAGTTCGTCATCATCAATTTCTATCCCTGCAACAGAAAAGCTGCCATGGCTTATAAGATGAAGACAATTCAATGAACTGAAGAAATGCTTCAAAGATTCTACAAAGGGATGAATTGAAATGTATATGTAACGCAAAATGTTAATATGTATATTTGGGATTTGGGATCCATTTTACTCCGCAGTTTGCATGTGACTATATCAAGCACATTCGACATATTATGATCATCAGGGTGTGTGAGTCTATTTTTGGCGAATCTCTGCAAAGAGGGTGTTTGGCATTCGTATTTTAAAAGTGGTTATGTGACACAGAATAATTTGAACCCAATAATAATTGTAACAGAAAACACAAGTACACAACGTGAGATAGTGTTTGAGGTTGTGACATCGAGTGTTGGCAATTCTTATTATTTAAGGAGTTACACATAAAATGACACCTAAATATAATCATTTAATCAATTTTGTTGCAATAATCAGTTTTCCCTTTAATCAATTTTGTTGCAGCCACTCCTACACTTATGATCCAATAATGACTATCTGACTCCTCCACAACCAGATACTCAGAATCAGCTTCACTGTACCCATACACTAGAAACTCATAATCTCCTACCATAAAACACAAAAATCATATAATCACTTTTAAACCGACTACCAAACATCCCAACGAACACTATTTAAACCACTTATTCAATATTCAATATGCAAAAACATACGGGTGTAACAAACACAGGAGATAGTGTTTAGTTTTGCTTCTGCCATAATGAAATGCAATATCGATTTTCTTAGAATGCCCTAGTCTTTGTTTAGTTTTTCTTAAATGCACGTGATCACTTTTAATCCTGGTTCCGTCCCTTGCTGCAACTATTATGTTCTTCAAAGGTTTAAATCGGCGGGAAAATCCTAACCACGTGCACCCTTTTGGGTGAAGACTAACCCTTCACCAAGGACCTAGTTCCAGTGACCTTATTGACCTTATACCCATGACCTATTTCCTCAAAGACCTTTTTGACAAGTCAATTAGACGTTGGCAAGCGATACCATTGATGCTAGAACTATGTTACCAAACGCTTATATGAAGTCTTTAGTTAGGAGTTTGGGATTGAACCTACGATCTATTTCCTAGAAGCCTCGTTGATCGAACAATTATAAAACAAACAACCACTACTCTTAAATGCACCTACTCAATTATAGTCCTACGCGCAAACGCTTTATAAAACAGACAACTAGCGCTAGTAATAAAAAACAATATAAACAAGTTAAAGAGAAAGAAAAAAAAGATATAATACCAGCCTTAAGAAGAGCATGATACAACTCCTCAGGCAAAATACAACCATTATGTTCGACATCAATGGCTTCGAAAATCCTATACAACTCCACCTCCTTAGCATCCATATACTTTTTAAACTCAACATAATCAACTCTCCCGTCCTTATTAGCATCACAAACCCTAACCAACTCCTTAGCATCCGCAAACGGAATATTCAACGCCGTCAATCCAATCTCAATCTGAGCAGAATCTATGTAACCAGTGTTCGATTTATCGAAAAAACTAAACAATCCACGTAAGCGTGATTCACGTTCTTCTTTAGTTTCACGTAAGGCTAGTAACACGTGTTCGATTGTTACTGGTCCTTGTTTTTTAACCGGGTTACAGCATCGGTGATCGTCTTTGATTGCCGATGACGTCATTGATATTAGGGAATAAAAAAAAACGGTTATGATGACATTAGGGGAAGGAAATGAAACGCGAATAGTGTGGATTTCGTTTGATTTGACCCGGGTTTAAAGTGGAGATGTTTTTTTTCTCACACACACAAACGTGTTTTGTGTGTTTGTGCGTGTGGGTGAGTGAAACAGAAAAGTGGTAGGAAATTGTGCTATATAAGTTTTCGTTCGTTTTGGTGTTTGGTCGTTAAACTTTTTTGTAGTTTTTAATTAGTTAAAGCAAAATTAATCGGTAATTAATCGGATTGGTATTTTCGGCGACTATTGAATATTCACATCAAGATTTTCTTAAAAAAAAATAACTTGTAATAGATATAAGCAACAATTACAATTCATAAGTGATTAAAACAAGTATACAACGAGTTTTAGGTATTTTCGGCAAATTTGACTTATGTTTGACCGATTTATACAAATCCATAAGGTTGGTGACAAATTAACGCCTAGGCGGCGATTAATCGGCCTTGTAAACACTTTTTTGCAACACTGATAATAATCGTCCGAAGACACATCTTCAAACCATCAAAGACGCGTTGTACTTCTTACACTCATCTTGGCACCACACGTTATCTTATAATGAGTGTCCATGTGATATTTCAACAAATCAAAACCAATTAAGTGAGAATATGACATTTTATTGGGTGAAAAATACAATTAGTGAAAAATGAAACTCTCGTATTGGTTTAATTTATTTTCAAACAGCTTTTGTCGTAGATACCTCAAAACAATCGTTTTTTTCTATATAGAATTAAAGATTATCGGATACATGGTAAACATATGAGGTTTTCTCTGCTTAAGTTTTTTAGGGATGACAATTCTTTTACTCAATTGTACATGACATAATTAAGGTATTTCTCTAAAACCGTCTTTGAACTCTTCCCTTGCAAAACCTTGAAATGTTTAAGCCGTAAGTTTCGAGAACCTTAAACTTCTTGCTAGCTAAGACATATCAACTGAATTTAAAGGTTTCAAAACCTAGTAAAATATGCAAAGTTCAAATCTTATACATTGTAATTCTTTTCAAGTTATCCGCCTTGCTATATGATTCAAAATGGTACGGAGTAGTTAGTAATGATTTACAAGACACGTAAATCTTGTGCATTGCTCCGTGACGTCTCAGAGTTGGTGTCTAACTATGGTAAAATTGTTTACATATTTTTATTTCATTCTATAAGGTAAAGTAGTCTATTTTCTAATCTTTCATTTTAGCCGATCAAAATGTACCAAACATTCCAGGTCGGAAAATGAAGTAAACAACTCAGGTGGACAAGAGGCGAACCACTGGTTAGAATATGATGATAAGCTTAGATACTTGACTGAATCGTGTATAATCCACTTTCCAAATAAAGTATTTCGACCCTTATTACCTAGGTTACACGAAATCTCTATTGGGATAAGACAATCAAAGCACTATGTTTCTAAGCGTAGAAGCCAAAGCAAAACAAAGAGAATTGTGTGTTTTTCGTGAATGTCAAATGAGACCAAACATCTATTGGGATAAGACAATCAAAACACTTTATACTCCACATTTCCCTTACTCGTATCCGAGCTTAATATGAAATCACATTGGTCTTTAGCAAATAAAATTATCTAAAATAGCTGATGACACTAAAATCACCAACAACATTTAGATAGCTAATTATCAAATTCAAGTTATATGTCATTTTATCACTTTTGTAAAGCATTGCTAAAACTTTTCTTTTTTCGAAAGACAATGCTAAAACTTTCCTTTGTAAGGATTCTCGCACAATTAAATTTTGTAACACATAAACCTTTCCTTTTTCTATTTGATTTAAAAGCTTTCCTTAGGATAGGGGGTATGGTAGAAGTCAAGGCAAAGTTTGCTTTGCAATCACCAATCATATGTTGACATCTAGCATAGCAAAAGTTGGAGGCAAACTTTGCCTTTGATGAAGGTGTGGTAGAAAGCAAGACAAAGTTTGCCTACAATTTTTTTTTTTTTTTTTTTTTTTTTTTAATAATTTTCATTTCAAAATAAAAAACACACATTTTATTAATTAAAAATGATTACAAGACTAGAAAGAAAAAAAAAAACATTACAATACTAGGAAAAAACACGATACATTTAAAATAAAAAAAACTATTCAAAATTTGGATGACTTCTTCGTCGGAAGAGTCTTCGTAAAATGGAGGTGGCTGCATGGTTTTTTTTTGGATATTGGGTGAAAAGTGGGTAGAATTTGAGTGAAAAAATAGTGATGTATGGGGTGGTATTTATATTTGAAACATGGGTTAAAAAAAAAAAAAAAAAAAACGGCTATTTTTTGGAGGGGCTCACAGCCACAACGGCTCTATCTTTCACGGCATCACACGGCAAATAATGTCTTGCCTTGCCTTGGAATGCCTTGCCTTGCCTTGCCATGGATGAAGGGGTGGAAGGCAAATTTTGCCTTGATTTGCCTTGCCTTGTCAAGCCTTCCATACCCCCTACCCTTAAAGGTTGATAGGCTGAAAATGAGCACCTAATTTTGGTGTGGCTGGACTTTTGACAACTTGACATAACTCATTTATACCTTTGGAATATCTTATATTCTTTTGTTGTTATTACTAATATATTGTTTATGGTTCTTACCCTATGGTTATGATCTATCATATACACGCCTAGGTCCGGCTAAACTATAAAGCCAATAAATAAACGGCTTTAGGCCTCAAATTTATATGAAACTTGGCTTGCAATCTATAAACGAAAAATAAAATTATTTTAGGTGAAAAATTAACTATAAATTTTTTTTTTAAAAAGAAATTTGAGTAAAATAAGCTAAAATATAAAAGGTTTCGTAGGGAAAACGAAAGCATTCTTTTAGGTGTCAATAAGTGTCATAAATATTAGGCCTCATTTTTTTAATTTTCGTTTTAAATGTCTTAATAACTCGCTCAAGACGCTCTGTACATTGTGTATATGTTCTCGAGTTTTTAAATGAAATAAAATAAGAGAAGGGACAAAAATATGTAGAAAAGAAGAGGAGATTAATGATATCTTTATTTTGTATATCGTGTTTCCGGGTTAGAGAAAAGAAAATAAAAGGTAACTGATGATTTAACAATTATACCCTTTGTTATGTATAAAAATTATGTTTTATGTTACGTCATATAAGTAATGTATTTATTAATACCTTTGTGATATAACTTCATTCCAATCATCTCATTTCTTGGAAGAAAGTATCAGAGAGAAATTTAGCCAAATTTCTTCTCCTTTTCGTTTCTCTTCTAATAAGCTCGGGAATATAAATTTATTTGGGATAAGTCTTCAAATACCCCAAAGGTAAAATGTGGTTTACCCTAAATACCTCAAAAAAAATTTTTTCCCCCAAATACCCCATGGGATAGGGTCGCCCAAATATCTTGGGCGGATCTCATAAAATAGTGACATGTGTCCCTATATATGTCCCCACCAAGTACTAAAATGTACCACTTGCAGTATGTACTTTCTTGGGCGACTGTGACCCACATATCTTCGGTGACTTTGGTTTTTTTGTCTTTTTGTAAAAAAGTATAGTATTATTTTATTATATAATAGTACATAAGTCTTGGGCGACTGGGTCCCACTATTCTTTATTCTTGGGCGACTTGTTAGGTAGAGGGTACACTTTTATATTATTTTATTGTATTGAAACTTGTGTCCATACTTTTTATATACAAAATACACTAAAAAATACAAAATTATATTTTTAATATTTTTCTACTTTTTATACTTTTAATACTTTTATACATGTTTACTTTTATACTTGTAATACACGGAGTACTGTCTTACATTCTCTCACTTGAAAATAAGAAGTGTATCAAACACACTTCTTTCTCTCACTCTTTCGATTACACACACAGATCGAAAGCCTTCTACTCTTTCGATTATACTCCTCTCTATCAATTATACTCCTCTCTATCAATTACTTCTACAGATCGAAAGCGCATTGTTTTTGTTTCGATTATATTCATTATCAATTACACCCACAGATCTGAAGCAACCGATTGTTTTGGTTTAGGTTTATTCTAATTTAGGGTTACGGTATAGTATTCGATCTAACGAAAGTAAAAATGGTTTGGGGTAGGGTAAGTAATTATCTTTTCGATTTAGGGTTACTCTAATTTAGGGTTAGGGTTTGTCGTATTTTTTTTATTTTTTTATTTATCTGATTATTTAATTGTTAGTGTTAGTAGTTCGAGGATTATTTAATTGTTAGTGTTAGGTTTTATGTAATTTTTTAATTGTTAGCTTTAATTAGGGTTTATTGCATGAATATTGTATATATTATATATGGTGGCACTAACTGTTAATCTCAGTGCTTATTGGTCTTTGTGGATTTCCTATTTGTTTTCATTTGGCTTATTTAGAGTGATGTCAGTATGCATTAGCTTATTTCAAGGCCTAGATAGCTTATTTTCAGCATATCAGTCTTTAGGTTATCCTAAAGCTGTCTGTATTTATTGTGACCAATGTGTTTTTGGGAAAATCAAAGTTCACACAATTTTACCAAACAATTTTCAAGTGCGAGCGTTGGAAACCTTTGCTTTTGTCATTGCGATGGATCTAAGTGTTGTATCACCACGGTGGTAATCGGCTATTCTATGGGAAACAACTAGGGTAAACGGATCAAGGGGTGATTCCGGGCGACCTTGAACCATAGATAGTCGGTTTACTTAACCCTGTAGAGTTGGGCTCAGATATCGGGCCTCAGATTATTCATCCTGCTTGTGATTAAGACACGGCGGAGGTAGTCTGTACTCCCGATCAGGTTCAAACTACACGGGCAACTGTTTTGACAGCTTGTGATCTCGCGAAGACTTAGTGCATCGGCGGTACACACAATCTTGTAAATAGGGTTGAAAAATTTTGTGAACTTTAATTATTGGGCTGCTAATCTAGTTGATACATATTATTGTTAAATTTCTAAATCAGCTTTTAGTAGGTTTTTAGAAGCTTGAAATCACCCATTTTTCTCCTGCACCATAGCATATCAGTAGACCTCATGTTGCTTATTTGATGATCTCAGTGCTTATTGTTCTTTGTGGATTGCTTATTTGTTTTCATTTGGCTTATTTAGAGTGATGTCAGTATGCATTAGCTTATTTCATGTTATATATTGTTACATACTTGTGGTTGTTACATAGTTAGATGGCTTGTATATGGTGCCTAAGTGTGACAAATGATGGCTGTTTTGGGAGTTGTAAATTGTGTCACTAACTGTTAATCTGCATAAGTGTGACCAATGTGTTTTTGGAAAATCAAAGTTCGCACAATTTTACCAAACAATTTTCAAGTGCGAGCGTTGGAAACCTTTGCTTTTGTCTTTGCGATGGATCTAAGTGTTGTATCACCACGGTGGTAATCGGCTATTCTATGGGAAACAACTAGGGTAAACGGATCAAGGGGTGATTCCGGGCGACCTTGAACCATAGATAGTCGGTTTACTTAACCCTGTAGAGTTGGGCTCAGATATCGGGCCTCAGATTATTCATCCTGCTTGTGATTAAGACACGGCGGAGGTAGTCTGTATTCCCGATCAGGTTCAAACTACACGGGCAACTGTTTTGACAGCTTGTGATCTCGCGAAGACTTAGTGTATCGGCGGTACACACAATCTTGTAAATTCTTTTGAAAAATTTTGTGAACTTTAAATTTCCACTAACAGTTAGTGTACCTTGAATACAGTGTAAAGTTGCTATTTCCGGTCTTCAGGCTCACGCTGTCATTTATTATGATGTATGTGGTCCATTAGGTACCTAGCTCGAAAACCTAGTGGGAGCCATTTGATTCTCCAATTGGCTTTATGACATATGATATTTGCATATAAGCTGCTTTGATGCTTTAAGACATTCTGAGAAAAACCTTCATTCTATTCACCATCCGAATTTCACCACAATTGTATACAAAGTTGGTAGATTTCTTCAAGTCTATCATCTTCCATTGTGGCTGGCTTTCGTTGGCGACACATGAATATATATTTCTATCAAGACGAATCACCACCACTTGATCCGCAACATTAGCTCGTCCCAATGGAGCATTAGCTCGTAGTAGAATAAACCTTTAATTGTGCGTAAGTGTCACCATGCTCTCTCTAGCGTCGTAGAATATACATAATTAATATGTATATTCGCCACATACAAGTGAGCAATATCAAACATAGAGCTAGATTTAAGAAATTTTGATTGCGCAACCTCAATTATAGGGGAAGATCTATCTAACATTTTAGATGGGTTCTATTGCTTAATTTGGAACCCGTCTTAAACTGGTTGCATGTTTGATCTTGATAACCCGCTTTGGCCCACAGGTACAAGTGTGCTCACCCTAAAAATTTTTTTAGGGTGAGCACATGTGTACTTGTGGGCCGAAGCTTGTTATCAAGATCAAAGACACAACCGGTAATAAGACGGTTTCCAAAAAAAAAAAAGCAATGGAACCCATGTACGACTTTAGATTGATCTGCCCTTATAATTGAGACGTTTTGATTGCGATAATGATATAGTGTGTATGATTGATGACAATCCACACTCCTTCATTATCGCCGTCAAGACGAGTCCTGTTACTCAGACTCTATTCTATGCTCAACATTTGCATATTTTGTTGGCGCAAGTGTAAGTATTTGTTATTCATGGTCTTCCTTTTCTAATTATTTTCCTAAGCTGGCTTTATTTATTTTTTCTTAAAGGAATATGAAGCCAAAGTCATCGTTAGGAGTAAATTGAAATACATTTCATTAATTAGAGAAAAGCTGAATGAAAAGCGAAGGATTTTATTTAGGACTACCTGTTTTGGAGGATGGTTGGATATTTTATTTTTTGACCATGAACCACATATGTTAGATTATATACTACAAAAACAGGGTTATGTAGATGATGCACATTTTGATATGCCCCTCATATATACTGTGGATGGTCGTAGTCTACATTTTGGTCGTCCCGAGTTTTCTCTAATAACAGGTTTTCGTTTTGGAAAATATATAAGGTCTGACTTGTATAGTAAAGGGGATATAAAGTTTAAGTCAAGGGTATTTCCAAATAAAATGGGGGTAAGACTTTCAAACTTAGATCTTTGCTAGGAGTCGACACACGGTTAAGGTGGTTAAACCTTTTGTTCTTTGTGTGTATGATATATTGAGTTAATATGATTAAGTACGCGGAATTTACTTAATCACACTTAGAAGGTTATTTTTGTTATGGAAATGGAAAGGTTATGATTAGTTATATGACAATAAACAATGAAAGCTTTTCACCAAAACGATTCAATATTATTCAAAATAATACGAGTGATCTTTCTATCACTAGGGTTACAAAGACCTTGAATCTTATGTTCTTACAACTTGTGATATTCTTGTGTTTGTTCTATGTCTTAACAGTTATGAGTTCTAATAATAACGTACACTAATATCTAGTCTAAGATCTTCTTTTATAGTACAAGAAGATCTTTTCAATATTGCTTAAAGTCTAGTCGAACTACTTGCTAACTTATCTTGAGTGTGTCAGTACGTAAGATACAACATGTATCTGTGTACACAACTTGTTAACTAAGCACATGGGGTAAGATATTATCTACCGTATATTGTTGACCAAAATACAAATAATATCTTTTCATACTTATCCACTTAGCAGCAGAATGTACATTAGCAGCAGCAATGTTTAGCACTAGCAGCAGAATCCTTCAGCAGCAGAATCATTTATCGCTAGCAGCAGAATCAAATGTTCTAGCAGCAGGAACATACATTACCAGCAGGAACCAAATGAACTAGCAGCAGAATCAACCAGCAGCATTATCATCAGTAGAAACAATATACTACCAGCAGGAACATACTTTGTAGTATTTTCCGATTCTTGAACTTCAGAATATTTAATTCCCAACAATCTTCTTGGTGTTCTTGAGGATGAAGAGTTATTCGGTAAATTATCTGACGAAGATGCAGTCCGTGTGTGTCTACTGTTAGCGCTAGAGGTAATTTTTATGGGTCGGTTGTTGGCTGAACAAGTGGATGATAGATACCTGCGTTTGGTTGAAGACCTTGAAGCATGGAATTCGTTTCCATGGGGGGAGCACATTTGGAGGCAATTGTACAACCAGATACTTAATGTCGTAGACAGACACAGGTGGGAACACCTTAAAGGACTAGAAGCATCTCGGAAGTACGTTCCAACGTATACACTTGCAGGATTTGTTTGGGCTTTCAAGGTTATTCTTTTAACTTTCTAGATATGGATTCTTGAGTCGTTTGAAAGAAGCAATAATTGGTGGAATAAAGTCCCAGATGTCATACCAAGGGGTGTAGCCTGGTCAAAGAAAGAAGTGTTTACACGATCGGATTATGGATTGCTATTTGGCAAGGTAAAACCTTATAGAATATCGTATTCCCTACTATTTATCTTATTTTGTGTTGTATTCAACTTGTTTTTTGATCTTCTTTTGGTTAATGTTTTTTGTAGGACTCGAAGATAAATTTTGAATTGAAAGCAACATTAGCCGAGCAGCAGTCTGATTGGTATATCCAATTTCGAGAGTATTTCATGGGGTACATACCAATTACTCGTAAACCAAGGGTACTACATGATTACGATGTCTATCTACAGAAGTTGGATGCTTGCCGGAAACGTGGGAGGACAGAAAAAAAGTATTTACCGCTTGTTCCTAGGATTCATACCAGTGATCTTATTACTGAGATCAGCCTTAAGGATTGTGTGATTCAGGAGTTGAATGCTCGTGTTTTAAAACTTGAGTCTATTATTCAGGTGATTTTTTATATACAGTAATATAATGCATTTAGCAATAATATCTATTTATATGATTGTCAAATAAATTTAATGGGTTTTAAAAATACTTTGTAGGTTCTTACTTGCGAAAGAACTTGCGGTTTTCGGGTAAACACATTGGTTCCGATAGCTTACTTGTCAAATTATAAAGCGAATTTTTTACTTTATTGAATTTAACAATGCCTCCGATTTTTCATATACAGGAGAAATTGGATTTCAGTAAATCGTTTTCGCATCTAAGCCATGAATTCCGAGAAAAACTGGATTATGAATTCTTTGAAATGGTTAACTCTATTATTTCCAGAAATCGTTCAGCTGAGATAGATGTCGACTCTGATGATGATATTTTTCAGGTAATGTGTTTTTACAAAGAATACAAACCAAAATTATACCTTGTATGAACACATCAATTCACATAAATTCTTGTGACAGGAGTATCTTTTGGAAGAGGAATTAAGCCTGAGGAAGCAAGAAGAAGAAAGGTGGAAGATTGAAGAACTAAAGCTTATGGAAAAGGAGTTTCATAATGCGTTGATAGAGGAGACGAAACGGCGGTTGGAAAGGGAAGAGATATTGAAGATTGCACTCGAGAAGAAGAACAAGTTATCTGCTTTTTATAATTCAGAACATTGGAAAAGAGAAAAGGCAGGCATGGAACCCAACCTGAGGAGTAAAAAAGATGGGTCTGATTCGTTGTATTACTGGTCCGAAAATTTTGTGAAAGCTGAAAAAAATTGAACTCCCCCTTTTGGCTGTCGGGATCGAGATATGAGTGACTATTTAAAACGTGTTAAACCTTGGGTGGAGGTATAAAAACAATTTCTATTTTCTTACGTTTAACGTTAATTTTATTTTTTCTAATATAGTAACAATCTGTGTGTAGAATCTTACTCGGTGCAACAAATATATCGGCAAAGTAAATCTGACTAATGATTACGACGAATTCCTTGGAAAGCCGGGGCCTCTTCGTTATACATTTCCTTGGTCCAAAGAACCTGTATGTGTTGATCGGAGGTTCTGGGAGAGCTTAGTTTGTTTAGATCCTACAAAACAAGGGTGGCTCATGGATGAGGTCAGACTCGTACATTTTTCATTTATAGTTATTGTAAATATATTGTTTTTCATTTCTTCTAGTATTTGTCTCACGAATACTCTTTTGCGTTGGTTTTCACAGCACATAGAGCTGTGGGTGGAATACATGTTGCATTTCAGACCCGATGACGCTGATTGGGCTATGGTTAGTCCATACTATGTTCAGCTGCTATTGCAGGACTCCATCCCCGTTTGGTATGCTAATGGAAGCAAGTACAATATTAATTGGGCCGATGTTGACCAGGTAATACGTGTATTCATTCCTTGTGTATACATATATGGACGTATTTGCCTCAGAACACGACATATAAATATTTCTTTTTATTTTTTCGTTACAGGTTTTTATGCCTATCAACGAAAAGCAAAAACATTGGTTTCTGGCCCAGTTTGATATCAAGACAGGGGTGGTAACGTTGTATGACAGTGGTCAAAAGCATGAACCGGAGTGGCGTCCTTGGTATTTGAATATGCGGGCATGTTTAGAGGTAAAACTTTATATTTTTTTACTAAATAATTCTAGTAAAACCTGAAATGCATGTGTTGCATATAACAGTCTCAAATCCAGTTCAATTTCAACTAAGATGAATATACTAGTTCAATTTCAACTATAAGTCTTTAAAGTACAGGTTCTTGTATATTAAAACTTCAAGTACTTTGACAAGTATCCTCTTAAATGTAACATAAGTCAAGTCTTTAAACTCTATGCAAGTACGATTGCCCATTAAGTGTTCCTTAATGTTCAGGTACATGGACAAGTAGATTCTTAAATGTTAAGTCTTATTTATACTCTTCTTCTCCACACTAGTTTACACCCACACTAGAATTAAACCTCCAGCTATACCTTTATACTCTTCTTCTCCACACTAGTTTACACCCACACTAGTTTGCACCATGTCTGACTCTATTCCACTTGAAGTTCAATTGGACATTGTCCGTAGGCTTCCTGTGAAGCAAGTACTTCAATGCCAAAGTGTATCAAAGACCTGGAAGGCTGGCATTGACACCTTGCATTTCACTGGTCGTTTCGGGGTTCGCCCAGCTGATGGTTTCCCATATTTTTTACGCTATCAGCAAGGGTTTAAAGGTTACATGTCTTACCTTTCACAGAATTTCGCTTTAACACCTGTACCCACAAACCTATCTTTTTCTGACTTGATACCTATTGGCTGCTCACACGGCATTTGGGGTTTTTCGTATGGACCAATTCTCCCTCACTACATGGCTTTTGTTTGGAACCCATCCATCAGAAGATCTGTGGGAACATTTGTCCCTTATGTGACAACTGGTCAGGAATATGAAAAGCGTATGTTGGCTTTTGGGGTTCGACCTAACAACCTGGACCCAACAATTTTAAAGATTTCATACCCTTTCAATCCCCAAAATCCATGGTGTGTCTTACTTTTCTCCTTCTCATCAAGACAATGGAAGGTATTAGAAAGTCAGTTTTTGCCTCGTCAGTCAATTCGACTGAAAAAGGCAACTCAAGCTGTTGTTGATGGCCGTATCTTCTGGTGTGCTTATGAAAAGTTGTTTGCTAGTCATATTAGCTCATTCAAGAGCTACATGATGGTTTCTTTTGACTTGGTGACCCATCGTTTCCAGGTTCTTGACATACCAGACCAGTTGTTATTCAAACTTCCTCTACCATTCTTTGTTTCTAACCTAAGAGACAACGTTGTTGTTTCCGGAAACATAAATGGTGAGGACAACTTTCTTTTCTGTGTATGGAGCTTAGAGGTGGTTGGGGGAATCATTGAATCGTTTGAATGTCTGATTGCTTTTCCTACCCCTTGTGAACTGAAGTTAATTGGGTTTGCTGATAACAATGACCCAATACTGGAAGTTCAGAACCCGGAAGAATGGGCTACCAATCTTGTACTCTACAATGTTGCTTCCGGTAATTTTCATAATATTGGTGCAGAGGGAAATGGTGCTTCATTTTACTTCAGTCCCAACTGCGAGTCTTTGATTCTGCAAACTCATCATGATACAATGGCTTATTAGATTGTTTGGTGCCGAGGGGAATGGGTTTTATTGTTGTGTTTTATCGGTTTTTGTAGCCAGTCTATGTGCATGTTTGGCTCATGCTTTATGGTTTAGAAGGGTCATTTACGGTTTTTAATGTTATCTAGCTGTGATACCCAGTGTTTAGGGTTTTACTTTGTAATTGACAATGTAATGTTAAGTTGTTATTAACTTGACTTGTGATACGGAAGATGTAATGTTAAGTTGTTTAGGGTTTTACTTTGTATCTGCTGTGGTGGGTTAGGTCACGTTTAAGGAGTGTATAATGACCAAGTGAATCGCTGTATCAGAAAATGCGAAGTTCATTTGTATCTTTTTAATTATTATGTATGGTGTGGTTTCTGGTTTTAATGTTTCTTAATTACTGTTACGTATTTAGTTATTTACCTTTTGTTGTGTACACTGCACAGAAACAAGATGTGTTTCTCAAACACTCCAAAGTTAACTTGAGTTGACCAATTTTGCTTTGCTTTCTTTTTTCTTGTTGAAAAAACATGATTGTCTAGTTTCTATATGAAAAGAGAAAAACAAATAAAGACGAGAGTGACAGTGACTGTTAACATCCTCATCTTCTATATGCTAGACGATTTTATATTGTCTCGTTTCTCTATATGTTTTGTTTCATTTGTACTATATATTGTTGTTGTGGTTGTTTTTGCTAATATTTTTCAATCAATATGCAGGCTGGACTTCCCATTGTCCTACATGATGCCAATGTTTTTGAGAAGAAAGGTATAGATCCCAAAACGTATGCCATCACCTTTACATATGCAAAGAACATTCCAGAGCAGGGGGGCCTGTTTGGTGATTGCGGTATTTGGGTCTGCATATTCTTATACCGATTGGCACATGGGAAGTCGTTGGACGTCGAAAGTCCTGTTCAGGCAGCTATTGCTTACCTTGAACATATGGCTAGGTTCTTTTTCCAACACAGAGTAGGTATCAGCAGGCATGATTACTGTTGGGGAAGTTAAAGTTAAGGTGGATGTGGCTGTGTATTGTTATCTTGGCTGTAGTTTTTAGGTGGCTCCATGTATGTTGTTTTCTGTTATCTTGTTCTATGTTTGTGTCTGTAATCTTTATCCGTCATGTTATGTGTCGCCGTGTCAGTCGTTCTGACATTTTAGAATAAACAACTGGTGGTAGTTCGTGTTTGTCGTGTGTTTTGTTGTTGCACCTTGTATAGCATAAATCTTACATTAAGCAAGTAATTATAGCATAAATCTTACATTACTCAAGTAATTATAACATAAATCTATGGGTATACAAAGCCATATACAAAGCATAGTAATTAAGCATAGTAATTATAGAATGTGACAAGTAAATTATTACCTTGAGGGCATATACAAAGCCATACAGATTGTATGTTTGATCTTTCTTTGGGGATTTTTTGACCGACTTCTTTGCTTCACCGTCATTATGCTTCTTTACCACATTTACCGTTCTTTTGTACAAATGTACCCATAAATATTCACCCCATGGATTCGAATTCCAAACAGAAAAATCCTCAATCATTGTCAACATGTGGTCTGGAATGTAGAACCTTCCTTCACGACCCATGAATACACAAGTTGCAATGATCAACAAACAAACCCTAACAGCATCCGCATCCGATAAAGCATCCCACCCTGGACCAGGCTTCATCAGTGCCAAAAGCTCTTCACCCTTTACTTTCTTAGTCCTAAGGGTTTGGAAATGAGGAAACATACGATCATAGAATGGACTATGTTTTAGCCCACGAACATTACGGCCTACGATAGTTTCGTCTTTCGCAACAGACCCAAAAACAAAACCGGTTATCAGACAAAATTCTTCACGACCAAAATCAACCACATTATCACCTATTTTAAACCTAAGGGAAGGTCAATCATCACTTTCATCCACATTAACCTGATTTTGATAAAAATGATTTAACAAATGGGTATCTGCAGAAAAGGGGGGGATGTCTAACCATGGCCCAAATACAGTTTTCCTAAACAAGGTGGTTCTATTACTATTCAACATACCTCTGATCGTTGTAATATATTCTAATCTAGATCTAACTGTTACCTTTGCGTCAGACATTGTGACCGGAGTAGCAGGGATGGCGAAATATTATGATAGCCCTACCCTTAGGTTTAAAATGGGTCAAAATATGGTACAGGAATGGCGAAATAGTGTGAGTGGGAAGAAGAAGAAGAATAAGTAAAATATGGCGAAATGTGTTTAGGGTTTGAGGAATGCGAGGGGTTGTATGATGGGGAAGAAGAAGAAGAAGAAGTAAAAAATGTAGAAATGCGTTTAGGGTTTGAGGATGCGAGGGGAAGAAGAAGAAGAACTGTGTGTTTTGAATTTTAATTGAATTAGTATTTTTGTGTATTTTGTATTAAAACGAGGATGAGTACCCGCGCGTTGCGGCGGGGTGTTTGTACATGTAAGTTAGGTTTAAAAAAGGAGATACAAAGTGAGTATTTTGCGTTATAGTGTTATAATGTGTTATGAAATATATGTATAAGCAAACACAAATTAAGATAATAAGATTCATATAAGCACTAATTTAGTTAACGGTACATAAACATTGGAGTCTAGTTTGCAACATTGAAGTGAAAGGCGCATGGAATTGAGTAAATTTGTTAATTAGTAATGGGTTTCATTAGTTGATCTTGCCAGGTTCGAATGAAGTTTGAGAAATGCAATTACGAAACATGGAAATATTCAAATAAGCAAATCATATAAAAAAAAGTCATAATGCCGTAAAAACTGCGTATCTATTGTATTAAACTGTAATAAACTCCCAAGTTTATCATAGACTAAATAATAATCTAATACACATTTGACTAAAGATTGTACAAATAAGAGATTTTTGCACATCCGTAATCAGCAGCCACGAATCTGCAGCCGCAGCTTTATCCAGTTAACAGACGGCATATGGTCCACCGCCATTCCGAGAATGATGTTGTTGGAGGGCCTGTAAGGAATGTATTGTAATAGTTATTTGACACTTGAAAAGGAAAGAAAAGCACAAACAGGAACATTATAGAAAATACATAGAGTAGGAAAAAATAAAAAAAATGATTGACTGTACCTTGTTTAACATGCCTACGTCGTTGTACTTGTGTTCTTGGTTGATGATCATTAGGTGCATACGAAGCTTCTTCAGTTCAAACCAACAATAGACAGTATGAGAGGCATGTATAAAGCATAAGCTGCAGAAGCAAAACAAAGGAAACAGTATTACATTAAACGAATAAGTGTACCTTGTCTACCAAGGCCATGTCGTCGTGCTTATGTCCTGGGTCCATAATTAGTGGGTGTAGACGAAGTCTGTTCATCTGTGAATAACAGTAAACGGTGTCAGAGGCATGCAAGTTATTCAAGAAAACTAAAGATAGTGCCGTTAAATAGAAAGTACAATAAACGCTATGACGTAACTTACGAATGATAGTCGAAGTAGGAGTGTTGGTAGAAGTAACGTTCCTCACATCCTGTGTTTCATTGGTGCAACCATGGTATGATGAATCACTTTGAGACTCTTGAATATAGCCTTTGTATAAAGGCGGCAAGTAACTATTGTCTGTATCATGTAGCAGTTCTTCACCTGAAATTGGAGATTATATAAATTAATGATGAATATATACACCAGTAGGTATATTTTTGTTTTTTGTGAACACATATGTAATGTTGTACCTTTTCCTTGTAGTTGGCCTCCCTTTATAAAGCATTTACATTAACTGTACATGGATCTATTAGTTCATCTTTGGCGGCATCCTTGGCTGGTGGTGGTGGAGGAACCATGTGCACGGGTGGTGTTTGCTTCAGCTAAACCAGAATCTGTGTCAACCTCAAAAGATCAATTGGTTTACCTGGTGTCCAATTCCCGCAAATTTAACAGAACTATGATTTGAATTCTGAAAGCAACTCTCCGTCAATCCATGTATTCCTTAAAACATTCAATGACTCAAAGATAGGAGATCACCTTATAAAATATAATGGAATAAAGCATATTGAAACCAAATGAAAATATAAGCAAACATGTTTAAATGTTTGAAAGCGCCTGCAAAGATGAACCATCACTTTGCAGACTTCATTTCGCAGACGTGCCTAAAACATTTATCTTTATTTTATATAAGCTATAAATATTTATACATATAAATACTTACATTACATCATAGCAGATTTAAAAAGGTAAATAAGCGAAGCCATAACGACCCTAGGCCCATAATCACCTAATCAATCATTTAATAGCTTGTGCATCAAAACAACAATAAGGTAAGAAGAAAGTGAGTAAAATCCACATATCAATAACAGATATAGTCCGGCTAATTCACGACCAACAAATAAATTTATCTCATCTTATATAACAATAAGTATTCATCAAAAGAACATCAACTATGTAGAAACAAAAATCAAAATTCCATCAACTAAAATAGAAGACAACAGATTAAGACTACATAACAAATTCATATGTTGGCATAATCAATTAATCATAACATCACAGTAAGCATAAATTTTAAAAAAAAAGTGTAATTCATTAAAAATAAATTTGAAAGTTAGAAACCATTAATTAAAAAATCTATCGCCAAACGAAAGTTGCGAAAACGGTCGAGTAATTTAGTGGCAGAAGATGGTTTAGAAGTAATTTCACGTCTAAGAAGCTTAGCGGCAATGTTTTTGTTCAGTGAGTGTGGGTCAGTGTTCTTATTAGCAACCACTCTTCTCCGACCACCCATTGTTATTCCTCTATTTCTGCTACTGCTACCAAACACATCCATTTTGTTTCAGTTCAATTTTTACACTCTTTGTGATTGCAATTGTAGTTCAGCAGCAAATGCTTCAATTTGGGATATTTGTATACAATTGGTAAACTAAATGGTACATGTCCGGTTGAGTAATTTATTGCTCTAAAATATATTTTTTAAACACTGGGTAAAACCCCACGGGTCAAACCATCAAGGTTAATGTTTTTTGTTCGTCACAACAGCCCTGACCCAACATGTCTCGTTAGTTAAGATATTATAAATGCGCATCGCACTGCTGCAGAATCCCAACAAATTTAAGGAATTAAAAAATTCCAATAATACATGGATGGTTGGCCTTACCTTTACGCCAGTGGTGCTGGTCGACGCTGTTCCCATGGGAATCAGTAGTCGGTGCACTCGGCCTTTCATTGTGCATTGATGTTTAAGGCTTTTCTGTTGACTCATCTCCTGAAGCAAAACATGCAAGTGTTATATAAATTACTACGTATACAGAACACCAGATTTCTTTTTTTCAATGCAAATTGAATCAACAATTACCATTAAACATCAATGCACATATTTAGACCAATGAGTTTTGTTTGAATATCTCATAAACAATATAAGATAGGACTTCTGTAAGACTATGTATTAAGAGGTATTCAGGACGTTGATTATGGCATCAAACGGGTAAAAACTGGTATGGGAAACAAAATTCAATGGCAGACTATTTCTTATATTAGATGACATAGAACAAATTTTCTATGGCATAAAAGGGCCATACCTCCGAATCAGGAAATAATGGCGCGCGGCAGTTCCGGCAGCCGTAACTGAAGACCAGAAGTAGCAATTCTAGCATGACAAGCCTGCTATCAACTCATTAATGTTAACAACAAATTTTTAAAGGTTGCAATATTTTACAGTAAACAATAAGGCTGGCACATACCGTTGCAGACTCCAACCCTCCACCTAAAGGTAGCCGTCCAATAGTAGTAAGAGGCAACTTTCTTGGACCTGAGGAAGAAGAAAAAGATAAATGAAACTGAAATGAGGTCTTTTTACAACACAGGGCACATAAGCTCATAAGCTACTAAACAATCCATATTCCTAACATCTTAACCAAAATACATATCCAATTTAATGAACTTATAAGCTCAAAATCCTTTTTCATATTGCCTTGTTAAACGCAGAGTATCACCTACAGTAACAGTAAAAAAAAACAAAACATACTCTTCAAATATGACACTGCATAGACAAACTTGATCATTTACCTATGGGGCGGCAGCTGTTTTGATGTTAACCCAAACCCTAAAGACAAAATTCAATGAGCGTTGTGTTGTTATAACTCAGTAGCTAAACAAAACTCAACCTCAGTCACTAAAATAAGAGTGAGGTTCAGTGGGTCTCAAAGTGAAGAATCAAGAAAAATTTTGTGAGTTTGAGATATTCATGGTTTGAGATACTGATGGATGGATATCAGGTGTTTATAACAAACCTTAAATTCAACCCTCCCAAAACTGAACCCCCACAAAACTGAACCCCAGTCACTGAACCCACGCCCTAAACCCATACATCCCACTCCCTGAACCCATTAACTAAACATGAACCTCAGCTAGTGAACCCACTCACTGAAACTTGTGACTGAACCTCACACTGAACCCACTCGCTGAACCTGGCACCTAAACCTGGTATTTTCAGATGAAATCAGCGAACATGAAGGTTCTTGTTTCTAAGATATGAAAAACTTAAGAACACTTGTTTTTCATAATTAAGTTAACCGTTAACTTAGGTTACCTGAAACAAAGCATAAACCTGAGAAGCACCGGGAAAGTTTGGGAAACAACGAAGTGCTCTAATATCGAGACATTAGCATGAAGCACACCTGATTCAAACCAATTACTAATCATCGAAGTTACATTCTTGACATTTGGCCTTCCTGGAGCGATATTGTATACAGATACTCATTAACACATTCAACCTGTATCAAAATCAAATACAGATGGAAATCAGCGACTTGTTGTATGCATATAAATAACACTCTTGACTAACACACGCTGAGATATGTTAACCTTAACAAAGTAACCTTTTCTCAATGTACCAGACCTTTTTTATAGCAGGCGGGCTAGGTATCTACCTTTTCTCGGCTAGTTAAAAGAGTAAATAACGAAGTTTCCGCACTCATTGATGTCTTATCTTCAGGATAACACGTCTGTGCACCTGTATAAACAGGTAGCCAGCAGGCATGGTTAGTGTTTATACGTCCCGTGAAGAAACTTTTGCAACCCAATGTATAGCAACACGACAGCATGTTTGAACACTAACCTGAATCCATGTTAGTGAACCGCCTTTTGCGACCGATACATGTGCCTGTCAGTACACCTTTGTTCCCAAGACTACCTTTATCATAGGCCTAACTTGCTACCGTAGATAAATGTTTTGAAATTTTAGATGTTGTAAGCAGATATACCTGATGTGGGGATTCAGGAAATGCATCTTGACGTGCTGTTCCACTACGTAAGCCCCACACAACTTATGCAAGCTTATTACATAACCTCATCTGCATTAGCCATTAAAATGAGCTTACAAAGCTTCTCAGTTTTCAAATAAGCTAATAAGCCTATTAAATTAGGCAAAAAAAAAAAAAAAAAAAACAAATAAGAGTTGGTAAAACTTTAAAAACAGGAAAAGCAAATACATGAAATCTGGTAAAATTATCTTTTTTGTTTCACTAAACTATAACAAACTTAAACTATATCTTATTACATAATCCACAGAAACAATCATGATTAAAACCATCATACAAACAGCTACATTATATCATATCAATAATTCACACAATATGAATAACGGGACATCCGACTCACCACATAGTACCCCGACAATAGTTGCTTTATCAGCTTTACGGCTTGCTCCCTGAAAAAAACAAAGCGTTACCATTTACCTCTGCCTTTAAGAAAAATGCAGAAACATGTGTTAATGGGTTCCAGTGAGAACAACTGTTACCTGGATTGATTTAAGGACCTTGGCATCAGAAATCGTACTCGATCACCCGAAAATCATCATTGAACTCTGATAATAATGAAGCCTCCAGAATTCAGGAGAGACATGATCAAGCGAAGACAGATGCAGCTGGATAAAGGGTCAATGTGTCGCATGTGTCATCAGCATACATACTACTGATCTCGTATAGCTGCTTTATGGAAACCACATGCACGTGTCAAAGTTTACATTCAGTTAAATATATATATATATATATATATATATATATATATATATATATATATATATATATATATATATATATATATATATATATATATATATATATATATATATATATATATATCAGGTTTATAATTTCTCTCTAGTGAAATATTGCGAGGTGAGACTTACTGGCACAGATCATGAATTATTTCATCCGCCGTCTTGTTTGCCCTTTGATGCATAGACTAAAAGCAACAAATAAAAATCAATGTCGGACTAAAAAGCGGAAGACTACAAATTAGATATCAAGTTTTTATAAACCATTGAATAATAGTTTTAGTACCAGGACCCGGTGGCTTCCCTTGTGTGTTTCAGCTCTTCCGAAGCCGAACCTACATACTGAAGTTTGATTTCAAAAGTCAGATAAAGAAATAGACAACATAAAAAATAAATAATAAAAGAGGACGAAGAAGTCTTACGCCTTCAGTAGCTTTGTACCACCAATTATCCAATTTAGACAACCCTGGCCTGACATAGTCTCCATTACTGAAAGACCCACACTTGCTAGCCAGGCATGAAGAGGTAGGCGAAAACTCAGGAGGGAGTAGTTCAACCACACGATCGTGTTTAAGCCTTGATAGCATAGAAACCTGTCGTCGTATAATCAGAAAAACCTCATAAGCAGAAAAAAATAAGCTGTTCAGGTTTCCTGAAAATGCTACAAATTTAAAACTTTTTTCAAATACCCAAACCCTAAATTAAATCATACCAATTGAAGCAGTTGTTCAAATGCCCTTGGGACACAGGTTTATGGGCATAATTGGTCTATAACCTGTTGCCGTTCACACCTTCAATTTATGTCTACGTTATCGACTCAAACACTAACAATCAACAACAACCAATAATCACCAACACTTTAAACCCAAAAATAATAGCAATTATAACAACAATAACACTAACAATCAACAACACCCAAAATCGCATATAAAGCAATAACCACAAATTTATACGCAATAACAACCTATGATTCTGTAACCTGTTGCCGTTCACACCTTCAATTTATGTCTACGTTATCGACTCAAACACTAACAATCAACAACAACCAATAATCACCAACACTTTAAACCCAAAAATAATAGCAATTATAACAACAATAATACTAACAATCAACAACACCCAAAATCGCATATAAAGCAATAACCACAAATTTATACGCAATAACAACCTACAGCCGGAATCATAAAATCACCAATAACAATAGGAACAAACAACCAAACATAATAAACAAACAGAATCTACAATGAATAATTTCAGACACTTCCTTCACAAAAGAACGGGGTTTTTTATTTTTCCCTTTATCACAAAAGGCAGTGATAACCCTAACTCAGATCTAAAAGTGTGGATATAACCGACCGAGACACTAACCCTAACTCAGATCTAAAAGTGTGGATATAACCGACTGAGAAACTGTACACACAACAGCTGGCATAAGAAGAGCCATAACAAAAAAAAAAATATAAACTTAACTATTCATACCACTGTAGCTCCCCTCACAGAGCACTGTAGTTACAAAAAAACCCGCAATCTCGGATCGGAAAAATTCGGGCTGTGTTACCGGATTCGCAGCTGTCGGATCTCAAAGGAAAGAAGAAGATGTGAGGGAGAATGAATAGGGCGGGGCACCAATAATAAACTGGATCCTTGAAAAAAACGGGTAGCAAAAAATTTTTGGGCGGGTCGCGCCATAAATGTATAATAGATATAATTATTAGTATAAAGTATATTTTGTATTTTAACTCAATTAGTATTTAGTGTATTTTAGTGTATAAAGTATTGGACACAAGTTTCAATACAATAAAGTAATATAAAAGTGTACCCACTACCTAACAAGTCGCCCATGAATAAATGATAGTGGGACCCAGTCGCCCAAGACTTATGTACTATTATATAATAAAATAAGACTTTACTTTTTTACAAAAAGACAAAAAAACCCAAGTCGCCCAAGAAATGTAGGACCCAGTCGCCCAAGAAAGTACATACTGCAAGTGGTACATCTTAGTACTTGGTGGGGACATATATAGGGACACATGTCACTATTTTATGAGATCCGCCCAAGATATTTGGGCGACCCTCTCCCATGGGGTATTTGGGGAAAAAAAAATTTTCTTTGGGCATTTAGGGTATGCACCATTGTACTTGTGGGGTGTTTATGGAATTTTCCCAATTTATTTTGTTTTCTTCACACTTCTTTTCTCTTCTTTCAAAAATAAAGCTCAGGAACGCAGAACATACAAAGAATATGACTAGATACTTTTATTTGTATCGAGTGAAAAGCTTAGACTAAAAAATATTTTTACAAAATCATTTGTACTCAATGTAATTTAAATGAACACACTCAAATACCAACCAACGAGGTTGTTCATGTCACGTAGCATCCCGTTATCAAAGATCGAAGAAATGAGCCACTCAAGATGCAATAAACTGGTATTAATCTTCACTATGCTTTCTTCGCCGATAAGCGACAACAACAACAACAACTATTGCTAGTCGAAACATAGCTACACCCTAAAAGAAAAATTACCAAGGATACATTAACTGCAAAGCTAGATTTTGTACACAAAAGTAGATAAAAGTTGCTCACATAATATACCATTTGACTAGCATGGTCAAATGAACTAGCCCCGAACTTCAAGGATATAATAATAAGAGTTAATTTCATAAATGGTCCGTGTGGTCTGTCAGGTTTTACGGTTTTGGTCCCTAAACTTTATTTTTAACGGATCCAGTCCCTGTGGTTGCGACCCATTACAGTTTTGGTCCATGAGACTAACTGTCGTTAGTTTTTTTCCGTTAGCTAATGACCGTTTGTAACAAACATTTGCACCGTTAGTCCTTTATACTAACGACCGTTTATACTTTACTCAATTTTTTTTTCTTTCTCTAAAAAATTAAAAAAAAAAAATGGTTTTCTTATATTTTTTTTCTTCTAAATATCTTTAAAATTTATACATGTTTTTATACACATTTCTATAAACGATTTTATACACATTTTTATACACGTTTTCATACACACATTTTTATACACACATTTTTTATACACATGTTTTTATATATATGTTTTTATACACAACTTTTTTTACACGTTTTTTTACACACTTTTTTATACATACGTTTTTATACACACGTTTTTATACACATTTTTATACACACATTTATACACATATTTTTATACACGTTTTTATACACATGTTTTTATGCACATGCTTTTATACACACATTTATATGCACATTTATACACACATTTTTATGCACATTTATACACAAATTTATGCATATTTTTTATACATGTTTTTATATACACATTTTTGTGCACATGCTTTTATACACACGTTTTTATACACACACGTTTTTATACACACATTTATATGCATATTTATATACACATTTTTATGCACACATTTATACACAAATCTATGCATATTTTTTATACACGTTTTTATACAAAAATGTGTATAAAAATGTGTCTATAAAAACGTGTATAAAAATGTGTGTATAAAAATGTGTATATAATGTCTGTATAAATGTGTGTATAAAAACGTGTATAAAAATATGTGTATAAATGTGTGTATAAAAACGTGTATAAAAATGTGTGTATAAAAATGTGTATATAATGTGTGTATTAAAACGTGTATATAAAAATATGTGTATAAAAACATGTGTATAAAAATGTGTATAAAAACGTGTATATAAATGTGTGCATAAAAACGTGTGTATAAGAACGTGTATAAAAACATGTGTATAAATGTTTGTAAAAAACGTGTATAAAAATGTGTGTATAAAAACGTGTATATAATATGTGTATTAAAACGTGTATATAAAAACATGTGTATAAAAACGTGTATAAAAACATGTGTATAAAAACGCGTGTATAAAAATGTGTATTAAAAAATGTGTATAAAAGCGTGCATATAAAAACGTGTAATAAAATGTGTGTATAAAAATGTGTATATGAAAACGTGTATAAATTTTAAAATATTTAGAAAAAAAATTATAAGAAAACCAATTAAACCAATTTTTTGTTAAGTATAAATGGTCGTTAGTATAAAAGACTAACGGTGCAAATGTTTGTTGCAAACGGTCGTTAAAGGACTAACGGTGCAAATGTTAGTATAAAGGACTAATGGAAAAAACTAATGACAGTTAGTCTCAGGGACCAAAACCGTTATGGGTCACAACCACAGGGACTGGATCCGTTAGAAAAAAAGTTTAGGGACTAAACCCGTAAAACCCGACAGACCACAGGGATCATTAATGTAATTAACTCTAATAATAAGCACTCTTTAAGTTTTAAAGCCTTTTGAAACATCATATCAATGTTATGATGATAATGTAGTATACAAAGAATGGACCTCTCAGTGAAACGAGAAACTCATTTGAGCTATGACTAAAATATATTTCGATCTTATATTTTAAATATATTTCTTGTTAACAACAACCATTTGAGCTACGACTAAAAATAACCTATATTTTGTTGTCCTAAATGTTGGAACATTACTTATTAATGGTTTTGTTGTTTTTAGTGTTTGCTACGAAATGGAGATTAGTGACAGTTTTTCTGTCACTAAACCGTCACAAAACCGTCTCTAATGAACCATCACCATCATAAAGACGTGTCTATTCGAAATGGTGGCGGTTATATCTGTTGAAAAGGCATCACTACGGGAACCAACGCGAATGCTTGAATCAGTTTCAGTTAGCGACGGTTATTCTGTTACTAGGTCGTCGCTAAAGTGTCGCTAAGAGCAGTTTTTTGTGAACCATTGTGACTGTTTTGAAGGGTCACTATGTACCTATATATAGAAGACGAATTTGTCACTTTTGTATCATCAAAAACACAAAAACCTCATCCATTTCCATTATGAAAACATATCAGATTCGTTAGATTCAAGTTTTAATACTTGAATTGATTGTTGTATCCTCTAAACAGTCGTACTAGATAGGACGAATTTCTGTTTAAGGACACTGCATTCGCAGGCCTCAATTACACTGTTGTATTATTTGATATTGTTGTAATATTATTCCCAACAATCTTAAACAGAAATTCCAAAGATGGATCAAGCGATGCAGAAACCGCATGTTGAAAAACCTGAAAAGTTCAAAGGGACAGATTTTCGTCGTTGGCAACAAAAGATGTTGTTGGGTTTTATATTTTCATAGATTTGATGATCACAAAACAAGAAGAATGAAACATGAAGAATACTGAAATGATAAGCAAAATACACCAAGTAGATTCGATTGCTAGGCATAAAACATTCTACTGCTAGTGTATTTTATCCTACTGCTGGTGCAGAGCATTCTACTGCTAATACAAAGAAGCTGCTGCTGATCAGTGAGTCATACTACTGCTGGATGGATATGTTTGAAAAAAATATTTTGTATATGAGTCAATTATATACGGTAGATAATATCTAGATATGTTATCAGTCAACAAATTGTAAACAAAGATACATGTTGTATCTTAATGACTGACATACACAAGCAAGTAGTAGACAAGACTTATCATATTGTAAAAGATCTCCTTGGTGCTATAAAAGGAGATCTTACCCTTGGATAAAATGTATGCTTCACAGTGAAATAATGTCAACATCAAAGGGTGGTTTAAAGTTAATCACCAAGGTGCTTCGTATTTACAAATTACAACAACACCAAGTGTGTTAAAATGTAAAGCACCACAAACAGTGAGTGTGTGTGAGAACATCAGACAAAGGGTCTGTTGTTGTTAGGTTTGTTTAGCCTCAAGGATCTTTGATCCCTGATTAGATTGTAATCGTGCTATATTTGATCACATAGCATTGGGGCTAGTTTTTATAACAAAGAAAAAGTTTGACAAAACTTTGTTGTGATAGTATTGTATTCTTTCATTTGAATATTCCGCCAATATTATCATTGTGCTTATCATAGTTCAACCTAGATCAAGGTCTAAACAACATTGAGCCCATAAACGATCAGAAAACCTGTTAGAAGTAGGTCTCTAATAAGTTTTTCATCAAGTGGTATCAGAGCGGGGGGCTCTGGATCTAGGATGTTTCAAGGTTTTAGAACACTCACTCAGAGGAAAGAGAGTTGGGTTATGTTCTTAAAAGATTAAAGGCTTGTTTCTATTTTTCATTGGCGAAGAAGGTTAGTTGCTGCTTATTTAAAGATGAGGTAGAATTTTTCAAGGTTGTGTTCTTATTATATCTTAAGGTGATTACTACACTTTAAAGATAACTTGTTTGTACTGTTCAATTTTATATGACTACGAATTGACAAACACTTAAAGGAGTTACATTGTAGTGCTCAGTGTCTCATTGGAGATGAGTTTATTGTCAAGAGATTGAAGTCTCTCTATACATGGGTATATGTTCAAAGTCAGTTTTAGTACAAGACATAAGATACAAGGTTGGTTTATTCTGTTTCATCATCAAGTTAGTAATGGTTGGTTTTTTTTCTTCATCAGTCATAAAGCCTACAGAATTGGAGATTCAAATGGTTAACATATGGGTTTCAGGGGAAGCTTAAATGTTTAGATGCTTAACCATTTATTATGTTTGTGCATCACCACAGGGGAAGTTGTTGATTCTTACTACTGTTGATTAGTATTACTACTGATGGTTTAGATTTTTACTGTCTCAAGTTCATTTTTAGTGCGGAAAACTTAATGGAGGGTAATTTGAGACTTTGGAAGGATGAATTGGATGTGTAGTATTAGTTCGTAGTTGTAAAGATCATATTTGTATACATTCTCTATTTGTTGATAACAAAAAGGGGAAGAGATGTGGTGGATAGCATAGATTAAGGGGAAGACAGTATGATTTCATTCATGGTGAGATTTAGTTATCTCAATTTCTCTACTTCGTCTAGGGAAATTCGTACAAGAATGTGTTTGTTTTGTAATCATCAAATAGGGGAAGATTGTTGGGTTTTATATTTTCATAGATTTGATGATCACAGAACAAGAAGAATGAAACATGAAGAATACTGAAATGATAAGCAAAATACACCAAGTAGATTCTACTGCTAGGCATAAAACATTCTACTGCTAGTGTATTTTATCCTACTGCTGGTGCAGAGCATTCTACTGCTAGTACAAAGAAGCTGCTGCTGATCAGTGAGTCATACTACTGCTGGATGGATATGTTTGAAAAAAATATTTTGTATATGAGTCAATTATATACGGTAGATAATATCTAGATATGTTATCAGTAAACAAATTGTAAATAAAGATACATGTTGTATCTTAATGACTGACATACACAAGCAAGTAGTAGACAAGACTTATCATATTGTAAAAGATCTCCTTGGTGCTATAAAAGGAGATCTTACCCTTAGATAAAATGTATGCTTCACAGTGAAATAATGTGAACATCAAAGGGTGGTTTGAAGTTAATCACCAAGGTGCTTCGTATTTACAAATTACAACAACACCAAGTGTGTTAAAATGTAAAGCACCACAAACAGTGAGTGTGTGTGAGAACATCAGACAAAGGGTCTGTTGTTGTTAGGTTTGTTTAGCCTCAAGGATCTTTGATCCCTGATTAGATTGTAATCGTGCTATATTTGATCACATAGCATTAGGGCTAGTTTTTATAACAAAGAAAAAGTTTGACAAAACCTTGTTGTGATAGTATTGTATTCTTTCATTTGAATATTCCGCCAATATTATCATTGTGCATATCATAGTTCAACCTAAATCAAGGTCTAAACAACCTTGATCCCATAAACGATCAGAAACCTGTTAGAAGTAGGTCTCTAATAAGTTTTTCATCAGATGTTGTTTTGTTTGACAACGTTGCATGTGTCAAATGTTCTCACGGATCCTGAACCAACAGATCCGTATGTGGAAGGACAGAATGTTCCTACTGAGGCACAAGTGGCAGAATATGAAAGGGCCGCCTTACAATGGAATCATAATGAATATAATTGCAGAAATTATCTTCTGAATGCCTTGGATGATTCCTTGTATGATATTTATTCTACCTTTGCAAGTGCAAGGGACATATGGAAAGGAAAGCAACCTTCTTATAAAAGGATGAAAGTGTGGGGTTGTTTAGCAAAGGTTCAAATACCTTTACTAAAGAGAACCAAACTTGGACCAAAAACAGTTGATTGTGTTTTTCTTGGTCCAGCAAAAAATAGTGTTGCTTGTAGGTTCCTGGTTTACAAATCCAATGTAGAGGACATAAGCAACAACACAATTATAGAATCTGTTGAAGCAGATTTCTTTGAAAATGACTTTCCTTATAAAGATAAAGAGAAGCAAATCTCAAATCCAAAGAAAAGAGTATTTGATAATCAATTGTCTAAAGGTCAAAGAGACAACAATTTTGAGGTTCAACAAGAGAATGATGAACCTAGAAGAAGTAAGCGTTCAAAAGTCTCTAAAGACTTTGGACCAGATTATATGACCTATGTTGTTAATAAAGAACCACAAACATATAAGGCTGCTATGGAGTCATCAGAAGCACCTTATTGGAAAAAGGATATTCAAAGCGAAATAGACACAATTGTACATAACAATACATGGAAATTGGTTGATCTACCTTCGGGACACAAACCAATAGGCCATAAGTGGATCTTCAAAAAGAAACTAAGACCTGATGGTACCATAGAGAAGTATAAGGCTCGTTTAGTAGCCAAAGGATACCGTCAAAAAGAAGGTCAAGATTTCTTTGACACTTATTCACCGGTTACAACGATAACATCTATAAGAACGTTAATGGCTATAGCAGCAATTCACAACCTGATTATACATCAAATGGATGTGAAGACTGTGTTCTTAAATGGTGAATTAGATGAAGAAATCTATATGCAACAACCCGAGGGGTTTGTTGTCAAAGGTCAAGAGCATAAGGTATGTAAATTGGTTAAATCTCTTTACGGCCTTAAACAAGCTCCAAAGCAATGGCATGAGAAGTTTGATAACACTCTCTTATCAAACGGCTATCAAATAAACGAATGTGATAAATGTGTTTATGTTAAACAATACAAAAATGCATTTGTCATTATTTGTTTATATGTGGATGATATGCTAATTATGGGAACAAATTTGGATGTTATTAACCAAACCAAGAAAATGCTTCATTCTTCATTTGATGTGAAAGACATGGGAGAAGCTGATGTCATTCTTGGTATTCGAATTCAAAAGAATTCCAATGGATACATCCTTACCCAATCTCATTACATTGAGAAGACCATTAAGAAATTTGGGCATTATGATTACAGACCAGTTATAACTCCCTTTGATCCTAAGGTTCAACTAAAGAAGAACAAAGGACAAAGTGTATCTCAGTTACAATATACACAAGTACTAGGAAGCTTGATGTATATAATGAACTGTACACGACCGGATTTGGCATATAGTGTAAGTCGACTTAGTCGATATTCACATAACCCTGGGAGAGATCATTGGGATGCACTAGTTAGAGTGCTTCAATATCTTAAGGATACAATGGCTTATGGGTTACATTACACTAAATATCCTCCTGTGTTAGAAGGATTTTGTGATGCCAAATGGATTTCCAACCATAATGAAGAAAAGTCCACAAGTGGCTATATATTTACACTTGGAGGGGCTGCTGTATCATGGAAATCGTTTAAGCAAACTGTAAATACCAGATCAACTATAGAAGAAGAATTTGTAGCCTTAGACAAAGCTGCTGAAGAAGCAGAATGACTTAGAAGCTTTCTAGAGGGTATTCCCTTGTGGCCAAAACCTGTGACTGCTGTGTGTATATATTGTGATAGTATGGCTGCTCTCACTAGAGCAAAGAATCATATCTATAACAGCAAGTCAAGACATATAAGACGTCGCCACAATGCGATAAAGGACTTGTTAAAAAATGTAATCATTTCCATCGACTACGTTAAGTCAATGGAAAATATAGCAGATCCTTTGACAAAAGGCGTTTATAGAGAACAAGTCATATTTACATCGAGGGGTATGGGCTTAAAGCTAACACAATGAGTGACTACTCGGCGGAAACCTAACCTAGCAGAATTGGAGATCCTATGGTCTAGGTTCAATAGGAAAACTAGTTGAGGAAAACTCAAAAGTACTAACACACAGGTATGCTCATTCCTATGATGAATTTTGTGTGTTTTTCGTTGATGATTAAGGGCTGAATTTAATTCTTAATAATGCTAATGGCTTTTACAGTGGAATACTACGGAATATTCTTGATTGGCATTACCTATACGAGATTGATGTGTGGTCGCATCGTTGGGAACCAGATGGCTAAGTTCTCTAAAATTCTCATGAATAAGGATATGTTCACGACCGAAATGAACACTACGGTAAGAATCTGTTATTGCATAAATATGATATGTGTGATACTTATTGTCTCGATTTACTACAAAACGTGGCTAGTTCAAGACTTATGTTCACTATCCACAAAGTAGATCCGATATGTACTCACTAGGATAGGTTCAAGTCTAAAAGACACCTAATCTGATGCATGTCATATTATATTTGATGGAAATAGAATAATAAGTAATTGTCTTATTTTCTATTCAAATGTGGTGTATGTTGGATCGTGCCTTCCTTGATAGATCTGAGCTTGGTAGATTTTCTATGTAATCACAAACAGCCTAAGAGAATCTCTATGAATAAAACTTATGCTTAGGCGGAATCTAAACACAAGAGTTAAGAAGAAAAACAAACTATATAAACGTTGATCCTCTATGGATCTTTTATTAACTAATATTGTTTCAATGGAATCGATACAAAACTCAATGCCACATGTTTCTTTTATACTACAAGAAACCCTAAAGCAGCAATACTAAGAAAACATGTAAAGAGATATACACTATCTCTTCCTAAAATAATTCTAACAAACATACTAAAAATACGATAAGACCAATAGTAACAAACACTGCCAGCAGGAACAACCTGCACTACCAGCAGAAACCAACACCAGCAGGAACTAACACTGCCAGCAGGAACCAAACTATACTAACAGCAGCAATGAAAATTAAATATTATTCTAATAATTCCTAACAATCTTCCCCTAAACTTGAATTTGACTTGGTTAAGTTCAAGTTTCCAGATAGATCTTTGAAGTTCAGTAGGTAGAGGATTGAACCAGTAGCATCAGAAAGTAACCAGCAGCAATACCATCTCTAAGCACAAGCTTCCAGCAGCAACATATGTGGATCAGCAGCAACAGGAACATCTTTAATTCATAATCTGGTTACTCCGGATAGGCAATACTCCACAGCAACAATGACATATTGTACATCAAAACATTTAAGTTTCATACTATTCTCATCACATCCAGGTGTGTAAACTCCTGTGAGAGGTGAATCATTGAAAATTAATGGAGTTGATGTCTCTTTACCAATAGCCATCACTACTGGAGTAGCCAATGTTTAGGTGTGTAAGACCATGGTACATTGATAACCATATGATTTTTAGTAAATCATCAACTATAAACGGATTTGAGTTGTCTTTACCTGTAGCCGTTTGCTCAGGACTAGTCAATTCTTAGGTTCAAGAGAACCTTTGGTGAATTGATTACCAAATATGGTTTTCCACTGCCTTTACCACATGCCATATACATGTGGGCTAGCCAATTCTTTGGAAACCCAAAAGGAGTAAAATCCATGGCGAATTGAAAACCATTCAACTCTCAGTAATGAAACATGGGTGAGTTGAGAACCCTATAGTTTTGAGCAAACTATTACAGCTATCAACGGATTTAATTATCACACCAGAGCCGTACCCTCATGGTGAGTAAACTCTTTCTTGTCGGTTAGACATGGTGAGATGATTACCATTTGATGTGTGGTTAAAAACCAACACTGTACCTGCACAAAAGTTAGTATACAAAATATAAGGATTTTTTTTTGTTTTTTTTAACCTAAAAAGAAAATAGAATAAACATAAAAGAAATAAAACAAAAACAAGAAAACAAAGAAAATGAAAAATATACAACAAAAAGAACTCACTATATGATCCTCTTGGATCGAGCATGCACCTTTTGTGCCAAATCCCAAATTTTTCTATACAAGGTTGTGGCCATCTCTGATTCACTGTCAATCTCCATCCGTGTGTTCACCAATGTCAACAAAACAGCAGGCCTCAGTGGATAATCCTTTTCCACTAGCATATAAATCTCTATACCATCCTTTAAAGACACCCTGTGGACAGCACATGAATCAAAGAGTTTCCAAGATACATCCATAATCTTGGATTGGAATCTCCACATAGATCCCCCCCATCAGGATCATAAATTCTCTTCAGCTGTACCCATAACTCTTTATCTTTATCTTCAGCAGGGTCTTGAACCCTGAACTTGTCTTGTACCAACATCCACAACTGATTAAGATCCGTCCTATCAAAACCTTTAAGCAGATCTCCAAACAACTTGTATTTCTCAGAGATACCACCAACCCTCATGATCTCCCAACCCTTTATCCTTCCATCTGTGAACACGGCCCAGCCAATGATAGGATACTTAACTTCTAAAGGTTTGATGTATGTATGTTCTGGGACTACCATCATCATTTTCAGAATCTGCTCATCAGTCAAGTTTTCTCCAGTCTTCAACTTCTTTGAAACATCAGACTCCAATACATCTGATTCTTTTTTCTTGCCCTTGTGTTTGTCTTGTCTGAGTGAAGTGTTTAGACTGGCATAAGTTTTAAAGAATTTCTTTGCAAGTGCAGCATATGTCCAGCCTTTTAAGTCACTTAACCTGTAACTTGCTTGATTTTTCAAGTAATGCTGCATAAATTTGACATTGTCAGCCCTTGTAGGCAACTTTGTCTTATACCCTGACTTTTGCCTCTCTCTGATTTGATGCATCAAGTCATTCCAAGTAGCTTGTTTATTTGTCTTCAAGATGAATGCCTTGAGCTGCTCTGACTTCTCTTCTGCATCTAACTCATTATCATTAAGCAGCATCACAGCATGTGCTTTTAAAATCAAGTCAGAATCCAATAAATATTGAAGTTGCTCATTGAATTCTTCTGGATTGACATCCTCAGCTCTTGTGCTACTCATGAAACCAGCTATGTTCCTGTCATTATCAACAGACATGTGCCTTGCTAGCTCTTCATTTTGAGCTATCTGAGCTAGTCTAGCTTGTGCAGCAGCTACTTCCTGTTCATGCATCCTTCTAGCTATCTCTTCATCATGCTCTGTCTCATTTACCATTGATGCCTTTCCAGCAGACTTGGAAACAGAAGCAATAGAAGGACCAGTAGTATCACCAGCATCAGAGGGAATGCTACTAGTTTGAATCGCAGCAGCAGCAATAACCTTGTCAAAAGGAGTAACACGAACAACTTGTGATGCAGCACCCTCAGCCAAACCACTAGCAGCAACAGAATCACTGGGAGGAGCATTGAAAGATCCACCAGCAGCAATAGAAGTACCACCAGTAGGAATACTAGAAGGATTAGGAGTAGCAAAGATATTCACATTATCAGCAGAATCAAATGCACTACCAGTAACAACACCAGAACCACCAGAAACATTTGATTGAAACATCTCAAATGCTGACATTCCTGAAGACCGCTTGATTTGTCTCCTTGTGTATTCCTGAGTCGTGGTTAGTGTTGGATTCTCAGATATAACCCCCTCAGTGGTTGCACTAGCAACAGAAGCAGAAGCCAATACATTGAGTCCATCCAAATCCACAGCAACCTGATCCTCTTCTGAGTTAGAGAGCACATCATTTCTTTTCTTTCTTTTTAACTGAGCTTCCAGATACTCAACTCTACCAACCAACTTATGAATAGTCTCATCAAGATTTTCTTTTGTGTCCTTAAGTTCCTTTTCTAACCCAGTCACCTGATCACCAAGATTCTTTTTGGTTTCCTTTAACTCAGACTCCAAAGCATCAACTTTCTTCTTATACCTGTCAAGCAAAGTATGCATAGTAAGAGCATCAGGATCCTCAGCTTCACCAGTAGGAATACCTGTGGTGTTAAGAGCTTCATTGGATCTGGGTGGAGAGGCTGAAAAATCTCCACCAATATTGGTGTCAAAATCAAAAGGCTGCCTAATAGGACTAGGTGAGGAAAGCCTTGAAGTAGATGGCATATCATCATTAGTAGGCTCAACAAAAGGTGTGGGTTGGTCAACACTGGGGACAACAGTTAAGGTCTGGACAATAGGCTCATCAGGGACAAAGGTTTGAGGTGTGGTAGATGGTGGTGACTGGGTATCAGCAGCAACTGATGCACTTGCATCAGCAGCATCAGATGCCTCAACACCAGCAGGAACTGAGGCATGGGCATCAGCAGCATCAGCTATAGGTGGTATATTACCACCAGCAGCATCAGCTGCACCACCATGATCAGCCCCACCATGCAACATAGCAGCTAAAAGAGGCTGATGTTCCCCTTCAAACCGAAACTTCATGGTTGCAAATAATTTGCCAGTTAGTCTATTCATAATCTTAGGGATTGGGTCAGTGGTCTGAATATCTAATATTGTTTGCAAGAACCTAGGGTATATTAAAAATTTATGCTTTGCATTCCCTAAGTTCCCAACCATCCCATCAAAGATAAATTTAGACCAGTTATACACCCTCCCAGTAGATAGACATATAAGGCCAGAAGCAAGAGTGCTTGAGAATTGATCCCAGCCTCCTGATTTGGGACTAAGGCATTGTAATAAGGTATGAACAAGAAATCTCCATTGAGGAGAAAACCTACTTTTGTAAAAAGTAAAACTACCATCAATAGGATACCCGATTGTAGCCAAACCATCCTGAATATCTTGTTCAGCAAAATCATATAGACCATGTGCATCATTTAGTTGAAGGTGATTCATGATGGATGACTCAGTAAGCACATACTCGTTCTCATCAATTGTAGCCACAATCTCCTTCTCCCTACCTTCAGGTGTGCGCAACACTGCCGTACTCCAAAATTGTTTGACGAGAGAGTCATAGACCACCATTGGGCAATGAGTAATGGCATATCGAATGGAAGACCCTCTTAAGAAGGTAAGAATTTCATCATACCCTTCACTTCGATTTGAGGTGTCCAGATATCCAACTTTGTTATGGTCTTCTTTGTATCGAAGTGCCGCCATTGTTGAGGAGCAATAAAGTGGGGAGAAATGAAATGTATTAAGAGAACGTGGTTATTTTGGGTGAGAGATGAGTTATAAAAGTCGTGGATACGATTTCCCAATTTAGCAGCTTAAAATTGCAAAAATCTTGTGTAATCGTTGACCAATTTGAAATTTAAATCAATCCCAAAATAAATCCCCAATTACTTCAATACCAGCAGCAACCACCAGTCAACCAGCAGCAATGAGAGGGTCAACCAGTAGCAACAAACTGCTGTTTGACCAAATTCAAATCCACAATTAACGCCAAAACCAACCCAACATTTAATTCCTTTAACATCCCCTTAATTCTATAAAAGGCCTTGAGTCATCAACACAAACACATCACAATATTCAAGGTTGAAACCCTAAATCCAACAAATCACACACAATGAGCTCATCCAAACCAGACATTGTTGACCTATCATCCGATTCTTCTTCTGAATCAACTGGATGGGGAAGTTATTTCCCAACCAGTTACTCCACACAAACCAGCAGGAACACAAATGGCAAAGAAAAAGTAGAGGAAATTTCCTCTGAGGAACCTTCATCTTCCCCACCTTATGCTGAAGACTCCACCTCAGATGATGAGCCGTCATTCTGGCCAAAGCACTTGACTTATTATCAAGGTGCTTGGGAAATCGATCCACCAAATCATCCCCTGAAAGCCAAACTTACTCGAGAGATGGAGAAAGCTGTGGCTGCCTTCAGCCAGATTCCTGTGCCAATGAGTAGTAAGCCACTCCGTAAGCCAAGTCAACTAATTCCAGTAGTGTTGGGACTTGCAGCCCCAAAGGTATATGATGTGATTGGTGGTGTAGGAGTGCGCAAAGTTATGCCGGATTATAAGGGGAAGGGTAAAGGGAAGCTGGAGTAGGTGGCTGGCTTGGTGGTTGTCTGGGTCTGAGGAGTATGTGTTTGTTCCTTGTGTCTGTTGTCTGGGTTGTTTTCTGATGTGGCTGTTATCTCATGAATCGTGATGGATCTTGTAGTTTCAAAATAATGAATAAGAGTTTAATTTTCCTGTTTTCATGAGTTTGTTGGCTTATTATTTGCACTTGAACAACTACCTGCAAAAGGATTAGAATACACACAAACCAAAGAATATACAAAATAACTATAGCAACTGCAAAACAAATTTAGTGAATAAACAAATCAACCAAAGAAAGATTATAGTTAACACACAAAATACAAGCATAAGCCTCCCCTCAAAAACAGCAAACAGAAATATAACCACAAAAATTAACTCAAAAACTACATAAAACTACTCAAGCCATTACTGACTTGTCCCTGCCAGGGAAACCATGGTGAGTAAGCCATTCCCCCCATAAACATTTGGTCATAATAAGCAGGCCTATAATCCTTCTGAAAGAAAGAACTTGTAGGTCTGTTTAATGGTCTACCAGCATTCCTTTTCCAACCAACAGAGTTAGTTCTACCAGCAGGAACTGGCTTACCAGCAGGAACAGCTGCGGGTCCAAAAGGCCTACCAGCAGCAATAGGTGCTGGTCGTTTTACATTACCAGCAGGAAATGCAGTTGCTTTAGGCACAAATGGGGGAATATTCTCAACATTTTTCCACACTTGTTTAGTCTGTTTAACACCCATTTTATTATCATAGAAATCACAGTCTTTTATGAAATGAGCATAACTACCACACACAAAACAGGATTTCTTCCTAAAAGTCTTATTCTTCACATGACTTCTTTTATTACAAACAAAGTTATTAGTTTCAACATTGGGAACCAAATTGTTTTTATCAGAAGCCAAGGAGTTGTTTTCATAGGCAACTTTTGAGTAAGAGTCATGTGATTTGGGTGTTACAGACTTTTCACTTGAATCACATGAGGTATAGTCAGTGAACTTAGATTCAGAGGACTTGTCACTTGCAGAGCAAGAGACAAAGTCTGTAAAACCCAGAAATTTTGAACATATAAAATACCCAAATTACCCTTTGATATCCAAATTCATAAAAGACATCTAAAGCATTATGACATCTAACCCCGGTTATACCCTAAGTATTTAACGTTAATAATTGAATGAGTAAAATAAATGTACACATTTAACAAATATGTATCACACGCCTAAATAGAAATACCATAACCGAATTTTCATGTAGCATTTAAATAAAATATATTATCAATTAATAGCCCCAAATCAATCCCACACATTTTGCTAATTACCTATTTTGAGGAAGACCCTCACACGTCTGTTAAAGGCCCAAGCATGCACACATATCCTTTTAAATTGTTGCCATATTTCTCTCTAATCACAAAACCCTAAAAACACCCATACAATTTTTGGCTGCTACTTTTTCTACTTTTTTTTCCCCTTCCTGTTCGATTCAAGAGCAAAGCAAGGGGACTCTTGGTGGCTGCTATTTGGCTGCCTTGGTCGTGGTACTACAGCAGGTTCGAGGGCTGGTGCTTGTGGTTTCCTTTGGCCATTCGTTCTCTCTTTTTGATCATGCAACGAGGGTATAACTACAACCTTACTTCATTCCTTTTCGATGATCTCTTTATTAACGAATGCATGAAACGATATACATCAGTTAATATACATGTATGGATACGGTATAAACTTCACAAGATATCATAAAGAGTAGCACATAATATAACGTATGAAAAGGCTAAGTGTATCGACCTATATGTAGTTGTATCCAACCCAGTTTTATCTATACTTTCGACCTACACACCTACGACCCATAATCTGTTTTAAACATGGTCCATATCGCGCTAAAAAGAGTAATATTTGTTTGTTTCTTTTCTGTTTTATATCACGTCTAACTAAATATAAAGGGTGAGTTACGTGTGTTTTGGCGTGAAAAAGGGGCTGTAAAGTGGTCGAGTTTCATGCAAGTAAAATGGGTCGTGTGTGTGTGTGTAAAGTGTCCTTAGTTGATTTTGGGTCGATCTATTATGGCGCAAAAAAACAGTCATGGGAGTGTTGAGTAAAAAAAAATAGAGATAACATACTATCTTGTGTCTTTCTTTCTGTGTTGTACAGCAACAAAAAGGGTCACCAATCTGTTGAGTCTAATCAGGTACACGACTATAAAACTTACATGATATCATAACTCCTTTCACATAAAATAATAAATTGGTGACCCCTACATCTCGACATATAGAAGCTGTCATATTTGAACCTGTTTTTGACCCACTCTTATACGACTCAAACTTGTGTTACACCTAGTCCTAACGAGCTAAAAGAAAAGAAGAAAGACATGTTTGTTTTGTTATTATATTTCGAAACCCATATAGTAGCTAAGAGGGTGTCGAGTAGAGTGTAGAGTGCATGATTTTATGTGGGCTTTTGGGGGTGTCGTTGTGGCTGTGATTAATGAGTCGCGTGTTGGGCTGTTGTGTGTCGTGTTAGGCAGGAAACAAGGGTAACATTTACATGTGTGTAGTGTGTAAAAGGGCTGTGAAATGGGTCAGGGTTCATGCGAAAGAAGTGGGTTCTGTGTATGTGTCGTGTGGTGTAAATGTGAGTCGAACTAGGGATGGTTTGAGTTACATTTTGAGGTGTTGCGAGTGTGGTTATGTCGGGAAGTCACGCTGTGGTTGTGTCGTGTGTTGTACACGTCGGCATGATTTTGAAAACGTTCATTTAATGGTTTTCGTGTGTGAGCAAATGATCACATAAGGCTGTCGTGTGTAAGTTTTTGTTTTCAATATATGTTTCGTACGAGTAGAAGAAAGGTTGCATGCATGTTTCTCCTCTTTATCTTCGAGGCTAATATACATAAGAGTATATTGGTTTGTTTTGTACAGTGAGAGTGTAGTAAAATAAAAGAGAAACGTGTACAGTTTGTTTGTGTATGTTTGGGTTTTGTCTCCTTTTGTGTTCCATCTCTTCTGTCCGAATCAAGTCACAAGTCAAAGGACAATTTTGTGAGTTGTCTTGGCTGAGTGAATAGAGTAGACAGTACAAACTATTTAGGCCTACTTCCCACTAAATTTCATAATCCACCCTATACATTATTATTTAGACACAATAAAACCCAAACCTACTTACATATTCATGATAAATCCTAACTCATGTATAGTGTCATTTTAACTAATTAAACTTAACTAAATGGTAACATTAATGATAAATGACTAATTTTGCAATTTGAAAGCTTACTAAAACGGGAAATTACTAAAGTAAGGAAATTACAAAAAATGGAAAGTATACTAAAATTCAATTGAACTTAAAGTAATATTTGATATTTAAATTGTATAGGTTCCGTGAAGCGGGAGTGATCCTTTGTCTTTCGATCCATATTTCTGGTTTGTTTTTGCTGTTGAATGAGGTACAGATATTCTGACCTTCCTTATAAGGTTTCTCATGATCTCTTTCATTTTCTGATCCGTTAGTTTCTGAACTGATGCCATTGCTATGATTCCCTTTGCTTGAACCTTCTCTGTTGATTCCATCTGATATGACCTCTGTTATGAACCTATGTTATGAAAACCTTTTAATTATACCACGGAAATGTTTTGAGAAAAACCATTTTCAAAAGATGTTATAAATGATGCGAAACTACTTTTATATAAATTGTTACTAACTGTTATGAAAACTATATTTTGAAGACTATCTTTATAAAAACCGTTTGAAAGATTATTTTTATGAAAATCACTTTAAAGGATCGTTTTATGAAAATCATGAATAAAGGATTGTTTAAAATGGACTTTTGATAGAAACTTTTGAAATGAACTTTTGATCTGAACCTTGACTTGATTACTTAATATGAACCTTAATCTGGTAAACTCTGATTTGGACCTTTGACATTACATCTGATATATCTGTTATAAACCATCTGTTATGAATCCATTTGATATGGACCTTTTGATATGACACTCTGATTTGATATGATATCTGACTCTTAGTTTGATATCCGAGCCAAAATCTGTTTCCTAGCCATGAAGGTTACATGGCCGTGTCATTGATGCACCAATGGCATGACTCTAGGGCGGTAGAGTGATGTTCCGCCACGTTCCCTTATCTGTTATCTGATATGCGCATTATATTATTTTGGCCACTATTTATCTGCGGGGGCGTATGGATGCATCCTAGATCTGTTATCTGTTTAGTGGATTATCTGTTATCTAATTTATTATATGTCTGGTGACTGGTGCTTGTGTGCGATACACGCCTTTCACATATATCTGGGAGCTAGCTACTCCATTTGAAGAATGAGGACACCCCTCATATTATCTGATTATCTGAGAGGTCTCCCCTCTATATGATTTGAAGATTCATGGTTACGATATGATATGATCTGTTTCTGGGCTCGTGGTGGATTACTATCTTACTCTATTCCTTATACTTTCACTTTGTCTATACCTTATGATATTTCCCCAGTGCACCTTATCGTATTTCTGTTTCATTATCATTATTTTGTTTACATATCTGTTCAAGCCGCATTTCTTTTCCTTCGGCAGTTTTTAGTTGGAGGCTGAGTTATGAGTGGAGAGTACTTGGATTTAGAAGACTTTACTTTCATAGCTATTCTGGATTAGAGATGACTAGAAGTGACTACAATTGTAGACTTAGAATTTATTGTTGTTCCCTTTTGTAACCTTGTATTTTCAGATTTTCCCTTGTAACCTTTGAGATTCATTTTGTATTATTTAGTCATATGCTTGTAATTGCTTTGATATGTCACCATAACGTAATACTTCTACCCTTGTCGGGTTGGGGTGTTACAAAGTCATTAGAGTTACACTCAGAATCAGTTAAGTCCTTTGACTTTTTCCCATAGGACATGTAAGATTCATCCAAGTCTATTTCAAGGTTTGAGTGGACAGGGACAGGTTTAAAAACTCCTCTTATAGGAGGAGGAACAACATGCATTTCACCTTCTTTTACATACTTTACAGGAATTTGGTAATTAACCTCCTTAGGGGTAGGGTCAAACCATTTTGACTCAATAGTGTCATCAGTTTTATGATACCCCAAACCTTTCTTATACTTAACAGACTGAGTGCTATTATTTATCTTTTCTACAAGTTTAGATGATTCTTTCAAAGAATTACACTTAGTCTCCTCACTTTCTAACTTAGCCATCAATTCCTATTTTTCTAAAATCACCTTAGCATGTTCTCTCTCAGAATGTTTTAACTCATTAGTGGTGATTTGTAAATCTCTTTCCAAAACCCTTATCTTTTCCTCATATGCTAACTGATTAGATTGATACCAAGATTTTTGTTTTTCTAAAGTTTTAACAGCCTTTTCATAAGCTTGAACTTTAACAAACAATTCTTTATATTCAGGCTCTATTTCAACAAACTCTTTCTTAAGATTAGAGTACATTTCATGACAACCAAAAGGACAATTTTGTACCTGAGATGAACATCTCATCAAGGCAAATTCTTCCACATCATCCTTTGCTTCATTAACCATACTGTGAGTTTGATTGACACATTCTTCATCAGATTTAGCATATCCTGACCAGTCTCTCTGATGAAGCGAAAAGTGTACCGCTTTTAAGGGGTCATTTAAGCCTTAAATCGTATTTATTTGATCAAATATTGCCCTAAATCGTTCCTTTTGTCATTTTAGGTACTTTTGAGGAGAAATCTGGAAAAGGAGGCATTTTGGACGTTTTTGGAGCATTAAAGTGAAGAAAACGGCAAAGTCTCAAAAATTGGCTAAAAGTTACTCTTGACGGCGTCAAGATTTACTCTAGACGGCGTCATGCCTTGGCAAGAAAAGTTGGACGTGAAATTTACTCATGACGGGCCAGTGAAAATAGCATGTGAATTCTGACGGCGTCACGCTTTAACTTGATCGAGGGCGTCACGGCTTAAATCATAAGGGGACGGCGTCACGTTCATGGTTAGACGGCGTCAAGCCTTGATAAGCCAGAATGGATTTTTGAAGAGCTAAAGAGGGACGGCGTCAAGAAGGTCATCCGGGAACCCTAAAAGCGGCGAGGTGACGGCGTCACACTCCATAAGGTGACGCCGTCAGATCCAAAAATCTATATATAGTTTTCTAATTTTTTGTCATTAGGGAGAGCTTAGTGTGTGGAATTTTGGGAGAAAACCCTAAGACGATTTTAGCTACTTTTTCAGGGCTTTTTGCCTTGAGATCTTCCATGTTTCATTGAAAGATAAGTTATCAATTAATCATTCAATATGTCTATGTGTTGTTTGATTCTATCTTATTCTTGTCTTTTGTTTAACATGTTAGGCTAATTTTATCTTGTGTTTGCTTAGATCTAATGAAACCTAGCTATTGATTATTGGTTATTAGTGTGTTGTTAGTTGTATTGGATGATTGTTTATCTATGTTAAGCTTAAGAAAACTGGCTAACTTCCTATTCGGTAACTTGCTTGAACGTCTTAAGAAACATGAACCAAATGCGTACTAAAGGTTTTTATGGTTGTATTTAATGCACAAGCGAATTCTAGTGATCCCATGTTAGGAGCTTCCTAGCCGGCTCGACATAGGAGTGAAGTAGGAGCTTGTAGAGTTGGGGAAGTAAGTACGCCACCCCACGAATGGTATTAAGGAATACACCCGTCATCCACGCAACTAATACACACTAATTAACCGGTAAAAGATAGTTAGGGAGTAAGGAAATCTAAGTAAACACATTTCTCTACACATAAGTTTCTCACCACATTTTCATTTCAGTTATTTTATTTTATTTGCATTCGTAGTAATTTGGGTTAGTTGACTAGCAACTAATTCCGCCCACTCCTTCAAACCCGAGATTTTATTTGCTTTCATAAAATTATAAAAACATAAAAAAAGAATCTTCCTCAACCCTTAGACCTAATTAGAGTAGCCTTTCATACCTAACGAACACTATTCCCTGTGGAGAACGATCAATCCCCCGTACTTACCACTACACTATACTACATCGGTCAGGTACACTGCCTGGTGGGGTTGTAAGCCTCTTGAGATCCCTCGAGAGGTAAAACCTGTTGTAAGGTTACAAAACCACGCAATCACTCTCATCGAGTTAAAAGGTAGCAAGTTTCTAATCTTCATGGCAAATGTCTCAAATTCAACTGTTCTGGATGAAGTCATTGAATAAGGGTATAAGAGATCAGTTAGAAAAGTTTTCTTCTTTGTCAGAGATCATCACCAGGCTCTGATACCACTTGTTGGATCGTGCCTTCCTTGATAGATCTTTGAGCTTGGTAGACTGTCTATGTAATCACAAACAACCTAAGAGAATCTCTATGAATAAAACTTATGCTTAGGCGGAATCTAAATACAAGAGTTAAGAAGAAAAACAAACTATATAAACGTTGATCCTCTATGGATCTTTTATTAACTAATATTGTTTCAATGGAATCGATACAAAACTCAATGCCGCATGTTTTTTTTATACTACAAGAAACCCTAAAGCAGCAATACTAAGAAAACGTGTAAAGAGATATACACTATCTCTTCCTAAAATAATTCTAACAAACATACAAAAAATACGATAAGACCAGTAGTAACAAACACTGCCAGCAGGAACAACCTGCACTACCAGCAGAAACCAACACCAGCAGGAACTAACACTGCCAGCAGGAACCAAACTATACTAACAACAGCAATGAAAATTAAATATTATTCTAATAATTCCTAACTGTGTATTATTGGTGTTTGAATAGAAAATGTGGGGTATTGTTGGAACATTACTTATTAATGGTTTTGTTGTTTTTAGTGCTTGCTACGAAATGGAGATTAGTGACAGTTTTTCTGTCACTAAACCGCCACAAAACCGTCTCTAATGAACCATCACCATCATAAAGACGTGTCTATTCGAAATGGTGGCAGTTATATCTATTGAAAAGGCATCACTAAGTGAACCAATGCGACTGTTTGAATCAGTTTCAGTTAGCGACGGTTATTCTGTTACTAGGTCGTCGCTAAAGCGTCGCTAAGAGCATTTTTTTTGTGAACCATTGTGACTGTTTTGAAGGGTCACCATGTACCTATATATAGAGGACGAATTTGTCACTTTTGTATCATCAAAAACACAAAAACATCATCCATTTCCATCATGAAAACATATCAGATTCGTTAGATTCAAGTTTTAATACTTGAATTGATTGTTGTATCCTCTAAACAGTCGTACTAGATAAGACGAATTTCTGTTTAAGGACACTGCATTCGCAGGCCTCAATTACGCTGTTGTATTATTTGATATTATTCCAACACTAAATTCTATACGTTAATAAGACTTAAAATGATAATTCAAACGTGTTCTACTCATCTAACCCATATTAAAACAAATTTCCAGGGTGTTCACGATCCGTGTCCTAAACCTACTGCAGAGCTTGAAGTGAACACCAAACGGACACTAAATTCACACGAATAGTCGAACATGATAAGTCTGTTAATGAATATATATGATGCATTGTACTTGATCACATATTGTCTTTCGCTATAAGCGAACAACATAAATACACATAACGATCCAACCCAGAACACCACTTTAATTAATACATTTCTCATGTCCTAGTAGTATGCAGAAGTTTATGCTTTATAAATCACATTGGTGATTCAAAAACTACTTGAGTGTGCTTTTATAGGAGTTGGTTCTATACTTGTAAAAGTTTTCCCGTAATTTACATATAATACTTCAATAAGACAATCAAAATAGCCCAAGTGAAATTCTACCATGTCCCTCGTATGATTGTAAAACCAATGGTAAACACTTGGAATCCTAAAGAAGGGCAAAATTGGTGCCTTGGTGGAAGTCATGAGAGTTTAGAAACTTTTTTGGGTATCCCACATCGGTGGAGTTTGTAACCAAAAGGCTATACGTACGTGAGCATATTCATGTGAATTGTTGAGTTCTATTTTTATTTATTATTATTTTTTTTTTTATTATTATTTTTTTTTTGTGGAACGGCATCAAACTTGAAATCCGACCCTGAGTTAAACCATCCAAACGGACAGGCCCCGTGACCCGAACCACTAAGAGAGACCCGCGAAGAGAAACCCCTATAACTCACTGCTTCGCAATAAGAGGAAAATCCGGATTTTCATTGTATCTTACGAGACTTAAACCCGGGTAAAATCCCTCCCCAAGCCCCAGAAGGGACTCAGGTGGTCAACTGAGCTAAGTCAGTTGGTTGAGTTCTATATGTGATTTAAGTCTCTTTGATATACTATCCTTCTAGGTTCAAGTAATTGATATCGCGAAGGGTTGTTTCTCATTGAAACTGACACATTTCGATCTTATATTTTTAAATTATTTTTGTTAACGACAACCATTTAACCTATGATTAACTAAAAAGATCTTTTAATTCGCGGTTCAAGAAACCGAAATCATGAAGCTTTGTCTCTCATAGAAACTAAAACACATTTCGATCTTATATTTTAAAATTATTTTAAAATTATCTTTGTTAACGACAACTTTTTGACACCATTTGAACTAAAATTAACTAAAAAAAGTCTTTGTTATCACAAACTCTAAGTTAATACCACACCTTATTTATTATTCGATTATACCATGTCTATCCCATACAGGCATATGCGTTTCTCTATCATATTATTGTTATCTACTTTGCATTGTTTTATATGATTTTTTTTTTGTTTTTTTTGTTTTTTTGTTTTTTTTCTTTTTTATTGGTTTTTCCATCATAAAATAGCAACTTACTTATGTCCCATTTTGTTTCGCAAACTTTAAAAATATGAGTAAATGTTACAAGTTTTTCACAAGTCTGTTAATGAGTATATCATGCATTGTACTTGACAACATATTGCCTTTCGCTATAAGCGAACTACAGAAATACACATAACGATGAACCAAGAACACTAGTACACTACTCTAAGTACGGCATTTCTCCTGTCCTAATAGTACGCAGAAGTTTAAACTTTATAAATCATACTGGTGATTCAAAAACTACTCAAGTGTGAATATATGCTTTATAGGAGTTGGTTTCTTGTGCGAGCGAGAACATATGTGCACCCTCACTACACAATGAAAGTTGAGCTTATCGCCTCTAATCTAATGTTAAAAAGATACAAACATTTAAGAATCAATGAATCCAGTTGAACCGCAAAGATTTGAATTTTTTGTTCCTATAAAGGATCCATGTATGGAGATAGTGTAATCAAATTTGTTTCGATAAAAAGCAGCCAAGGAAAGATACATTATTTTTTGGTGCAAGGAAAGATACATTACGTGAAGAGGTAAAGATAATTTCACCTTTATAACAATTGTTTGGATAACTTGGTTTATAGTTTGTAGTGTTAAATTAGTCGCTTTAACTATAGACATGCTAAAAATTTCATCCCCTTTGATGATAATCATTTGCAGGGTGGTTAAAGTACAAAATCAAAAATGTATCTTAACATTGTTAGTACAAATCTTGGGCACATTCCCAGACCTAGGTTAGACTAGCTCTTGGAGGGTAGATCTTGCACTGAGTACTTCGTGTAAACTGCTAAGAGAAAAGTAGCACCGTTAGTCTTACCGCGGAAGGGGGGTTCCGCGGTTAGCCTCGGGTGTGAGAGTAAGTATATTGGTTGAGAGAGATAGTTTAAGTGCGGACTATGTGTAGTAAATGCAGTTAGGTGTGGTAATGAATGAAATGGGTGTATTTATACTACCCGTATACTTACTGTAGCTACCTCGGGACGCTGCGCATTAATTACCGAGTAGGTAAGTGTCAGAGCAGCGCATGGTTGCGCCTTACCTTAGTAGGTAAATGTCAGATCAAGTGGAAGACACAATCCCACAAGATCTGGCTTTAGGTAGTCGCGGCATGATAGCTGTCGACATCGGGTTCCATCCCCGGTCTTGAGAGACCGGGGATGTTCTTGTCCGGATTGTGGGGTTGGGATCTGCCGTGGTTGAAGATGTTAGTCGTGCCCGGCCCAGTATGCTGGGGTCCGGGGATACTATACACAATCAAGTCCCCCCAGTCTAGTATACTTGTTTTGTTTGAAGAGCAAGTGTTCTAGACTTTATATTTGCGTTTCGCGGCCTTTAGAGGTCGCGGCTTTATGGAGGCTGTTGTAGTCTCCGCGGTTGGTTTTAGGATGTGTCTCATGTTGCTGACTGGACATTCCACTTTCCACGTAGTTAGTGGTGACAGGCTGTCATGGGGAACAGCGAAACGTTTTTACCCACGCAATTGCTGACTGATGTGACGTTTTCGGCGGCTGACCGTTCATTTTCTGCGATCATCTTGACGGTTCATCTGGCTAGATCTGTGACCGTCCAATAAGTATCCGGGGATGTGTCAGTTTTGTGGCCTTTCGATTGAAGTGATAGCACGTGCGTGTGTGGCTATAAATACTAAGATTTACATCACTTTTAAGCTTTTTACACATAGTTAAAACTTTTCCTTCCCTCTAGAAAACAAGAATTCCTCCCGCCTTTGCTCCTCTTGCTTCCTTTATTTCCGGACTTTAGTTTTTTCAGGTTAGACCTCTTTCATACTTGTTCTTCATTTAGCATTTAGAATGGCGCATATAAGTACGGTAACCTCCAAACTCTCTCAGGAAGATGTAAACAAATTTTGTGATAAATATAAGATCCCAGGCAATCTTTTACCTACAGCGCCTAGACCTCGGGATACTATTAGGAATGCTCCAGAAGGAATGATAGGTGTGTATACTAGGTTTTTTGAGTTCGGTAACTTTAGGATTCCCCTTTCATTGTTTTTGCTCCGTGTGCTGGAGTATTTCCAGATTCATTTATCGCAGCTATCAGTGTTAGCGGCTTGTAGGATTAGTCACTTTGATATACTTTGCCGCGTCCATGGTGGTGTTCCTACTATAGATTTGTTTAGGAAATTCTATTATGCGGGTGTTAACAATGGTTGGATTACGTTAGAGAAGAGGAAGGGCCCAAAATCTTTAGTTGTCCCCGTCTGTTATACTAGCGCCCTAGATTCGGTCAAGAACTGGAAGGACCATTTCTTTTTTTTTAAGAAGACCATCTTCCCCTTGGATATTCCATGGTATGAGGGGACGTCTGTAGACCGCGACCCTCCTCCTTCTGATGAGGGTGTGGATCTAGAGTTGTTGCGGCTCCTTGATACTAATAGGGCTCCGTTTAAAAAATATCCGGAGGATTTTCTGAACGTCATAGGTTTGAGCCAAACTTGGGATGACGATAGTGTCTGTCCGACTTTTCTACGGCCGGATGAAACGGGTGGGTTGAATATACTCGCTTTTATCTCCGTTTTCTATTTGTTTGCTTCCGCGTCTAACCTTATTTGCTTTGCTTTGCAGAGATGGACTTGTTTTCTTATATCCAACAGCCTGACGTATTCAAGGTGAAGGTCGGGGAACGCACCTTGGAAAAAGATGAGAAGTCTTTAAGGGCTGAGACCGCTGGGCGTGTTCTTCAACCACGCGAGGATGTGGTAGAGGTGGTCCAACATACTGTGCATGATGAGATTGCTGCGGCTAAGGAGGGTAAGAAAGCCGGAAAGAAGAGGGTGGTTATTGATGTGCCCGAGCCGCCAAAAAAGAAGAAGAAACTGGTCCGCAAGAGTGCTGCGGCTAGATCTGGTATGAGCTGCTTACAATATCCTTGTGTGTTGTTTTTTTTTTTTTTTTTTTTTTTTTTTTTTTTTTTTTTTTTTTATATATATATATATATATATATCCGTACTTACGCGTTTTTGTTTTGCAGGTGGTCCTTCCGCGGAAGGTCCTGCTACTTTTGATCTTCAAGATGATTCAGGGTTTGACTTGGACCGTTCCGGTCCTCATACGGATGAGGGGATTATGAAGAATGCAACTTTTCTCTCTTCTTCTTCCCACACACCTACTCAAGAGCGGTCTGAGGGGAATTCTGAGACTCCTTGATGCATGGTTTTGTAACCTTACAACAGGTTTTACCTCTCGAGGGATCTCAAGAGGCTTACAACCCCACCAGGCAGTGTACCTGACCGATGTAGTATATTGTAGTGGTAAGTACGGGGGATTGATCGTTCTCCACAGGGAATAGTGTTCGTTAGGTATGAAAGACTACTCTAATAGGTCTAAGGGTTGAGGAAGATTCTTTTTATGTTTTTATAATTTTTTATGAAAGCAAGTAAAATCTCGGGTTTGAAAGAGTGGGCGGAATTAGTTGCTAGTCAACTAACCCAAATTTACTACGGATGCAAATAAAATAAAATAACAAAAATGAAAATGTGGTGAGAAACTTATGTGTAGAGAAATGTGTTTACTTAGATTTCCTTACTCCCTAACTATCTTTTACCGGTTAATTAGTGTGTATTAGTCGCGTGGATGACGGGTGTATTCCTTAATACCATTCGTGGGGTGGCGTACTTACTTCCCCAACTCTACAAGCTCCTACTTCACTCCTATGTCGAGCCGGCTAGGAAGCTCCTAACATGGGATCACTAGAATTCGCTTGTGCATTAAATACAACCATAAAAACCTTTAGTACGCATTTGGTTCATGTTTCTTAAGACGTTCAAGCAAGTTACCGAATAGGAAGTTAGCCAGTTTTCTTAAGCCTAACATAGATAAACAATCATCCAATACAACTAATAACACACTAATAACCAATAATCAATAGCTAGGTTTCATTAGATCTAAGCAAACACAAGATAAATTTAGCCTAACATGTTAATCAAAAGACAAGAATAAGATAAAATCAAACAACACATAGACATATTGAATGATTAATTGATAACTTATCTTCAATGTAACATGAAAGATCTCAAGGCAAAAAGCCTTGAAAAAGAAGCTAAAATCGTCTTAGGGTTTTCTCCCAAAATTCCACACACTAAGTTCTCCTCCTAATGACAAAAAATTAGAAAACTATATATATAGATTTTTGGATCTGACGGCGTCACGTTATGGAGTGTGACGCCGTCACCTCGCCGCTTTTAGGGTTCCCGGATGACCTTCTTGACGCCGTCCCTCTTTAGCTCTTCCAAAATCCATTCTGGCTTATCAAGGCTTGACGCCGTCGAACCTTGAACGTGACGCCGTCCCCTTTTGATTTAAGCCGTGACGCCCTTGATCAGGTTAAAGCGTGACGCCGTCAGAATTCACATGCTATTTTCACTGGCTTATCATGAGTAAATTTCACGTCCAACTTTTCTTGCCAAGGCATGACGCCGTCCAGAGTAAATTGTGACGCCGTCAAAGGTAACTTTTAGCCGATTTTTGAGACTTTGCCGTTTTCTTCACTTTTATGCTCCAAAAACGTCCAAAATGCCTCCTTTTCCAGATTTCTCCTCAAAAGTACCTAAAATGACAAAAGGAATGATTTAGGGCAATATTTGATCAAATAAATACGATTTAAGGCTTAAATGACCCCTTAAAAGCGGTACACTTTTCGCTTCATCAAATACCCTTACACTTGAGATTTGCTTGTCCTCAAGCAAATGCGCTTTTATTCTAATCAAAATACAAGCTAGGGGTCATTTAATGCAAACATAAAAGTAATTACAACAAATAATCGTTCCACTTCAATCATAATAAGCACGGAGATTACAAACTAGCACCTCACAAGTAGTGTTTAAATACTCACATCTCTCAAGTGTCATCAAAATAAATCTCATAAATGAAAACGGATAATATCTCTCACTACCTGTCATAGCAAATAGATTACCATAGGCTTGGGAAAGGATCGAAAACCTCCTCCACTAGGCGTAAGCACCAAAGATAAACTATCAAAGAGGGCTTTTAAATGGGTTATAACGTTAGGTGTAGGGAAAAGGAAAACACGGTTTTGTTGGATAAGGGATATTTTACTGGTGGCGAGTTAAAAATCTTGATCAATTACATGTACTATACAATGTTGCTAAGCCAAGACTCGACTCAATCTTAAGCTAAAAACAAAATAACAAAAACATAAAACAAACATAAAATGAAACGGGATGGTAGTCCGTATGTTTTTTTCTATTTTTCTCATTTTTTTTGTATTTTTCTTGATTTTTCGATTTTTTTTTTTTTTTTTTTTTTTTTTTTTTTTTTTTTTTTTTTTTTTTGCATACACTTTTGCCCTACCATCCAAAATAATACATCATAGGGGCATTGCATCCCCCTTACACTTGAATTTTTACATAACTTTACAAATACTAATCTAATGACTCGAATTAAGATAATTGAAAAACTTGGAGTACTTTTAAAACATTTAGCACATATGAGGGTAATAAATGATGTTCATCCCCATTACTCCATTATACTAGTACTTTACCCATGAGTCCCAATCGTCCCAAAACAATATGTACAAGGATATGACTCGACTTAGCAACCATGTAATCAACTAGATAATTAATTTGGGTTTAAACAAATGTTGTCACAATAATGCACTAAAAATGAGTGCATACAAGGTAGGCTAAGGCGATTTGGGTGTACATTTAAGTGGGGTGTAACAAATTCTTCCTTTAAGTAAAATGCTTAAAGGTCGAAACGAAAAGATAGGCTCTGAGGGGTGTACTAGGGGTATCGTGTACTAAAAATGAGTACAACGCAAAGGGTGTGGGAGAATTACTTGACCAATGTAGCCGAAGTAATTATAACAAAAACACAGGTGTAAAACAATGGGTTAATCCTAATGCCTCTTATCATGTAGTAAATCTAACTACACGAATGTAGTCTCACTTGTGGCCTTGGAATGGTCCTAACGCAAGTTCTAGAATCTACGTGCTACCGGTACACACATCATAGCATAAATGCTTTTCCTACCAATTCTAGGGGCGAACCTCACATATTTGGGGGTGGAAATTTTTTTTAGTGGTACGGTTTTTGTGCTAGTCATATAACTCCTATCCGTGAGACGCTTATTAAGATCAAAGTTTCACTCCTATATGTTGTAAAAAATTTTAAATTTGGCACTAAAATTGCCCTAACAGGTATTTATCTCAGTTTTATTACACATCTACTATTAAACAAACAAAAATCAAGCGCAATTGTATTCTCAAAAATCGTACTTTTACCCTCCCCTTACACTTAAGATGAACATTGTCCCCAATGTTCAAATAACAAGATGTAAAAGAAAAAAGTAAAGGAATGAAATCAAATACTCCCCTGATTCGTTCGGTGGATAATGAAGTTACACGGTTAGATCTTCCTCCAAGATAATGTTGAAGCTCCATGACTAATGCATCGCCATAAGCTTGATTCCGTAAACATCTCCTTGTCCAAAATAACCTGTTAAACCTAAGAAAACAAACACGAAAACCTGCATAACATCGGCGGGAAAAATCTATATATAAGGATATAATGCTTGTGGAATGATAATTTTGCAGATTCCTGGAGATTATAAGTTGGAGATTTTAATAAAAACTTTTTATGAAAACAAAACTTTCAAAAATTTCTGAAAATTAAATCTGACGCCGTCAGGTTATAAACCCTGACGCCGTCAGAAATGACCTGACAAAAATTTTCATTTTAAGTTTCCGAAAAATTTCTGGAAAAACCTTTACCTTACTTCCTGGAAATCCTGCAAAACATCATTATGACTCGATACAAGCATTTGACTCAAACACACACTAATATGTATGTTAATTTATTATTATTACGATTCATGTTAATTTGTGTTCTAATAAACCGATTTAGATTTCCCTTACACTTAACTTTTGCAAAATACCTTTATATGTAGTTAAGACGAAGTTAAAAACAAAATAAAGCATTTTCACAAATTAGTTTTGAACATGAATCAATAATAATAAAAATTAAACACACATACGGAAACAAATAAAATCAAACAAACAAATAAATAAACACACAAAGCAAATAAAACAAATAAAGCTTGGGTTGCCTCCCAAGAAGCGCTTTTCTTTATTAACGAGTCTTGTAGCTAGACTCAAAGTCACGTACATTACGTGACTCCATCATCGGTCACGGTTCCTAGGCCATTCTCCTTCCCGGTTTTATATTCCGGTCCTAATTTCAAACAATCCTTGTAGAAACCGAATATCCTTTCCATAACATAGTCTACTCCTTTACTTCTATCCTCATCATTCCTATAGTAGACCGCTTGCTTGAGCTCCTTCTCAACATTTGACAAGTGTTGGAATTGTTCTATCTTATATGGCATTTAGTAGCTTACTTCATCGGTCTCATCCTTAAATCTAACTATCCCTAAGGAAGGTTCATAAGTCATTCTAGAGACCTCAACAAATGGTTTTCCAAAAACCACTTGAGTCAAGGATGCATCGACTATTGGGCGGATATCTTCTACAATTACAAAGTCGGTGACATAGGTGAAGTTTCCTACATAAACCGGTAATCCCTTAACTCTTCCCGTGAAGTTACTCATCCAACCCTTGTCAGGGAACATCCTATACCCAAGTTGATTCTTCATTATCAAGTTGTAGTGGGCTCTAGTCATGATGTTTATGGGTGATCTAAGGTCGATGTAGGCTTTCCACACATGCAAATGTCCGATGTTGCATGGTATGTTGAGATTAGAAGGGTCGCCTATTTCTATGATTGGTCTACCTAGGAAGTATGGTGCCTCGGGGTCATCGAATAAGTTTGTATGATATGCGCGCTCTTCCTTAGTGGGTAGCCTATTGAAGTAGTCCTCATCATCATCTACTTCTTCAATCTCACTTGTCCTAACTTCCTTATCAACCTCGACTTTCTTATCCTCATCCTTAGGTTCACTATTATCCTCATTCCTATCAATTGGTTTAATAGTGACAATGTTGACAAAGTGGACGTGTTTGGATGATGAGGGGTCTTTTACTTGGGGTCCACTATTTGTGTTCCTAGCGTCCTTATGTGGAGGTGATAACACTTGGTTATGGAGAGCTTTCAACAAGTTGTCAATTTTATTGGTCATCTCCGTTTGTTGTTGATTGAATTCGGTCTCGAATCTAGCTATCCGAGCTTCTTGAGATGCCATAAATTGGGACATTAATCCTTCAAAGTTATTGGTACTACCATTGCCGGAAGGATTGTTGTTGAAAGTACGGTTCGAGTTGGAACCGCTTGATTGGAAACGATTAGGTGGGTTGGAAGAATTGGTTTGTTGTGCGTTTTGGTTTTGTTTCCACCTAAGGTTCGGGTGATTTTTCCATGAAGGGTTGTATGTATCACCGTAATGGTTTGGCTCGGGTTTGAAAGTGTACCACTTGTCTCCCGCTCCGTCGGTACGCGAGGATGCGTAGTCCACAAAAGCTTGTTCGGGGAGTTCCATGCAATCACGAGTGTCGTGGGGACCACTACATAATTCACATGAAGAAGTGATTTTGTTCACTTGGCTTGAAGGTTTAGGAGCCTCGTAAGATTTCATGAGAAACTTGACTTGGTCTTCAAGTTCTATGATTCTACGGTCAGAAGTGCTTGAATTGTTCGAAGGCAAAGATATTGCCTTGACCGATTTATTCAAATCACGGGGATCACTCCAACTTTCGTTGTCATAAAGAGCAAGATCCTCTAGGAGAGCCCATGATTGTTCCGCACTTAGATCACGTAGCTTACCACCGGCCGATTGGTCAATGGTTTGCCTCGTGGAGAGATTGATATGGTCATATAAGATTTGGACTTGGAGCCAAAGTTCTATGCCATGGTGGGGGACTTTTTGGAGTAAGTCCTTGAATCGAGTCCATGCCTCGTAGAGAGTTTCGCCTTGACGTTGTTGGAACATCAAGATATCATTCCTTAACTTGGTAGTTCTTCCCGGTGGGAAAAACTGAGCAAGGAAACGAGTGGTGAGATCATCCCAAGAGGTGATGGATCCTGCGGGTTGACGTTCTAGCCATTGACTAGCTTGGTCCCGCAGAGAGAATTGGAAGAGACGCAATCGGGTCGTCTCTCGAGTGGCAACATCAAGGTCTATAGAATCAACGATTTTAAGAAAGTCCTTGAGATGTTGATTAGGATCTTCAGAACGAAGTCCATGGAATGCGCATCCGCTTTGCACCAACCGGATGGTGTCGGATCGCAAGGGTGTGATATTGGCTCCTTGAGTGAGCTCAATGGTGTTTCGATAGCCGTGGTGGCTAGGACGGGAATACTCTCCTAAAGTACGGGCTCTAGGAGGTGGTGGTTGTTGTGGTGGTGGGTTGTGGGGGTTAAGGATATTACCATCTTCCATGATGTCGGATGGTAATGGTTACGAACAAAGACACGAAGAAAATAGATAGACTAAAGAAAATCTAGAAAAATAAAATAAAAAATCTCACTAGAAAGGAATCTAGTGAGTAGACCTAATAGAAATAACAATTCAACCTAAACAATAACTATTCCCCGGCAGCGGCGCCAAAAGCTAGATGCGTGGTTTTGTAACCTTACAATAGGTTTTACCTCTCGAGGGATCTCAAGAGGCTTACAACCCCACCAGGCAGTGTACCTGACCGATGTAGTATATTGTAGTGGTAAGTACGGGGGATTGATCGTTCTCCACAGGGAATAGTGTTCGTTAGGTATGAAAGACTACTCTAATAGGTCTAAGGGTTGAGGAAGATTCTTTTTATGTTTTTATAATTTTTTATGAAAGCAAGTAAAATCTCGGGTTTGAAAGAGTGGGCGGAATTAGTTGCTAGTCAACTAACCCAAATTTACTACGGATGCAAATAAAATAAAATAACAAAAATGAAAATGTGGTGAGAAACTTATGTGTAGAGAAATGTGTTTACTTAGATTTCCTTACTCCCTAACTATCTTTTACCGGTTAATTAGTGTGTATTAGTCGCGTGGATGACGGGTGTATTCCTTAATACCATTCGTGGGGTGGCGTACTTACTTCCCCAACTCTACAAGCTCCTACTTCACTCCTATGTCGAGCCGGCTAGGAAGCTCCTAACATGGGATCACTAGAATTCGCTTGTGCATTAAATACAACCATAAAAACCTTTAGTACGCATTTGGTTCATGTTTCTTAAGACGTTCAAGCAAGTTACCGAATAGGAAGTTAGCCAGTTTTCTTAAGCCTAACATAGATAAACAATCATCCAATACAACTAATAACACACTAATAACCAATAATCAATAGCTAGGTTTCATTAGATCTAAGCAAACACAAGATAAATTTAGCCTAACATGTTAATCAAAAGACAAGAATAAGATAAAATCAAACAACACATAGACATATTGAATGATTAATTGATAACTTATCTTCAATGTAACATGAAAGATCTCAAGGCAAAAAGCCTTGAAAAAGAAGCTAAAATCGTCTTAGGGTTTTCTCCCAAAATTCCACACACTAAGTTCTCCTCCTAATGACAAAAAATTAGAAAACTATATATATAGATTTTTGGATCTGACGGCGTCACGTTATGGAGTGTGACGCCGTCACCTCGCCGCTTTTAGGGTTCCCGGATGACCTTCTTGACGCCGTCCCTCTTTAGCTCTTCCAAAATCCATTCTGGCTTATCAAGGCTTGACGCCGTCGAACCTTGAACGTGACGCCGTCCCCATTTGATTTAAGCCGTGACGCCCTTGATCAGGTTAAAGCGTGACGCCGTCAGAATTCACATGCTATTTTCACTGGCTTATCATGAGTAAATTTCACGTCCAACTTTTCTTGCCAAGGCATGACGCCGTCCAGAGTAAATTGTGACGCCGTCAAAGGTAACTTTTAGCCGATTTTTGAGACTTTGCCGTTTTCTTCACTTTTATGCTCCAAAAACGTCCAAAATGCCTCCTTTTCCAGATTTCTCCTCAAAAGTACCTAAAATGACAAAAGGAACGATTTAGGGCAATATTTGATCAAATAAATACGATTTAAGGCTTAAATGACCCCTTAAAAGCGGTACACTTTTCGCTTCATCACTCCTCATACGGATGTTAACGAGTCTCAGCATGTGGAGTCCGAAATGCCAACTTTTGAGGTATCTGATTCGGGTCATCAGGATGAACCGTCCGGACATGCGGAGGGTTTGATTGCCTGTTCCAGTCATGTGATCAGTGAGGAAGAGGATGCGAGCGGTTCTGATGAGTTTGAGAAGTCCGTATCTATTGAGACCGCGGACACTTCTTCCACTTATGTCCCCAAATGGTTGTCTACCAACGGCTTCAAGATGGACGATCCATGGGTCTGCCGCAGCATTGTTGACAATGTGGCAACCCCGGTCTATGCATCTGATATGAGGGACATGTCCAATGAGGATATGATGAATGAGTTCAATCTGCTGTCTACCCGTCAGATCTGTGTTAATTCTGAGGTGCGACTAAGGTTAGAGAACACTCTGTACCAAACTGGTAAGTTGAGGAAGCAGCTGGAGGGGAAGAAGAAGATGATTGCTAATTTGAGGGCTAAGTTGACCAAGCTGGAGGGTGAGAATGCCGGGGCTATGGATCTCCGCGGCCGAGTGTCTACTCTAGAGTCGGCCGTGGATTCTAAGGATAAGGATCTGGAGAAGCTCCGTGCTGAAGTTGAAAGGTTATCTCCGGCGGAGACCATGGTTCAGTCTTTGATTGATAAAAATGCGGGTTTGGCTTCAGAGGTTATAGAGCTTCGTGGTGAGAAGGAGGTGCTGAATGAAAAAGTATCCGGCCTGGAAGTCCTTTGCGGCACCCTTGAGCAGCAGTTTAAGACTCAGATAGAGAAAATTGTTGAGGAGAGTATGAGCTCCGCCCATGCCACTTTCGAAAATCATCTTGCGGAGATGGATAGAAGGCTGGTCGCTATTAATGAAGAGTTTGACACGGAGCTCTTTCCTCAGAATTTGAGGGCTGTTGAAGGCCGCCGCTGGGTTATCGGCCACGGATTCAGGTATGTCATTGAAAAATTTAAAGAGTCCGAGGATTTGAAGATCAGACTTGGTGGTTGTATTACCGCGGCCATTAAGGACTGTATACGCCAGGGGCTGGAGGCCGGGATTGTACATTGTTCGCAAGGCATTAAACTTGATCAGATAGAGGCCTATGACCCGGAGGCCAAGCAACATTATGATGAGTCTGTGGTCAGGTTGGCTAAAGTGCCTTTCCCCTTGTTGGATTCCTTGGAGGCGTGTCAGGATGCCCCACTTGAGTATTTAATGTCAAAATTGGTTTTGGAGGAGCATTGTCATCCCAAGTCCGAGGAGCTTACCTTCAAAGCTCCGGTTGCGGAAGAGACTGTTTTACCGGAGTCCGTGCTCCGGTTTGTTACTCGCCGCCCCAGAGCCATCGCGACTTATAAAGAGTTCAAGAACAAAAGGTATGGGGTGAAGTTTGATTATTCTGAGAAGGGTCTTGCCCTCGTGCTTCCTAACCCCCTTGATCTCCAGCCTTCCTCCAGTGTTGCTGCAGTATCTGCCGAGCCTGTGACCGTTGTTACTACGGAAGTTCCTCAAACCGGAGCTACTGCGGAAGTTTCTTTGGCTGGAGATGGTGTTACACATGATGACATGTTTGACTCCTCCATGCTTGACTCCCAGAACCCTGAGAACCCTCAGAATTAGGTATGTGCGGCTGTTGTTCGGGGGATATTTTGACTATATCTACCCTGCCGCGTCATTGTGAAGCTTTTTAACCCTTATCTTTTTGTGAATGTAATCCGGATGAATGCATCCATGTATCTTGTAAACGTTTGGCTAATGAATATAAATTAACCAATTTTCATGTGTATTAACACTTGGTTGTTTTTTCATTATGTGTTTGTTTTTGCCGGGGCTCATAAGGCCAGACTTAGTTTACTATCTCTGTGTATCCATACTTAGGATTTTCGGGGATAGTTTAATATGGTCAATGGGTTTGCAATACCACTTATATGCCTTAGATAATTTGAGGTGCAATGTCCTCATGCCGGGCTTGTGAGGCCGCTTACGCGTCCGGATTTCGTAGTCCGGGTCATACATGCATGCAAATGTGAACATAAAAAATGACAAAGTAAATTTTTTGGGAAAAGTTGTGGAGTTTATCAGACCCCACATATCATTAATTATAGGATTAATACATAGTAGATAACTTAGCTTGTAAACACGGACTCCCGCTATTGCATACAAAAGATAAGAGTGCTTATACTTAATTACAAATAACATTTCTTGAGGTTCCGGACGTTCCAGGTCCGGGGTATATCCCGACCATCTTGACCTCTGAGCTTATAAGCTCCTTTCCCCAAAGCTTCCACGACTTCATATGGGCCTTCCCATTTGGGGCCCAGCTTTCCGGTGTCTTCCACAAGGCTTGCATCATTGCTGCGGTAGACGAAATCTCCTGGCCTGAAGCTTGTGCCGCGAACTTTGGCGTTGTAATACTTCTCCATTTGAGTTTTGCTTTTGGCCTCTTGGATTGCCGCGACCTCTCTTCTTTCTTCAACTAAATCCAAATTTAGCTGCAGGTCTTCGTCATTTGCTATCGGATCAAACAGAGCGCACCTTAAAGATGGCATTCCGATCTCGACGGGGATGACAGCCTCCGTCCCATATGTCAAGGAGAACGGGGTATCCCCATTGCTGGATTTGATCATAGTTCTGTGTGCCCATAGTACATGCGAAACTTCTTCCAGCCAGTCCCGGCTTCCTTGATCAATCCTTGCTTTGATTCCTTCACCTAAACTTCGATTTGCTCTTTCAACCAGTCCATTTTCCTGGGGGTGTTTGACCGATGTAAATCATTTTTTGATGTTGAGCTTTTCACACCAATCCTTGAAGGGGTTGTCCCGGAATTGTTTGGCGTTGTCCGCGACTATTTCCCCCGGAAGTCAGAACCTGCATACGATGTTATCCCACACAAACTTTTTGACCTGATTGCCAGTGATTGTTGCGAGAGCCTTGGCTTCTATCCATTTTTTAAAGTAATCTATTGCGACTATCAGGTATTTGATCCTTCCTGGGGCTTCTGGGAATGGGCCGCAGATGTCTATTCCCCATTTGTAGAACGGCCAGAGGGAGGTGATGGGATTTAACTTTTGTTGGGGGTTCCTGGGAACCGGCCGGTGTACCTGGCAGTCTTGACATTTGTTTATGATTTCCCTTGCGTCCCTATGCATTGTGGGCCAGTAGTATCCGGATTTGATTGCCTTGGCCACAATAGACCGCGGTCCTGAGTGCATGCTGCATGAGCCTTCATGGATCTCTCTGATTACGTAGCTCGCCTGTGCCAGACCTACGCATCGCAACCATGGTTCTAGAAAGGACTTGCGGAATAATACCCCATCAATAACGGAGTATTGTCGTGCCTTGATTTTCAATTTTCTAGCCTCTTTCTGATCTGCTGGAAGTACTTCGTCCTTTATGTAGGCTATGTGGGGGGTCATCTAAGTCTCCTCTTCCTCCTCTACCACAGCCATTACTTCCTTCTCTTCTATTGATTTCACCTTCAATGTTTCGACAAGAACTTACTTTGACAAATGAGCGAAACTGGTGGAGGCTATCTTGCTTAGAGCATCTGCCTGTTTGTTCTGGCTGCGCGACACCTGTCTGATGGAGAATGTGCGGAAGCTTTGTATCAAGGCTTTGGATTTCGCCAGGTACGATGCCATACTTTCTTCCTTGGTTTCGTAGGCCCCATTAATCTGGTTTACGACCAGCCAGGAATCAACATTCGCGGACAGGTGTTGGACTCCCATTTGCTCAGCTATCCTTAAACCTGCTATTAGTGCTTCATACTCTGCTTCATTGTTAGATGCATCAAACTCAAATCTTAACGCGTAAGTAAATTCCGCACCTTCAGGGTTTGTGAGAATCAGGCCTGCTCCTGATCCTTCTTGGCAGGATGATCCGTCAGTGTACAAAATTCAGGGCTCAACATATGGATATTCTTTCGCGGTTTCAACGGGTGCCGGAGTCTTTTCTTTTGGGATTTCCGAAATGAAGTCAGCTAGCACCTGTCCCCTTATTGAGGTCCGCGGCCTGAAGCTGATGTCATGTTCTCCCAGTTCAATAGCCCACTTAGCCAATCTCCCAGTTTTTTTTTGTTTTCGCGAGTATTTGTTTGATGGGCTGATCCGTGACGACAATTACTGGATGTGCTTGGAAGTATCTCTTGAATCTCCTGGCCGCATGGATCAGTGCCAGAACCAACTTTTCCATTGGGGCATAATTTACTTTCGGGGGTTGCAATGTGCGGTTGATGAAGTAGATGGGTTGCTGGATTGGACCTCTCTCCACCAGCAAGACTGCACTAATGGCTTCCTGTGCCGCGGATAGGTACATTAGTAGTTCCTCCCGTGGTCGCGGAGCCGTCAGGGTAGGAAGGTTGGCTATGTGGTTCTTCATTTCCTTGAATGCTTGCTCTGCTTCTGGTGTCCAATGAAAGTCACTTTTTTTGATGCATTTCTTTAATGTCTTGAAGAACGGCAGGGATTTTTCTGCTGACTTTGATAGGAAACGGTTGAGACTTGCCAATTTCCCATTTAGGCTCTGCACTTCCTTAAGTGTGCGGGGAGAGGGTAACTGAGCAACCACCGCGGATTTATCCTGGCACGCCCCAATTTCATTTTTGTTGATCAGATGGCCTAAAAACATTCCCTCCTCTGCCCCAAAGGTGCACTTTTTTGGGTTTAACTTCATGTTAATTTTCCTCAACGTTTTGAAGGTTTCTTCTACGTCTCTTAACATCTCCGTCTCCGAATGGTTTTTAATGACCAAGTCATCCACATATACTTCTAGATTCCTCCCAATCTGTTTTTTGAAAGCCTTATCCATCAGTCGTTGATAGGTGGCTCCAGCATTCTTCAATCCGAAAGGCATCTTTTTATAACAAAATATTCCTTGGTTTGTGTGAAAGGCGGTTTTTTCCTCGTCGTCCGCGGCCATTTGTATTTGGTGATACCCTTTGTATGCGTCCAAGAAGCATTTGAAGGTGTAGCCGCAGAGAGATTCAACTTTGTAGTCAATCTCCGGTAGAGGGTAGCAGTCTTTTGGGCACGCCTTGTTCAGGTCTTTGAAGTCTACACACATTCTCCAAGTTCCGTCACTTTTCTTGACCAAGACCGGATTTGACACCCAGTCGTGATAATGGACTTCTCGCATTATGTCCGCCTCTACCAACTTTGCCACGTCTTAGTTGATGGCCTTGTTTCTTTCAGGAGCTTGCCCGCGCTTCTTTTGCCTTACTGGCGCGTACCCTTCCCGAATATTAAGCCTATGTTCTGCTATGTTCCGCGGCATGCCCGTCATATCCGACGGTTACCAAGCGAAAATTCCCAAGTTATTCTTCAGCAAATCACATAGGTCTTTCTTTCCTTGGTTCGTCAGCCTTCCTCCCAGGGTGACTGTTTGGTCCGCGAACTTGGGATGTATCGCAACTTTTACGCCTTCTCTGGCCGAAACTTCTTCGAAACTTAGTTGTGATGAGGGTTCTGCTACCATCTGGCATTCCATGGGCATGATTTTGTCACTATGTATTGTGACTACCCCTCCTTGGGTGGGGAATTTAATCATGCCGTGGGCCGTGGAGGGAATGGGTTTAAGCTGTCTTATCCCTGGTCGGCCTATTATGCCATTATATTAGGAGGGTGATCTGACAATCATGAAGTTCATCCAAGCACTTGAGGAGTTCTCTTCATCTCCTAAGGTTACTTCCAATAGAATCTGTCCCAAAGGCCATGACAACTCTCCACTGAATCCGAGCAGGGGGGTCGTAGCAGGGATCATTCTTTTCTTAATTTCTGGGCTCAAGCGATTGAAACAATGTTCGTACAAAACCTCTGAGGCGCTTCCATTGTCCACATACATCCGGTGCACGTGGTGTCCGCCTACTTCTGCCTTTATCACCAGCGGATGATCGTCCCAGTCATCCTCCCTTATAGGAGGGAAAGATATTTCCATATTGGGGTAGGCGCTAGAGGTTGTTTTCTGCTTCACATTCCGCGGCAAGGCCTGTATCATGAATATGGCCGGGGCTTTATCTTTAGCCGCTGTTTCCTTCTTGCCGCTCTTGGAGGTCCCGCCTTTTTGGCTCCCATTCTTAATCTCTTTCACTAGATGCGCCAGCTGTCCTGATCTGACTGCTTCTTTAATTTGTTTTCTCAATTGGAAACACTCGTCCATGTGGTGGCCTCTTTCTCTGTGAAAATCACAGTATTTGTCCTTGTTTCTGGACTCGGCCGGACTTGACATTGGCGGTGGGGCCGTGAACTTGACTGAATCCATTGCGAGAATCTCTTTTGGTGTTTTTGTGAGGGGCGTAAATCTATCACTCCGCTTTCGGTCTTCCCTGGAGCGTTGTTTGAATTCCGTCTTTCTGTCAAAAGGCTGGCTATTGGTTGCCCGGGATCCTCCTTCGCCGGACTTCTACGAGGGACGGTCCTGTTTTTTCCTAGATAGGTTTGCCGTGGCAGTTTCCCCTCGGACGAAGGCAGTGGTAATCTTCCACATTTCTTCCATGGTCTTTGGGATTTTATCATTAAGTCTCCTGATTAACTTTGGGTTGTTAATTCCGTGCATGAACCCTGAGACTCTCATGCATTCCGGGGCACCCTTTACTTGCATGCTTTCTGCCTTGAAGCGGTCAACAAATGCCGTTGTTGTTTCCCCTTCTCTTTGTTTGATGTGATGGAGCTCTACCGGGTCTTTAGTATACTTCTTTTGTTGGAGAAAGTAGGACAGGAAGTATTTCTTGAGATCCTCAAAGTTGTCAATGCTTTCTGCCGGCAAGTCGTCAAACCACATTCGAGCATGCCCCATGAGGGTGGAGTTAAACATATGACACCATGTGGGCATGGCCCATCGCTCTACTTTGGCTGCGGTGCAGAAGCTTTTCATGTGGTCCTCCGGATGCCCGGTCCCGTCGTAAGTCTTGACATTATTAGGCATTCTGGTTCTTTTTGGGAATTTGAAACCCCTAATCCTCAATGTGAATGGATTAGCGTCTTCAACGTCATAGGGATGATAAAGATCATCCTCTTCCCCTTTGCTCTTTCCAGACTTTGCCTCCCAGTATTCCCCCACACTGTCCTCACTTTCTATGGGTGTCCGCTTCCGAGGTCGTTCAGGGCCGGAGTATGTGGACCTGCTTCCGGTTCCATGCTCCCTGGAACGAGGGACGCGGCTGAGGGTTGGGCTGTGTGACCTTTTCCTGCTACTCTCTGGGCTTCTTTCCTCATGAGGACGTCCACCTTGTCTATAACGCTTTGCTTCATTTCTGCGCTCTCTTTTAGCACGGTTTTTTGTTCTAAGTCTAGAGAATACGTCTGCCTTCTTCTCTCCTAGGCGTGACTTAACATCCCCCCTCCTTTCTCCCAAACGGGTAAAAACGGTAGATCGGGGGTATTCCATTTCTTTGTCGCCGCCCCTAGGCTCTTTGCCAAGTCTAGAGAAAATGCTTCGGGAGTAAGAGCTTTCAGAGGGCCCCGATCTGTAACTAGGGCTGGATTTCCGCCTCTTTTCGCTCTTTCTTTCCCATAGGGATCTTGACTGAGAGTTTTTGGACAGTCCTTGACTAGGACTGGATTTCCGCCTCTTTTCGCTCTTTCTTTCCTATAGGGATCTTGACTGAGATTTTTTGGACAGTCCTTGCGGGGAAGGGTTTTCCCGTGACTCATCCTCGAAATCAAGGCGGGTCCTTACTTGATTCAGCTTTTCTGCATGGACCTTCTCGGACATTAGTGGCAGCAATCGGTCATAGTGCTGATTGCAAAACTCCCTGATTGCTTCATCCGGGAGGGATTCCACATGGTGCTCCTGCTCCTTCTCTTTTCCCGTGTCACGAGTGTTACGCATGGTGGAAGGTTCCAGGGAGGGAGAAGGATTGTTTCCTTGATTGCTCATGGTAGATTTTTCTTCCTTTTGAAACGCAGTTTATGTAACTGGTCCCACGGATGGCGCCAACTTGTTAGTACAAATCTTGGGCACACTCCCAGATCTAGGTTAGACTAGCTCTTGGAGGGTAGATCTTGCACTGAGTACTTCGTGTAAACTGCTAAGAGAAAAGTAGCACCGTTAGTCTTACCGCGGAAGGGGGGTTCCGCGGTTAGCCTCGGGTGTGAGAGTAAGTATATTGGTTGAGAGAGATAGTTTAAGTGCGGACTATGTGTAGTAAATGCAGTTAGGTGTGGTAATAAATGAGATGGGGGTATTTATACTACCCGTATACTTACTGTAGCTACCTCGGGACGCTGCGCATTAATTACCGAGTAGGTAAGTGTCAGAGCAGCGCATGGTTGCGCCTTACCTTAGTAGGTAAATGTCAGATCAAGTGGAAGACACAATCCCACAAGATCTGGCTTTAGGTAGTCGCGGCATGATAGCTGTCGACATCGGTTCCATCCCCGGTCTTGAGAGACCGGGGATGTTCTTTTCCGGATTGTGTGGTTGGGATCTGCCGTGGTTGAAGATGTTAGTCGTGCCCGGCCCAGTATACTGGGGTCCGGGGATACTATACATGATCAAACATGTTTAATTACAGTATGTTCCAAAGCAATGCTATACATAGACTTGATCAACTCTATATTTTATAAAAATTTCACGTAATTTGTATAGACTCTTTTTTTTAAGACAATAGAAAAAGCCCAAGTGGAATTCTACCATGTCCCTCGTATGATTGTAAAACCAAAAATGAATACTTGTATCTTAAAGAAGGGAAAAATTGGTTGAAGTCATGAGAGTTTAAAAAGTTCTCTGGATATGGATATCCCACATTGGTATAGTTTGTAACCAAAAGTGGCTATATATACATGTAGCATATGTTAGTCGTATGTTTTAATAAAGCCCGGTTTGTATTTGTATGGGCTAAAGCCCAAGTAGTTGATAGGGTTGTGTAACTATTTATATGGTTCGGTGTTTAATGAATGAAGATACGAAACATTAGAAACCTTCATAGTATCACGAGCCTTTAAACCCAAAACACGTTTTTTTCTTTTATTCCGCTGCAATTTTCTTCTTCTTTGTCAATCGTTGGTTTGTTGGTATAACCAGTCGACAGGTTTAGTTGTAAGGTCGATCGTTGGTATATGCTAGGATCCTGGACACACGATTAATCCTGGACACACGATTAAGGTAGTTAAACCTTGTAGCTTTGTGTGTATGATATGTTATGTTAAAATGATTAAGTGCGCGAAATTCACTCAACCAAACTTAGAAGGTTGTGTATGTTATGGAAATGGAATTGTTATGTTTGTTAGTTAGCAATGAACATATAAAGATTATCACTAAACTATTCAATATTATTAAAGATAATAATACGAGTGACCTTGAAATATCACTAGGGTTACAACCTTGAATCTTATGTTTTTATCACTTGTGATATATTTGTGTTTGTTCTAACATATGCATGTACTAACTCTTTTTATGTTCACGTACTACACTAATATCACCACTAAGATCTCTTTTATAGTCAAAAGATCTTTACATATTGCTTAAAGTCTTGGCCGACTTACTTTGTTAACTTATCCTATTTGAGTGTCAGTATATCAGATACAACATGTATCTATGTATACAACTTGTTAACTAAGCACATGGAGTAAGATATTATCTACCGTATATTGTTGACCAAAATACAATAAATATCTTTTCGATCTTATCCAACCATCAGCAGAGTTGTTCACTATCAGCAGGAACAACCTATCGCTATCAGCAGAATCCATCAGCAGAAAGTTAAGCCTATCAGCAGAGTCATTTATCACTATTAGCAGAGTGAAATGTTCTATCAGCAGAATCAACATTATCAGCAGAAACCATTTTGCACTAGCAGCAGAATTACACTTAGAGTATTTCTTGGATTAGAACCCAATATTAAACATCTTGAATATTTAATTCCCAACAATCCTCCCCTAAACATGTGAATCCTTTCAAACATGTTTCTGAATTAAATCTTGGATTGAAGATCTTTCAAACACTTATGTTATTCAAGATTGAATATCTTCTCAGTAGTTCATCTACTTTGCTCTTCTTTGACTTTAGCAATATCAAAACATATTGAACCAATCTTGGACTAAAAGATGGTGCAATTTCCTTGGATGGAGGAATTATAAGAGGCAATGATGCTGTGTATCTTGGATGCTTGTTTCAACAAGTGAAATCATCTAACCAGCATGTCTTTGAAGTGAAATTGAAACCTTTCTTCGTTTGATCTAGATAGAACTTTCTCCTTTGGAATATTCTTGTCATTTTCAACCTCCTCATCTTGTATGCTCTTGTCTTCTCCTTCCTTTTATTGGATTATCTTCCTTTTCTGGGCCATTATTTCCTCCCCTGAGATTGTTACCTCCCCTGAAGCAAATAACTTTTGTTTCCTCCCCTTGTTTGGAAGATCTCACTATGTACTTTTAAATATTTCCTTATCATCTGATCCAGCATTTAGAACTTGTTGTCAGACAAAATGTTGTACATGAAGCCATCAATTCCTTAAAAGTTTAAGATACTGCCCTCATCACTTCTAGGTGTGTTAACTCCTATGAGAGGTGAATCAGTGGACATTTCGATTCATGATCCATCAATGGATGGTTTTTGTGAATCCTTTCAAAATCCTTTTAAGAAATCATTTAACTTACTAGTATGTTCATGATTTTAGAATTGAAAAATCATACTACTTTCAACCATTTTGAAGAAATCAAGTGTATAACAGACACTTAATTAGCATTTCGGTTTAAAGCAACCTCTGGTTGTGTGAGAACCAATATTTTTCAGTTATAAATAACTGCCTGTGTGCAGATAAACTCATTCAAAGAGCTTTCCTGACAGGGTTTCCAGCTCATAGTAATTGTTGCCTCTAACACAAGTGTTAAATTCACTTTTACTAGCTGTTCTTTCTATCAGATGTCCTCAGACTTGCACATTATACTTAAAAGTATAAAATGATAGAAAGTGAGTTGCATCAGTTACTATCTGATCAACTAAGTCATCAATTCAATGTGAAATATCATAACTAGATTTCAAGAAAGAAGTTTTAAGGAGCTTTAAAGTCCCAAACTCAGTCCATCATAAACCTATTATGGTCAGCAGCTAATATCTCAATTCTGCTGTTTCCATTTCACTTGAAACATCCTTTGTGTTTACATATTCATACCTGAAATTGTTAGTCTAAAACCAAAAGAACAATGTACAAAGTACTTGTCTTGCATTAGTATAATCATAAGACCAACTATATGAATAACACAATTTAAATTTTTGTACTAGCAGCACCTTGTGTGCTTTAGCAGTACCTTATGATATATTAGCAGTACCTTATAAATCAGTAACAACAACAAAAATTTATTTACAAAAACACATCATATTGAAAATTTAAAGATTAAGCATTCCAATACTTGCTACCAAGTACTGAAACCTTGAAACATCAAAAGCTTTTGTTAGCAGATCTGCAAAATTCTGTTCTGAAGCAATTTTAAGAACTTGAATTAATCTTTTCTCATTGCAGTCTCTTATAAAGTGATGTCTAATTTCAATGTGTTTTGTTTTAGAATGTTGCACTGGATTTTTAATAATACAAATCGTACTACTATTATCAATATGAATAACAGTGTTTAAGAAATTGTACCCATAATCAAGGAGTTGGTTTTGAAGCCATAGAACTTGACTAGAGCAACTTGCAGCAGCTATGTATTCAGCTTCAGTTGTTGAATTTACCACACTTGTTTGCTTCTTACACTGCCATGAGACAAGTCTACACCCAAGGAATTAACATCCTCCAATTGTTGACCTTCTATCCAAGCTAGCACCAGCATAATCACTATCCGAATATGCTTCCAAGTCAAAAGGAGATTCTCTAGAATACCATATACCCAACCTTGGTTGACCTTTGAGATATCTAAAAATTCTCTTGACTGCAGTTAAATGAGAAACCTTTGGAGTAACTTGAAATCTTGCACAAACACAAACAGGAAACATGATATCAGGTCTAGATGATGTAAGGTACATCAAAGAGCCTATCATAGATCTGTAATTGTGTACATCTACATTTTCTCCATCTTCATCTTTCAGAAGGTGCTTCTCTGAGTCCATTGGTGTGCTTGCTATTTTTGAATCAGCAAATTGAAATTTTCTAAGTATCTCTGCAACATATTTGTCTTGACTAATAAATATGCCTTCAGATGATTGCTTAACTTGCAAACCCAAAAAGAATGTAAGTTCTCCTATAGAACTCATCTGAAACTTATCTTTCATAAGCTTATCAAACTCTAAACACATATCTTTCCTAGTAGATCCAAAGATAATGTCATCCACATACACCTGCACTAACAGAAGATCCTTCTTGTGCTGTTTGATGAACAGTGTCTGATCAATCTTTCCTCTTTGAAATCCATTTTCTAATAAGTAGGAAGCTAGTGTTGTATACCAAGCTCTTGGTGCCTGATGAAGGCCATAGAGAGCTTTCACTACTCTGTACACTTTTTTTGGATGTAATGGGTCAATGAAGCCTGGAGGTTGTGAAACATACACCTCTTCTCCAATTTCACCATATAAAAATGCACTTTTGACATCCATTTGATAGACTGTGAAGCCTAAAAATGAAGCATAAGCTAGAAATAGCCTAATTACCTCAATCCTTGCTACTGGAGCATAAACTTCATCATAATCTATCCCTTCTTCTTGTGTGTACCCTTGTGCTACTAATCTAGCCTTATTCTTGATCACTATTCCTCTTTCATCCCTTTTGTTCTTAAAAACCCATCTAGTGCCAATTACCTTCACACCTGTAGGTAAATCAACTAGCACCCAAACCTTTTGAATCTTGAACTGAAGAAGCTCTTCTTGCATAGCCTCTAACCAGCTTGAATCATCTAGGGCTGTAAGAATTGTCTTTGGTTCAGCTTGTGAGAGAAAACATACAAACAAACAAGAGTTTAAAAGCTCATGCTGTTTTGAAGCATAAAGGGCATCAAGAATCCCTTGTTGGTCTGAAGACATCAATTGTTCTCTTGTCTTCACACCTGACTGTATATCTCCAATCACATGATCCAGGGAATGAACTTTGTGAATTCTTGATTGTGGTGTAGTAGGAACTTGATAATTTGATGGAAGATTGTTGAAATCCACCTCATTATCTGAGAATTCTGCTTCTTTTGTTTCTGAAGGGCCATCTGCAGAGTCATTTGGCCGAACAGCAGAATCAGTAAGCTTATCAGCAGAGTCATCAGCACAAACAGATACACTACCAGCAGCAACAGAAATACTACCAGCAGAAACACTTTGTTGTTCCTGTGTTCCATACTCTTTACTTTCATCTTCAACACCTTCTTTAGCTTTACTAGAAGAAGATTCATCAGTTGTCGAAGTTGATTCCACAATTGAACTTGACCATATTGGCATTATCACATCATTTTGATCTTTCTCTAACTCTGCCTCATTTGTTGTATAAGAACCTGCAAAATCATTAGTTTCTGTAACAAAAGGCACATAATTCATTGAATTTGTTAGATACTCTAGATCAAATAGCCATTTTGGTCCTTGACCTTCTACATTGGATTTGTTTTCTAAAAACTCCACGTGTAGATTTTCTTCTACTATTTCTTTTCTTGTGTTGTAAACTCTAAAAGCTTTGCTATTAAGAGAATAACCAACAAAGAAACCTTCATCTGCCTTACCATCGAATTTTCCTAAATGGTCTAAGGTATTGAGAATTGTCACATGACATCCAAAAGGTCTAAGAAATCCTATTGTAGGAGTTCTACCATTAAAAAGTTCATATGATGTCTTATTGTGAGGCTGCACAACTAAAACTCTATTTTGAACATAGCAAGCAGTGTTGACTGCCTCTGCCCAAAAATTTATTGGTAGCTTAGAATCAGCTAACATTGTTCTAGCAGCTTCAATTAGTGTTCTATTCTTCCTTTCAGCTACACCATTCTGTTGTGGTGTTCTAGCAACACTAAATTCTCTCTTAATACCTTTTTGTTTGAAGAAATCATCCATAACTCTATTCTTAAACTCTGTCCCATTATCACATCTAATGACTTTTACTTTCTTGCTTACTTGGTTTTCTATCTGTGTAATGAAGTCCTTAAGGATGCTTGATGTTTCATCCTTAGTGGCTAAAAAGAAAACCCATGTAAATCTACTATAGTCATCAGTAATAACTAGACAATATCTCTTATGCATTATGCTCATCACTGAAACAGGTCCAAATAAGTTCATATGTAGCATAAACAAAGACTGATTGATAGAGCTAAAAATCTTGGGCTTACAAGTGGCTTTGTGTTGTTTGCCTTTTAGACAAGCAATGCATGTTTGATCATTTTCAAATCTTTTGTGAGGTAAACCTCTTACCAAACCATTCTTAACAATTTTATTTATGGTTTTGAAGTTAATATGACCAAGCCTTCTATGCCATTTCATTGATTCTTCCAATGTGGCCTTTGCATCAAGACAAGTTAAATTCTTTTTAGGAATAATATTCTTCATGTCTACACTGTACATGTTGCCCTTTCTAGGAATTCTAAGAAGTACTTGACTTTCATCAGGCATCTTAAAATCAGGAGAAAGTACAAGACATTCAGTCTTACAGAAAAGAACATTATTCTTTTTGTCACACATTTGTGAAACACTAAAAAGATTATAATTTAGCTCTTTTACATAGTACACATCTTCAAAATCTAAATTTCCGGTTTTGATTGTACCTTTACCAGAAATTTTGCCACGAACACCCCCTCCAAAGGTAACATATCCTCCATTGAAAGCTTCAAAATCTGAGAGATAAGACATGTTGCCTGTCATGTGCCTTGAACATCCACTATCTGAGTATCCTTGATCCTCTTCCTGATCATTTGAATGTTCCTGCACACAAATAAGAGTGTTAGTTTCTTTTGGGGATCCAAGCCATTACTGACTTGGATCTGCCTCTTGCATCAATGTAATTGAATCTTTTAAGGATAGTTGATGCAACATTGGATTTGAGAATCCAACATGCTGAGGCCTTAACAGCATTTGCCCTTTTTCCCTTAGCAGCAGAGTGAACTACATACTTATCAGCTGAGTCTGCTAACTTTGTAGTTAAACTCTTTGATCTCCAAATTTGTTTATGGACCACTGCTTTTGTTTGAATGGGCCTTAGAACAGTTGTTGGTGCATGTGTGAAAAATATTTTTGCACCCTTAGCTGTTGATTTTGGGTTAATAGTCATAAATGGTCGAGCAGCAGGAACAAATTTTCTAGCAGCAGGATCATTTGGTCTATCAGCAGGATCGGATTTTGAGATAGACTTATTTTTGACTACTCTGGGGTTTGATTTCTTAGAACTAGAGTGAAAGTGAGATTTAGGTGTTTGCCTTTTGAGGTTCACTCTATGGTTTTCATACCCAGATACCCATTGGTTGCAGAAAGCTGCAAGATGGTCAAAACTACCACATGTATAACAAGCTTTATTATAAAAAGCAAAGTCATCACCTAATTGGTTAGACTTGAGGTTGTTCCAATTCCTTTGGTTACCTCTGGGCTTGTTGGTGGTTCTATATTGCTCACAATATCTAACTGGTTGCCTAACATGTTTAATGTTTGATTTAGGCCTATCAGTATTGTGTTTGACTACCTTAGGAACACTTGTTCCTACTTTCTTAACCACTTCAGGTTTAGACATAACCTGTTCTACGTCATCATCATCACTATTAGTTGTACAATCTTCAACAACTATAGCATCTCCTTTCTTAGCAAAAGACACCTTGTCCTGATAAAGTAAAGTTTTATTTAAACTTTTACTTATCTTTGCTACCTTAAGACTCTTACTAGTCTTAGAACCATATTTCATGATTGGTTCTTGAAACTCAGCTAAACCTGTATGTGCTAGGTCAACACCTGGAGGTGAAGGAACACCTCTATATGGTGGGGGAACAGTTTTGTAACCTACACCTGAGTTAGCTTTATCAATTACCTGAGCTTCCCAAATCTTATTCATTCCTTCTGAGGAATGTGCTAGAGTATCTATAGTTACCTTAACATTTTCCTTTTCAGTTTTGACTTCAGATAACTGTCTACTTTGATCATTAAGTAGTTCATCTCTAAATGCTATTCCTCTTTTTAAAGCATTTAAGTCATCAGTAAACGTAGATTCATTCTTTTTATAATGTAGAATCTGTTTTTCTAAAACTCCTACACACCTCTTATGATTAGCTAAATTATGAAGGGCATCAATCAACTCTTCTCTAAAAGCATCAAATCTTTTTTTAATGTCTTCATAATTTTTAAGATTAGGACATGAATTAGTACAAGTAGGAATGGTATCTACCTCTGAATCAGAAGAAGCCATTAGAGCAATTTCATCGACAACAAGAGCAACATTTGGTGGTGCATCCTCTTCAGTAGCCATAGAGCTCCAATCATATCCAATACCATCAATAGCCAGCATAGCCTTTGGCTCTTCCACCAGTACTTCCTTATTCCTCTCTTGTTTATACCAAGTGTTCCTATTATCCTGCTTCCTTGGGCTTCTACATTCTTTAGCAAAATGTCCCAACCTATGACAGTTAAAACATTCCACTTTCTTCTTATCGAACCCAATAGTATCATTACCATTTATGGTAATTTGCTTTCCATTTTTCTGCCAAAACTTCTTAGCCCTCATGCTAAGTAAAGCAACTTGCCACTTAATATCCATTTCTTCTAAATCATCACCATCTACCTGCTCAAGGTCTTCATGATTTAGAGGAGAACCACTAGCTTGACTAGTTATAAAGGCATAAAATGTTGAATCTCCAAGTCCAGCAATATCCTTTTGTAAACTAGTAGAAGGACCACCATAAGTAACATTAGAAACACTTTCAACTTCATCTACCTCCTCTGTATGACTAACACTAGGAACTGATAAAAGTGAAGCATTCCCAGAACTAGTACCATAATTTCCACCTCTCTTTAGACTTTGTTCAACAATTTTAAAGTTGTTGAACAAATCATTAAGCTTCATTGTTTCAATTTCTGGCTTGTTCATCCAGACAATAACATGAGTATGAAAATCAACAGGTAGACTTTTCAAGAACTTCATGTTGAGATCTTCCTTCTCAATCTCAACACCCAACACAGCTAACTGACTGACAAGCTTGTGTAGTCTTGAAAATAGTTTATCAAGAGACTCATTACTAAAAGCAGTAAAGTTTTCAAATTGGTGCTTTAGTAAAGTCTTCTGTGTCTTTTTGGTAGCTTCATTAACACCAAACCATGCACAAATCTCTTCAAAAAGAGTTTTTGCATCAAGATATTTGTTAAAAGATAACATTTACTCACCAGGAATGGTCATAAGCAACAAGTTTCTTGCTTTCTGATCATTTCTCTTCTGTATCTTTTCATCATTTGAGACTGGTCCAGTATTTCTTTTTCTAACTGTCTTCCCTTCAACAAGAACATCTGAATAGCCTAAAGTGAAGGAATCACCATACTGAATTATGTCCCAAAGAGCATAATCTTGAACCATAAAATATTGCTCAACTCTCATCCTCCATAACTCAAACTCATTGGGTTTGATCATGGGTAACTTTGCAGCAACATTTGTTTGAACATCTTGTACATCCATTTCTTGTTTCTTCTAAAAACAATAATATCAACCTGGCTCTGATACCACTTGCTAGGATCTTGGACACACGATTAATCCTGGACACACGATTAAGGTGGTTAAACCTTGTAGCTTTGTGTGTATGATATGTTGTGTTAAAATGATTAAGTGCGCGGAATTCACTCAACCAAACTTAGAAGGTTGTGTATGTTATGGAAATGGAATTGTTATGTTTGTTAGTTAGCAATGAACATATAAAGATTATCACTAAACGATTCAATATTATTAAAGATAATAATGCGAGTGACCTTGAAATATCACTAGGGTTACAACCTTGAATCTTATGTTTTTATCACTTGTGATATATTTGTGTTTGTTCTAACATATGCATGTACTAACTCTTTTTATGTTCACGTACTACACTAATATCACCACTAAGATCTCTTTTATAGTCAAAAGATCTTTACATATTGCTTAAAGTCTTGGCCGACTTACTTTGTTAACTTATCCTATTTGAGTGTCAGTATATAAGATACAACATGTATCTATTTATACAACTTGTTAACTAAGCACATAGAGTAAGATATTATCTACCGTATATTGTTGACCAAAATAAAATAAATATCTTTTCGATCTTATCCAACCATCAGCAGAGTTGTTCACTATCAGCAGGAACAACCTATCGCTATCAGCAGAATTCATCAGCAGAAAGTTAAGCCGATCAGCAGAGTCATTTATCACTATCAGCAGAGTGAAATGTTCTATCAGCAGAATCAACATTATCAGCAGAAACCATTTTGCACCAGCAACTGAATTACACTTAGAGTATTTCTTGGATTAGAACCCGATATTAAACATCTTGAATATTTAATTCCCAACAGTATAGATTTATACCGGTCGACAAGTTATGTTATTTGGTTTTGATTTACAGTCGACAAAAGTCGACAGGTTTAGTTGTTTGGTTTTTATTTTCAGTCGCCTAGTTTGGTTTTATTCTCTTGTTGTCACTGTTTAGATTGCATGCATATTGAGCTATAAACCTATCCTACTAAATCCTAACATTACGTATACCTTCTCAACACACCCCTAACATTATGGCTGGAAGTACTAATCGTCCCAATGGCTTGAATGCCATACCATCTAATGCGTTCACCCCCACTGATATGAACATGTTACAAAGTCTTATGGCTAAGGTTGGGATGCATGGGAATAATTGTGTTGCCTCAACTGTTGGCATGTCACCTATGTCGAATCCTACTAATCCTTGTCCACCAATTGCTTTACATACTGCCAATAATTTACACACCCTAAGCCCAGGATACGCATTAAATAGTGGTCCACCAGGTATCGTGGCCCAATTACCCTCTCTGGCCCATTCCATAGGTAGCAATAATTGGGGTGTGATAGGTCCATTTAATAATGGACAGTCTAATTACCCAGTTTTTACGCTAGGTCAGTTTGGACCTCAAGGGGGTTCGATTGTGACAGGTCAATTTGTGGCAGGTTCAGGTGGCTACCAGGTTCCTTTTGGTACGCCAGGTCATTCAAGGGGTCAGAATGGGTATCCAGTTCAACAGGGCAGTTCGCCAGGCCAATTTAGTTATCCAGTTCAGTTTGGTACACAGGTTCAGCCAGCTGGTCAAAGGGGGCAAATCGGTCAAACTGGTCAACCAGGGGGCGTGGGTCCCACAGGTCATGAAACTATTTTGCCACATGCTTTTACTGCCGGGACTCTAGAGGATCCTACTTCCGGTAATTGGAATATGGATACAGGTGCGTCCTCACATCTTAATGATAATGTCAATAATCTTAGTGATGTTTTTAATTCGTGTATTTATTCATCTGTTGTTGTTGGTGACGGGCATTCTATTCCCGTTACTAACTCTGGACATAGTATTTTGCCTACGCCTTTTCGCCCTCTTCATTTAAATAATGTTTTAGTTACTCCTAATATAGTCAAAAAATTGATTTCCGTTCGTCAATTTGTTTGTGACAATTATTGTACTGTTGAATTTGATCCTTTTGGTTTTTTTTTGTTAAAGACTTTCAAACTCGTCGGGTGCTGCTCTGATGTGATAGCACTGGAGATCTATACCCTGTCACGCAACCCTCTCCTATTCCTCAAACCTATCTCACTAGTTAGTATACGTGGTATCAACGACTTGGACATCCAGGAAGTGAAGTGCTACGTCGTGTTATTTCCAATGCTTTGTCATGCATGTCAGCTTGGCAAACATGTGAAACTTCTGTTTTAATAAAGCCCGGTTTGTATTTGTATTTGTATGGGCTAAAGCCCAAGTAGTTGATAGGGCTGTGTAACTACTTATATGGTTCGGTGTTTAATGAATGAAGATACGAAACAAAATAAATTTGGAAAAAACATCAGATTAATTAACTAAATGATAAACCCAAACAAACTATGAATAATGATCCAAAAATAAAACATAGTACCGAAAACCAGACAGACTCGGAATTGGGGAATAAATTTTTCACTTCAAAAATGTGTTCAAGTTCTCTGAAGGTTTCACTTTTCGGTTAAGAATTGAATCATGAAGTTACCCTTTAGAGAGTAAAACATATTTCGATCTTATATTTTTAAATTGTTTTTGTTAACGATGCCATTTGACCTAAGTCTAAAAACTAGTTATTTTCCTAATTGCCAAGTTAATTTGGGAGTTGGGACTTGGGAATATATCTTTGTTATATATTGCTAATATTGTTTTACTTTCCCCCTCAAATATTTGGTATAATTTAGGCATTGTGTTTTTATAAAATTGTTGTTACCATTAACATCCATTTAAGTTGTTTGTCTACCGTCACTACATTGCAAACCAGTGCCGTTGCTGCTCAAGGTTTGCATATGTGTACATCCTAAAGTGCCCGGCTCGTAGACTCCAACAACTTTACAGGGTGCCAATCTGCATGTTGTTTCCCGTACAGTTTAATGTTTATGTTGTTTGTTGAGTTTGATAAGACACGAAGAAGACAAGATTGAGATGGTTTAATGATTTGCTGTGTTTCGGGTATTTGCTGTTGCGTTTATGGTCATTTCTTGCTGCCAGAACGTGCACAACTTTCAAGTAAATGTCGCGTTGTTGGTTTTGTTTTTCCACATTGATGAAAGTTTTTCGAGTATCCCACATTGGTGAAAGTTCTAACTAAAAGTGGCTATACATATACACCAGCATATACACTTGAATAGTTATCTTCTAAATGTTTTTGGTCCTCTTCATGAAATGAGAAACCGATGAGAGATTCTTGAGAAGGCCTAAAATGCAATTTCGATCTTACATTTTAGAATTATTTTTGTTAACGACAACCATTTTTGATCTTATGTTTTAATATTATTTTGTTAATGACAACCATTTGCGCTATGCCCAACTAAAATAATTCTCTATTTTTGTTCTCCAAAACTCAAAGTTAGTAAAGACAATTCATTTAACATTCGGAGTTGGGAATATTATTTTACTTCCCCCCTGTTTTACCATTTGGTTTTAATTAATATCATCCTTTTAGTAGTTGTATCATATATGGTTTTCTCTACCCTATTCTAGTTATCTTTCTGCATTGTTTCATATGGTTTTCTTTCTACTCTTTATAAATTGTATGATATACATGTGCTCAAAGTCTAGTAATGAATCAAAGTAAATTTGAAATCAAAAAATTTATGGAGCAAAATATAAACACAAGTATTACGATACGATCCTCCTGTAGTTTTATTATTATTATTATTTTTATTATTATTATTATTATTATTATTATTATTATTATTATTATTATTATTATTATTATTATTAGTTAATTAATAAGTTTATTTAGTTTCCTTTTATTACATATCTTGGTGAGAAAGTTAGAGCATTAGGGTAAGTCTAGAATATCTTTTATTATAAATAGGGCATTAGGTATGTAACTTTCATTATATTGAATGAATATGAAGTATTGATTTGTTAATCAATTGGGGAGTCGGTTTATCTCACTAATCATTGGGAGAGCTTATTCGACCTCTCGAACGTCGATTATTCTATCTCTATTGTTCTTTTATCTTATTATCGATCCGGTTCGTATCTATTGGTATCAGAGCTGTTCGATTCTAGGGTTTCAAAAAAAAGTAGTATTGTTCACCGGTTACTATTCATCGATACTGTTCACCAAAATTTACTGTTCATCCCGGAGTTACTGCTCATCATCAGATTAGTCATGAGTAACAATGGATATCCTACACAAATGGAAGATCGAATTTATAACTTCGAGAAAAGAATGGAGGCTATGAGAGCTGAATTAGCTCGTAAACATGAAGAGATTATAGATCTATTGAAGAAGTTGACGATTTCAATGGGCTGTGCTAAGGAGGTTGAAGAATGGAAGAAGTGGCGTGATCTTAAAAAAGCTGAGGAAGCATCCGAAGATGTTAGGATTTATTTTAAAGTGATGGTCATTTGTCATTGTAATAGTTTAATTAAGTGTGTCGTTGTTTAGTTTAGTTAATTTAGTCAATGGGCTTGGATTAACCTTATAGATTAAATGTATGATAAAGTGTTTATAGATTAGAACATTGAGAGTATGTTGAAGGTCACGACGCATCATCACATGAAGATGTTGATCAAGGCAAGAACAACCTCAAAGTCGATTCTTTGAAGATCACATAGCATGAAGGAATGATGAAACAAAGACTGCTATACAATGACACTCAAAGCTCAAAGACATTGAAGACGAAAGACCATCTCACATGGAGCATCATTTGAATGACCATCCCTTAGGGGGAGATTGTTAGGATTTATTTTAAAGTGATGGTCATTTGTCATTGTAATAGTTTAATTAAGTGTGTCGTTGTTTAGTTTAGTTAATTTAGTCAATGGGCTTGGATTAACCTTATAGATTAAATGTATGATTATAGTCTATGTAAAAGGCCCAAGCTTAATCCAAGCCCACCCAAGCCTTCCATCCTTGAAGCCTATAAATACCCTTCCCCTCCTCACTTGGAAGGGTTGGATGTGTGTGTTGCTTCAAGGGGTATTCTCATTCTTTTTATATCTCATTTCTCTCTTAATCTAATCTCTTTGAAGTTACCATCCCATCTCTCCTATCTCTATCTTTCTTTCTAATTCTCTTATTCTTATATTGTTGTGTGTATGATAAAGGATTAATATTAAGCTATTAACAGAAAATATTCCTAAATCACAAATCTTTGTCACTGAAGATTGTGATGATGGATCAATACCACAAAAAAAAAAAAAAAAAAAAAAAAAAAAAAAAAAAAAAAAAAAAAAACCTGTTGTTTGCAGCACAATCTGCCACAACTGAAATAAGCGTAGAAGATGGTAGTAAGTTGGAGGAGTTTTTGGATGTTTTAACTGTGGAGAAAGCTGATATTACGGGACCGGTTATGGCAATAGAAGATGAGCCTCATATGGTGTTAGGATCATATCCAGGCATTACTAAGGAAGACTTCTCTAATGAACTTAATGGACAACATTCTGCAGACGAAAGTAAGCCATATGATAACAAACTGAGATGGCAGATTATGAAGTTAAAGCGGGGGTGTGTGATCTCTCATGGAAAGATCTGTACGAATGTTTGGTTGAAACAAGAACGGGTTTGTGCGCAAAGAAGAACATGGGATCCTGGAATTACCCAACGCAACATTTTCAAGCAACACCTTGAGGACAAGGTGTTCTTGGGGGCGGGAGTAGTGATACGATCCTCCCGTAGTTTTATTATTATTATTATTATTAGTTAATTAATAAGTTTATTTAGTTTCCTTTTATTACATATATTGGTGAGAAAGTTAGGGTATTAGGGTAAGTCTAGGATATTTTTTATTATAAATAGGGCATTAGGTATGTAACTTTCATTATGTTGAATGAATATGAAGTATTGATTCGTTAATCAACTGGGGAGTCGGTTTATCTAACTAATATAAACCATTGGAGAGCTTATTCGACCTCTCGAACGTCGATTATTCTATCTCTATTGTTCTCTTATCTTATTATCGATCCAGTTCGTATCATATTACATAAGTATTTGCAAACTATACTCTCTGGCTGCATTGATAAGAATCCAAGCCAAATAGTCACCAAGAATCAAGCAAATAAGGTAAAAGGAAAATAAAACTCCGATGGAGCGATTAATTATAGAGTGAAATACTTAGATTCAAAAATATTGTATAAATCGTCATGCTCAATGTGAACACACTCAAATAGTGACTGAGCTTTATTTATATTTTTCACAAAATCATGTTAGTAAACATATAGTTTTACCAACCAACAAGGTTGTTTGGGTCACATAGCATTCCAATTGTGAAAGATTGGAGAAATGAGTCGCTCAAGATGCAATAGACTAGTATCCTTCTTCACTAATCACTATGCTTTCTTCGCTGATAAGCGACTACAACAGAAGCAAATATTGCAAATCCAAACACGGCTACACCTCAAAAGATGATTGTGACTTTTGATTCTTCATGTATCTGCATACCAGATCCAAGAAATGTACAATAAACTTGTTCACTTAAAACCAGTTTCTGAGAACAAATGTAAGATAAAAGTTGCACACAAAATATACAGTTTAACTACCTTGGTCAAATGAATTAGCTACCAGCTTCAAGAATTATAAGCGTTATTTAAGATTTTTTAAAGTGTTTTATAAGATATAATCAAAGTTATGATGATACTACAGTATACTAAGAAAGTTGAACATGCATTACTACTGCATTCCATGCATGGGCGGAGCTATTAAGGGACAGGGAAGGGTCCCGGCCCCCTAGGCCTAAGCCCGTTAGTTTATTTTTTCATGATTTCATGTGTTAAAATTTTATTTTTTCCATCTCGGCCCTCCCATCTAATATTCTTCCCGAAAAAAAATTGTTTCAGCCCTCCTAAGAAATTTTTTTCTAGCTCCGCCATTGATTCCACGTAAAATTTTGAGTTTAAGAAACTGTCAGTTTGACCTCAAAGTCAAACTGTATGATGATACTACAGTATACTTAAATAAGTGTCACATTAGTCATTGTAGTTATTGTGTAAGCTATAAAATGGAATAAAGTACTTCGCAAAATTGGAAATAAATACACTACAACAAAATGTAGGACGGGCGAGGAGCCTTTTGGCGGGGACGCATATGTCCCCGCTGAAAGCCGCTAGACGACAAAACCCGTGCTGAGCTGGCACAACATATCGCTGACTGTTTACAAAATTTTCAACGCATGGATGAGAGACCAGATTCTGATGAATATGGTTCTTATAAGAACATTAGCCCATGGATGAGAGACCAGATTCTGGAATGGTTGAGGAAAAAGCCATACTACAAAGAGATGTTGGACGGTGAAGCTGAAAGCACGTTGGACGATGAAGCTGAAAGCGCGTTGGATACCAAACTTGATGATCTGGGAAATAGGATAACAAATCTTGAAGCTTTGTTTGAACATTTCATCAAGCAAAAGAATGCAAGGAAGGGAAAAGGTAATGCAGGTTCTAGCAAAGTGAAAAGTAGCAGCCAAAAAAAATGAACGGCCGATGTTTGTTATGGTCTATGTCGTGTGTTTCATTTGCTTGTCGAGTTGTTTCGTTTGCTTGTCGAGTTGTTTCTTTTGAGTTGTTTCGTTTGCTTGTCGAGTTGTTTCGTTTGATCTGTTTCGTTTGCTTGTCAAGTTGTTTCGTTTGAGTCTGTATGAAATGTATGTGGTTGAGAACTCTTGCGTGTTTTAAATAAAAGGTTTACCTTCGTGTTTGTTAATTGTGATATTGTTCCTTCAGTTCCATTCTTTATGCATATGTAATTTAGTGTTGGAAAATTGTATATTTGAAATACCCTGTTGTTTAAAGGGGTGTTTGGACACCATAATTTGGTTAACTCAGAACCTGGTCAACAAAAGATAGGTAGATCACCGCCGCTAATGAAGGTGCACGACGGCTGTTAAAGAAGCCTCGTGAAATACTTAAGTTTTCACAACAACAACATCATTTTATACAACAACAACAACATTTTATACAACAACAACAACAACACTACATATGAAGATTGTCCATGTCACCTAACAGCTCACGGAGTATTGCAGCTGACTGACATGCGTGGTCGTGGTCATCGGGATTCGTTGCCATTTCAAGTCTTGCCTCTAGCATCCTTACTCTTGTCTCTAGCACCTGTTTTTGTGATTCCAGCATGTTTATCCTAAGATCTTTGGCATTACAGTTTGAGCACTCTGTTGGTGCAGATCCATCACCTTGAGATGTTGAAGCAGAAGAGATTACTCGTAACCGGTCATCAAATTCACTCTTCCACATAAAATATCCACATCCATGATCTTTTTCTCTTGGCTGTTACATAAATAAGGAAATGTTATGATTGTTTGTATATTTACATAAATAATAAATGTATGATTGTTCACCTTTGAAAGAGGACATGCATAATATTCCCATCCAAATGTATCTTTTTTATGTGATTTTCTTAGTTTTATATTTCCTGTTTTACAAGAACACATAAAAGGATTATATTGCCACATCTCAGGTTTTGAAATTGGTGTGAAGATAAGAGGTTGTGAGGTTGAGTGGTTTTGAGGATAAGAGTGTATATAATGTGTTTGTGAGGATAGAGCAGATCTGCTAGCTTTTGGTGGGAAGTTTTGGCGCCAATATTTTGGTGGGAAGTGTTGGCGCCAATATTTTGGTGGGAATATCACAGTAAATAGATAGATAATACTGATGGGGTAAGTGTGTTGAGGGCCCTACACACTCATGTATAATCATATCATCTCGACTCATTCGTTTAACATCTCGTGTATAATCATATCATCTCGACTCTTTCGTTTAACATCTCATGTATAATCATATCATCTCGACTCATTCGTTTAACATCTCGTGTATAACCATATCATCTCGGCTCATTCGTTTAACATCTCATGTATAATCATATCATCTCGACTCATTCGTTTAACATCTCGTGTATAACCATATCATCTCGGCTCATTCGTTTAACATCTCATGTATAATCATATCATCTCGACTCATTCGTTTAACATCCTGTGTGTGGAAACCGTATGGGGGGGGGGTGTGAATACGTTTCCATTTAAAAACTTAAAAACTTTTGTATCAAACACCTGATTAAGTGTGACATAATATGAAAAGTGTCAACACTAGTCTTACAAGAACTACAAATAATATAAAGCAACAAGTAAGGCATGTCACATTAATACAAACTTAGACATATTAGTAATAACATGCCATGACACAAACACAACTAACATGATATAAGCAACAAAGCACACAAATATAAATGCAATGCAAAGTATAAATGTAAAGCGGTAAATGCAAGAATAAACGTAAAGAGATAAGTAAAGAAAGCGCAAACCGGACAAGAAGATTTATAGTGGTTTGGTCACAAAGCTCCTCTTCGCCCTACTCCACTCCCCGAGTACCCAACTCGAGAGTTACTCCACTAATCAAAAAGCTCCCTTCTCGGCGGAGAGAACCATACAACATTGCTTACAATATTTTCTGACACTAAGCTAGATGTCGAGTTCTTCTTCGGGTACAACCAAACCCGTTATGTTTTATGGCCCAACATAACAAACCTTGTGTTTTAAGGCCTAAACACATAAACCGCGTCGCTTACATTATTTTCCGACACTAAGCTAGATGTCGAGTAGTAATCTAGCTAGAACCATTCTCAAGCACGATCTACCCAACCTCACAAATCACACAAGCTACAAGATCCACATGATCTACACTCGGTCTACCCGATCTACTCACGATCTACCCGATCCTCATGATCTACACGATCAACCCTATCTTCACATGATCTACCCGATCTACTCACTATCAACACAAGCTACACAAGATCTCCCCGATCTCTACAAGATCACAATGATCCACACAAGATGACTAAACAAGACAGTGACAACTTGATGTATGTCTAGATACAATAAGTAAACAACAAGTAATGCAAGTGCACTACACAATGACTCTAACACCTTGTATCTTCTTGATGAAGAAGGTATCACTAAATAAAGAGGAAAACATACGGACGGTATCACTAAATACCCGATGGTACCACTAAATTTAGTGGTATCGTGGTACCATGCCAGACAAGGGACGCTCCAGTTTTTGATTTTAGTGGTGAAGGTTTATTTAGGGAAGTTTGGAGCTGATTTGGGGGGAAAATAACTGTTGGGATTTTTAAACTAATTTTTCAAAATAAAACATTTATTTTTAATTCAAAAATAATTTGTAAAATGTATTTTAGAAAAAATGTTTTGACACATTAAAAATGTGAAGTTTAGAACAAAAAATTTATTTCTTTGATCATCCGTCAAGTTTAAATTTGTTTGTTCAAAACTTGAGTGATTTAAGTCAGGATGGAAATCAACGACTCTGTTGAGGCATACTTGAGACGTCGAGAGATGTTGATGTAAGTATGCATTGGTTATTTGTGGTTACAAGTAACTTGTGCATTTTACGTTATGCATTACATGTTACATGTTTGTCATTATTAAAACCGAAGAAACCGTTTAGTTTAAATATCTTAATATTTGCACTAACAATCTCCCCCTTTTTGATGTTGAAAAATATGTAAACCGTAACACACAGTAAAATGTAAAAGTTACCTGTTTACACTTCCTTCTCCCCCTTTTGTCAAAGCAAAATGGTAGTTGCCTCGAGCTCTCCCTTGTTAAATCCCTTGTTTACACTTCACTCCCTACTCCCCCTTATTACACTACTTTCCTTTCTTCCCAAAAAGGCGAGCTTGTATCATCCCAGTGAAGTCTTCTATCACCACTGTTAAAAAGACTCCATGCTATGTATTCAAATACTCTCGAGCTCCCCCTAGCTCAATGATCTCCTATGGTAATTGTATCCCCTTCAATATTTACCTTTGTTTGTAGAGAATCCATGGATCAAATTCTTACAAAGGCATTTCCTACATCAAGGGTTAGCTTCGTGAAACATAACATATAAAAGAATATGAGCAACATTATAGGGATTGAATACACATAGCAAGACATGCAAAGATTAAACTATGTTAAAATGTAGCTACAAAAAAATGAGTTTGATGAGGTATGCGAGTAGAGCTGGCATATCGTGTCAGACACGGCACGATAAGACACGAACATGAATGAACTGAACACGAACACGACACGAAAATTAACAGGTTACACGATAAGGAACCTGGTGAGGGACCTGTTAACAAAAATACTAAATTTAAACCAAAAAATCATAAGCAAACCTGTTAAGGACCTGTTAAGGGACCTGTTAAAGAACCTGTTCTCATATATCAAAACGAGACCTTAATAACAAAACGAAACATAACAAATACATAACGAAACAAAATGAGTAAACAATTTAACGAGAGTTGCTAATAATATTTTTAAATAATACATAACGAAACAAAAAGTACTTAATAAATCCTTATAACTAATACATAACGAAACAAAAGTAAACAATTCTAATGTCTTCACTCTTCACCCGTAATCCCGTGTCCTCAACTTCAATTCTTCAAACCTGAAAAGTGAAAAGCCACATATACCGTGTCGTCACATACTATAAGTAAACTATTAACAGCATATATAAGAATTATACCAGCATATATAAGATCGGTATGTATATATTAACAGCATATATAAGAATTATACCAGAATGTATATGATGGTAAATAGCCAACACTTATTTTAGTTTATGCATTATGCTTCCTTTGTCTTGTGCAAATTACATTGTTTGGTTTGACAGTAACTTATCAAAACAAAGAACCTTGCAGACACAACTGTTCTAGTTAATGCATTATGCCTAATAGTAGCAGCCGCAAGCAAATCAAGAAAAGTTTTTTGATTAAATCTAGATGACCGTAGTGCCATGTCACTATTAAATAGCATTTGACCAACATCATGAAAACCTTTACCAAAACATCTATCTTTGTGTCGCAACAGATTACCCGTACCTTGACTACTATCATATGTGAAAATATTATGACACTTGTTGCACTTACATTGCACTTTTTTGGCACCTTTTATTGCGTTCTTATCTTTTTCAAATAAATTCCATACGGCATATCAGTCCTTCCGTTTTCTCTTCACTCCTTCTTCCATATCCACAGATATTCCACGTTGTGTTCTATCTCTAGTGGGTCAAAGTTAGCTAAAAAGGAAACCGGTATTCTGTTAAAATAATATAAGTCAGTATCATCTAACTCATGAATTCAACCACACACAATATGAACAAACAACACAATGTCACAATCCAATAATACTCTGTCATACTTCTAACAGATAAATAGCAAAAGATATGATCAAACACCTTACACTATAACATCTTTAAGTATAACGATCGAACTTGAGGGTGTCTCAATTAACCCAATAACTAAGTTTCACGTCGTTAAGTGTCAAAAAGTCTATCATTTCAAAACCTGTCAATTTGTACCATTTCCAAACCTTAGATTCGCAATCTTTACCTCTTTCGATTACTACAAACTCTAAAATCAGTCGTCGAAAAGAAAACTAGTCAAAAGTAACCAAAAACTCTACACAAACTAATCAAAACTCAAACGTACCAATGAACACAAAGACTGCGGCTTATTAATTGATTCTATTAGCATCAGTACTATTAGTTAAAGAAGCTTATACCGAGCAATCATCACCTCTTTCAATTAGTACCAATTCTAAAACTAGTCAAAAACTAACCAAACACCATACACGAACTAATCGGAAATCAAACGTAACTTTAACAACAAACGCAAACACAAAAAATTGCTACCAATTATAATTCCACTAAACTCAGTATCATAATCATCATATCTAACTCATGAATTCGCAACACAATATGAACAAAGTCACAAACAAATAAACAATGCAATACAATTTCACTAGTGGGTCAAAGTTAGCTAAAAAGGAAACCAGTATTCTGTTAAAATTTTGGGAGGAATTGATTTGAGTCGAGAAATCATACCTGATTCCACTTTCTAGAATAAACTTAAAATAATAGATTAATGGTGGATTGGTGGATAGATAGATTAATGGTGGATCGATTAAGAAACAGGGAAAGGGATTTAAGAAAAAAATGGATTGTGGATCAATTAAGAATATCGATCAGTTAAAAAATTTCCATGTTGAGATCGAATTGTGGATCGATTAAGGATTGTGGATCGATTAAGGTTAGATTTGGAGGAATGGAGGCTGAGATAAAAAGATATGGAAAGAGGAAAGTGTTTTTTAATCTAGGGTTAGAACATATATATATAACATTATAACAGGTTTCTTAACGTGCCTTAACAGGTCCGGACCTGTTAAGACACGGAACCTGTTAATTTCATTCGTTTCTTAACAGGTCCGGACCTGTTAAGACACGAAACCTGTTAAGACCTGGCACGAAACCGGTTAAGAGCAGGTCGTGTCGTGTCGTGTTAACAAGTCCGTGTTAGAAATTGCCAGCTCTATATGCGAGCATATCAAAGTATGCTAGAGGTTAGACTCGTGATGAAAGTGTGCTAAGAGGAAAAAAAACAAAGAAGAAAGCCCAAGAAAGTTGAGTGACCACAAAAAAATGAATGCATATTGCAATTCAAAGACACTTGAGTGTCACAACCCGACCGACAACCAAAGGTGTAATTGTTCTATCAATCACATTAACAAGAACGAGCTTCGTTCGTTGACTGACACACAAAATGACTTCTTCCAAGTTGTCATTGGGAATGCGAGTTCTAACAAACCTTTTTTGAACGACATAATCATCTTCCTAAGATGATTGGTGTTAAGGAAAGTTTGTTGAAAAAACATAGTCTAAATGAGGTAGATATATGTCATTACTATTATGGCAAGTCATGCCCAAAGTGGACTCGATGGAAGTTACACTAAAAAAATAAGAATGAGAATGACACGCTCCAAGATATTAGTGGAAATGACTCCATACGATGGGAAATTGTTGGATTTAAACTTTGAGAAAAGATGGAAAGAGACGGTTTAGATTAATATATCGTTTGCACTGACAATGAGATGCATGATATATTTCAAAAAAAAATGAGCATGTGATCCCATTGTGGGTGGATATCTCTAACGGGGTTGAGGTAACGAATTTCTAGATTTCTAGTTTTTGATGATCCTAGTTGTGTGTTAGAGATAATTTGGTGCATGAAGGGTTTCATGTGATTGTGAGTATTGAAGGTTATTGAACTAACTATCACTATCCAAAGTGAGGAATAGTTGTAAGGTTTGAGTGTAATGATTGATGGGTTGAAGGTTCTTAGACTAACTATCACTGTCAAGAGTGAAGTGCAGCTAAAAGGTTTGAGTAGGATAGATATAAGGGTTGAAGGTTTTGAAACTAAATATCACTGTCAAGAGTGAAGTTTAGTTATAAGGGTTGTGTATGATGATGAATGATATTATTGTGAAGTTTAATGTGAAGGTTAAAGGTGCATGTATAGAACGAATAGCTAGGTGATCACAAAGAGTAGTGGTTAGGAAGCTACAACCGACAGTGGTTATGTGAGAGGGGTTTTGCTTAATAGCAGGTACTTAATAAGTGAGTGTTTTAGTGAAGAATTCTATAGAAAAGGAACAACATTTGTGTGTTCTTGAGAGTGTTTGATGAAAGACTAAATGTGTACGATTGTGTTTTCGCTCTCCCTTAATCGATGACCATCCGGACAAGATGTGTTGGAAAAAGAATAAAAGAAAATAAAGAGGAAAACAAACATTGACGGAAGCGATGAGCTTAGTAACGTCATGACAAGTGGTGGATAGCATACAATAAACTTCACCTTTGAAGTCACGTAGCTCTTCTCAATCATTGTGAATATTCATTGATGAAGAAGGTATCACTAAATAAAGAGGAAAACATACGGACGGTATCACTAAATACCCGACGGTCCCACTAAATTTAGTGGTACCGTGGTACCATGCCAGACAAGGGACGCTCCAGTTTTTGTTTTTAGTGGTGAAGGTTTATTTAGGGAAGTTTGGAGCTGATTTGGGAGGGAAAATAGCTGTTGGGATTTTTAAACTAATTTTTCAAAATAAAACATTTATTTTTAATTCAAAAATAATTTGTAAAATGTATTTTAGAAAAAATGTTTTGTCATATTAAAAATGTGAAGTTTAGAACAAACAATTTATTTCTTTGATCATCCGTCAAGTTTAAATTTGTTTGTTCAAAACTTGAGTAATTTAAGTCATGATGGAAATCAACGACTCTGTTGAGGCATACTTGAGACGTCGAGAGATGTTGATGTAAGTATGCATTAATGATTTGTGTTTACAAGTAACTTGTGCATTTTACTTTATGCATTACAAGTTACATGTTTGTCATTATTAAAACTGAAGAAACCGTTTAGTTTAAATATCGTAATATTTGCACTAACAATCTCTCCCTTTTTGATGATGACAAATATGTAAACCGTGACACACAGTAAAATATAAAAGTTACCTATTTACACTTCCTTCTCCCCCTTTTTTCGAAGCAAAAAGGTAGTTTCCTCGAGCTCTCCCTTATAAATCCCTTGTTTACACTTCACTCCCTACTCCCCCTTATTACACTACTTTCCTTTCTTCCTAAAAAGGCGAGCTTGCATCATCCCGGTGAAGTCTTCTATCACCACTGTTAAAAAGACTCCATTATATGTATTCAAATACTCCTGAGCTCCCCCTAGCTCAATGATCTCCTCTGGTAATTGTATCCCCTTCAATATTTACCTTTGTTTCTAGCGAATCCATGGATCAAATTCTTACAAGGGCTTTTCCTATAAAAGAATATGAGCAACATTATAGGGATAAAATACACATAGCAAGACATGCAAAGATTAAACTATGTTAAAATGTAGCTATAAAAAAGAGAGTTTGATGAGCTATGTGAGCATATCAAAGTATGCTAGAGGTTAGACTCATGATGAAAGTGTGCCAAGAGGATAAAAACAAAGGAGAAAGCCCAAGAAAGTTGAGCGACCACAAAAAAATGAATGCATATTTCAATTCAAAGACAATTGAGTGTCACAACCCAACCGACAACCAAAGGTGTAATTGTTCTATCAATCAAACTAACATGAACGAGCTTCGTTCGTTGACTGACACACAAAATGACTTCTTCCAAGTTGTCATTGGGATGGCGAGTTCTAACAAACCTTTTTTGAACGACATAATCATCTACCTAAGATGATTGGTGTTAAGGATAGTTTGTTGAAAGTATATACTCTAAATGAGGTAGATATATCTCATTACTATTATGGCAAGTCATGCCAAAGTGGACTCGATGGAAGTTATACTAAAAAAATAAGAATGAGAACGACACGCTCCAAGATATTAGTGGAAATGACTCCATACGATGGGAAATTCTTGGATTTGACCTTTGAGAAAGTTGAACAGAGACGGTTTAGATTAATATATCGTTTGCACTGACAATGAGATGCATGATATATTTCAAAAAAAAAATGTGCATGTGATCCTATTGTGGGTGGATATCTCTAACGGGGTTGAGGTAACGAAGTTCCAGATTTCTAGTTTTGGATGATCCTAGTTGTGTGTTAGAGATAATTTGGTGAATGAAGGGTTTCGTTTGATTGTGAGTATTGAAGGTTATTGAACTAACTATCACTATCCAAAGTGAGGAATAGTTGTAAGGTTTGAGTGTAATGATCGATGGGTTGAAGGTTCTTAGACTAACTATCACTGTCAAGAGTGAAGAGTAGCTAAAAGGTTTGAGTGGGATAGATATAAGGGTTGAAGGTTATTAAACTAAATATCACTGTCAAGAGTGAAGTTTATTTATAAGGGTTGTGTATGATGATGAATGATATTATTGTCAGGTTTAATGTGAAGGTTAAAGGTACTTGTATAGAACGAATAGCTAGGTGATCACACAGAGTAGTGGTTAGGAAGCGACAACCGACAGTGGTTATGTGAGAGGGGTTTTGCTTAGTAGCGGGTACTTAATAAGTGAGTGTTTTAGTGAAGAATTCTAGGGAAAAGGAACCACATTTGTGTGTTTTTGAGAGTGTTTGATGAAAGACTAAATGTGTATGAGTTTGTTTTCGCTCCCGCTTAATCGATGAACATCCGGACAAGATGTGTTGGAAAAAGAATACAAGAAAATAAAGAGGAAAACAAACGTTTATGGAAGCGATGAGCTTAGTAACGTCATGACAAGTGGTGGATAGCATACAATAAACTTCACCTCTGAAGTCACGTAGCTCTTCTCAATCATTGTGAATATTCATAGAGCATTCATATGATGAGGCATGTGATTACGTGGAAATGTGCTAAGGTTTAAGAAGATAGAATCTTCAAGGTTGTGGAGTTAGTGATAAGGTTCTAGTGGGGTTATCTTTGATAGAAGAAACTATGATGATGAAGAAGGGTTATCTCAACTTATCCTAGCGGTTCTTCGCTTGAAGTGTGTGAAAGATGAGTGGGATGCGAAAGCATTGGTAGTGTAGAACGAAGGTTGAGAATTGTAGATAAGTTGAGAAGATAATGGATACAGAAGTAACCAAACATATGGTGTATTTAGTACCATGCAGAAGTGAAAGGGGAAAAATCTAAGGAATCAGAAGATAGGTAGAATCTATTATGATAGGAGACGGTTCTGGTTCAAGACTACAGCGAGTGGGTTTTGATAGTGCTTATGAAACAGTGAGAATTGAAAACAAAATAGACTGTCTCAGCAGACAACGGTCCGACGGTACCGTTAAATTTAGCGGTATCGTCCCCTATTTAAGGGTACCGTGACCTGCTGAGGTCAGTTTTGTCCCAGAATTTGATTTTCGACAAAGAAATATCACATATGTTGTGATTTTTCTTGACCTTAGATTAAAGGAATTTATAACAAATAAATTCTTTTATGAATGAATCCAACGGGATTCGATGAACGTTGATCGAGAACGAGAGATGACATTTAATTGCATTTCACAAATTAAATAAACTTTAAATATTTCGGATGAAATATTTATGTTGTCATTGGAATTTAAGAGGATTTTACGAATAAATATCACTGATTTAGTGAGACTTTTTTACACGAGGAGAGAATTTATACATAATAAATTCTTTTTACGAGATGAACGAGACTATACGAAAAGAGATAACTTTAATATTTCTAAGGAAATACGTAAGTAGTCATTAGAGGGATATGAAGGATGACTTTAATATTTCCAATGAAATATTTAGATAGTCATAAGACGAAATTCGGAAGATGTTCTTGAACACACGTAAATTTTGAAGTTCATGGAATGTGTTCCATCATTCCTAGACCTAGACGTAGATAGTTGAATGATTCGCATTTGAGAGGTTTGGCTAATTTACGGATTTCGATGTGCTTCGCACGCGAGTGTTTCACCGGCATTTTGAAAGGCCTAAATCAAGGCCTATGGTGCTGATTCGCAGCAGGGTTTAGGATCTAAAAGAATGAAGTATTTAACTGACACAACGGTGGTAGATGTGTGGGTGAGATTCGATTTGGAACATAAGGATGGTTTAAAGTTGATTGAGGTTTGGTGTTTTTAGGGTAATTGATGAGATTTTTGGGATGAACTGTAACAACCCGTAATTTTCTAACGTATTTCTATACGAGATTATCCCTGTTTTTCATTTACGAACCTTTCTGGACTTATTTGATTTAAGAACGTGAATTTATCTCGCGAAACATGAAATTTGTACACAACACGTACTGGCACAACCGACGATTTGTTTTGATTATTTTATTATTCGTGAGAAACGAGGCGTATGAATAGTCGTTTTTATTGGAAATATTATTCTGAACGCAGTGGTGATATTCCCGTGTCTTGAATTGATCGTTTGCTATCTTAATCGAGCCCCGAGCCTCATTTCAAGAAAAATAGCCTAAATTACAACTATGGTCCCTGCAGTAAATGTTCCATCTCCACCCCTAAATTTTGTTAATTACACTTTGGTCCCTGGAGTTTATTTAACCTAACCTAGCACTATAAATACCTTGTTATAATAATTTTAGGGTTATAAACCCATTTTCTTCTTCCCAGCCGCATCCCTCACCTCTCTTTTTTTGGCCATAAAATCCGGCCACCGGCGCTCCACCGCCGCTCACCCTACCACACCGCCACCACCAACTTGCTCCTCTTAATCTCCTCATCATTTTCCTATACTTCACGCGCCAAGAAACTCCCTCCAACACCACGTTAACACCACCACTGCTGTCGCTATTAACCACCTTCATGCCGCCATTTTCTGATGTTTTGAATCAAGGTAAGTTTAGATCGAAGGGTGGTTTCAAGATATTCTTTCGGTTCGAGGTCACCATACGCCACCACAGCCACCATGGCTGTCACCACTACGCGCCACTATCTCCACCGCATTTTTCCCTCTCATCTCCTGTCTCATTCGCCTAGTGGTATGGTAAAACCACTCGTGTTCTTTATCTTCTTGACCGATTTTATTTATTTTGTCATTATTTTCGTGGATTTGAAATCATGTTAACTTGTTTTGTGGTAAAAACTGGATTAAACATTATTTTGCTTTGATTTGAGTGGTAAGAAAACTGTTTTAGAGTTGGGTTGTTCTCGGGTCGGGTCAACTCAACCGGTTCAGGTCGACCCGGATTATATATCGACTTTGGTCGTTTGGTTTGTCACTACTCGTGTCATTGTCGATGTTATGGTGTTACTAAATTCATTTTGGTGTTATTGTTGTTGCTGGAGTAGTTGTTCTTGGCGTAGGTTTGACAGCCGAGAGTCAAGGCCGAGACCATTAGGGTGTCGGCAATGGTTGTTGTTGTTGTCGTTATCTTGATTTTTTTGGATGCGTGTCAGCCCGTACGACCCGGATGGGGTCTCGATATTAGTTGGTGATGTTCGATTCTTTTATGGTTGATTGGTTCAGAAAAACACTCAAGAGGGTGTAAACTTTGTTAGTTGGTTCGTCGGAAACCCATTTGGGTGCGTTTGGTTAGTGTTAGCTTGGACCAAAGCCCAAAATTTTACTAAGGTTATGTTTGTGTACTAATTGGGCTCGCAAGCCCACAACGAATTAAAAGGGAGTGTTTGGTTAAAATATCAAAGGTGTGTTTGATATAATTTATTGTGACAGAACATATATTTAACTATTATATTTGGACATTGGAAAACCATGGATCGTTATCGGACGTACAACATTAGATATTGGATTCATTGAACATTTTGAGACTTGAGACAGTATAATATATTAAACTCGAAAAGACTTTAATATATTAAACTCGGACCGGACACAAAATCTTCAATAAAACCAAAACTAATATTTACGAGAATAATAGCGAGACATAAACTTGTTAAACATTGTAATTTCAGTTTTGATTTATCCAAGTCTCGACGACTTGAGAAAAACTAGTTTTATTAGTTAAACTCATTTTTATTATAAAACGTTTATGTTTTATAAAAATTATTTGGGGATAACGGGGTAAATGTCGAAACGTACAAACTGAGTTATTTTATTTGAGATGGTTATTTGTCGTTAACTTCTAGATTTGTCTTCTTTGGTTTGAGTTCTAGTCAGTATTGTTCTCAACTATGTCGATGTCTATTTCTCTTTGGCGTGAGTTGTATGTCGAGCCTATGTTTTCTTACCACACAACACGAAATGTGATACTAAGCTTTTGATGAGTTTTGAAAATCGAATAATCCACGAAAACTACGACAAGTTGTCTTTTATAGACTTTATTATTTTGCGGGCCGTATTTTGAGATAATAGTATGCGTATTAGGTTGTGCCGATCCTAGAACATTGTTTACCGCTGTGCTTGTACCTCCGTGTACCATTGTGCCTGTACATCTTGGAACCGTCATGCCGTACGTCTTGAGATTGTTATGTTTTGCTTCTCGATGCCAGTCGTGTCAGTTGTGATCTTCCATTGCTGTAGCTAAGGTGAGTTCATAGCCCCTACTTTTACCAGTTTTATAACTATTTTGGGGGAGAATACATGCTCATTTCTACTTAAACTCATTACTTGTTTTTACTTGAAACGTGACTTATTTGCTCCAACGTACTGTTTGGCTGATATATCTGACCTGGCTATTTGAATGCGTTATGCGCTTACCTGTTTATTGACATGGCCTGAAATTGTGATCGTGATTTATGAAAGTGTTACGTGGGCTGGCTAAGGTAAATCGTTATATGAGCCGCATCTGTGCGGGATTATTGTTACATGACGCAATCTTGTGCGTGCTTATGAATATTATTTGCCACAACTGTGCGGGACTATAGTGTGCACCTATAGGGAACTGTTATTGTGTTTTGACTTTTGTGACTTAGCCAGCGTAACAGTTAAACTTGCATGACACTATATGAGTGTAGTACTTGTATGATTGATTTTGGTTCGAGATGTTTGACTATGTTATTATTGCGGATTTGGTGCTGGAACGGTAATTTAGGCAGTGTTAGCCAACGTTGGACTTGACTTGGTTGTGAATGACGATTTTTACTCAGAAACCTTTTAGTTCAACCATACTGTTTTAAACTAAAACCTGTGAACTCACCAGCGTAAGCTGACCCTTTTAGCATGTATTTTCAGGTTTAAGGTGATAGCTTATCTCCGGAGGCGCTTGGCAAGGGGCATGGTCATAGACGATTCTGATATTTATATTTGGGACCGCTTTACTTATTTTTGGGCCTATTTCCGCATTACTTTTGAAAAATGTAAATTTAACATTTTTGTTAATAAATTTTCTTCTAAACGATTGAGGTAAAACTGTTCTTGGTAACTTGTGTTGTGATACCAATTGAGTAGCACCCCAGTGATATGTATACTTCCGCTGGACCCGATTTTTGGGGTTTACATGAACATCCATTGTTGTTGTGAGATCACTGCACGTAGGTAGGTGATCAAGATTGACAAAAAAAAAGAGACTCAAAAATATCAATCTTCATATAGGCATATTGCCCGTTATTCGGAAGAAAGAGAGTATCAACGGACTCTGAGAGGATCAAAACACTTGCAATATGTTGAGTATACTTTGAGTTTATATCAACAAGTATGCGGAATCTACTTGTTAATACTTAGAAGACTTGTTTAATGTAACAGTAATGGACAATGTATGATCAATGAATAACTTCAAACGATTCAATATTATTAGATAATAATACAAGTGATCTCTGATATCACTAGGGTTACAAGACCTTGAATCTTAACAAAAAACGTATCTTAACATCTAACCTAGGACCTCCTTTTATAGCACAAGGAGTCATTTACAAGATAAGTATCTACCCGTATAATTCTAACTAAATAAGATATACATACAATCTTTTCTATACTATCCTTCTACACGTCTTCTAGAGCAGTATCTTTATGTAGCAGTCTTCTATACTAACAGTACTAACTTAGCAGTTTGTACTGTTAGTTGTCTTCAACAGTCTTGAACTTACACTAGCAGTTTGTACTGTTAGTGTTATCTTCAGTAGTATTAAGTCTTCAACATTTAATTCCTAATAGACTCTTGGTGAGATAGGATGATACGTTGGTTTTCTACCCTAAAACCAATGGATAAAGTTCAATCCTCATTATATATGAGGTGAGCTTGACGACAAAACACGATGGCAAACCTATGGGGATAAGAGGAACTACCGAAAATGAATATACTTGGTATTAAGAAGTGTATATTCACACGAGGATGAAAGGAACTACTAATCACTTAAGTAGTAACTCGTGAGTCCTTTGTCACCCAAAGGTTGATGTTAGCCTTTAACATTTGGATGAGCGTTTTAACATATGTTGTTAAAAGACTTGAATATGATGTTTCGGATATGATATTTAACAATTACGATCGCAAGTTAAACTTACATGAATATTTTGGATGAAATATTGAAGTTGTCAAACCTACTCTGAGTTCCACTAGGTTTGTAACTAACCTCCCCATGACAAAAGGGTGTATTACTTGAAAGAAAGCGAAATGATGACCAAGGAATTAGGACAATTTCGCCACTACTTTAACTTATAGATTTTGACACTAGAGTATGACTATATGACGTCTAAGAGTTCATAGTGATAGGCATGCCTAATTCATTATGTGTCAAAATGACATAGTGTGGGTGCAAAATTTGCAAGCAAATTATGTAAAATGCACATAAGGAATAAATGCAAACATCATGCAAAACATGATAATGATTTAGCATTTAAGAGCATGGAGACATTCAATCATATCTTACGAGAACATGTTATCATTTTGAAACACATATGTGGGATGCAAATAATCTAGGTTTGCTAAGGAGGATCCTAATTACTACTTTTTCAAAATGAAATCCTAATGGGGGATAAAGATCACCGATGTAAACTATCTTTAGTCAAATGTAGGAATGAAAAATTTTCAAGTTAGGGAATGATTATGAGACTATCACTAGTGGTGCTTAATTCAGGCTAAACACGACCATTTTTACGGGTTATACCACGAACCCAACTTCTCTCCTAGAAGCAATTCAACCGTTAGGTCAAATTGAATTTCTAGTGCAATAGGTTCTCCAGTAGTCATTCTCATGTTAGGAAAATTCAAATTCCTATATTTGCCTATCGAAGTGTAGCAAAGATGGTATTAGCTTATTTCGCTAATACATGGCCTAGTATGTCTCAACTAACTAAATTTTAAAAGTCGGTGAAGAGGAAGACATGTCTTACATAATATCCTAACAAAGGCAAACACGTTTCAATTTTGTGTTTGAGATTTACAGATTATTTGGTTTAGATGGTGCATTTTAAGATCTCATGGATGATATTTTTGTTTGTTGAGTCGTTACATGTTATTTTAACACGATTTGATTTTCTAGAGTCATGAGATGCCTTAATGTGATACAATGTAGAATCTACTACATCGAGAGTGTTTCAAGAATGCTCCTTTGCATATCTTGAGAAAAGAATCTAGTAAAGGTTACTTACCTCAATAGATCTTGTGAGTATTATATGATGTATGATTGAAATGAGACATATTTTATATTTCAACAAGTATGCTTTTCTAAGAGGAAACTTATCACTCTTACGAATGCTTAGTAAAACAAGTATTTTAGTGCATGACCAATTTTACTTGTTTATGCAATGACACATGTTGTATTGGGTTATTATTCAAATATAATATCATATATTTGTTAACAAGATGCAATGTATTCTCTTGTAACACAACCATTCATATTACAAAGGGAATGAGATGCATATGATATAAATAATCCTTTGTCAATCTTTTGATAAGAGAAATACATGTGATTTTCTCGAAGATTGATGTCATACATAATAGTTAATAACATATTATGTGTGACACTTTTACTTGACATGTGATTTTGAGTGTTGAGTCGTTCATGAGCAAAGTTTACATATGTTGTTTGTTTGTTCGTGTTTGGTTTTTCAGAAATGACACATTTACTAATTGCATTGCAATGTAAATTACTTGTATATTTCGGATGAAAAATCAAGTTGTCAATCCTACTTAGTTGTGTATTTTATGCATCTTTTAAACATATTAGTTTAATGTTTGGAGCACAAGCATTGGACAAGAAGACTCAATATGGCATCTTCAACACAAGTGTGAGTTATGATCCGAAGCATATTATTTTCGTCTTGAGAGGAAGTCATTATTTTCATAACAACCGAGTGTGATTAAGTATGTAGATTCAAGATAATATATTTCGTTACATTTTGATGTTATCTTGAAGCTGGACAAATAATGACCCCAATTTCATGTCCATACTCGAAAACTTGTCAATTAGATTCGATGATGATATCAGTCATAATTTGAATAATGAATTGATATGTACTCAAAATCTTTCTTGACCCTCACGATCACTCATTTTAAAAAGAAAATAAAAATTTAAGGAATGTGTTCCATTTATTCTAATTCTAGTTGTATGTGTGAGGTTAATGACATATTAAGTTACTACTTTGATATTGTCGTTTATTTTTATTTGCGAAAAACTATTTATATTATTAAGTATAATATTCTTAGTTTTCGACATATCATGAGTATAAAAATAATTATCTTAACCATTTTCATACAACATATGAAAGATACTAAATGTTTAAAACATTTTTTGTGTATGTTAGATCAATGCAAGTTTAATACATTTTCTTTTACTTAAATACTAATGAATTAATATGATCTTTTATCTTATTTAGACAACCCATGGTGAAGCAAGACAAAAGGATGTAATGTTTTAGAGATCATGTTACGGATTTAATGAAAGTGTTAAATATGTTGAGGTGATATATTTTTTACACTTAAACCTTTGGAAAAATAATTGTGTAAGACAATATCTTTCGACGCACATGATCAACCAACTTAGTTTCCATTCCTAAGAAGGTTACTAAAGCATCTTAAAACTTGCAAGATGTCGAAAACACATATGCAAGAAAACTGGTCTATGCCTATATGCAATGCTAAATCAATTAAGCAACTTAGTGCAAGAAGTCTAGTCTATGTCTTATTGACGCATAAACCAGAAAACTAATAATCAACACATAGTAACAAGGCATGTAAAGCGCTTGTGATTATACATATAATTAGCTCAACTAAAGATAACTATAAGCACTCAAAAATATTAACTAACAGTACTAGGACACAAAGAAAACCAAATAACCATTTAGCGTAACACACAAAAATATTTATCGTCATTTTGTGTATTAAGTGTAACAATGTATACCTAGCTTGACTTTATTTATTTTCTTTCAAATGAATTTTTTTCTCCCCATTTTAAAGATTTTTACCAAGTTACTTTGAAAATACATCAATGTTCAAAAGTTGAAACGCCCTTTTTCATTTTGGCCAAAAATTTGCGCAAATGGCATAATAAAAAGGATCTTTCATTACAAATCAAGGACTCTAATATATTTTCACTTAGAAACAATTCATAAAGATATTTTTAAACGAAAATAGACTCAATTACGTTTAAAACGATAGATGGCACAACACCTATGGACTTACGGTTGATTTTATACGAATTTATGAAAATGACCCAAATTCTGAAAACAGACAGACACATGCACGGTACCTTTAAATACCCCACGGTACCGTTAAATATAACGGTACCGTCCTATATTTAGTGGTACCGTCCACTATTGTTACAGTTCTGTCTCAGACTGAATTTTTTGTTTCGACGTAACGAAGAGATGTAAAACTTCGAAAACTAGATACCGAACATGTAGAATATGTTAAGTAATATTTTCATGTTTAGGACTAAGAAAAACATTTACAAACTTATATTTACTCTAAAACAAAGAGTTGTCCCAAACGATCCTTTCAAAACCACATCACTTTACGACTCGTTCAAAAGACATAACCGGACACTTACAAACTCTTTTCTTTTATTTGTTTAAAAAACTTTCAAGCTAGTATGATAAAGTATACTTAACAACAAAACTTGTAAGTATTAAGCACGTAAATACTTTTCATATTATATTCCCCTTCATGGGTAATTTGATACATGGATCGTACTCAATTTTGAAACCATTTGTTTTAAAATTTTGAGCGACGTAGCTCTGGTACCAATTGTGGAAACCGTAGAGGGGGGGGGTGAATACGTTTCAATTTAAAAAATTTAAAACTTTTGTATCAAACACCCGATCAAGTGTGACATGATATGAAAAGTGTCAACACTAGTCTTACAAGAACTAGAGATAATATAAAGCAACAAGTAAGGCATGTCACATTAACACAAACTTAGACATATTAGTAATAATATGCCATGACACAAACACAACTAACATGATATAAGCAACAAACCATAAAAATATAAATGCAATGCAAAGTATAAATGTAAAGCGGTAAATTGTGACAAATGATAAATTTCCCTATTATTTATATTATTGACAATTCATTTTCTATGACTAGGACACCTGACTAGACCGTTATGTGTTAAAACGGATAACAAACCTACACATATTGTCACCAGGAAATCTCACCAAGGAACAGTGAAATTATCACATCTTATAATTTACTCATTTTATTGTAGTGAGAACGGGAGGTTATCCCAGTTTCACACAGACTGACACCACACGCCAACTAGAAATAAATCTGAGGTTCAGAAAATTTTAGTGAATATTTAAAGACTCAAAAATACATTCAAGTATTACATAACGACTTTAAAGATATAATATCTCATATTTGTGACGGTTCCAGGGAGGATCTAAATTTGACACAGTTTAACGAAACGCGCGTATAAAAATACCACACTTTAACTAAATATTCACTAACATATTTAAAATAAACCATCACTCCTCCACTCACACAAATTTTGAAACCTGCAAACCCTACCCATCTTATTTTTGTCCGCCTCTCCCTTCCCCCATAAGCTTTCGATCCATCCCTATCCTTCACCATAACAGATGCAATCCCTGTTGACCCAAAGCCCTTGTCTTCTTCACGAACCTAGATAATCACCCAAGTCAACCTAGGTTAAACAACCATTGAAATAGAGATAGCACACAAAGGGTAAGATTATACCTCCCAAAACCGAAAGTCCCATGGAGTTACTCTCCAATATTCTCCATAAATCCAAGCCTCCTAGGGGATATCGAATCACAAATCACCAAAATACCATCAAAGATCTGAGAAGTTCTCAAGAAGGGATAAGAGTGAAGTGTTGTGATTCGATTTGGAGGAGCAGTGGGTTCTTGGATTTGAAGTTCACTCAAGTGTTCACCCATCAAAAAAATCATTGTAAGGTTTGATATTAAATATGGATTCAATTCGTTCTTGTTATTTTTTTAGAACCATTCATGATAAGTAATTAGAGGTCGAATGAATGAATAAAGATAAGTATTGATTCGTTAGTTTTCTGTCGAATTGATTCCCAGGAGTGGTGATTATTGAGAAAAGTTATTATTTGTTGTTGTCATTAAAATGGCATAGGAAACACTTTGATAGAATTAAGTTGTTAATGGTTGTATGTAATCGAAGTCACCAGGAAAACCAGGTTCAGGATTTGAACCTGGAATTATTGTTGAGTAGACTTTTAGGCTATTAGTCCCCATTGTTGTAGTGTATTCGAAAGACTCTAGAGAAACCACAGGTTCATGGTTCGAACCTGGAATGTAGTGGCTTGAATAAGAGGGCTAGGTGGTATGTCGTGTAGTTGCTAAGTGGGTGGTGAAAGCCCACTGTGACCAACAATGACCTTAACCGAACCATTGACCACCAAAGCTAGGCGCAATGGTGGTCAGGATGGACTGGGAAAAAGCACCTCACTTAGAGGAAGTTTGGTCCGAGCTTATAAACAACCATTAGACCCACCATGTGGGTTATGCCTCGATTCATATGAGGAGACTCAATCTAACGAAGGAACCCACCCACAAAAGATAGCGCCAAATCACCTTCAACGCAACCCATATAGGATTGAAAATACTCGGATAAAAGTACTCACTTAAGACGGACAACATTATATCTCTTTGTTAAGTGAATATAGGAACAATGAGTCATAAGGAAACTAGACACTTTTTGAGGTCATTTTACCCTTGTCGACCTATAGATTGAGTTGAACCCGAACCCTTAACGCCATGTAGACTCCCCAATGACTCAAAGTCGAGTAGTACTCGAATAATGCCCACGAAATGAAGTTGAGACTGTGGTTGTTAACCAATCCTAGCCGTGAAGTAAGGGTTCCAGGAATGTATCATCAAGTCGTTAACTTGGTGCATTCCTCTGTTTTCCTTTGTTGTTAATACCAGGCCGAAGCCATTGACCAGGCCCAACTAGGACCAACATTAGAGCCCACTCAACAGCCTTTAACGCAGCTTACAATATGGGTCTACAAGCCCACCTCTAGGTCCACCAGATTGAGAATAAAACCCAGCCCATTCGGCCCACCTGACTTGTGTGCACAGTAGGAGATTTAACCCAACCCATTAATGAACTTATATTTCCCCCTCCTAAAGAGCAATGGGCCGCAGCCCGATAGATAATAGAAGTGCAAGAATTCGGTTAATAAATATTGTGATACTTGTCGCGAATAATTAAAAATAAACATAAGCCGTCCACGAAAATGATTCAACATAAAGGCATATAAAAAGCTATTATAGCCGAGTACAAAACGGAATTCCATTTACATACATGTACGTAAAAATCTTGAATAGCCGAAATGTTAAACACGACGAAAACGATTAAAACAACTAGACTAGATATATATATATATATATACATTGTCATACGAGTAATATTACATACACTTTGAAAAATAGAAATATATATTAGCATATACTTGAGTAGTAAAATGTGGCACTCAAAAGATTAACAAATCAAATTCACGATAGGGTAGACCATAAAACACGACGGAATATATATATTAACACTTACAATCGTTATTTTGAAAACTAAATCAATTAAGATAAATGTCACTAATAGTACATCAAACATAATTTCAATAAACTTAACGATACATTCTAAACTAATATAGTGTAAAAATGATTTCTAATGAAAACAAGGACTTAGTTAAATTAATCAAGTTACTAAAAGTTAACATTACATATTCAACTTCCCAAACCATACACATATTAGGTAATAAACGTCACATATATTAAGTCTTACTTTTAAAATCAACATAAACGGACATAACGAATAAAACTATGACATATATATATATATATATATATATATATATATATATATATATATATATATATATATATATATATATATATATATATATATATATATATATTGATGAACTCAAATAATTACATTTTATTACCATCATTTATCCTATTTATTTGACTTGTTTTATTATATTATCTGTGAGAATTGATACGTTAATGTTTACTTTTGTAATTCTCAGGTAAAAACAAGTATTATGTGAAACTTGGCGATTTTGGACTAATTATGGAGCAAAACAAGCAAGAAGTTAAGAGTCTACTGAAATGTACAAGATCAAGATCATTCTGCTCCAGATACGCCGCATCCTACTTATTATATACGGCGCATCACTATCAAGATTTCACAAGTTATAATCCAAAACGGCTAAGGACATGCGCCACATACAAGAATGGAGTTACGCCGCATCTTCTGGCGGTGTACGAATATTCCTGAATATATTAATCTTGGACCCCACGCGAAGTTAAGTCAATGCGCCGCATCTACTTATTCAATGAGCCGCATCTAACCCTCAGACAGAAACTATAAATACCCCAAGGTCAGACGAATTTTGAGAGTCTAATACAGAAGAAGACCGAAGACCACAAAACCCTAGGCCGAATTCAGACGAAGTAGCAGCACAAGACACACCTTGAACGAAGATACAAGAGCTGTAAGAAGGTCCTGCATGTATTCAATTCATTAAGTAGTTTTGTTTTATTGTATTAGTACACTTTAATTTATCAGGATTGATGGGCTTGTGTCATTGATTTAATCATGCACTTCAACTCCCCTTAAAATTGCTTTCCCATTAATTAAAGTTTATATGTTGATGTCTTTGGTGACTTTTATTAGTGCATTGATAACCTCTGTGTCTAGCTGAGCATTGATCGAGTCACCATGCCTCTGTCCTCGCCTATTTATTTTATCGCCTATGCATTCTATCGTCTGTAGAAAAGTAGGAAGAAAGGGTAAGTAGGATAGACATAAGTAATCATTAAGGGTTTACTCGCCGATAAGATTAGAGCCAACGAGAAAGGATTAATTACATACACTTCATATAAAACTAGCAATAAAATAAGTGACAAGCTACTTAACTATCAGGACAGGTCTTCTTATTGTCTCAAGTATATATCTGTGTACGTGTGTGCTAATCGCTAATTCGTGCCTATTAGTTTAGTTTATATTTAATCATAACCAAACCATGCCAGTCTCTCAGGCTGACCCCCCTTGCGTTAGATTAGGTTGTATAGCTAACATAAGATATTAAAATACTGATTAGAATAACTAGATAATACGTTCCACTCTTAGTGATCGACACTCTACTTACCATTATATTCATACTGACCGGGTACACTGCTCGTTAAAGTGTGTGTTTTATTGATAAGTCGGCTAAATATAAATTTAAAACTTGAATACTGCTAAAACCACAACGACATACCGTGGGTATAAATTAGAGCACAACAAGCACACGCACATCAAGTTTTTGGCGCCGCTGCCGGGGAGTGAATTGTTATTATCTGTTAGTTTGATTAGTATTTTAATTAGGTTTTAATATTTTTATTCTAACCACTAACCCTGTTATATATTAGTTAAATTTCATTCATTGTATTCTTTGCATATTTTTTGTTTTGTGTGTTTTTATTTTCTTTAATTTTGTTTCTTTTTGTTTGTTTTTATTTTTGTTTTTATTTTCCGTATTTTCTTGCAATCTGCTATCGTTGTACTGTGCTAATTCAAACGATACGGCGCATCTATTTTCATAGATACGGCGTATTGCGTTTAATTTTTATAAAATACAACGCGTTTAATAAATTCGATACGACGCATCTTTTCCCCAAGATACGGCGTATTCTGTTTTTAATAAGAAATTTTTCTAAACCATAACGCCATACGACGCATCTGTTTTAACAGATACGGCGTATTTATTATTTTAATTAATAACAGTTTTCGAATTATTAAACAGATACGACGCATCGATCTTTATCGATACGGCGCATCTTCTGAATCAAAAATCTTGTATTTTGAAACGTAGCGAAAATACGGCGCATTAACTTTTGTTAATACGGCGCATTTAATTTATTAATACGACGTAACAATTTTCTAAAATAAAAGTCTGATTTATTTTTAACGATTATAAGATACGGCGCATCCTATTTATAGGATACGGCGCATCGTCTTCAGATATCAGTAACTTTTATTTATCCCGAACGGAGAAAATTCTAATCATCTTTCCTGATTCTTAGAAATTTTTTACTTCGAAGCCTATTTGTTTTGTGTTTCAGGAATCATGATTGATCTTTTCCCAAGCTGGTTCGAAGGATCAAGGATCAAACTTACAATCGACGAGATTATATCAAAGTTTGCCCAAGAAAGCGGAAAGGAACTATTGCTGACAGAACAAAACAATATGATTAGAGAAGTGACGATTGAAGTGCACCAATTGTCAAGGGTGATTAAAGGAGTTTTGTTCCAAAGGCACGACCTAAAGGGAAGTACCTTGATAATTACATCGACAACGCTGATAACAAAGTTGTCGAGTTTGAACCAGAACTACTGGAACAGGAGCTGAACGTGAGTCTAACTTGAAGACTCTGGAATAAAGACAAGTGCTGACCGGGAGACAACCTGGATTTATCTTTTATTTTCTATTTTCTGTCGAGTCAGTCAGGCCCACAGAAGATAAGGCGCATCTCAATCCTGAGATGCGACGCATCTCCTGCACTTGTCATATCTTATTTAATTTTCTGCATTTTTATTTTTAACTTTAAAACTTTCGGTCAGTTTATTTTAATGCGGCGCATCCCTGGTTAAGGATGCGACGCATCTTCTATTCTGATTCGTATTTATTCCAGGCTCGATACGGCGTATCTTCTTCCATAAGATGCGGCGTATCGACTGACCTGATGACTTTCATTTTAATTTTTACATTTTATTTTTACTAACTACTAATGTATTATGCAAGTTTGAACCTTCTTAACTCAGGTGTGTTTAAGTCTTGATGGTATTATAGATTCCTGCATTTCCTGTGGATACATCAATTATGAAGCTTAAACGTTCTCATCCACAAGAAAGATGATTTTTGCTCTTATACAAATAATGGAGGATCTTACCGAGCAAATCTCAGGGGAGTTTTTCTGTTCTAATTCTTTTATTTTCCAGTTTTTAATCTTTTATACAAACAACGAGGATGTTGTTTAACTTAAGTGGGGGGATTGGAGAATTAGAACACTTACTTGTCCTAAACTTTTTCAAAATATGCTTAAAATGCGCTTAATATATCAAAATTTAAAATTTTTAGCATGTTTTTGTTTAAGTCTAAATTACATAGCTGCACACATGACATTATTTCAAAAATTGTGAACTTTTCAAAAATTCACAAATCTATGAGTGTGCCGGTGACTTGTAAACTTTAGAACTTGGCTTGTATACTATTCGAGACCACCATAATAAGTATTATTTATAATTGGAATGACTTGTCTAAATTGGTAAATTTCTAGGATTACACCCAAATAGCCTTTATATGTTATGTGATATTAACTAACTACACTGGTTAGTTAACCCCCGTATAAACCTTTTCTTACTCTCACTTTTAGAGTAAGATACCCCTAGAAAAACACTCAGAGCCATTCCATTCGTTTCTTACACCTTTGTTATAATGTTTCGTTACACCCTTACACCTTAGCCTACCCTGTAGATTAAAATCCGTGGTTGGTAAATTGCTTTAGGCAAAGTGTGTTTCCTTACATTACCTGTGTTCGCGTGCGTAATTCATTATCTTTGGTTGAGTCGGGAAATTGCACAATGCAATTGGAGTGAAAGTAAATATTGTATATCTTTGAGTTTATTTTTCGTGTGTTTACTACTTTCACTATTACCGTTATTTCAGAAGTCATGAAAAGTATTGAAAAATTATTCAGAGTTATCGTTATAGTGATGTTGTGAAATTTTACACGTCTATGTTTATGTTTCAAGTTTAAAAAAAAAAAAAAAAAAAAAAAAAAAAATCGAAAAAAAAGAAAAGAAAAAGAAAAAGGAAAAGTTGGATGTTTGTTTTAACCAACTCATGTAAAGTTTTGTACTAAGTGGTCGATATCACCACTATTTGTTATATATTATATTTATGGATTGAATGGGAGTTGGACGTTATGGGAACGCCAACTAAGGTTATTCTTTGATTGAGATCTTGTTGAGTATAATTCGTGTCTACCTAAAGCGTGTGTTTCAAGTGTTAAAGCGTGAGTTATTCAATGATATGAGTCTTATTCATGGGATGGTTGGGATAGCAATTTACCACACTTAGGATTTTAATTTATCTGTTTTGTTTATTTTTCATTTTACACCAATTTGTATCCCAAATATTATCCATGCCCTATATCATTTCTTTATCCAAACCTTTGATTTATTGAGATTAGGGAATTGAGCAATCTTAAGTATCGTAGTCGTGGATTCGGCTATGTATTTATGATTTTGTCGCCCTTTTTGATATAATATTATTGGTAAAGATTACTTGGTCCTATCTTTAGCCTATTCGAGTTAAGGATTTGAGCAATTGCAAGTATCGTGTTCGTGGATTCGATCATGTATTTGTGATTTTTTCGCCTTTTATGGAATTTGAGATCGATAGAGATTAAGGAGAATGATTAACCCTTAACCAACAAACCCTTTTTACCGTTTTAGACTTGTTATTCCTTGGCTTTAGTGGGGGAGATGCGTATACTTGCCAAACTTATGATAGAATATTCGTCACGACTGGACAGTTAAACGATTAGATTTGCTTTTATCAATATATTTTATTTTACTTCTAATTCGTTAAGTGTTTGGTTGTGTGATTATGACAAAATGAATACATGCTTGAATATAAAAATAAATCCTAATATCTTTTAGGATACATTTTCATAAGAATTATTCTAAGGTTTAATTGGGGACAAGTAAAGTTCAAGTGGGGGGATATTTGATGAACTCAAATAAGTACATTTTATTACCATCATTTATCCTATTTATTTGACTTGTTTTATTATATTATCTGTGAGTATTGATACGTTAATGTTTACTTTTGTAATTCTCAGGTAAAAACAAGTATTATGTGAAACTTGGCGATTTTGGACTAATTATGGAGCAAAACAAGCAAGGAGTTAAGAGTCTACTGAAATGTACAAGATCAAGATCATTCTGCTCCAGATACACCGCATCCTACTTATTATATACGGCGCATCACTATCAAGATTTCACAAGTTATAATCCAAGACGGCTAAGGACATGTGCCGCATACAAGAATGGAGTTACGCCGCATCTTCTGGCGGTGTACGAATATTCCTGAATATATTAATCTTGGACCCCACGCGAAGTTAAGTCAATGCGCCGCATCTACTTATTCAATGCGCCGCATCTAACCCTCAGACAGAAACTATAAATACCCCAAGGTCAGACGAATTTCGAGAGCCTAATACAGAAGAAGACCGAAGACCACAAAACCCTAGGCCGAATTCAGAAGAAGTAGCAGCACAAGACACACCTTGAACGAAGATACAAGAGCTGTAAGAAGGTCTTGCATGTATTCAATTCATTAAGTAGTTTTGTTTTATTGTATTAGTACACTTTAATTTATCAGGATTGATGGGCTTGTGTCATTGATTTAATCAAGCACTTCAACTCCCCTTAAAATTGCTTTCCCATTAATTAAAGTTTATATGTTGATGTCTTTGGTGACTTTTATTAGTGCATTGATAACCTCTATGTCTAGCTGAGCATTGATCAGGTCGCCATGCCTCTGTCCTCGCCTATTTATTTTATCGCCTATGCATTCTATCGTCTGTAGAAAAGTAGGAAGAAAGGGTAAGTAGGATAGACATAAGTAATCATTAAGAGTTTACTCGCCAATAAGATTAGAGCCAACGAGAAAGGATTAATTACATACACTTCATATAAAACTAGCAATAAAACAAGTGACAAGCTACTTAACTATCAGGATAGATCTTCTTATTGTCTCAAGTATATATCTGTGTACGTGTGTGCTAATCGCTGATTCGTGCCTATGAGTTTAGTTTATATTTAATCATAACCAAACCGTGCCAGTCTCTCAGGCTGACCCCCCTTGCGTTAGATTAGGTTGTATAGCTAACTTAAGATATTAAAATACTGATTAGAATAACTAGATAATACGTTCCACTCTTAGTGATCGACACTCTACTTACCATTATATTCATACTGACCGGGTACACTGCTCGTTAAAGTGTGTGTTTTATTGATAAGTCGGCTAAATATAAATTTAAAACTTGAATACTGCTAAAACCACAACGATATACTGTGGGTATAAATTAGAGCACAACAAGCACACGCACATCATATATATATATATATAAATACATGTCACAACTAGATTTAATTTATTCGTACCTTAGGTCATTTGATGTTCCCAACCCCCCATTACCATACCTTTAGGTCAATTATAGAGTACACCTCACCATCCTTTAGGAGAGACCTTCGTAACCGCACTTGCCGCCACACAAGTGAAAACAACATAGATACACTAAAACATTGAAATTAAAATCTGAAAGGACTTGAATTTAATACTGGAACTAAGACATGATTATTTAATCTAGGTTGCGTGTTGGTGTCGTGCACTCCTTAATTTCACAGCATTCACTGTTCAGACCATTAAAGGTGAGTTCATGGCCCCTACCTTTACTTGTTTTATAACTGTTTTGGGGGAGAATATATGCTTGTTTTAAACTAAATTCAATGACCGTTTATTTGGTATATGAAATCTAGAATTGATTGTTCTACTTGAAATGTGATTGGTGTTATATGCTGGACTGTTTACATGAATGCCTTATTTGGATACATGATATATACATAGACCAGGGGTACTGGTCAGATATGTATAAGAGTGGTTTACTTGAATGCCTTATTTTGATACATGATATATACATAGACCAGGGGTACTGGTCAGATATGTATAAGAGTGGTTTACTTGAATGCTATATTTGTATACTTGACTTGTTCATAGATCAGGCGTACAGAACAACACCGGGCGTACCAGTAACATTGACCGGGCGAAACGGTTTCATTACCAGGCGTACTGGTCATGGCGAGTGTACCGATTTAACTAAACTTTAATACTGAACTTTATGATATTCTGCGTAACATAATCTGTTTTAATCAAATCTATGAACTCACCAACCTAGTGTTGACCCTTTTTAGCATGTATTTTTAGGTTTAAGGCGATAATTTAGTGGCGAAGACTTTTGGCAGAGCATGGCATGGTCATAGAAGACTGATATAATTGGGACCACTTAAAATCTTTTATGGGCTTATATTTCCGCACTATTTTGAAATGTTGTAAACAAATCATTTTTGAATATGAAATTTAATTTAAACGGTTGAGATTAAAACCATTATTTATACTTTGTGTTGTGATACCAATTGAGTAGCACCCCAATGACATGTATGCTTCCGCTATACCAGATTTTGGGGGTGTTACATAAATGCAAGAATAAACGTAAAGAGATAAGTAAAGAAATCGCAAACCGGACACGAAGATTTATAGTGGTTCGGTCACGAAGCTCCTCTTCGCCCTGCTCCACTCCTCGAGTATCCAACTTGAGAGTTACTCCACTAATCAACAAGCTCCCTTCTCGGCGGAGAAAGCCATACAACATTGCTAACAATATTTTCCGACACTAAGCTAGATGTCGAGTTCTTCTTCGGGTACAACCAAACCCGTTATGTTTTATGGCCCAACATAACAAACCTTGTGTTTTAAGGCCTAAACACATAAACCGCGTCGCTTACATTATTTTTCGACACTAAGCTAGATGTCGAGTTCTAATCTAGCTAGTACCAATCTCACTCACAATCTACCCGATCCTCACAAATCACACAAGCTACAAGATCCACATGATCTACACTCGATCTACTCACGATCTACCCGATCCTTACGATCTACACGATCAACCCTATCTTCACACGATCTACTCGATCTACTCACTATCAACACAAGATCTCCCCGATCTCTACAAGATCACAATGATCCACACAATATGACAAAACAAGACAGTGACAATTTGATGTATGTCTAGATACAATAAGTAAACAACAAGTAATGCAAGTGCACTACACAATGACTCTAACACCTTGTATCTTCTTGATACTTTGTGTTCTTCTCTTGGACTAATAGAGGAATGAATGTGATCTTTGGTTGGATGAAAGAATCACTCTTAAACAAAAGAAAAACTCTCTGAATGATCAAAGAAAGTGATCTAACTAAGAAGGGATTAGACCAGAGAAAACAGACTGGAAAAATCAATTTGGAAGTGTCAAATGGTCACTATTTATAGGCAAAGAAAAACTAGCCGTTACATACGGACGGTACAACTAAATACCCGACGGTACCACTAAATTTAGTGGTACCGTGCCAGACAAGGGATGCTCCAGTTTTTGTTTTTAGTGGTGAAGGTATATTTGGGGAAGTTTGGAGCTGATTTGGGGGGGGGGGGAAATAGTTGTTGGGATTTTTAAACTAATTTTTCAAAATAAAACATTTATTTTTAATTCAAAAATAATTTGTAAAATGTATTTTTGAAAAAATATTTTGTCACATTAAAAATATGAAGTTTAGAACAAAAAATTTATTTCTTTGATCATCTGTCAAGTTTAAATTTGTTTGTTCATACCTTGAGTGATTTACGTCAGGATGGAAATCAACGACTCTGTTGAGGCATACTTGAGACTTCGAGAGATGTTGATGTAAGTATGCATTGATGATTTGTGTTTACAAGTAACTTGTGCATTTTATGTTATGCATTACAAGTTTTATGTTTGTCATTATTAAAACTGAAGAAACCGTTTAGTTTAAATATCGTAATATTTGCACTAACACCGTGTATAACCATATCGTCTCGGCTCATTCGTTTAACATCTCATGTATAATCATATCATCTCGACTCATTCGTTTAACATCTCGTGTATAACCATATCATCTCGGCTCATTCGTTTAACATCTCATGTATAATCATATCATCTCGACTCATTCGTTTAACATCTCGTGTATAACCATATCATCTCGGCTCATTCGTTTAACATCTCATGTAGGGCTGGCATAACAGGTCACACGAACCTGTTAAGACACGAACTTGTTAAGACACGAACCTGTTAAGGTCAAACACGAACACGACCTGTTAACTAATCGTGTCATTTTTCTCAAACACGAACACGACACGAAAATTAACAGGTGCACCTGTTAAGAACCTGTTAACACTTAACATGCATATTATAAGAGTTTTAGACTAAAACTTTAAAAAAAATCCTTAACAATACAAAAGCTCTTACAAATCTTAACTAATCCTTAACATTACAAAAGTTCATAAAACTCTTAATTATTACAAAAGCTCTTACAAATCTTAACTAATCCATTGGGAGAAATGCAACTGATTCAACAAAGAAGCCTAACTTGAGCAGCCAAAATTGTTTTCGAATAGATGTTCGTGAGCTTCTTTAAGTTGTTCTTGCTTTTTTATGAGTTCTTGTTGCTGATTTTGACCAAGCTCAATTAACTGTTGCAGAGTTCCCCTACAATCACATTTGAAAGTCAGTTACATATCTACATATTCATATGAGATAGCAAGTTAGCAACTTCTACCCAATTAAATATGACTGGGTCAGCTCAGTGTTATGTTTCATCTCACAGATCAAGCAGCTAAGAAGAACTTTAACTGAAAATAAAAGAGCTAAATGTCTCCCAGCCTCCCAGCCTCCCAGGTGTGATTTTAATGCATAAATTTATCAACTCTTAAAGTTAAAGCCTCAAGGATAGAGTTAATTATCATTGAAATTTGACAGGTTGGCCACTCACCAAGCTCCCCTGCATCAACCCAATTAAATATGACTGGGTACAGGGAAAATACAGTTGGCCACTCACCAAGCTCCCCTTCTATCATTTTATTAGCATACACACAATCGTATACTTGCAATAAAATCATTCATAACTTCTTCTTCTTCTTTTTCTTTTTTTTTTTTTTTTTTTTTTTTTTTTTTTTTTTTTTTTTTTGTGTTAAATATAATTGCTAAAAATAAAAAATAAAAAATAAAATCATTCATAACAAATTAACAATAACCAAACGCGGAACTAAGGATAAGCAGAAAATCAGATAACAATTCCACAATCCTAACAATCTACCATATAAAATAATAATCAAAATCCAATAACCATTCAACTATTTAACAATCTAACAAATCGGGGTTGAATAAGAAGGTAGACCTGTAAAGTTCTTCGAATCAGTCGATGGATGTTGGATGAAGCAATTGGCTTTGGGTGATTGGGTCTGTGACTGAATCAGTCGATTGGGTTTGGGTGCTAGTTGAGTGTGTATTGATTGTTTTGATGGGATGAGTTATCCAGGTTTGTTATGTATTCGATTGGGTTTGGGTGTTAGATATTAGATCTGTGTTGGGAGTGTATTAGAAAAGGGGGCAGATTTTAGATAAGAAGACATTAGGGTTATGAAGTGTGGTACTGGTAATTTATATACTCATCTTAACAGGTCATAGCAGGTTAACAGGTTTCTGACCTGTTAAGACACGAATATTAACAGGTCTTAACAGGTCAAACCTGTTAAGACACGAAACCTGTTAAGGTCAAACACGAAACCTGTTAAGAACAGGTCGTGTCGTGTCGTGTTAACAGGTTTCGTGTCAAAATTGCCAGCCCTAATCTCATGTATAATCATATCATCTCGGCTCATTCGTTTAACATCTCATGTATAACCATATCATCTCGACACATTCGTATAACATCTCATGTATAATCATATTATCTCGACTTATTCGTTTAACATCTCGTGTATAACCATATTATCTCGGCTCATTCGTTTAACTTAGTTAAAAATGATGTAAATTAATTTTAAATGATTTTAAAAAGTTTTAAATCAATTAAAGATAATTTACAAAATATTTAAATTAAATTTAAATGATTTAATAGTGATTTAACTTAATTAAAATGTTTCAAAAATAATTTTAAATGATTTAAATTAAGTATAAATGATTTAACTTTATTAGGTAAAAGTGATGTAAATAATTTTAAAAAGTTTTAAATTAATTAAAGATGATTTAGAAAAATTTTACTTAAATTTAAAAGATTTAATATTGATTTGAGTTAATTAAAATGATATAAAAGAGTTTTTTTTTTTTTTTAAACAGCTTTCGGCGGGGACATGTCCACGTTAAAAGATTTCACCAAAAAATTTGATTTTCCCTCTTCGCATTCACTTTATCCCGCCAAAGTTTTTGGCGATTAATAAAAACTTTTAGCGGGAACGTGTCCCCGCCAAAAGTCTGGCTAAATGACAAATTAACTTTCAGCGGGGACATGCCCCCGCCAAATGTGATCGATTAAACCAACCCTCAATTATTGACAGATCTGTAACACTTAGTTAAAAAAAAAAAAAAAAAAAAAAAAAAAAAAAAAAAAAAACCTCTCACCATCGTCTTCTTCCTTCCATCGATCTACACCACCATCTCCACCACTACACTAGCATCTCCACCACAGCAACCACAATCTCCACCACATAAACCCACACTCGCACCACTGTGCACGTTTAATTCTCCTCTCTCATCATTTAATTCTTTCCTCAAAACCTCTCATCGATTAATTCTTTCTTTTTCTCATCTCCATTCTTCCTTTATCCCTCTCGTTTACAAAACCCAGGTGATAATTTTTGTTAATTTCTTGATTTTTGTTATTTTTTTATACAGGTTAATTTTTGTTAATTTTTTTATATGTGTTAATTTTTGCAATATGTTAATTTTTGATATATGTGTATTATGTTTTTTGTTATTTTTTTTTAAATTTTCTGTTAATTTTTTTGGGTACAGTTGCTGCTGAGAACCGAAGCCGAGACCCAAAGCCGAGACCCGAAGCCGAGAACCAAAGCCGAGACCACAGGTTTATAGTGATTAATTTGTGTTTAATTTTTTTTTGTCTATGTTTGTACCGGGGACATGTCGCCGCCAAAAGTTTATAGTCATTAATTTATGTTTATGTATTTTTTTAGCTCCCTATTGAGACCGAGACCGCCTGTTGAGGCCGAGACCGAGACCACTTGCTGTCGAGACCACAACCTTGACCACAGTCGAGAGCAGCCTACTGTCAAGACCAGCCGAGAGCAGCCATAGTCAGTACGTTTTTTTGTTTGTGTTTGCCGATTGTATTGTTGTAATTTGAATGCTAAGATTGTTTTAAGTGATGTTATGTGGGAGTGAGGCAGCCTGGTATTGAGTTAGGATAGTGGTTCTGCTTATTTTTCAGCCCCGAAAAACAAATAAGCTCACGTAACTTTGCGGTTTCCTTGTTTTAGTATTTTGATTTTCTCATGTTATGAGTTTATTCACTTAAGGACCACGCTTAAACATTGTGAGGAAAGGGTACATATAACTGTTAAAAGATACAATAATTTTGGTCTTTAATATATAGCAAGTGGGAACCTATTTGTGCCTAGTGGCGGGGCTGGTTTGGTTAACAGCAGCCCACAAGGGGCGTTTGGTTTGTGTTGTCCAAGCAGGGGTGTTTGGGTTTGCTTATTTTCTGCACCACAACCCACAAGGGGTGTCCGTTTGGTTTGTCTTAGGCCACACCGCAGCTCAGTATGTCTTAATTTTTGTTTACATGCCCTACACTTCGTATAATGATTTTGATACAAGTCTTAATCAGTCTCACCTGCCTCGTAACTTAGTTTGTGCACATATATAAATAATTTTTGGGAAAGTACGTACGTATAGAAGTGTTGAAGTTTCTTGTATACTATGTTGCGGCTGACTTGTCATTAGTGATATAATAAACTTATAATAAACTTGAAGTTTCTTATATTTCATAAGCTTTAATTTTCTGGCTTATTTGGTGACTTGTGCGCTTATATAAGTATATTATGATATAATAAACTTATATAAGCTCACAAGTCTCCAAATAAGTCGGAAAATTGAGTCTTATGATATATAAGCCGGAATTGACAATGCGAATATGTTAGTATTATATGGTATATGATTGTGCTAGACTATTGTAAATGATTTTAGGACTTTAGTGATTAATTTCGGAAAGTCCCCGTCCGAAGTTAATCATCCCATAGAAAACCCGTCCGAAATTCATTTATTATAAATTAATTTCGGAAAGTCCCCTGTTTGGGACTGCTTTTTGAATGTTTTGTCTCATTTAGGATATGAATGCGTATAATTGATTTACTATATGTGAAAATTTCGATAGTGTTTCCCCTTTACTCCTACGAATATGTCTTTAATGCACATATTTGGGGAGTTGAGGGGAAATGCTGCCGAAATTTTCTCAAATAGTAAATTCAGTTATACGCATTCATATATGAGACGAAACATTCAAAGAGTGGGTTAGGATTGCCTTCCATAGTTGGATTAGGTGAACAAAACGCACAACTCGTAATTCCACCTTTATGTGTTTACATGTAGATTTTTGTGAACATGTTTAATTCTATATAATTATTTGTTGCATCATTAAAACGCAATTATGCAAATTGATAAGAGTTGGGTCTCATTATCTCGTGCTAGCATCCAATTTTTAAAAGGTCCTAAAGCTTTTTGCGAGTATTGCAAGTCTTTTGTGAATATTTATGGGAATGTAAAATGTCCATGTGCTTCTTGTTATAACGTTGGTTGGATAAAGCACAAAGATTTGTTTGATTACATACACACAAATGGTTGGGACCAAAGTTATACGAAATGGTATAATCACGGTGAACCGGATACCCGGACAGTAGTACCCAACACAAATCATCCAGAGATGAGTGATATGGCTGAGTTCCTTCATGATATTTGTCCGAATAATGAACAAAATGAGCCAACTCAAGGAAATATTGGTGAGACAAGTAACGAGCCAACTCAAGCAACGACACTTCCTCAACGTAACGAATTTGAAGAGTTACTTGCCACTGCCAACGACCCACTATACCCAGGCTGTAATTGGATGTCTTCATTGGACTTTATGGCAAAGTTTACAAACATCAAGGTCAAAGGTAAAATGACTGACACCACATTTAACGAAACCCCAAAATTTCTCAAGGAATGTTTCTTGCCCGTTCTAGGATACAAAATCCCATCGTCATACTATGAAATAAAGAAGACATATAAAACGATCGGGTTAGGATACGAATCCATACATGCTTGTGTAAATGATTGTTTTTTATATCGGAGGTGGGTAACGAAGATTTGCAGAATTGTCCCATCTGCGATGCTAGTAGATGGAAAGACAAGAACACACTGGGGAAGAAAGTTCCTAACAAGGTGTTGCGTTACTTTCCTATCATTCCTAGACTACAACGTTTGTACAAGTCTAAACACACTGCAAAACATATGACTTGGCATGCTTCTGGGCAGTCTACGGAGAATGGTAAGATGCAACACCCGGTTGATGGTCAAGCATGGAAGAAATTTGACATGAAGTATTCGAAAGAATTTTCTTATGAAAAAAGAAACATCCGATTAGGGTTGACTGCTGACATAGATATTTACTTGAGGCCTTTGATTGAAGACCTAAAGACTTTATGGAAAGATGGAGTCATGACTATGGATGCTGTCACTGGCACTGAATTCTGTATGAGAGCAGCGCTTTTATGGACTATCAATGACTTTCCCGCTCGAAGTAGTTTGTCTGGGTGGAGTGGGCAAGGTTACAAGGCATGTCCGACCTGTAATATAGACACTCCAGCTATTCGCGTGTTAAGCAAAACCGCTTATGTTGGTCACAGAAGATTCTTAAACGCGACCAATAAATGGCGGAAAAACAGAAGGGCATTCTATACTCCGGTCGAGGATAGACCACCTCCTAGAAAATTTACCAGTGATGTCATCTGGACTCAACTTAGGAGATTGCCTAAACGTATCCCGGGGAAACATCCAAGTTTTGGGGTGCGAAGAAAAAATGCGATCCTGATCGCGAATTGAATTAGACCAAAGTATCTATTTTCTACGAGCTAAAGTATTGGTCTTTTCTTACACTAAAATGCAATTTACATGTCATGCATATCGGAAAAAATGTGTGTGAGAGTGTGTTGGGTACTTTGTTAAAGAATGACAAATCAAAAGACACCAACAAGGCAAGACAAGACTTATAAAATTTGCAAATTATTGATGAGTTGTGACTCGTCAACAAAGGAAACGGGAAGTGCTCTAAGCCTCATCCCACGTACTCTTTCACAACTGAAGAAAGAAAACTTTTTTGTCAATTCATTAAAGGTACGCGTTTTATTTCAAAATTTATTTGTTCCAATTCAATTCGCATATTCATTTCGACGACTTATTCTAATATCATGATTTTTTTGTCAATTCATCAAAGGTGTTAAACTACCTGATGGGTTCGGATCTAACTTCAAGCATAAAGTGACCGACAATGATAGCAACATAACAGGCTTGAAGGCTCATGACTGTCATATAATGATGCAGCGGTTACTTCCTGTTGGACTTCAAAATTACTTGAAGGACCAAACCACCGCAACACCAATAATCGAGCTTTGTTCATTCTTCAAACAAATATGCTCTCGAACTTTGATGGTGGATGACATGTTGAAAGCTAAAGAACAACTGATCAATATTTTGTGCAGTTTCGAGCAAATATATCCTCCTGCTTTTTTTGACATTATGATTCACTTGGTTATTCATCTACCCGAAAAGGCTATTGAAGGCGGGCCTGTTTACATAAGGTGGATGTATCCATTTGAAAGATACATGAAAAAGCTCAAAAATTATGTCAGAAATAAAGCTAAGCCTGATGGTTCAATAGCGGAGGGTTATATTGTTGATGAAGCATTAACTTTTTGTTCGCATTATTTTCGGGGTGTTGAGATGAGATTTAATCGTCCTGACCAGAATGAGGACGGTCCAAGCCCAACAAGTCGATTTCAGGTGTTTCGATCACTCTGTAAAATGAATGGTAGACAATCATTAATTCGGCTTCAACCAGACACAATGCAGAAAGTAGTATGGTATGTACTACACAACAGTCATGAAATCGACCCGTACATGAACGAGTACAAGAGGTACGCGTTTTATTTCAAAATTTGTTTTACGTAAGTTATTATTCGACGACTTATTCTAATATCATGAACATTTACAGGGCATTTCCTGGCAATGACATACAAGAAGGATTTCCTCGCTGGTTTGGGAACAAGGTAGACTTATTGTATGTATTACCCTGTAAAAATTACGACTATTACTCATCTATATGTATTCTTAACTTTTTCATTGATTCGTGAATTAAAAGTAAAGAATGACCCAAGTTGTACTTCCGAGTTATTCGCTTTGGCTTGTGGACAATCATGTACTACAGTCTCAGTCGAATCTTGCGTAATCAACGGTGTGAAGTTTATCGTACACGACCATGATTTACGTCGTTCAACTCAAAACAGCGGAATTTCAACTCCTAATCCTAGCGGAGGAATGTATTATGGCCAGCTTGAAGAAATTCTCGAGTTTTTGTATATTCCGTTCAAGGTTGTGTTGTTCAAATTCAAATGGTTCGACACTAATAACGAGGGTCACATAAAACGTTGTACCTATAGAAATAACATTACACAAATTATGACAGATCGTGTATCATTTCAAAATGAACCATACATTCTTGCAACACAAGCAACACAAGTCTTTTACCTTGATTTCCCGGGTAAACGTGGTAATTGCAAGGCCGTCCAAGATTCTTATCATCGAAAGTTTTGGAACCCGGATATCATCGTGGTAGAAGACAATCAAGATGTTGTACATGACAACAACTCATCGCATGTTACACTCTCTACTGAGTTGGATAGGTTGAATTATAATACCATAAATATAGATGTCTAGCCAGCGGAAGTTGAGGCACCACAACCACCAATTATCACTGATGTCGACGACGACAATGATATTGATTATGATGACCACGTTCCTCATGATTTAGCATCTGATGGTGAAGACCACGTCGATCGTGAATATGAAGCTGACACTAATAACAATGATTTTTATCTTAGTGATGTGGGAGATTGATCTCAAATTGTAATTTGTTAAACAACACTTATTTGATGAAATTGTTATCGAGTGGTTAAATGTGTTTATTTATTTATTTATTATTATCTTTTTTGGTATATATTGTTATTTATTTGAATGTGTGTATATATATGTGTATATGTGTTTCTTCACTAATTTTTATGTTCTTGTACTAGTACGTTTACAGATGGCAGATGTTGTTGCTAGGAGCCACGGTGGCGATGGAGGTAATGAGCCACCCCGTGGTCCCTAGAGGAGGATAGACACTAATTGTCAGCGTAAGAATTTCTCGATTATTTTAATTAAACTTGATCATTATTTGAAATTGATAACTTGTTATTTTATGTCATCATCACTTGAATTTGATTACTTGTAGGCTCTAAATCCAACCTCCCAAGCCTAATGCCAAAATTGTCAAAGGCGGGAAGGTGGTGCGTGGTCCCACAAAGAACACGAATCTCCGCCAAATGAGGACTGAGACAGGTCCTCCGGTATCGATCGGATTCCGAAAGAACGCCAACTAGATGTGGGAGCATGTGGGCGATCACTCTTCGTGTTTCTCCAACATGGTCGGGACGTTGTTACGGGAATCAATTCCCATGCATTACGATTCGTGGGATGAGGTTCCCGAGACCACCAAGGCCCACATCGATGACCAGCTACGATTTTTTTTATCTTTTATTTTTTTAATTATTGTGTTTATTTATTTTAGAGTAAATTGCATTTTTGGTCCTTAAGGTTTGGCCAAATTGCAGGTTTGGTCCCTAACGTTTCAAAAGTGCAACGGTAGTCCTCATCTTGAAGTTTTTGTTGCATGTTTGGTCCCTGATCAACATCAAATGACTAAATTACCCTCGCCTTCTTCTTTTTCTATTTTCTTTTCAGCTTTCTTACATAAATGGTCCATGTGTTGTGCCACGTTTTACAAACTTAGTCACGTTTTTTTTTTTTTTTTTTTTTTTTTTTTCTATTCTAAAAAGTTAATTTCGAAATTAATTTTTTTAGAAAAATTAGATTTTTAGAAAAATTAATTTATTTCTAAATTTTTTTTTCGAAATTAATTTTTTTTTCGATTTTTTTTTTCATAATTAATTTTTTTAGAAAAAATATTTTTTTTGGAAATTAATTTTTTTAGAAATTTTTTTTTTTCGAAATTAATTTTTTTAGAAAAATTATTTTTTTTTTCAAAATTAATTTTCTTTCCGAAATTTTTTTTAGAAAAATTAATTTTTTTTTCGAAATTATTTTTTTTAGAAAAATTAATTTTTTTTCCGAAACTTTTTTTAGAAAAATTAATTTTTTTTCCGAATTTTTTTTTCTTGAAATCATTTCTTTTTCTTAAAATTTTTTTTCGAAATTAAATAAATTAAAAAATAAATAAATAAGTAAATAAATAAATAAAGGGACTAAGTTTGTAAAACGTGGCACAACACAGGGACCATTTAGGTAAGAAAGCTAAAAAGAAAGTAGAAAAAGAAGAAGGCGAGGGTAATTTAGTCATTTGATGTTGATCAGGGACCAAACATGCAACAAAAACTTCAAAATGAGGACCACCGTTGCACTTTCGAAACCTTAGGGACCAAACCTGCAATTTTGCCAAACCTTAGGGACCAAAAATGCAATTTACTCTTTATTTTAAATGTGTTTATTTATTTAAATTTGTCTGTTTATTTAAATTTGTATATTTATTTTAATTATATTTTATTGCAGCATTTCTTTGATCTCGGCGAACACCTTACCGGTCCGGATGGAGATGATATTGTCAGAAGTATCGAAGCTTAACTCAGAAAGCAATACGATGTCAACAAATACAAATTCAAATAGCAGAATTTTACACGGCAAGGTAGGGTTGAGAAAGTAGACGAGATCAAGAATAAGCGTCCGACGAACCAGACGCCTGAGGATTGGGAAAAAAAGGTAAATTACTAGATCGACACGTTATAATAATAATAATAATAATAATAATAATAATAATAATAATAATAATAATAATAATAATAATAATAATAATAATAATAATAATAATAATAATAATAATAATTCATTTATATAATGATTTTTATTATTTATAATAAGCAGGTGAAGCTTTGGATAGACCCAAACAAGTTGAAGATAGCGGCGATCAACAGGCAAAACCGGCTGGCCAATACGAGTTCTAGCCTTCATGGATCCCATTTGTTAGCTGTTATACGCGATAACTTCGTAAGACACTTTATAATCATTATATATATATATATATATATATATATATATATATACTAGACTTCAAAGCCCGCCCAATGGGCGGGCATGACTTTTAATTATAATTAGGATGGTATTAGCTAACTTAAAATTCTGTTTTAAGTTTGCTATATTAAATCAATAAAATAGAGCCAATTATATATGATTAAAAAATTGTTATCCGGATTAAAAAAAAAAAAAAAAAAAAAGAGGATAAATATACAATTTTGAACTTGTAATTTTTGTTACGATATTTGATGTTACTTATATGTTTTACTTATTTAGAATTTATTTTATTTTATGTAAGTGTATTTTTAAGTGAACTTCAAAGCCCGCACGATGGGCGGGCATGAATTGTAATTATAATCTGGATGGTTTTAGTTATTCTAAACTTATTTTTAAGGAAGTTTGTTTTATTGTAATTTTTAATATCACAAATATAAGATGTTAGATGGTGTCAGTTAGTGGGAAATTATTTTTAAGGATGGGTATTTCTTTTTCTTATGGTATTAGTTTACTTGTGAATTGTTTTTTTTTTTTAAAGTTATTTATAATTAACTGGGTGGGAAATTTTTAGAGAAAGTGAATTTAAGTTTGACGCATGAGTTGTAATTATAATATTATATTTACGGGTGGGTAATCATAAAGAAGTTTTTCCATAAAAAATTATATAACATGTCTAAAAAGTAAAAAACATGTCTACACTGAACCGTAGCAACCCACCCGCAATCCTAAATCATTCGTCACCACGTATCTGTACTACTAAAATTAGTTCAATGTGACTATATCCTATGATTAAATGAGAAAGACTACAGTCTACAAAATAAGACGGGATTCTTAGGACTTGATATATCTTTATCATACTTATGAATATACAACAACAATCATAATGAAATTAAAAATATTGATATCATAATCGAGCATATTCTAATCCAATACAATTAAACTTATAACTTTACCACTATTAATCCTTACATTTCATTCAAATTTATGCGATGCTGATAAATCAAAGATCATGTTACAGTTCTCATATTTTTTTTCCTTTCTATAGAAAACTTCCATCACTGCATAAATTTAAAAGTATGTATAGTTTCAGGAACATTATTTTAGTAAAAAACAACAGTGGCAAAGTTTTAGCATGTAACTTATCATTATACTTTTAGTTTTGTTAAGTATCAAGTTATAGTTAATTTCTATGTTTTGAAAATTATTTGCTAAAAATCGAAAACACTCGTATATTTTTTAATTTTGTTAAATATCATTAATTGATAATACAATACAACGGTTCATATGTGTTACATTGTGAATACCTTTTCCCTAAATTGACCCTTTCCAAAGAATAAACCACTTTGGTAGAATGATGCTAACATACAATACTTTCTTTACATATCGGCACTAAACATCAAACTAAAAATACTGAACCACAATTTTGTCCAAATGATTGTAGTCCGTAGTGCAGTTACTTCATACACATGGATGTATCAAGATGATATTAAAAATTAGAAAATAGCAAGGAAACCATGACTTGTTGGTTGTTGTTGTGATAACACATCTTGACAGTAAAGACCACATAGCTAAACTGATTCACATCTAACAATGAAGACCAAATAGCTTAGTTGATTCCTTAAAGGACTTCCTGGTAAGGGTTTCGTAGTTCTCTGCCCAATGCCGCACAATTTAACAAAGCATGTCAGTCGCATGTATTAACAAATAATAAAAACAATAGTGTGAAAACAGGTCCCTATTTTTTTATTTTTTTATTTTTTTTTTTGAAACCAAAAAGTTAATATATTGTAGATACAAATGGGTGATGAGATATATGAACAATCATGCCATGATTCTAAATTATTTATTAGTAACGTATGAATTTGAGTATAAAAAAATGATCATCAATAACAGTCGTTGCAATACCCACAAAAATAGAGAATCCATTTTCATATTTCAAATCACTTGTAACGTATGTGATTACAATTTTAATTCTATATTATAGTTATATAATCTACATAAAAAGAAATAATATGTGTGAGTTTTTAGGTCAAACGGGTAAATTTGGTACAGGTTAAGCCATGTACCTCTCAAACAGGTCAAAAAGGGTAAATTATGGCAAGTCCAAGGCCTTACCTGAAATTTGTATATGTTGGAAATGATGCCCTTACTCTTTGAGAAACCCCTTGCATAAGGTTTTCCCGTCATCTCGGTTTCAAACACAATGTTAAACAACTTTTTACCTGCATAAACCTGGAAACAATTACAGTAGATTAACTAATTTTTACACTTAACAGTAAAAAAAAAAATGCAAACTTATATTGAGAACCACTAATGCAGTCATTGACAAACTATATTTCACTTTAATGAGTTTTTCAACCACAACTTTGATTTTTGATCAGTCAAATTTCTTCACAGGATTACAGCAAGAAAAATTTAGTATTTCCCAAATATGAAGAATTAATTCGGATTTCATCCATTTATTTTATATACAAATTCTGATTCTACCATCCGCTGCTGAAGCATATTCAAATTTCATGTAAAAGTCAGTTTCATAAAGATATTCCAAGTACATTTGTTTCTGCCTATAGAAGATAGAATACAGACCTTTTTTAGATTTTCCATCCGTCCTTCATATGCGAGATATTTCAAACCCTTTTCAATATTTTCTACATCTTTTTGTATGATTTTTAGTTTTTTTTCTAGAGCAGCAGCTTGATCGCCCTTTGATAATAACTTTTATTTATTCTCTTTAAGCACTTCTTCACGACGGCTTATCCAGAACATATATCTTGCTTCGCATCAACAATGCACGCCGCAAAAGGACATGGAGAAGAATGACATCTGAATATCGAATTGCCAGCTACCTAACAAACAAAACATTTCAAATAGTCTCATAGTATGCATTTAGATGAAATCAAACTACGAAATAAAAGTCAAATACTACTACAAATCACAACTAAACAAAAATAGAGCGAGTCGTAGTAACAACAATAGAAGACCTTACCATTCTGCGTCCAAAATGATCGGCTATTGACCAAAAAACGGAGTACTGAAATTAACAGTGTGAAAAGTTGATAGAAATAAGGGAGTACATTTGAAAAGATATCATATAGTTTTCAACCATCAGTTTCATGTAGTTATGCAAAAAATATACTGCAAGTGTGCATCAGGATAGTAGATAATAAAATCTACTGGTTGACTTACAACTGACTGATGATTGTCGCCGTTTATTTTGCAGACACAAGTTATCCAGCAAATTTGGCAACGGGTCATTCATACCCACAAAGTTAATCAAATCTTAAAGGTTGCTGCGATATAAATAGTCTTCTAAATAATATACAAAAAGTTTGACTTTCAAAATGAATTAACATACTTACTTCTGGTAATTATGCGTCTGCGCCTGCCGGTGATGGAAGTGCTAGAGCGGGCCTAGCCTGACGTGCAACAGTGTTAATGGAAAGTTTAACAGGACTGCGATTCGTTGGGAGTATATTACTACCTACGAAACTAACGAAAGCACATTCATGGTTGGGGCTAAGTGTGTTTTGGATCCATTGACCACTGTCAAGGCTCGGATCATCTGGAGTGGCAAGTGCACTCATGCAACACCAGTTGCTTCCAAATATCCATTTTACCTCGGGTTTTGATTTTGACTACGTGGGAACAATATTGATCCATATCTTCCTCCTTTTCTTGACGTAACTCATTCTATCCTCGGCGATATGAAACAAATACAGTTAATACTGGATGATATATTATAGTAAATGGGTGTTTGGAATAGCTTAGGTCCCAGGAGTATGGGCTTATTTGAGTTTTAAAAAGCTCATAAGCCCACGTTTGTTGATTATCAGCTTATCAAGTCGAGCTTATAAGCTTATAAGGTCCAAAAATAGAGCTAATTCATGTAGTAAAAACTGTTGGCAGCAGTATCTTGAGCCGCAATAGGTGACCATGCTTCGAAAATGTAAACTCTTGGTGCAGTTATTTCCAGCTACATTCAAATTTACAGACATAACCTATGAGAATTCGAGTTTCGGTTGCTAAAAACTAAAATTAACAAAGATGAAAAAAGTTACCGACTTTTATTATATCCAGGGTTATAATTTTAGGTCCCTTGGAGGAGAAAATCGCCATTGCTGGTGCTGGTTTAGTATCATAGCTGTCGAATTCCTAGGATTAGAAACATGTTAGATCATTTAGGAACATGTTTTGTTCTTCATTTCTTCAGTGAATAGATCATTTAGGAAGTTAGATAGCGCCAACAGTTATTCTTGGACGTACGTTGCTTCTTAATACATTATTGCTTTCGCGCAATTGGCTGTTCAGTGGGTATGCATGTACCCAATGAACTATTACCAAAAAGCGTGTGGCATTTCTTTTTAGCATTTTCAAATGCCTGTATGGAACGACTACAACAGATGCTTGAATTTTATGTCATCATATGATTACCGGTTGCAAAACATGCAAAACTGTAACGATAAGCAAGCAGAAAAACACTTAAATAAGCAATCCCAAACACCCTCTTAACCTGCTTTTTAGAATGTGACCTGTTATAACCCACTTAACGCCTTACTTGCTTGCATATACATATCAATAAATATAAAAAATACTGGTAATCTATTGACATAAGAGAACAAATCTAACGAAGCTGCAAATACCTGAATACACCAAGAATTGGTAATCCCTTCTACAGAGCAGTACTTCTCTTCATCAGAAGGACAGCTCCAGCAGCGTCACTCATCTGGCTGGAAGTTCCTGTTACGATAACAACAAAATAGTAAGATCACGTGCCAAGAAATACCACTTGTGGCTAATGAAGAAAGCTTCGTTATGTACCAGAAGTGGTTGACCCGTCTTTCTTAAATACTGGCTTAAGTTTCGCAAGATCTGCCAAAGTAGTTCCTGGACAGATGCCATCATCAAATTCAAAAATCAAATCAAAATCGGTTCAACTTTGACCTTGGTAAATTGCATCCATCAGGCTGCCATTTCCAGTTTTGATATGATGAATCAGGCCTCCCATTTTTCTGACAAGTCACTTGTTTGACCAAAAGTGGACAACTTGCCTCTGTATATAATGGGTGAGACTCATTGTCCCAGACCCATTTTCCTTCAAAAACATTGCATCCATTATCTATGACTTCATCATCTGAAACGCGAATAGGTGGTCTTTTAACCACTCGGTGGACCAAAATACTCATGGATATGGTAGTTATTTTTCAAATTATCTAAGGCTATTCGTAGAGACCTGAAGTATTAGCAATTTAGTTTGATCAGGGTACAAAGCTAAAGAGCGACCAAACTTATAAAGTTGTCGAGACCCCAACCCCTATCCAATATATAAGTGACCAACTTATGCTTTTTAAACATAACCTGCTTCACTAAAATGTGTAGTACTGTATCTCCTAAAATTCTCATTCAGAATTTTAGTTTAGATTACATCTCTCAAATAGCAGGTCATCGAGTGTATCACCAGTCATGTCCTCTATAATATTCCTAGATGCCATACCTTCTAATGTCTCAACCTGGTATGAACTTCTTTATATGCGCTCCAAGGAGACCACTTTGTGCCACAATCTCAGCTCTCAATCCATGTTTTCTGGTTTCGCATTTAATACTTTCTAAATTTTTGTTAGGAAGCATGTAACCTGAATAAACACAAAGTGGTGATACATTTGATCCCTATGATTAAAACGCCCATACTAATTAGAAATTGGTTAATGATTTTGAAGTCTATATATTAGGGTGTTAAATCCATATGCTAATTAGAAATCAATACAGTAGATTTAGGAGGTTTAAAGTACACCTGTAACTGGAGTTACTGGACTCTGATGCAGTAGACAAAACACTACTGAAATTAATTTGTGTGTGAACAGCGGAGGAGCTGCTAGCGCGAACAATTGCATACATGTGTTTATTCAACTCTCCATCCTCCTCTTTGATCTCATTCATCAACCAAAATGACGACATATGCAATGAGAAATCTGTAATAATGAGATCCAAATCAGCAAGACGCATATTTGAATGATTGAAGCAATGAACAATCACGGAGTACATACCGTTTGTTTGTGGTGGTAGGTGGTGGGTTGGTGAAGATTGACGTTTCAAAAATATAGGGTCGTGATTTGGTGGGTTGGTGAACATTAGGCTTTATCATTATAAAAATAAAAAATAAAAACATACCCCAGAGATATCTAAACCAACAGAGTATCAAATGTGCACTTTGTTCACAAAGCTGGCAGTACTAACAATATATCCGATAAAGCTAACAGTATTAACTTTTTTGAGCCAGCAGTATTAATGAAACAAATAAATAACAATAATCCAAATAAGAAGATGAGTACCCAATAACCTGTTCACAATCAAACAAATGAATCAATTTATTTTCTATAAAATAACAACTCACAAACCTGACAAATTATAATTAGTTGGCTCTAATACATGAACACCTAAAAAAGTCAGTAGATGAGCATTAGAGAAAAGAAAAAAAAATATATTAGGGTTTTTGAGAAAAAATATATTATGAATGAAGTGCAGATTTTTTTTACCTGTATGTTTTAATTAGGGTTGGCTAACTTGTAGGGATTCTCCTAATTATCTAATATAATTAATATTGCAGAACTATATTTAAGGAAAAGATATGCTTGATAATTTAAATTGCTCTTTTGTCTAGTATATCTTTTTTGTTTTAGGTGCTTCATCACAATCAATGGCTTGGTTCCATTGGTTGAGACGTTTCCATGTTTACCTAAAGATGCATGTTCGAATCTCACTATGGTCATTTTTTAAAATTTCGGATTTGAAGGTCAAACCTTCGAAAATTTGGTCAAATCTTGCTTAGGTGGACTGCTTAGGTGGAATAAGAGCATGATTACTCATCAATCCAACGCTTATTCATCAATCCTGCATTTGATGACGTCATACGCGTCCTGTTATATATAATATGTAGATATATATATATATATATATATATATATATATATATATATATATATATATATATATATATATATAATATATATATATAGTGTTGGGTGAGTCGTTATTGATTTTATTTATAAACAGTTGAGGCACCCCACCGACTCCGTGCCTGGTAGAGACTTGATCGAGCTTTACAGGAGGAACCATACGAGAGACGACGTCTTTAAGTCTCCAGTGTCCGAGGCTAGATACGTAAGTATAATTTATTTCCAAAAACTCACCCACATTAATGCAATATAATAAATCACGACTTATATATTACTTTTCTTGTTTTTTTTTCTAACTAAACAGAATGAGATGATACGGATGCGGACAGAGAGCACCTCCGCCGGGACGACTATGACTGACCTCGATATTATGCGCCACGTGATCGGTGGTAAGCAGCGCGGTCATATTCTTGGCGTAGGTCCAGTGTTACCCGGCGGTGGTCAATAGACGACCCTCGGCACCTCACGAGCCCGCGAGCAAGCCTCCTCGTCCTCGCTGCAGGAAACTGTGCAGAAGCAATCCGAGGAGCTCTCTACACAAAGGATACAGCTTGATATTTTGATGGATTGAGCCAGGACTCAGCCGGGTTGGACCGAGCGTCTAGCGAGTGGCACGCCAGGGACATCGGGATCACATAATGCTTCACAGGGTAAGTCTCGAGGTATTGGGGAGGGAAGTGGGGGTAGTGGGGGGAGTGGGGAGACTGGGGAGTAGCGTATGGCTTGTTTGGGTCCCATTGGTCGGTTTATATTTGTTTTGGGGTTATGGACAAAGTTGTAGAGATTTACGTGGATTATTATGTGTTTTTGTAGTTTATGTGTAAGGATTCCCGCTAAATTGTTCCCCGCGTATAGTTTTGGACCATTTTGCGGATAGCTAGCTTATGTATAGTTTTTGGACCATTTTTCAAATAGCTAGCTTATGTATAGTTTTGAAAATGATCATGTGATCACGGTTTTTGAACCGTTTTTGGCGAATTTGGATACATATGCATGATTATGTTAACTTAGCGAATTTGGATATGTATGATATTATGTTTAGCGAATTTGTGATGCGAGAGTCTTTTGTGGTGTTGTAGCATTTGGATATATAGGTTGTGATGTTATAGATTTTTTTGGGAAAAATTCTGGAAAAATCTGGAAATTTCCCATTTTGCAGCAATATGCTACAAAATGGGTCAGAGGCTTTTGGCGGGGACATGTTACCGCCAAAAGAATGTATTGCAACAGTGGATGATTCTTTTGGCGGGGACATGTCCCCGCCAAAAGTCTTAATTAATTATCATAATCACTTAATTAAGTGACTTTTCTAGTTAATTAAGAGACATTTTGGCGGGGACATGTCCCCGCCAAAAGTAATGCCACGCTAGACTAAGTTTGACCAGATCAAAGGCTGCGGGTCCCACTTGTCCCCTCCAAAAACTGAAATTGTCCCCGCCAAAAGTATTAGCAAGAAGGAGTTAGCGAGGACTTTTCGGCGGGGACAAGTCCCCGCTGAAAGTTCCCCGCTGAAAGTTCCCCGCCGAAAGGTCCAAAAAGTCCCCTCGAAAAGCATCGAATGTTGTAGTGATATCAGGTAGAAATCTTACTTGAACCGGATCATTCAGTTCCAAAGACACCGCAACAAGTATATAGAAGAACCCATAACTCCGGTATGGCTCTTTTCAGTGTTGTAATTTGACTCCAAAGTTTGAAGAGATTTCACTGTTTCAAGAATGACGTAACCTTAGATGACTTTTTATCAAGAAACATAAAGGGTCTTCATTGCAACATTTTTTAGATCTACTTTGAGTAAATTACATAAATGGTCCCTGTGGTTTGTCAAAAATTTCACCTATCGTCACTCAAACTTAAAAGTTGCATATATCATCCCTATCACCTCCAAAGAATAACACTCGTGGTCCTTTTAGGGATTTATGTAATTTACTCATCTACTTTTATTAGCACTATCCGAGTTTCTTCATGTTCTCAACATTTTAGGTCTGTTTTTCACGGTTTTAGGTATAGTATCAAGCAAAGATGTTTCATGGGTTCAAAGTTAAGAGGCGTAGATTTCATTATTTCAATTTTGTCAACACAATTTCAAGTTTAATTCAAGGTTTTGGTAAATTCAAGTGGTTTGTAATTTTAAGAGTTTCCTCGAATGTATCATCCTTATGAGATATTTTTTATCTCTTCATCAATCCAAGTAGTATGCAGAAGTTTATACTTTATAAATCATACTCATGATTCAAAAACTACTCGAGTGTGAATATATGATTTTATAGGAGTTGGTTTCTTGTGCGAGCGAGAACATATGTGTACCCTTGATGAGGTATGTCCTCCTCCGGATACTCTGGAGGAGATAATCACAATTAATTCCAAATGTTTCTAAGACAAAACCACTCCATGATGAGGCCTTGTCTGCTGAGGAGATCAATGTCTGCTCACGAGAGCATTATCTGCCTAGGAGAATTGTCTGCTCAGGAGAGATGTCTGCTTAGGAGAGCTGTCTGCTCAGGAGAGAAATTCCTGCTCAGGAAGCATAATGACGGAGCAGTGCCTGTATCGGAGCTAGTACACTGGCCATCAGAGCTAGTACACTGGCAACTGACATATGTAGTACGATGACATACGAATAGCACAGACGCTTGGTCCACAAACTAACATGGAGACAACTTTGACCCCGAAGACCAAGCCTGGTGCTTATCAGCGCTTTATGTGCTGCACCTATAAGACAACTTAGCTTCCACAAAGGGTTTTGTCATAGAGCTAATCACAGGTAGTATAAAAGGAACTGTTCACACACATGAACAGGGGGCTGGACACACACACATACTCCGATAAAGACTTCTCTCTACCCTTACTCCTCTTTACTTATTACTTATCACTCATACTAGGTACTTACTCTCACGCCGGAGCTTGGTCTCGGACTAAAAACCCGAGGCGAGCTAACGGTGTTCTTTCTTATTTCAGCCTGCAAGATGAGGGAGCTACCGCGGAGTCTCCCGAAGCTTAGGGTTGAAGAACATCTACGGAATTTTGCTCAAACATTGGCGCCTTCCGTGGGATCCTTATACCAATCTACTAAGTTCTAAGCAATGAACGGTTGTATTAGGGATTCTCATCCGGAGGAAGGTAAAAACTTGAACACTGGGATACAAGGGACTGGGAGGACTTCAATGGGAAGACCCTCCGTCTCCTCCGTACTAGTTCATGAAGGACCTTCTTCAACATTCGTGAAGCAAAACATTGAGGTGTTAAGGACCGTGATCAAAGAACTTGACAATAAGGGCAGGGAGAAAGCAACTCCCCGCAAATACTCGTGAGGAGGATCATGAGGTGTTGGACCGGAGGAGTCTCAGGAAAGCTCATCAGTGAGAACTACATGCTTCGGGTGGAATGAATGAGAACTACATGCTTCCTTCGTCGGAGTAGTCCTGCTACAACCAGAGGCATCGGAACCTTCCAGAAGAGGAGATAGAGGCCATTCGCTTCTTTTCTGAGTTGGGATCTCCGTTTATGCCCCGGCTGAGGACTATTGCCTTTATATCATAAATAATGGGAGGAAGCGCAGTCTCTGGAACATCCTCTGTTTGAGTTATGTGGTTGAACTTGTTGTCACAAAACAATCAACTAACGTCGGATGGCTTGCTACCTCCGTACAGAAAGGGTAACTCCTACTAATGTATTCCCCATGGTGAAACTGTACCATCGGTGGTTAGGCTGAGCAACCTATGCTAATTGACTCCGCAGCAAAAGGCCGGGAATACCCACCTTTCCTTTCGTGCGTATAGGCTACCTGATGACTAGCTACATCGGTAGCGGAATGTACACACACTATAACTACATTCCTGAGCTGGCAAGTTAAGCAACTCAAAGGACTTAGGTCCATGATACATCACAAGCAGGCAGTGCACATGGAGGACTTGCACATCTAGGCCTAGTAATAATAGAAACATGTTGTTTAGTACTATACGGAAGGATGCTTCTGTGGAGAGATGCCTCCTAAACATCTAAAGGATGAACCACCTTAACTTAGTTCAAGCACGTGTGATGATCCACATATATGATTGACACCTGGAGTGATGGTGCAATCCTTGATTGGGCTAAAATTCCAACTAACTTGTAATGGAACAGTTAGTAACTGGCTCATAACCTCCTCTGGAGTAGAAGAACAATGTCTCCTCCGGAGTGATGTTATAAAATTTAGTTGTGTGAGCTATTTGGTCAGCTCATGGTTTCCTCCGAAGTAGAGGAACAACGTCTCCTCCAGAATGATGGTATAAACTTTAGTTGAGTGACACATATGGTCAGCTCATGGTTTCCTTTGGAGTAGAGGAACAATGTCTCCTCTGGAGTCATGGTACGACCTTTGGTTGAGCAAGCTCTACTTAGCTCTAGTAGTTACTCTCCGGCAAGTAGCTACACTTGAGGGAGAGGGTAGCACGAGGATATCCAAGTGATGCATATATTAAAAGCACCATTGTAAGGTGCTACATCGGTATGCGTTGCACATAAGTAGACGCTATAACAGTATGGAAAAGTAACGCAAAGATGTTAATCTGAGTGTTACATTCAAACACTGGATCAAATGTACGTGGTATGATAACTTTGCAAAATATGATTGTGGTTAGTGCGCATCAGCAGACCTTCTCCGGTACATGCAATGTTTGGCACACAAGCTGGTTCAGTGCACTAAGTAAATCACATGAATACCGAACCAGGCGCTGCATGGGTAGGCATTCCGATGGAGTGTCTTCGTGTTCCTCTTAAGCATAAGAATCGGATAAATATGCTCCGCGTTCCTCTTAATGTAAAAAGAAGCTGCTGAACCCTCCTTGTTAGGTATTCGTTCATAGTTAATAGGTTCATTCTCTCCATCATCACGCTCCTCATTCGGAGTGAATGGGTTCGTTCGGAGTTGATGGTGGCGCTCGGAGGTATGTACCATTCTAGTTGTCATACATGCTACATAAACATGCTTTTGGACTCCAAATAAAACCCTCCGATGGAGAACCACCGAACAAAACCCTCCGCTTGAAAACCTTTTTGATTCGTGGTACAAATAGTACTCATTTATTATATCAATGTCATCTTTGGCAGTATATAAAGACATGTTTGTTAAAGGTAAAATATAAAATGGTAATTTATAAGTAGAGCATTAGAATCCCATGCGCAAGTATGCCTTCTCTTGGTACTTCAATGCTTCACACCTTCCCTGGATAATACTTTAATAATTTAACATGCATGCATAGAGTTGCATGGAGGACAATAAATCTCAACCGGTTAAACTCCAGAGGATTTTTAACATAGGAACCAAATTTGGGCTGACCGCCATCTTCGGGTGCAGGGGCTTCCGGAGCACGTTGCGCAAGATCACCCTAATGATTCACCTTTTTTTGAAACCGATCGAAACTTGTAAAAAAAAATGGGTGACAAAATATTCGATATTCACGTATGAAACCTGGCCCTCGTGTCTCGTTCGTTAACGTATGAATGTTTGGTTCCAACTTTAAAGAAAAGAGAAAGAAAAATTAAAACCATAACAGCTTGTAAATGGAGAATTGGTACAGCTTCTTTATATTCTTTGGTGCTTAACATTCGGCTTTCACAAAATACTTACCGAATCGCTACGATTTTTGGCTCATTAGTTTCTTGCCAGGGTTCATATAGAGCTCTGATTGATCATTAAGACTACTGTCCCACACCTCCGATCGAGTATTGATCCTATAGGGATTAGATACAATCTTAAATGTGTCAGGTCTGTATTGGTTCTAGAGGGATTAGATGACACATTTGGAAGAAAATATAAATTACAAGTCTCACCTTTGGAAGAAAATTATTGGTTTGGCGATAAAAACTCCGGACAATGCCTCCGAAGGAGATCTCCGTTGAAATCCTTAGTGTTTCGATGGAAAATAGAAACCTCCGATATGATTGAAACTCCTCTAATCTGAAACTACAAATAAAATCCTTGCCAAACGAGAACTCCTAACGAGATACCTTTGCTTTATAAGAAGACCTCCGATCGAGACCTTCACCTCCGATCGAGACAGCGAGCTTGTCAACCTCCGAGTGAAAATCTTTGTGTAGTCTTCGATAGAGACCTCCGATCGAGACTCTCTCACCACTATGAAAGTTTCATTCGGAGTGTGAGGTTAGCATTTCGAGTTCTCTTCATGAGCTCCAATCGATAGCCATTATCACCACACACATCTGAAGCTTATGGTTAGGCTTACAAGCTCAAATCTTGGGTGCTTGCATACTGTTGAAGTAATTTCTTGCAATCACTTCAGACAAATAAAAGAGACCTTTAGGTTGAACTAGCTAATGGTTCTTCCGAGAGGCTTGTGTGTCGATCCCCCCGGCTACTAAGGATCCTTCGGGTATCTGCACACAACAACACGCGTTAGGCTCACCCCGGGTGTTATCCCAGGACCCACCTCTGGCGTGAGAGTAAGTATTTGGTATTCCGAAGGGTTATGAACAGTAGTATGAAGTAAATGCTCATGAATTAGTTAGTTGAGAGTAGTAAATGAGCTGGGTATTTATAGTGCCCAGCCTTGATACCTGAAATGGCGGCGTCAGGTTTTCAGGGAACATGTCGCTGACATAATCCCGTAAATCCCGGGGCGGCGGCGGCGGCGTCTGCAGCTGCCATCTGTCAAAAGGTAAACGCCACCTGTCCTATTACTTACAGTGATACTGGCCGGATGAGTCGAGTGCCCTTCGGTATTTTCGGACGGCTCCATGTCATTCGGTCGGCCGGTCAAGATAGGTCGTCCAGACACATACGTCAACATGTCCCCCCAGTATTGCATTATCGGTTGAAGACCAACGATGTAATACTTTAAAGAACGTCTTTGTCTCTTCCGCATACGTCGCTCGGATGCACATACCTGTAGTACTTAAATAATACCTTTGTGCCTTTCGGAAAACATCATTCGGACACATACACTAACATGTTCCCCCCCCCCCCAGTATCACAGTATCGGTTTTTACCGATGTTGTGATGCTTTGAAAATTCTGACATTACCCATGACATGATGACTTTGATGTACAGAAATTATTATTGCAATACTTCCTGAATCCTTTGCGATTTACCACATACGCCTTGCTACCTATATTGACTTAATGACCATCGCCCAGACACATACGCCCCAGTCTTATCATTTCTGAGGAGTCCAGGTTGTCAACAATCATTTGCTTTTTCAAAGAATAACTGTCATGTTTTCCTGGTGAGTCAATGTACTTTTTTGTTTTATCCGGAGGGTTTCATCTTGCAATATCGGCTGTGCCGATGGTGTGATACTTTAGACAATTTACGGATTCATATTTGACATTTTCCGGTCAACCCGGACCGCTAGGCTTAAGTATATCTTGCGTAATTTTAAAATGGCCGAGATTCATTTTATATATATTTTATTATTGTAGAAAAAGAATCGTAATCATAGATTGCTGACACGTGCGCATGTGTCTAGCGCGTGGGTGGAGGTGTTGCCACGTCAGCGCCTGACTGGGCACGACATTTCACGCGTTCTTTTTTACCTATAAATAGCCTTATTTGTGCCACTTGTTATTACCGTCATTTTACTCATTACTTCGAGACGTCTTGCGGTATTATTTTCCGAATAGTAATCGTGAGTCAATTCAAGCGGCTTTCATATTAGTCCTTCGTCTGTAAAGGTACGTTCCGAACTACCCATCTCTTGTATTTACTTTGCTGTCCGGCTGTATCCCACTTTCCCTCGGTTAAACCATGTCGGATTCTCTTGTTTCAACTCCTGACGATGATACTCAAAGGGTTGAGGTATTTCTTCCCAAGTTTGACATTCAAAAGTACACCTCTCGGTTGGACGAAGAGGCTGTGCACAAGATAACTATGGACTATGGTATACCGACAGACCTGCATCCGCGGCTACCCCCGAAAGGTATGACAATGGACAAACTACCAGACGATGCTATCGGCTTGTACTTGGAATATTTTATTGAGGGTGGCCTTAGTGTACCTTTCTCTACCTTCCCATTGGGTGTTATTAAATATTATAAAGTTCATATTTCTCAATTGGTTCCGCTGGGAATGCATCGTGCGACCTTGTTCGAAGTGTACTGCCGAAGCTTACATATCAATCCTACTACTCCTCTGTTCTGGGCCTTCTACAAACTGAGTAAGCAAGGCCATTGGTTTTCTTTTGAAAAAAGGGTCGGTCGTGAGAAGAGGGTATGTTTTCGGGAAATTTTGACTGGTTTGAAGGGTTGGAAACGCGACTTCTTCCTGATAGATAGACGAGCCATTCCGTTTGCCATGCCTTGGAGGCATCATTATTCGGATATATCGGATTCGTATCCGAGAGGAGAGTTCGATGTTGCGGATGCCGACCGACTGGCTCAAGGTGTGATAGATCTCATCCAGGTTCCTCGGGCCTTTCTCTACGCCGTTGGGCTTACATCTCATTTGGAACATCCCGGCTATCGGGTCGCCATAAGGGATGCCGAGGGGAAGGGTATAGCCTTGCAGCCTTTGTTTCGTATCTCCCTGACTGGTATATTTTATGTGCTTACTTCTTAACTGTTTAACGTTCTTGTGTTCTTTGCAGCTATCACAATGTATCTGATGCGTGGTTTTGCGACCTTACAACAGGTTTTACCTCTCGAGGGATCTCAAGAGGCTTGCAATCCCCACCAGGCAGTGTACCTGACCGATGTAGTATAGTGTAGTGGCAAGTACCGGGGGATTGATCGTTCTCTAGGGGAATAGTGTCGTTAGGATTGAAAAACTACTCTAATAGGTCTAAGGGTGAGGGAAGATTCTTTTTTGTATTTTTATATTTTTTATGAAAGCAAGTAAAATCTCAGGTTTGAAGGAGTGGGCAGAATTAGTTGCTAGTCAACTAACCCAAATAACTACAATTGCAAATAAAATAAAATAACTGAAAATGAAAAGGTTGTGGAACTTATATGGAGAGAAATGTGTTTACTTAGATTTCCTTACTCCCTAACTATCTTTTACCGGTTGATTAGTGTGTATTAATTGCGTGGATGACGGGTGTATTCCTTAATACCAATCGTGGGGTGGCGTACGTACTTCCCCAACTCTACAAGCTCCTACTTCACTCCTATGTCGAGCCGGCTAAGAAGCTCCTAACATGGGATCACTAGAATTCGCTCATGCATTAAATACAACAATAAAAACCTTAGTACGCATTGGTTCATGTTTCTTAAGACGTTCAAGCAAGTTACCGTATAGGAGGTTAGCCAGTTTTCTTAAGCCTAACATCGATAAACAATCATCCAATACAATTAATAACACACCAACAACCAATAATCAATAGTTAGGTTTCATTAGATCTAAGCAAACACAAGATAAATCTAGCCTAGCATGTTAATTAAAAGACAAGAACAAGATATAATCAAACAACACATAGACATATTGAATGATTAATTAATTACTTATCTTCAATTAAACATGGGAGATCCAAGGGTATAAAACCCTTAAAAATGGCAGAAAATTCGTCTTAGGGTTTCTCCTCACAAAGTTGCACACTCATGACTAAAAATTGCAAAACTATATATAGAATTTAGGGGCTGACGGCGTCACGTTGTAGGAGGTGACACCATCACCTCGCCGCGGCTAGGGTTCCCGGATGGTCTTCCTGACGCCGTCCCTCTTTAATCCTCCAAAATCCACTCTGGCGCGTCAAGAGTTGACGCCGTCACAATTGTGCTTGACGCCGTCTCTCTTTAACTTAAACCGTGACGGCCTTGATCACCTTAAAGGGTGACGCCGTCAGACTTCCTTTGTAAAACTTTCTGGCGCGTCACGTGTATTTGTCATATCCACCTCTTTTGCCAAGCTGTGACGCCGTCAGGAGCAATCCTTGACGCCGTCACGTGTACTTTTCCAGCAGCTTTGGAGACTTTGTCGTTTTCTTCACTTTTATGCTCCAAAAACGTCCAAAATGCTTCCTTTTTCCAGATTTCTTCTCCAAAGTACCTAAAATGACAAACGGAATGATTTAGGGCAATATTTGATCAAATAAATACGATTTAGGGCTTAAATGACCCCCTAAAAGCGGTACACTTTTCGCTTCATCAGTATCAGTATTTGAAGAAGCCAAAAATCCGAAAGGATGCGTCTGTGGCGCGAGGGGATAAATATCTAGAAGTTCAGTCTCACGAGACGCATGTGACTATTCCTGCCACTTCTAATGCCGACATCCCGAAGAAGACGGCCGAATTGACAGGGGTCGAGGTACCTGATGATAAGGTATTGGAGGCCAAGAGGAAGAAACAGGAGCAAAATGCTACTCGGCAAATGTCCCAGTCCCAGCAACATGGGACTAGATTCCGCCTTCAACGCAATGTGGAAGGAGGTGGTGAGTTCCAGTCGGTCAAGCGAAGTAGGCCAAACGAAGATGCTGATGTGGTGGAGCTAGATGCTTCGGCCGCAAGAAAACAGCCGGAGGGCCAAGGTTCTTCGGCCGGAAGAAAACAGCCGGAGGGCCCAGGAAGTATTGGCGTGGGCTTCACATTCGAGGCCGCTGGTGCTGGTAAGCCTTTCGAGAATGTCACTCCCTACATTTTTCCTTTGCATTCATTTTTGTTAATAACCGTTGCTCATTCTTACTTTCTCTTGTCTTTTTTCTTTTTACATAGGGGGTTCTTCCGGCGCTGGCTCTGGCCATGGGAAGGAGAAGGTAACTGATGAGGATGACCCTGCTGCTTTGCACGTTCCGGGGTGGATAGTTCGCAAGGATGATCGTTTGGATGGTTGGGAAGTTTGTCGGGATTTGATGTTGAATCTGCCGACTCCGAAGGAAGAGTCGTTCCTAGAGAATCTGGGTGATGCTGAAGCTGGCCAAAGGGCCTGGAAGCTATTGGGTATGGGGGCCGTAGCTCAATCGGACCTGTTACTCCGGTTTGAAAATCTTCTTCATGAGCATCATGAGCTGTATCGCGCCCATCAACAGTGCGAAAACCTCAGAAAGAACGGGGGAGAGCTCAAACAGCTGAGGACCGAGCATTCCACCTGCATGGTGAAAGAATCGGAGTTGATGGGTCGGGTTAAGGAGTTGGAGAAGTTGGTTGAGGACGAGAGGTTGGCCGCGGCGGAACGGATCAGTGCCTTGGAGGCTGATTTGGAAAAAGCCAAGACCAAGCTAGGCGAAGAGGTAAAAGACAATCTGGACCTCCGTCATGTGAAGAAGGATCTTATCGCCCGACTGGGCCGGACGGAGGCAGATCGGTTCAGGGTTGTGAAGGAGGTCATACCGGAGGTGGTTCGCCGTCTCTTGAGTAGTCATGAATATAAGGAGCATTTGGCGGGCCCTTTCAGTTTGTCTTCGCAATCCGGTTTTATGGAGGGTGTGGTTGTAGGTCGTAAGCCGGAGGAGGTGGCTAAAATTGTGGCCGAGACAGACGACTTGGATGTGGAGGCTGGTAAGAAGTTCGACCCATTGTACGACGGGCTATTCACCGCCAAGTATCCCTACATCAAGAAGATTAGCAGCTCCTACCTTAAATCTCTTGATGAAATCCTGAAGATCTTTCCTGACCCGCCTCCATTTACTTCCGCCGAAGACCAACCTGCCGGTGCTGCCGCTGGATCAACTTCCGGTGTTCCTGAGACCAAAGTTGCTAACGTCCAGGGCTCTTCTGCTGGAGTGGATGAGTCGGCCTCCTGATCATTCCGGAATTCTTGTGAAGCTGTTTTAAACTGTTACTTTGAAAAAACATTTGTGGATGTAAGGCCTTCGAGCCAAAAACAATTTATTTGATTCGGATGACTGTAATAATTTGTAGCGTACAATTTGTGTGATATCTGTTTATTTGTGTATCTAGCCATGTGGTTGCTTTACATAATTCGGCCTGTACCATGTTTCTTATTTTACGCATCGCTTTTATTTATTTTCGGAGTAATTTACCCCTTCGGTAAACCGGGATGTTTAGTGTTGCTTTGATCTTATGGAGCTTTCATTTTGGTTCGTGCGATGGTGTATTCCTTTGAATACTCGGATTGGACTATCGGATTTTATAAACTTGCCATTATCAACGATTATCTGGTCTTTCTCCCTCCTCTTTTATCTTTTTATCACGTGTGGAACAAAAGATGTAACAACTTAGTTTCCCAAAGATGATAGTTTCGGATTGCTTGGTCCACTTATTATCCTTTCGTTCCACCTGCGTTTTTGACCCCCGAACGTTTGCCGAACACTTGTTTGTTATTACCGTTACTGCTTGCGCAGTTCCGGAGGTACAAGCTGACATTCGGCCTACATTCGGGTTATGAACGTACCACTTGTTTTTTATTACCTTCACTATTTGCATAGTTCCGGAGGTACAAGCTTACGTTGGAGCTAGATTTTTGTTACGAACGTATAATACTTGTTTTTTATTACCATCACTATTTGCATAGTTTCGGAGGTACAAGCTTATACGTTTTTGGGCGACACACGTCGTTCTTTGAACACTGACCACGAAAATATCCGGAGGGCGCGAACCTCTCGGAGGGGTCACATTCGGCTTATGTTCAAAGTATAATAAATGATTACTCGGTCACCCCTTTATGGATGCCGTTATGGTAACCCCTTTTTGGGTATCCCATCTTTGAACATTGACCACAAAAATCTCCGGAGGGGGCCAGCCTTGCGGAGGGATCACTTTCAACTTATGTTCATAAATTATATGGCAGGCCCTTTTTTGGGCATACCATCTTTGAACATTGACCACAAAACTCTCCGGAGGGCGCAAACCTCTCGGAGGGGTCACTTTCAACATATGTTCAGAATGTAACAAGTATTGCAAGAACGTATTGTAGGAAAAATTGTCTCCCTTCAACGGTGGGATAGCTTCATTTGTCATTTAAATAGTTAATACCAAGCCCTTTCGGGCGCTACATAAGATATATAAACCAAGTATTCATGGAAATATTTTCAACAGTCGGCTGTCCGTCATATCAACGGTGCTTTCCTTTCCATCCTTGCGTGGCTCGTGTGGTTCCGCTTGGCGAGTTTCCCTTCCTTCGGTGGGTTCATGCTTTTCTTGGCTTGTTCTCCTATCAGTTTCGTTCCATCGGCATGTGAGACTACCTGTCTTTAGTTACGAAGGTATTTTTGTTCCTTCCGTTAGTTTATAATGAAAACAAATATTGGCGAGAATGAAATAGCAATAGTGAAATGGTTATTTTGTTTTAACAGTTACCTGAACCGTTATTCCTACCTTGGTCAACTTGTAAGGATTCCTTCAGTTGTAGCATCGGATCGTCTCTCCGACAACGGATTCCTTCCCATGATCCTGCGGTGAATCTTTCGGATGACAGGCATTCCTTCCGGCATACCCCTTTGTTATTTCAGCGCTCCAAGCTTCTCCCTTTACCTCCTTTTCCTTCATCTGTTCCTCCATTGACCCGTGGTGCTCTTGAATTATTGGACGTGCGGTCAGTGTTGCTATACCGCTTGGAGTAGGGAACTTGACCATCGAGTGAATGGTCGAGGGGATGGCCCGTAATTTCCTTAACCCGGTGCACCCCAATATGATGTTGTAGGAGGAGGGCGAATCAATCACAGCGAATTCCATCCAGACTTTCCGGGATCGGCCTTGACTCCCGAAGCAGATTTCTAAGTCTATCGATCCCCGCGGCTTAACGGGCTTCCCCGTGAATCCTACCAGAGTAGTGCTGGATTCTTTCAATCGGGCCTTAGCCGAAGGGTTTAACTGTTCAAATTGATGTTCATACATTATGTCCATAGAAGCGCCAGGGTCCACGTAGACTCCCTGTATTATCATCCCTTCCACCTCGGCTTCAATCACGAGTGGCTCGTCCGACATCTTATTCGTAAAGATGGACGGGAAACTTATCGGAAGGTTCATCCACTCTTCTGAGTCCGTCTTTTCTCCTCCTTGAGAGGCTGCTGAGCTTTGGATCATGTTAATAATTTTTCCCTTGTTCCCCTGGTGATTATCCCCTTGGGTGGCTTTTCCTTTTCCTCTGAGACCTTTCAATAAATGGTCTAACTTCCCTGTATTTAGTGCGGCTTTTATTTCCTCTTTGAGCTGCCAACAATCATCGGTATAATGTCCTTTCTCACCATGATAGTCGCAATACCGGTCCGCAAAATCCTTTTGTATTTTCCCCTTCATGGGAGGAGGCTGTGGTAACTTCAGTTGGTGCTCGGTTGCCAATATCTCTTTAGGTGTCTTCGTCAGGGCGCTCAGATCTATCGGCCTTGTCTCATTTCGGCGGTTATCAGTGCGGCGAGGATCAATCCGGCTAGAGCTGTCGTGCTTCTGGGGAACATAAGGAGCATAGTAGTCGCTCTTGCGTCCTTTGAAATCACTCTTGAGGTTATTCCGGCGGCGATCTCCTCCGAAGAGGGGCCTCGGTTGTTGGTCACTTCTGCTGTGGTATGGGTTAGGTCGAGATTCCACTCTCTCTCCCTTCGGCATTTCTGTTGTCCGAAAAGCCTCTTCGGCCCGGATGAAATCATCAATTCTTTCCAACATTTCATCGACAGTCTTTGGGATCTTGTAAGAGAACTTTTTTGCCAATTCCGGGCGGTGGTGACCATTCAGAAACGAACCGATTTGCATAATTTTGGGAGCGTCGGGGAAATAATTGACCTCGCACACCCATCTCTCCTTGAAGTCCGGAAGGCTCTCATTAGCCTTCCGGTGAATCTTGTTGATCTCCGTGAGGTCCTTAGTGCTTACCCTTAACATACTAAACCTATTCAAAAACCTCCTCTGAAGCTCATCCCAACTATCAATGCTTCCTGTCGGAAGCTTATCAAACCATCCCCTGGCTTTCCCGTCCAAAGTTTGTTGGAACATTCGACACCATACGGGCATGGGCCATTCTTCGTGATTTCCTGCTCCGGTAAAACGATTGATGTGGTCGTCTGGATCAGTGGTTCCTTGGTATAGTTTTAGGTTCGTCGGTATCTTGTGCTTGGGAGATGAGAACTCTATGATCCTTTTCGTGAACGGGCACTTAATTACTTCCTTAAACGGTTTGCTCAAGTCATCGTCCACCTTTTTCCCTTTGCCGTATGGTGACCCTTTAACGTCCTCTTCCTCTAAATTTTCATACTCGTCGCCGAGCCTCAGCATTCTGGGGCTTATCAGGTTGCGATTGCTCGGTTGCTTGAACAACTCTTTCAAGGCTGAAAGATGACCTTCGATTAGGGCTCGGACATCCGGAGAGTCTTGGTCTCCTCCGGATCCACCGGCTTCCGCCGCATTCCGGACAGGGGTAAAAAGAGGTGTAGGACCCGTCATTCCGAACGTTGGTGTAGGACCCGTCATTCCGAACCTCAGGTAGATCGAGCGGAAGGTCCCACGGACGGCGCCAATTTGTTGAAGTAATTTCTTGCAATCACTTCAGACAAATAAAAGAGACCTTTCGGTTGAACTAGCTAATGGTTCTTCCGAGAGGCTTGTGTGTCGATCCCCCCGGCTACTAAGGATCCTTCGTGTAGGTCACGTTTAAATCTCAAACACACACTCGTTAGGATAAATAAGAACTCGTACTACTACAATATATTATGCTACGTATGAGATGAATAAGCTAATAAGCAATACGAAATAAGAGAATAAGAATAAGAAGAAGAATAAGAATGGTCGGATTTCACTTAATCAAACATTACACGGACAGAGCTTACGCTATCTTACATGAAAACCCCACTATGGAAATGAATCCCATGCCTTGTATTTATAGGCAATGGGAGGGGAATAATTCTTAGGAATATTCCCTTACATGTGATAAGGATAAACTAACTATTGTGACCGGTCCAAGGACTACTAATGAACCGGTCCATAAATACAAACAATATAGTCCTAATCGAGCAACATTAAATCTATATGAACAAGACTTGTATTTAATTAAAACATGTTCCTAACAATCTCCCCCTAAGTCTTGATCATCAATGTTGCTCGACGTCTTCTTTGCTTCTTGGGCTTCTGACGTCTTTATAATCTTTGTCTCTTTGTTCTTGAATAATGATGGTATGATGTTGTCTCTTTCTGCCAATCTCCAACGTCTTTTCGTCTTCTCCATCATGTTCATATGTCTTTGTCTTGTTTTGAATCATATTTTGAACTTTTGATGTTACTGAGTCTTTGTGAAAACATTACTTCAAGATATGAACATGATGGAGTCTTGATGGTCGAACTCCAGCTCCTCAGCAGCAGCAGCAGCAGCAACAGCAGCATCAGCACGAACCAACCGGTACTTACATGCTCAGACTTGAGATCATCAATAGCATAGTGTGAAGACTTTCTCAAATCCTAACCCAGACCGTTCTGAACCGGATTCCCCCGAAAGGGATTACACGGACACACCGAAGTGCACCCACGATTCAGTGAGTCGCTGGAGGTCACCCCACGACTGTAGACCGTTTGGAGCAAACACTAAGCGTAACTCACAAAGAGTTACCGAAGTGACCTGCTGTCAGAGTTGTTTGATGTTGCTCTGGCAGGATTTCCATTCAATCATTGATAATCACAATTGTGACTTCTCTCATGAATGTTCTTGGCAGATTGCTGAGATCTGCGAAGGACACTTTCTTAATTTTACATCCGCTGCCCATGATGTAGAACAGCAGAGTAATACTAAGTGTACCTAAGAGATCTTTTATGAATCTCATGGCTCTAGACTCAATTAGTGCACATTTGTTTGGTCATCGGAGGCGTGGAGCAGATTGCCTCCTTTTCAATATCAACACTCTCGTAATGAGAGGTCGATAGATTATGAAGGGTTCTCCGTGTGAATGAAACAAATGTCTTTTGAGAGACACTTGAGTGGCTTAGAAGGTTTTTTAGTGCGTCACTGGGTCCATGACGTCTTTAGTCTTCAATACCGGTGATGCTCATCAACCAGTAGATTATGAATTGAACTCGGTGTCTGCCCTAAGGTTGAACAAATGGAGGGCTATTTCTTTTCACCCTTTTCTTTGCTTTTCTTTTTAATTCTTCAACCCCTTCTTTCTCCGTTCACTCATTTTCTCCTTTTTTATATCATACCTAGGACTTTCTAGTTCTAAACTATTGGTATTGTCCTTGGGTAGATCCCTCCGGCTCTGGCGGATCATAGGACGGTTTTCCCTAACCTAGTCACCTTGTAACTCCATGACTATCCTAATGATGCCATAAACCAAACCATTGAAAATCTCTCAAAGTGTCGATAATTGTAAAGACATTTTGTTGACACCTTGAGAGTTTGATGTTTTTCAGAAATACTCCCCCTTAACATGTGCTCATTAGTATTAAATTTTGAAATTTTCACATGCCGGAAAGAGTTGGCACTTTTTGAATTGATTGACTTTCAATGAACCTGATCGTTGCGAGACACGCTTACACACCAGTTAGACTGGCTTGAAATTATTACCCGTCCAGATCAGATTCAAAGATTATCGCTCGAAATCGGTACATTCTACTCAGACACATCCTTTGCGAGACACGCTTACATCACCAGTTAAACTGGCTTGAAATTATTACCCGTCCGGGACATGTCCTTTCGACTACTGACTTTCCTATTCGTCAATTCGAGAGTCAATTCTGAGTTTGAGCACACGAGATTCCAGCAAGTGAGACATCATATTTTAATCATCTTTTTCTTCTCCCCCTAAAAAATAGCATACTCATGATGTTTTTGGAAAACATTTATGATTAAAATATGCTGTTTTTGAGTTTTAGGGAAGAATTTCAAGAACATTTATAATTCTTTGAACAAAGATTATATTTTCAAATACCCCCCCTTAACAAGGGAATATTTGTCCTTATGAGCAGAATGTTTGAAAAACTTTGGAAATCATTCTGATTTTAATTCTGCTCATAAGTAAGAAGCTTTCGCTCCTTTTTCAGGATTGAGGCACTGAAGCGTACCTCAGGGTCCTTTCTTTGGGGTCCGGGTTGTACACTGTTATGTGTGCACAAGCCGTAATGTACAGGCCAATTATGGAAAGAAATATGATATGATGAAATTTGAGAATTGATTCTTACATCATCCACCTTTACCCAAAGTTGTGAACACTGGGTCAGTTCGCTGAAACAGTCTGATGGCGAATGGTGGACGTCCCCCAACATAGCTCTCTAGCCTCCTCATCTGATCCCTGTGGTATAACCGTTCTTCCATCTTCCGAATAAATTCCTTGACTTGTCGCAGCTCTTTCGAATTCCATCTTTTTGATTTACCCAATGCCGAATCTCGAACTCTATTAGCTAACCCGTCACGTACACTCTTTAGGGTATCATCATAGAACTTGTGAATTTCATTGAATGCCATGAAGCGGTGAAAATCAGTTGTGCTTCTGTAGACGAACCCAAAGTTTGGACGATGTAGCATGGTGTACTGAGGATCCTTTTTGCTGTTTAGAAGAAACTGTGGTTCAACAAGGTTAAGCTGAGTCTGATAACTTTCCACACCAAGCTGGAGATCTTCTACACGTTCTTTGATGATGGTTCTCCTGATGTAATGACAGAGGGAAGTACTAAGTGCATATCGAAGCTCGTTGGTCAGATGCTGCAATTTGCCTTGGACCTTCATCAGATACATGTCTTCGATATCATTTAGATTTAGATCAGGAAAATCCGCCTCAGAGAATTTGTAAAGATTGTTGTCGATTCTTCTTACTGTGATCTCTTCTAGAAATATATAATCGCATCTTCTGGATCCGCTGACGTTGATGACGGCCAATATTCTGAGATCACTGTAAACTGGTTCTTTTGATTTCTGGAGGGCAAGTTTGTACTTGTACCAGCTTTGTCTTTTAGAGTACCAGTGATGAATCCCCAATTCTGCATCACGATCATATTTGACGAGCCTTTTAACAAACAGATTGCTGTTAATAGCTGCCTCTTCAATAGCTGATTGTGTGTAATGAGCAGCTGGTGTGAAAGTGATAGATGTAGCGTACTTTGTCGTCCCTTGAGCTCCATTCTTTAGAAGTTCCAGATCTTTGTTGAAGAATATTAGAAAGGGAATTTCCGAGTGATGATGTCTTCGAATCACGGTCAGTGGCTTGGTCCAATCAGTGATGAATGGTTGATTCTTGCCAACTTTCCTGACGACGTCTGGACTAGCCCAGTCGAAGTCACTTGACATTGCCCGTGCAATGTTTTCAAGGTGATATTCGAGTTCTGCTGCGCTATTGGATTTGTTTTTCAGAAGAAGAAAAGCATCATTCTTGATCCGACGAAGTTCCTTTTTGGTCATTTTCTTAATATTGAGAGTTCTTTTAATTTCTTGAGTAACGGCAAAGGTGCTGTCTTCAACTCGTGAAGCTTCGTCAGTCTGAACTTGAGCGCTTGCTAGATGATCGAACCATTCATTTCCTAGCACATCCGTATCATTATCCAGCCATGTGACAACTGCTGGTCCAGTAGATGACTTTCTGCTGTGTGAGGGCTTGGACTTGGATGGCTTTGGTTTTGGTGATGATGATGGTGATTGAGGTTGATCATCTTGTGGTTGGAATTCCATATCTTCAGTTGTAAACTGCTCATGGTGATGTTCGGTTTCAGTGGGACCAGAGGATTGATGTTTAGAAGGTTGAGATGATGGTTTATGTTCTGTTGGCTCCTGAATGTGAATCCCTGACCCGCCTTTGTGTTTCTTTTGTTCGGGTTTAGGGTCCTGATCATCCTCATCATCTTCTCGAATGCGTTTTCCTTTGTCAGCAGTCTCCTTGCATGATTTCTTCTCAATATGTGCTTGAAGAGCCGCAATAAGGTTAATTTCTTCTGAAGAAGGAGAGGTGATTTCAAAGAGTCGGTCAAGAAGCACAAGCTCGATATATTCAGTGGTGAGTTCTGGAAGTGGTTTGGTGTTGGAAGAAGAAGAGACAGCTTCTTTGATCTTTTCGTCAAGTTGTGCATCAATATGTTCATTTATGTTTTGTTGAAGATCAGGAAGAAATTGCTTAACAAATTTCTTTGCCTTGCGTGTCATATGATCTTTGATGTTGAAACCAAGGAATTCATCTATCTGCTTCTTGCCTTCCTGCATTTCTTCCATTTGTTGAGACAACTTCTTGACTAAGTCTTCCATTTCAGCCAATTTAGTTGTAGCTTGGTTGTCTCGTTGTGCTTGTGCTCTCTTTACTGCCTTTTTAAGTTTCTTTGCTGCAGGAGTCACAACCTCAACTTTCGTAACATGGACGATTCTTCTCTTGCTCTTTCCTTTGTAGGCCTTAAGAATATTTTCAGAAACTGATGCTTTTGATTTTGATTTTGGTGATGAAGATCGCGAAGATGATGGAGTGAGAGAAGGGATTGGTTCATCAGATTTAGTAGTTGATTCCTTTTGAGGTGAGGGTGGAGGTGTTGGATTCTTAGGCGGTGACCCAGGAGGTGTCTTGGGTGAAGAAGCAGACGAGGGCTGAACTGGTGGTTGTTCTTCTATATTCCAATCGTCTGTATCATCATTGCGTGTTTGTTCCTCGGGATTGTCATCGAACATAGAATCAGAAATATCCTTATCAGATAAAACAATGTTGCTATCCTGATCTTTTTCCTTTTCTTCCTGAGTTGGTGCTCCCAAGTCGGGTTGATTAACCGAACTTGTTTGCTGTGAAGAGACCTTTGTTGATTCAGCTCCAGACCCACCGGGTTGATTAACCGGATCATCTTGGGTCAAAGCTTCTTTAGGAACAGTTTGTGATCCTCCAACTCCATGTGTTCTTTCATACTCCATCTGTTGTTCCAATACTCTCTTTGCTCTACGCTCTTCATCTTCTTTAAGTGTTTTGAGACTTTGTTTTTGTGCATTCTCATGAGAGATCTTATTGTGGAGTTCAGCCTCTTCTTCTGTCATAAAGACATGTTCTTCTTCGGATTCAGATGATTCAGAGTTAGATTCTGTATCTTCATCAATGATTCTATTTGGTTCTGGTTTTGGCTGGGGTTTGCTGGGTACTCTCCTCTTGATGAATTTTGTTCTTGGATGTTTTTCTTTTGGTGTAGAGACACTTGAGGCACTTCCTGTCTTAGTCTTACCTTTTGAACGAGTCTTTGAAGATCCAGATTCTTCAATCATCTTGGCAAGACCCACACGACATTCACGGTATGCTTGGTCGTAGTCATGATAAGCTTTTGTTTCTTTGACCTCATCAGGCATCAAAAATTCTGACAACCTTGCACCTTGCTTTCGCGTGCTTTCTTTTGGGAAATAAACTTTGCCCAATGTTTTATCCATGCTATACTCATGAACTTCTTGATCTGTAGGACGCTTATCAAGGTCTTCATGTTGATTAAGTAGATAGCTGATAAGAACTTTGGTGAATCGAACAAATGGCATTTTCTTGAAAATTTTACGCTGTAAGTACATTATGTCGTCCCAAATAAGAGCAGCAAAGTCAATAGGTTCTTGGTTTAGAAATCCCCATAAGACTTGAAGATGAGACAATCTTGGATGCTCAAACCCACTATCTCTTCCAGTTATTGAATGTGTTATGATGAAGAAGATAGTCCTCCAGGGTTGAGGAATGTATCTAGCATTAACTTTGGATATCGTGGTTAATGGTGTATCAGTTTGAACATCATAACCAATATCTTCCAGGAATTGCATGACCTCAGACTCTGAAGGTGTTGGGTGGAATCGGTTAGCAGCTTCAGGTGCCTCTGGAAGTTTTAAGGCTTTTCTGAGTGTAGCAGGTGTAACTCTGATTTTCTTCCGATCCAGTGTGCAAGTGAAGTACTTGTCATCATTGCTTTTTGTGAAGGTATCCCAGAATTGATGAATATATAGCTCTGGAATGGTGTCTGAGCTGTCAAGAAGATCCCTGCATTTGTGAGCTTTGAGAATCTCTACAGCAATCTGGCAACTTGGATCAGAACATTTGATCTTGTCCAATTCTACCCGTGAATTGTTCTTCCCTATTTCCAGAGTATACCCACGAGGAAAGACTTCTTCTTTGGTGAGAGCAGGAAGTGGTTGTTGTTGGGAAGATGCCATTGATGTGTTTCTGAATCAACAATCATATACGAGTATACAGAATGCATGTTTGTTAGAAAAAATTGTTAGCTTTTAAGAACAACACATAGCATTCTATTGTATTAATGATTGTTTGTTACATGCTTGGTCAAAGAATTTATCAAAAACTAGCCAAATTCTATAAAATTTTGATTAATTTTGATAAGTATAGAGGATATACCTAAGGAAATTGATCAAAATCTTATATCAGATCACAACTGCGATAAATTATGTCAACTGCGATAATTATTGTCAACTGCGATAATTATGACAACTGCGATAATCATTCAATCAAGATAAGTATCTTAATTGAAATAATTATCCAACTGCGATAATCATCTCAACTGCGATAATCATCCCAACTGCGATAATTAGCTCAACTGAGATAATTAGCCCAACTGCGATAATTATCCAACTGCGATAATTATCCAACTGCGATAATTATGACAATCACGATAATTAAGTCAATCAAGAAAAAAATCTTAACTGCGATAATTATCCCAACTGCGATAACTTATCCCAACTGCGATAATTTTGGCCAACTTCGATAAACTCTTATACAAGAGTTTACGAGCACTTTTGACGATGAACATTCATAAATCTTAATCGTGATGCATGATTTGTGTCCACATAGTTTCACAAACAATTTGAATGACATTTATGAACATTTTGGCTAATTTATAACACAAACGAACCATAATTATGCACAAATCAAACTGCTAGTGTTCATGTTCTTGATAAACCCTAAAATTCAATCGATTCACCTAGAATGTTTCTGGGTACAATCCAATCATGGCATTATTCAATTAAACATCAAACAACATCTTTCCAACCAACAGATTATCCAATGATACATTCACAAAGTTTTCCCCAAATCGTTGCTTAAACCCTAAAATTCGATTAGACTAATTTGTGGTTTCTGGGAGTAAATAAGCATGCAATATAGGATTACTAACATTGTAAAAGTCTTATCGTACAATCTTTTTCAACACAAACGCTCTAAATCAAAAAGTCCCCAAATTAACGCAAACCCTAGAACTAAATTTTACAATTTAGATTATTCTAGCCGTTGGATCAAGAATCTGTTCAAAACCATCATTTATAATTACATAATAAACATAAGAGCACTCACAAAAATCAAAGATCTTGTTCGGATTTGCAGATTTAATGGTAGCCGTTGATGATGGTGGGTGGATGATATTAATTTCGGTTGGTGAACTTGACAGAGATAATAACTGCGGTTACTTTAAATATCTATCTTTTAACTTTTGCAATTATATCAATTCTAGTCCCTTAACCTTAGTATCTTTGAAATCCTAGTCCTAAACCACCATCATGCTAATCACTAAGTCTCATTTTTACAGTTAATGCATACAAGTTTGTTATCTTAAAATCTTATCACCAAATTGCACAACAATTTCTGAAAATATGCAAGTACAATTAAAAACTTGTGGAAAAAATTATGTCTCCCCCTCAACACGTGTTCAAAAATAATTGGTGACTTTAAAAAAAATGAACAAAGTGTTGGATAAGGGATTGTACTTGCATGATTTTTTTTTTTTTTTTTTTTTTTTTTATTTATTTACAAAGATAGGTTGGATATTTGACTCATTTGATAAAGTTTGTCAATTCTTGGGGAGTCAAACATCGCATTCCAATTTGATGAACCAATTTCACAAAACGATCATGAGGTAAGGCTTTCGTGAAAAGATCCGCCAATTGGTGTTCCGTTCCCACGAAATACAACTCAACGGTACCCTGCTCCACATGCTCCTTGATGAAGTGATATCGGAGAGCGATGTGTTTGGACTTGGAATGTTGCACTGTGTTGCACGAGATAGCAATAGCACTTTTGGAGTCGCAGTACATCGGGATTTTGTTGAATATGTAACCATAATCCATCAGTTGTGATCGCATCCAAATGATTTGAGCACAACAGGCAGACATGGCTACATATTCTGATTCCGTGGATGAAAGAGACGTACAATCTTGCTTCTTTGACTGCCAGGACACCAGCTTATCACCGAGGAATTGAACACCACCGGATGTGCTCTTTCTTGTATCAATACATCCCGCATGATCCGCATCTGAAAAAGCAGTTAGTGCAAAACCAGAATCCTTTGGATACCAGATCCCCAAGTGAATGGTTCCCTTGATGTATCGAAGGATTCTTTTAACAGCAGATAAATGTCTTTCTGTTGGGTTAGACTGATAGCGGGAACACAGGTATGTGGCAAATACAACATCCGGTCTGCTAGCTGTGAGATACATAAGAGACCCAATTATACTACGATAATTTGTAGGATCAGTGGGTTTCCCATGTATGTCAGCATCTAGCTTCGGGGATGAGGAGGACATAGGGGTGTTATAGGTGTCACTAGTTGTCATGCCATGCTTCTTTAATATCTCTTGTGCATATTTAGACTGACTCAAGAATATACCACGAGGTGATTGGTGAACTTGTAATCCTAGGAAAAAATTTAATTCACCGATCATGGACATCTCAAAGTTTTGTTTCATAAGTTTTGCAAAAGCGTTTGAGTACTTTTTATGGGTAGACCCAAAAAATGATGTCATCCACATAAATTTGTACGATGAGAATGTCCTCCCCGTGTTTTTGTATAAACAGAGTCGGGTCCACAGATCCTTTAGTAAAATGATTAGCAAGCAAGAATGCAGCAAGTTTATTGTACCATGCCCTCGGGGCTTGTTTAAGGCCGTAGAGAGCTTTCTTAAGCCTGTAAACGTGTTGTGGATGTTCTGGATCGACGAAGCCCTCTGGTTGTGAAACATACACCTCTTCACGAAGTTGTCCGTTCAGGAATGCTGTCTTCACGTCCATTTGGTAAACTGTAATGTTCTTATGAGCCGCGTACGCCAGAAACATTCGCACTGCCTCAAGCCTAGCCACTGGAGCAAACGATTCCTCGAAATCAATTCCCTCTTCTTGGCTATACCCTTTAGCAACCAACCGAGACTTGTTACGAATAACCGTTCCTTCTGCATCCAGCTTATTTTTCCAAATCCATTTTAAACCCACAACATAAACTCCATCTGGTTTTTCAACTAGTTCCCAGACTTCCAACCTTTTGAACTGATCCAACTCTTCTTTCATTGATTCAATCCAATTGTCGTAGGTCATGGCCTCTTTGATATTTTTCGGTTCAGCTTGGCAAACGGTGAGAGCATAAATGCAGGTTTCACCATCTGTGTGGAGTTTCTGTCATGTCATAACTGGTTTATCCGGATTGCCAATCACATTAACTAACGGATGATCCCTTGTCCATTTATGAGTCGATGGGTAGTGTTGAATGTTGTGATGATGATATGACGGGTCCATGTTGCTCGAGGATGATTCTCCGGTATCTGGAACTGTTGGTGGTGGAGCAAATGGATTAAAGAAGGTGTTCCCGTCATATCCTGATGGTGTTGGAACATTGTTAGAAATGGGGGATGAATCTTCAACTGCTGGTTGAGGTGTTGTAACCATTGATGATGATTGTTCAGGTTGTGGTGCATCGACAGCAACTACGGTAGAGGTAGATGCTGATGGATCAGGTGCTTGTTATATGACATGTTGAGCAGCGGAACTGGTGGAAGCATCTGATGCACTAGTAACACGAACGTCATCAAACATTGGTGCAAACAAATCTTCCAAATCCTTACTGTTGAAAGGTAGGGGTGCAATCGAAGATTCAGGGAAGTTAAGACGGTTGTTTACGGGTTCCAAGCGGTCTTGCTCAGAAGCCATTTCAGTGAGTTCATCAAAAGTAGCGTGTATGGTTTCTTGAATATCCCCGGTCCGACGATTCCAAATTCGGTATCCCTTGGAGTTCTCACAGTATCCTACAAATATCCCAATATCTGCTTTAGCCTTAAGTTTACCAAGATCATCCTTATCATTCTTCGGATAACACAATGCTCCAAAGACGTGAAAATAGTTGATGTTTGGTTTTCTTCCTTGTATAAGCTCATATGGTGTTTTGCTGTGTCGTTTGTTGATCATGGCACGATTCTGAGTATAACAAGCAGTGTTGACAGCTTCAGCCCAAAGATAATCCGGTAATTGAGCATTGATCAACATATTTCGAGCTGCTTCCACGAGCGTACGGTTTCGTCTTTCAACTACACCATTTTGTTCTGGAGTGCGAGCTATTGAAGTCTGATGAACAATACCCTGTTTCTCAGTGAATTCCCGAATGATTTGATTCTTAAATTCAGTCCCGTTGTCTGTTCTGATGATGCGGACGGTGTTGCGGACTTGAACTTGAATCTTGGTAAGAAACGTGATGAGGATAGAAGGAACTTGATCTTTAGTCCGAAGAAAATAGACCCAAGTCCATCGTGAGTAGTCATCCACTATTACCAGAATATACTTCTTCCCGTTAATACTCTGAACTCGCATTGGACCACACAAATCCATATGAAGCAGTTGTAGGACATGATCTGTGCTGTGTTCTGTTTTGGGAGGAAAATGAGCACGGTGACTTTTCCCTTGTTCACACGCAGAACACAAGTGATCCTTGGCATATCTGAATTTAGGTAGACCGTCAACTAATTTCTTCTTGGCAAGGTCAGTGATGGTTTTAAAATTGAGATGAGACAATCTTTTGTGCCATAACCAAGCCTTTGTGGGATGAGCCTTGGAGAGTAAACAAATAGGAGTAGAAGCTGTCATGCCTTCAAGTGAAATAGTATACAGACTGGTTCCGCGTTTCCCTTTCATGAGATCGTTCCCTTGAAGATCACGAATAAAGCAAGTTTTCTCCCTTAATGCTACTTCCAAGTCTCCATCGCAGAATTGTCCCACGGAGAACAAATTATGACCAAGGCCTTCAACATAATACACACGGCTGATTTCGATGTTCCCATTAATGTAATCCCCATAGCCCATAATTGCAGCGAAGTGATCATTCCCGAATCTGACCGTTCCAATAAACTTAGCAATAAAGTTTTGAAGAAGTTTGAGATTGCCGGTCATGTGTTGGGAGCACCCGCTATCAACAATCCAAAGGACGATTTGAATCACCTGCATCACAAACATTGGAAACAGGTGGAGATTTGATAACGGTTGGATCCGCTGGGTTAGTAACACAAGAGGTTAGTACTTTAGGTAACCATTGAAAACCAAAAGTGTTCTGTAACCAACGTTGCCAGGTCCAATGATGAGGCGAAAAGTGTACTGCTTTTAAGGGGTCATTTAAGCCCTAAATCGTATTTATTTGATCAAATATCGCCCTAAATCGTTCCTTTTGTCATTTTAGGTACTTTTGAGGAGAAATCTGGAAAAGGAGGCATTTTGGACGTTTTTGGAGCATAAAAGTGAAGAAAACGACAAAGTCTCAAAAATCGGCTGAATGTTACCTTTGACGGCGTCACAATTAACTCTGGACGGCGTCATGCTTTGGCAAGAAAAAGTGGACGTAAAATTTACTCATGATAGGCCAGTGAAAATAGCATGTGAATTCTGACGGCGTCACGCTTTAACTTGATCAAGGGCGTCACGGCTTAAATCATAAGGGGACGGCGTCACGTTCACGAGCTGACGGCGTCAAGCCTTGATAAGCCAGAATGGATTTTTGAAGAGCTAAAGAGGGACGGCGTCAATAAGGTCATCCGGGAACCCTAGAAGCGGCGAGGTGACGGCGTCACACTCCATAAGGTGACGCCGTCAGATGCAAAAGTCTATATATAGTTTTCTAATTTTTTGTCATTAAGGAGAGCTTAGTGTGTGGAATTTTGGGTGAAAACCCTAGGACGATTTTAGCTACTTTTTCAAGGCTTTTTGCCTTGAGATCTTCCATGTTACATTGAAAGATAAGTTATCAATTAATCATTCAATATGTCTATGTGTTGTTTGATTCTATCTTATTCTTGTCTTTTGTTTAACATGTTAGGCTAAATTTATCTTGTATTTGCTTAGATCTAATGAAACCTAGCTATTGATTATTGGTTATTAGTGTGTTGTTAGTTGTATTGGATGATTGTTTATCTATGTTAGGCTTAAGAAAACTGGCTAACTTCCTATTCGGTAACTTGCTTGAACGTCTTAAGAAACATGAACCAAATGCGTACTAAAGGTTTTTATGGTTGTATTTAATGCACAAGCGAATTCTAGTGATCCCATGTTAGGAGCTTCCTAGCCGGCTCGACATAGGAGTGAAGTAGGAGCTTGTAGAGTTGGGGAAGTAAGTACGCCACCCCACGAATGGTATTAAGGAATACACCCGTCATCCACGCGACTAATACACACTAATTAACCGGTGAAAGATAGTTAGGGAGTAAGGAAATCTAAGTAAACACATTTCTCTACACATAAGTTTCTCACCACATTTTCATTTTTGTTATTTTATTTTATTTGCATCCGTAGTAATTTTGGGTTAGTTGACTAGCAACTAATTCCGCCCACTCTTTCAAAACCGAGATTTTACTTGCTTTCATAAAAATATAAAAACATAAAAAGAATCTTCCTCAACCCTTAGACCTAATTAGAGTAGCCTTTCACACCTAACGAACACTATTCCCTGTGGAGAACGATCAATCCCCCGTACTTACCACTACACTATACTACATCGGTCAGGTACACTGCCTGGTGGGGTTGTAAGCCTCTTGAGATCCCTCGAGAGGTAAAACCTGTTGTAAGGTTACAAAACCACGCATCAAGTTTTTGGCGCCGCTGCCGGGGAATAGTTATTGTTTAGGTTGAATTTTTATTTCTATTAGGTCTACTCACTAGATTCCTTTCTAGTGAGATTTTTATTTTATTTTTCTAGATTTTCTTTAGTCTATCTATTATCTTCGTGTCTTTGTTCGTAACCATACCATCCGACATCATGGAAGATGGTAATATCCTTAACCCCCACAACCCACCACCACAACAACCACCACCACCTCCTAGAGCCCGTACTTTAGGAGAGTATTCCCGTCCTAGCCACCATGGCTATCGAAACACCATTGAGCTCACTCAAGGAGCCAATATCACACCCTTGCGATCCGACACCATCCGGTTGGTGCAAAGCGGATGCGCATTCCATGGACTTCGTTCTGAAGATCCTAATCAACATCTCAAGGACTTTCTCAAAATCGTTGATTCTATAGACCTTGATGTTGCCACTCGAGAGACGACCCGATTGCGTCTCTTTCAATTCTCTCTGCGGGACCAAGCTAGTCAGTGGCTAGAACGTCAACCCGCAGGATCCATTACCTCTTGGGATGATCTCACCACTCGTTTCCTTGCTCAGTTTTTCCCACCGGGAAGAACTACCAAGCTAAGGAATGATATCTTGATGTTCCAACAACGTCAAGGCGAAACTCTCTACGAGGCATGGACTCGATTCAAGGACTTACTCCAAAAAGTCCCTCACCATGGCATAGAACTTTGGCTCCAAGTCCAAATCTTCTATGACCATATAAATCTCTACACAAGGCAAACCATTGACCAAGCGGCCGGTGGCAAGCTACGTGATCTAAGTGCGGAACAATCATGGGCTCTCCTAGAGGATCTTGCTCTTTATGACAACGAAAGTTGGAGTGATCCCCGTGATTTGAATAAAACGGTCAAGGCAATATCTTTGCCTTCGAACAATTCAAGCACTTCCGACCGTAGGATCATAGAACTTGAAGACCAAGTCAAGTTTCTCATGAAATCCTACGAGGCTCCTAAACCTTCAAGCCAAGTGAACAAAATCACTTCTTCATGTGAATTATGTAGTGGTCCCCACGACACTCGTGATTGCATGGAACTCCCCGAACAAGCTTTTGTGGACTACGCATCCTCGCGTACCGACGGAGCGGGAGACAAGTGGTACACTTTCAAACCCGAGCCAAACCCTTATGGTGATTCATACAACCCCTCATGGAAAAATCACCCGAACCTTAGGTGGAAACAAAACCAAAACGCCCAACAAACAAATTCTTCCAACCCACCTAATCGTTTCCAATCAAGCGGTTCCAACTCGAACCGTACTTTCAACAACAATCCTTCCGGCAATGGTAGTACCAATAACCTTGAAGGATTGATTTCCCAATTTATGGCATCTCAAGAAGCTCGGATAGCTAGATTCGAGACCGAATTCAATCAACAACAAACGGAGATGACCAATAAAATTGACAACTTGTTGAAAGCTCTCCATAACCAAGTGTTATCACCTCCACATAAGGACGCTAGGAACACAAATAGCGGACCCCAAGTAAAAGACCCCTCTTCATCCAAACACGTCCACTTTGTCAACATTGTCACTATTAAACCAATTGATAGGAATGAGGATAATAGTGAACCTAAGGATGAGGATAGGAAAGTCGAGGTTGATAAGGAAGTTAGGACAAGTGTGATTGAAGAAGTAGATGATGATGAGGACTACTTCAATAGGCTACCCACTAAGGAAGAGCGCGCATATCATACAAACTTATTCGATGACCCCGAGACACCATACTTCCTAGGTAGACCCATCATAGAAATAGGCGACCCTTCTAATCTCAACATACCATGCAACATTGGACATCTACATGTGTGGAAAGCTTACATCGACCTTAGATCGCCCATAAACATCATGACTAGAGCCCACTACAACTTGATAATGAAGAATCAACTTGGGTATAGGATGTTCCCTGACAAGGGTTGGATGAGTAACTTCACGGGAAGAGTTAAGGGATTACCGGTTTATGTAGGAAACTTCACCTATGTCACCGACTTTGTAATTGTAGAAGATATCCGCCCAATAGTCGATGCATCCTTGACTCAAGTGGTTTTTGGAAAACCATTTGTTGAGGTCTCTAGAATGACTTATGAACCTTCCTTAGGGATAGTTAGATTTAAGGATGAGACCGATGAAGTAAGCTACCAAATGCCATATAAGATAGAACAATTCCAACACTTGTCAAATGTTGAGAAGGAGCTCAAGCAAGCGGTCTACTATAGGAATGATGAGGATAGAAGTAAAGGAGTAGACTATGTTATGGAAAGGATATTCGGTTTCTACAAGGATTGTTTGAAATTAGGACCGGAATATAAAACCGGGAAGGAGAATGGCCTAGGAACCGTGACCGATGATGGAGTCACGTAATGTACGTGACTTAGAGTCTAGCTACAAGACTCGTTAATAAAGAAAAGCGCTTCTTGGGAGGCAACCCAAGCTTTATTTGTTTTATTTGCTTTGTGTGTTTATTTATTTGTTTGTTTGATTTTATTTTCCGTATGTGTGTTTAATTTTTATCATTATTGATTCATGTTCAAAAGTAATTTGTGAAAATGCTTTATTTTGTTTTTAACTTCGTCTTAACTACATATAAAGGTATTTTACAAAAGTTAAGTGTAAGGGAAATCTAAATCGGTTTATTAGAACACAAATGAACATGAATCGTAATAATAATAAAATAGCATACATATTAGTGTTTGTTTGAGTCAAATGCTTGTATCAAGTCATAATGATGTTTTGCAGGATTTCCAGGAAGTAAGGTAAAGGTTTTTCCAGAAATTTTCCGGAAACTTAAAATGAAAATTTTTGTCAGGTCATTTCTGACGGCGTCAAGGTTTATAACCTGACGGCGTCAGATTTAATTTTCAGAAATTTTTGAAAGTTTTGTTTTTAAAAAGTTTTTATTAAAATCTCCAACTTATAATCTCCAGGAATCTGCAAAGTTATCATTCCACAAGCATTATATCCTTATATATAGATTTTATCCCGCCGATGTTATGCAGGTTTTCGTGTTTGTTTTCTCAGGTTTAACAGGTTATTTTGGACAAGGAGATGTTTATTGAATCAAGCTTTTGGCGATGCATTAGTCATGGAGCTTCAACATTCTCTTTGGAGGAAGATCTAACCGTGTAATTTCACTATCCACCGAGCGAATCAGGGGAGTATTTGATTTCATTCTTTTACTTTTTGCTTTTACATCTTGTTATTTGAACATTGGGGACAATGTTCATCTTAAGTGTAAGGGGGGGTAAAAGTACGATTTTAGAGAATGCCATTGCGCTTGATTTTTGTTTGTTTAATAATAGATGTGTAATAAAACTGAGATAAATACCTGTTAGGGTAATTTTAGTGCCAAATTTAAAATTTTTTACAACATATAGGAGTGAAACTTTAATCTTAATGAGCGTCTCACGGATAGGAGTTATATGAATAGCACAAAAACCGTACCACTAAAAAATTTTCCACCCCCAAATATGTGAGGTTCGCCCCTAGAATTGGTAGGAAAAGCATTTATGCTATGATGTGTGTACCGGTAGCATTTAGATTCTAGAACTTGCGTTAGGACCATTCCAAGGCCACAAGTGAGACTACATTCGTGTAGTTAGATTTACTACATGATAAGAGGCATTAGGATTAACCCATTGTTTTACACCTGTGTTTTTGTTATAATTACTTTGGCTACATTGGTCAAGTAATTCTCTCACACCCTTTGCGTTGTACTCATTTTTAGTACACGATACCCCTAGTACACCCCTCAGAGCCTATCTTTTCGTTTCGACCTTTAAGCATTTTACTTAAAGGAAGAATTTGTTACACCCCACTTAAATGTACACCCAAATCGCCTTAGCCTACCTTGTATGCACTCATTTTTAGTGCATTATTGTGACAACATTTGTTTAAACCCAAGTTAATTATCTAGTTGATTACATGGTTGCTAAGTCGAGTCATATCCTTGTACATATTGTTTTGGGACGATTGGGACTCATGGGTAAAGTACTAGTGTAATGGAGTAATGGGGAAGAACAACATTATTACCCCCATATGTGCTAAATGTTTTAAAAAGTACTCCAAGTTTTTCAATTATCTTAATTCGAGTCATTAGATTAGTATTTGTAAAGTTATGTAAAAGTTCAAGTGTAAGGGGAATGCAATGCCCCTTTGATGTATTATTTTGGATGGTAGGGCAAAAGTGTATGCACAAAAAAAAAAAAAAAAAAAAAAAAAAAAAAAAAAAAAAAAAAAAAAAAATTCGAAAAATCAAGAAAAATACAAAAAAAAATGAGAAAAAGAAAAAGTAGAAAAAACATACGGACTACCATCCCGTTTCATTGTATTTTATTTTATGTTTTTGTTATGTTTTGTTACTTTCTTTCATTAGCTTAAGATCGAGTCTAGTCTTGGCTTAGCAACATTGTATAGTACATGTAATTGATCAAGATTTTTAACTCGCCACCAGTAAAATATCCCTTATCCAACAAAACCGTGTTTTCCTTTTCCCTACACCTAACGTTATAACCCATTTAAAAGCCCTCTTTGATAGTTTATCTTTGGTGCTTACGCCTAGTGGAGGAGGTTTTCGATCCTTTCCCAAGCCTATGGTAATCTATTTGCTATGACAGGTAGTGAGAGATATTATCCGTTTTCATTTATGAGATTTATTTTGATGACACTTGAGAGATGTGAGTATCTAAACACTACTTGTGAGGTGCTAGTTTGTAATCTCCGTGCTTATTATGATTAGAGTGGAACGATTATTTGTTGTAATTACTTTTATGTTTGCATTAAATGACCCCTAACTTGTAGTTTGATTAGAATAAAAGCGCATTTGCTTGAGGACAAGCAAATCTCAAGTGTAAGGGTATTTGATGAGGCGAAAAGTGTACCGCTTTTAAGGGGTCATTTAAGCCCTAAATCGTATTTATTTGATCAAATATCGCCCTAAATCGTTCCTTTTGTCATTTTAGGTACTTTTGAGGAGAAATCTGGAAAAGGAGGCATTTTGGACGTTTTTGGAGCATAAAAGTGAAGAAAACGACAAAGTCTCAAAAATCGGCTGAATGTTACATTTGACGGCGTCACAATTAACTCTGGACGGCGTCATGCTTTGGCAAGAAAAAGTGGACGTGAAATTTACTCATGATAGGCCAGTGAAAATAGCATGTGAATTCTGACGGCGTCACGCTTTAACTTGATCAAGGGCGTCACGGCTTAAATCATAAGGGGACGGCGTCACGTTCACGAGCTGACGGCGTCAAGCCTTGATAAGCCAGAATGGATTTTTGAAGAGCTAAAGAGGGACGGCGTCATGAAGGTCATCCGGGAACCCTAGAAGCGGCGAGGTGACGGCGTCACACTCCATAAGGTGACGCCGTCAGATGCAAAAGTCTATATATAGTTTTCTAATTTTTTGTCATTAAGGAGAGCTTAGTGTGTGGAATTTTGGGTGAAAACCCTAGGACGATTTTAGCTACTTTTTCAAGGCTTTTTGCCTTGAGATCTTCCATGTTACATTGAAAGATAAGTTATCAATTAATCATTCAATATGTCTATGTGTTGTTTGATTCTATCTTATTCTTGTCTTTTGTTTAACATGTTAGGCTAAATTTATCTTGTATTTGCTTAGATCTAATGAAACCTAGCTATTGATTATTGGTTATTAGTGTGTTGTTAGTTGTATTGGATGATTGTTTATCTATGTTAGGCTTAAGAAAACTGGCTAACTTCCTATTCGGTAACTTGCTTGAACGTCTTAAGAAACATGAACCAAATGCGTACTAAAGGTTTTTATGGTTGTATTTAATGCACAAGCGAATTCTAGTGATCCCATGTTAGGAGCTTCCTAGCCGGCTCGACATAGGAGTGAAGTAGGAGCTTGTAGAGTTGGGGAAGTAAGTACGCCACCCCACGAATGGTATTAAGGAATACACCCGTCATCCACGCGACTAATACACACTAATTAACCGGTGAAAGATAGTTAGGGAGTAAGGAAATCTAAGTAAACACATTTCTCTACACATAAGTTTCTCACCACATTTTCATTTTTGTTATTTTATTTTATTTGCATCCGTAGTAATTTTGGGTTAGTTGACTAGCAACTAATTCCGCCCACTCTTTCAAAACCGAGATTTTACTTGCTTTCATAAAAATATAAAAACATAAAAAGAATCTTCCTCAACCCTTAGACCTAATTAGAGTAGCCTTTCACACCTAACGAACACTATTCCCTGTGGAGAACGATCAATCCCCCGTACTTACCACTACACTATACTACATCGGTCAGGTACACTGCCTGGTGGGGTTGTAAGCCTCTTGAGATCCCTCGAGAGGTAAAACCTGTTGTAAGGTTACAAAACCACGCATCATCCAACTAGTCTCTGCCTTTTTCCTAATGTATGCACTAGGTGACTTTGTAGTCTTGGATTTGGGCTTTTCCATATTCTTCTCAGAAACATCTAGTGGAGGCATTCCTAAAATGGACTTTGCACTGGTTTTAAGCCTAGAGAAAGCGCCACTAGTTCGTTTCTTTCTCTTAGTCAACAAAGTTTTAGCAACACATTTTGTATGATCACCAGATAGTATGCTATGACGACAAAAAACACAAGTAGCATCAACCAAAACATCTTCATTTTCATTTAAAGATTTAGCATTTGTTACATCAATCTTAGAACTAGACTCAGATAAGTGCAATTCTATTCCTGATGTTACATTTGTCTTATTCAAACTACTAACTGGAACTTCTTCAGACTGAGAAAACTTCATCCTAGGTTTCTTGACTCTATTCTTCCTCTGTTTCTTGTGAGTCTTGGAATGGCTGACCTTAGGTGTGGTTTCTAGTCCTGTGGAAGTACAAGTAGTTGAATTAGTGGTTACATCAAATGCTTGGGTATGTTCTTTGTCCACTACATACATCCCTGGGGCAATCTTATGAGTTTTTTTTTGCCTGTGTCTAAAACTCTGATTTTCTTCTTCAAATCAATAATGATGTGTTGGAACTCTTGATTTTGAGAATCTAATTTTCGATTGATGCGGACTGTGTCATTTCGATTTTGAAGAATTTCATCCAGTTCCTTTTCATTTTCAAACAGTTTAATTCTTAAGAAAGCTTTTGTTTCTTTAAACTTTTCAGGAACATGACTGTTTTGAAATGATAAAGACGCTAACATATGTTGAAATTTAATTTCAAATTCAACACTCTGTTTTTGACACCAGTCAAGCCGTTTTTGAAGATTAAAAGCTTTGTTTTCCACATCATTATTGAGTTGTCGAAGAATCTCATTCTCATGTTCCAGATTATCAATCTCCATACGCAACATCTTACTATCCACAGCATGATCATTCACAAGTACAGCATTACCAGATTCATAGAGCGAATTCATAATCACAGACACTACGTCATAACACAAAACCTTTTCCAAGAGTCGATCATTTTCTTTTGCTAAAAATTTCCTTTGAAGTTTTTGACGTTGAACCTTGTCATCTTTAGCTTTGAAAATGGTTTGCATAGATGCTACTTCCGTTTGTAACTCCTCTTCCCATTTTGTTGCGCATTTCTTCAGATTTCTGACATGAGGAAGAATTTTCTTTTGAAGAATCTCTTTCTTTTCTTTTTGAACAGGAGAAAGAAAAGAAGAAACAGGAATTTGAGAACTAAACTCAATTTCATTCTCCAAAAGAGAAATGTCGTCCATAAATGTCTTAAAATATCAAAGAACCCGACATTTTGGAGGCATTTGTGGATCAGCAAGATCCTCTGTCAGACAATCTTTGAAATGTGCAGCAGTCGTGGGGACAGAAGTTATATACGAAGGAGCACTTATGTTTGTGTATGTTAACGTTTGTTCTGGATGATCCTTGGGAGGGACAAATGATTTGCTCAAATGAGGTCGTGCATTATAATCATAATGTATCTTTGAAAATTTTGTTTGTGAATCTGATCGACCCTCAATCTTGTTTTTCAGAAAATCAGTTTCTTCATCAACAGAATACATAACAACACGTTGAAAGGTATCATCTAACAGAAATGTTGCATTGTATAACTTGGGATTGTCTTTGAGTGCTTTGTGTAAATTTCGGGGTGTGTCACTGCCAAGTGCAAAACTTACTCCTTTAGGACTCGGTTTCACAACATTCTTTTGAATTTGCGTTACAGAATTACCCGTTTTATACACAATGTTTTGAAAGTCTTTGAGTTTGGTTTCCAAATCCAGAATTTGATCAAGATAGGAGTCAACACATTTCCTAGTGGCTTGCTTTTCTGCAAGAAGATCCTTCTGAGATGTTGAAAGCTCAGATTGAGTTTTTAACAACTCAGAAGTTAAAGCATCAATTTGTTTTTTGAATTCAAATTGATCTTTTTCTTTTTGTGAGAAAAGCTCAGCTTTGGCAACGGTTAGCTCACGTACTTGACTTTCTAAATTTTGAACCTTTACGTATTCTTGTTGAAAAGCTAGTTCAAAACCTTTTTCACGTTTATCTTATTTTAGATATCCTGAAAGTTGTTGTTGGTAGCACTCATTATCCTTTGTTAACAATGCAATTTTATCTTTGAGCTTCTGATTGATGTCATTGCATTTTTCTATTTGTGACTGGGTGGTCAATAACAAGGCCTGTAACTCCGAATCTTGATCAGTCAAAGGATCAGTTTGATCAAGATGATCACAATTGTCGTCATCAATGAGATCATCAAATGAGACAACGGTATTATCATCATCAAATGATACGACCGTGTTTATTTGATCATCGGATGGTGATGAGAATGAATCATGTTGATCAAACATTTCATTTGTAGATGAAGATGCAACTGGTAAAGCAATTTCATGGATGAGACATGTAGGATCAGGTACCTGAGAAAGACCATCGGTATCATATACCGGGCCTGACTCGAACAGATTCATTTCTTGCATATTAGCCATAAGCATGACTGCAGCATTTGCCTCTAGATCTTCCATTTCATCATCTGATTCCACATTAGCCATAAAACTTTGATCATTCTGAGTCAACCTTCCAGCAGCTTTTTCATCTTTGAGTGCCATCAAAAGAGCCTCTTTGTGATAAGCACTGCCCATTGTTCTTGGCTTCGGACAAGCATTTGCCATGTGACCGTTCCCCCCACAGTTATAACATGTGATAGACGTATTTGCAATGCCTCTCTGAACATTCCCAACAGTCGAATTTCCTCTCTGATCATTCCCCATATTGTTTCTGTTTGCCCCTGCAGTATTGAACCTATTTCCTCCTGACTGAACCCTTTGAGTACCATATCCACGATTTCCTGAACCATATCTTCCTGAAGACCTGTTACGAATTTCTACTCTGCCATCATTAACAACTGCCTGATTCCTGGTATTTGAAGATGAACGAAGACGGTTGTTGGATTTGGTGAATCTGCCAAATGCGTTAGCAATCAATCCAAATGCTTCATTAAGAGAGTTGAAGGCATCCTCTTCTTCATCATAATCTGCATTTGAGTACAACATTGAATCGGTGTTGTTGTATGGAACCAGCTGGTTATCAGAGTATTGTTGTGGTGCTTCATAAGGAATGATTTGATTATGAGGTTGGGGTGGAGGACTTGGTTGAAATGATGAGTGGCCAAATTCCTGGTGTGGTAAAGAGAGGTTAGATTGAGCAACGAGAGCAAGTGAGTTTGATGTTGGTGCGGGTGTGAAACCTCCTCGTGCTGCAATTTCTTTATCCACTTCTGATTGATGTTGTCTGAGGTAATCATACATGAGTCCATATTTGACATCACCAATTTTCTTAGTCTGCCTTACAAAAGTTGCATACTTCTGCCATTCAGGACCAAGACATCCAAGGAATTTTGAGTTGACAGCAATCTTTGGTAATTTTATATCATGACGATCAAGGTCATTGATAATGTTGGTGAAACGGTGATAGTAAGATTCAATGGTTTCCCCTGGTTCCATGATGAAGTGGGTGTACTCCATATACAACTTAGACTCAAGATCTTCCTGGTTTAACTCTGTTCCTTCCATGAGAAGATGAACATGTTCCCACATATCTTTGGCTGTCTTTTGAGCATCAATACTTCGATAGATAGGATTGGGAATCCCTTGAAGTATGAAAGACATAGCCAATTGGTTTGCTTCTTGTTGTAATGTTTGCTCAGTTGTGTAGTTTGCAACCGGAGTGGGTGTGGATGTTTCTTCTCTCTCTGAAGTTGCTGGAACAACATTAGCTGGAATAGGATAGGGTCCTTCTTCAATGACTTTCTTGAGGTATTGACCATGAGGTTTTTTCAGTTCAACGAATCTGAGGAATCTACTAGCCCAATGCACGTAGTTACCCGGAGTTAGCATTGGTGGAGTTTCTTGACTTCCAGCTTCATGATGTGATTGCTGACTACTAATTGCCTCACACATCTTGTTAAACCAATGAGGTTCTCTGGAGTATGATGAATAATTCTGCAGTTGTTGATTCTGTTGCATGATTTGTTGTGGGGACACTTGTGGTCGAGAATGAAATTGATGTTGTTGCACGAATGCTTGTTGTTGTTGATACTGAGGATGAAATTGCTGTTGTTGTGGATGTTGCTGTAGCTGGTAGTAGTAGTTGAAATGAGGTGGTTGAGACATATCTGGATCGTTTAAGATAATTAAGATATGTGTTGATGATGTAAGTTAAGTTGGTTTAGAAATCTAAAGATTTTGGCCAAATGCGATAAAGTACTGTTCACCAAATGCGATAACCAAGTGCGATAATGACAGTTCACCAAGTGCGATAAGATCAGTTCACCAAATGCGATAAGGACAATACACCAAGTGCGATAACCTTCAATAGCGATAACGAAAGTTGAAAGTGCGATAAAACTATCAAGTGCGATAAATAATGACAATTTAAATATGTTATCTTAAAGTGCGATAATTTATAGCAAACTGCGATAAAATATCCAACAGCGATAAGATAATATAGCAAACTGCGATGATTTATGGCAAGTGCGATAAATTTATCACAAATCCAAGTTCGATAAATTCTCAACTCTTGTACAAGAGAAGAGAAGCAACCAAGTCGAAGTATTACTACTTTCTAATACAAGAAAGTCCAATACTGAGTCCCAAATGCGATAATTGAAGATCTCCCAAATGCGATGAAACCCTAATCTTTCTTGATTCGAACTGCGATAAAACCCTAAGTTATCTTGATTGCCAACTGCGATAAACCCGTCAAATGCGATGAAACCCTAACTTGTCGAAGTTCACTCAGAAACCAAAACTAGCACTTTTCATCAACTTTTCCAATACGCGAATAATACGGATTACACCAAATCGTCTAAATAACCAATAAACCCGATTGTTTTTTACCTTAAACGATTAGTAATCAAAAGATTTAATGAAGATTAAGCTTTGTTAACGTATAAAATATGAAAAACGATGATGAAAAGTGAAATTTGGACGAAATCGAAGCTATTTTCAACAAAAAAACGAGAGTTTTCACGTTAGATGTGAACAAAACTTTTCGATAACTATAAAACCAACGTAATTAACACTACTAATGATTCAAACACACGATCCTAATTATCCCTTGGCATATGATACCACTTGTAGGTCACGTTTAAATCCCAAACACACACTCGTTAGGATAAATAAGAACTCGTACTACTACAATATATTATGCTACGTATGAGATGAATAAGCTAATAAGCAATACGAAATAAGAGAATAAGAATAAGAAGAAGAATAAGAATGGTCGGATTTCACTTAATCAAACATTACACGGACAGAGCTTACGCTATCTTACATGAAAACCCCACTATGGAAATGAATCCCATGCCTTGTATTTATAGGCAATGGGAGGGGAATAATTCTTAGGAATATTCCCTTACATGTGATAAGGATAAACTAACTATTGTGACCGGTCCAAGGACTACTAATGAACCGGTCCATAAATACAAAAAATATAGTCCTAATCGAGCAACATTAAATCTATATGAACAAGACTTGTATTTAATTAAAACATGTTCCTAACACTTCGGGTATCTGCACACAACAACACGCGTTAGGCTCGCCCCGGGTGTTATCCCAGGACCTACCTCCGGCGTGAGAGTAAGTATTTGGTATTCCGAAGGGTTATGAACAGTAGTATGAAGTAAATGCTCATGAATTAGTTAGTTGAGAGTAGTAAATGAGCTGGGTATTTATAGTGTCCAGCCTTGATACCTGAAATGGCGGCGCCGGGTTTTCAGGGAACATGTCGCTGACATAATCATGTAAATCCCGGGGCGGCGGCGGCGTCTGCAGCTGCCATCTGTCAAAAGGTAAACGCCACATGTCCTATTACTTACAGTGATACTGGCCGGATGAGTCGAGTGCCCTTCGGTATTTTCAGACGGCTCCATGTCGTTCGGTCAGCCGGTCAAGACAGGCCGTCCGGACACATACGTCAACACATACTACACCTTATACCGTGCGAGACCTTGTCGGTTCACAGACTAGCACATCTTGATCTTCTGGGCTATATACAAACTGGAGCAGAGGCCTTTTATCAAGACCTCCGCTACTTGACGAACTTATAAACGTCTAACCACCGTAGTTCCAACCGCCGTAGCTCATAGTTACATAAGATGGGTACGGTGTATGCAAGTACCAAAGTACCTACGTGATAACCAGGATCTCTAGTTCACTCTAACTCTACTTGCTAATGTGTTGTGGTAGATATATATTCTCTTTTGCTTTTACAAAAGTAAGAATATTTAAAAATGATCTAGGGATCATTATTAATACTCGATGGATACTTAGTCATCATAGATTTTCGGGTCTGAGTTGGCGAGATCTCTAAATAATACACTAAGACTGAAGGGAGTGAGGCTACCCAACTAAGGGGCGACTCGCGACACGTGGCGCTGAGTCAGCATGTTGGGTATCCTAAAAAAAAGGGGGAGTGGGGCTACCCAGGAGGGTGGGGCGACTCCTGACACGTGGCACTTGTAATGATTGTTTTTTTTATTTTATTTTATTTTTTCAATATTAACTTATTAATACTAATAAAACATAAATATTAAATACTAATAAAACATAAATATTACATAATTGTTATACCTAATAATACTAAAAATTATTCTTCATCACTAACAAATTCGTCGACTTCTGGAAGCGCGTTTTCGTCTTCATTCGGGCCACGATTATCCCCTCGTGTGTGTGTGCCCCGCCATGCGGTCGGACAAATCTCCCAGGGCCAGTGCATGCAATCAATACTACCAATCATGCCCGGGAAACCATGAACCTGCTCATGCACCTCGTAAATACGTTGTAGATCCGTCCAAGTCGGTCTACGTAGATATGTTGGCCCATACATCTCAATAATACCTATTAATAGTTAAAAAGTTTATCAAAATACTAACTATACTAAAAATATGTAGCAATTCTAACTAATAATGATACAACTAATAATTCTAACTAATAATAATACTACTAATAATTCAAAAAAAATACTAACTAATAATTCTAAAAATAATACCTTGACAAAATTTAGTCAACGAATCCCGTGAAGTCCTCGCCTTCAATAAATGTATTAACGGTGTTATAAATGGCACCTTCGATCGCCTCATCTAGTTCCGAAGAATCGGAACTTGATGATGAGAATGATGAATCTTCGAAATCTTCCATGAAATTTTTTTTTCTATTATGGTGGGTTTTTTTTTTAGAAATAAGAGTGTTGTGTGTGTGTGTTTTTTTTTTGGAAAATATGTGTTGAGTGTGTTTTTTATTTTGGAAAATAGAAGGTTTTAAAAAAAAAAAAAAAAAAAAAAAAAAAAAAAAAAAAAAAGATAAGCCGTTTGATAACGGCTAGTTTTTATCGAAGATTGGACAGAAACCGGCGAGCCAAATAGGTCGCCTGGAGTGAGGATCGCCTGGGGGGGGGGGCGGTGTGGCCGGCGATCCAGGGGCATTCCAAGGGCTTATCGCCTCCAAATCCGCCTCACTCCCTTCGGTCTAAGGTGGTTCATCTTGATGGCACATGTCCTCTAGGACATAGGTTGACATTCCTCAATTCATAAGTGTAAACCATATGTCTCATTTAGTGATAGTGTATTAGTTGACAACCTAGTCATTAGGCAAGATACGTGCATAACTCTATATATTCTACTTTCATGCGTTACTTGTAATAATTTTAGTGGACATATCTTTACATTATGTTTCATTAGAGATATTGTCAAAAGCTCATGCATAACATAGTAAGGTGTTAGTTATGTATGCATGGACGCATATTTTGTAGTTGGTCCAACATACTTATCTCGATCTTTTTCAACTAGGTGCATATTAGTAAATATGTACCCCGAAATAAAGACCGTATTTTTATTAAGCATGTCCCTTTGGGATGGCTAGATTGGAGCAAAATGAGCCATTGTCGGAGAGGCCACTTATAAGTTGAGTTCGTTGCACTAAACAATGAAAGTTGAGTTTATTGCATCTCATCCAATGTTAGAAAGTTGAGTTTATTGCCTCTTGTATTGATATACAAGAGGCGATTGGATCAATATCCAGTTGAACCACAAAGATTTGATTTTTTGTTCCTCAAAGATTTGATTTTTTGTTCCTCTGGAGGATCCATGGTATTAAAAAAATTATGAATCAACGCAAAAATAAGTCTTGAACCACAAAGAGTTGGGTGTTCACGATCTGTGTCCTAAAGCAGTGCAGAGCTTGAAGTAAACTCCAAACTGACACTAAATTCACAGGAATAGTAGAACATGATAAGTCTGTTAATGAATACTTGACCACATATTGCCTTTCGCTATAAGCGAACTACATAAATACACAAAACGATCCAACCGAGAACACCACTCTAATTAACAAATTTCTCATGCATGTCCTGGTAGTATGCAGAAGTTTTTACACTAAAAATCATATCGTTTATTCAAAAACTATTTGAGTGTGCTTTAATAGGAGTTGGTTCTATACTTACGAAAGTTTTCACGTAATTTACATATAATACTTCTATAAGAGAATCAAAAAAAGCCCAAGTGGAAGTCTAGTATTCTACCATGTCCCTCGTGTCGTGTGATTGTAAAACTAAAAATGTACACTTGGAAAAGTTGGTGGAAGTCATGAGAGTTTAAAATGTTCTTCGGTTATCCCACATCGATGGATTTTTAACCAAAAGTGACTATATATACATGAGCATATACATTTTGATTGTTCGATTTTACATGTGTTTTAGTCTCTTTGAGATGCAATTCTTCCTGGTTCAAGAAATCAAAATCGCCAAGCAAATGTTTCTCATAGAAACTAACACATTTGGATCTTATATTTTCATTTTTTTATTGTTTTGGTTTACAAACTTTAAAAAATATGATGTCCCGTTTTGGTTTACAAACTTTAAAAAATATGAGTAAATGCTACAAACTTTCAAAAAGTGTTCAAATATGCATATTTTAATGTGTTGTCACGTTATAAATAGTGACATGTGTTTACTGGTATGACAACACATCAAAATGTGCATATTGAAACAATTTTTGATAGTTTGTTACATTTACTCATATTTTCCGAATTTACTTACCAAAACCACAACTGAACTATAGAGAAAGTTCGCTGCTATTTTGTAGCTTAAACCCTTTTCTTTTCTACTCTTTATAAATTAAATGATACGTGTGTGCTCAAATTTTATAATAAACTAAATAAAAGTTGAAATCAATTAAAATTTAAGGAACAAAGTGTAAACAGAAGTATTACATAAGTGTTAGCAAACTATACTCGATGATTGATAGAACCCAATCCAAACTGTCAAATAATCAAGCAAATCAGGTAAAAGGAACATAAAATTCCAATGGAGCGATTAAGAAAGATGACTAATACTCTTATTACGTTTCCATTATCAAATGAAAAGCTTAGACTCAAAAATACTTTACAAAATCATTGTACTTAATTTAATCTACATGAATGCGCTCTAAATATCGAACTTTATTTACAATTTTCACATAATCATGTTAGTAAAACATATAGTTTTACCAACCAACAATGTTGTTCGTGTCACGTAGCATTTCAATTATCAAAGATCGGAGAAATGAGCTGCTCAAGATGCAATAGACTGGTATCTTTCTTCGCTAATAAGCGACTACAACAACAGCAATGTCCAAAAAAAAGAAATCTGGTACCTAGAATTCTTCATGAGCCTGCATACCAAATCCAATAAATTTACAATAGATGCATTAACTGCAAAACTAGATTTTTTACACAAAGGTAGATAAAAGTTGCTCACTAGAAATACCATTTGACTACCACGGTAAAATGATAATAAGCACTCTTTAGGTTTTTTAAAGCCTTTTGTAACATCATATTAATGTTATGATGATAATGAAGTATACTAAGAATGAAGAGTAAATTACATAAATGGTCCCTATGGTTTGTCGAAAATTTCATCTATCGTCCCTCAAACTTAAAAGTTGCATATATCGTCCCTATCACCTCCAAAGAATAACACTCGTGGTCTTTTTAAGGACCACGAATGTTATTCTTTGGAACTTAAAAAAGTTTCACCTATCGTCCCTAAAAGGACCACGAGTGTTATTCTTTGGAGGTGATAGGGACGATATATACAACTTTTATGTTTGAGGGACGATAGGTGAAATTTTTGACAAACCACAAGGACCATTTATGTAATTTACTCAAGAATGAACCTCTCATTGAAACGAGAAAGTGAGTTTCGGTACACTTTCGGGGCACTAAAATATATTTCGGGGCACAATGTCACTATTTATAACATGACAACACATCAAAATATGTATATTTCGATGTGTTGTCACGTTATAAATAGTGACATATTTATGTTAGAGTAAATTACACGGATGGTCCCTGTGGTTTGTCGAAAATTTCATCTATCGTCCCTCAAACTTAAAAGTTGCATTTATCGTCCCTATCGCTGCCAAAGAATAACATGAATGGTCGGACGATAGGTGAAATTTTCGACAAACCACAGGGACCATCCATGTAATTTACTCTTTATGTTAAAAACAAACAATTGAGCTATGATTAAAAAAAAAAAAAAAAAAAAAAAAAAAAAAAAAAAAAAAAAAAAAAAAAAATATTTTGTTGTCCTAAATTCTATAAGTTAATAAATCATAAAAAGATAATTTAAACTTGTTCTACTTATCTAACCCATATTTAAAGCAAATTTCCAGGGGGTTCACGATCCGTGTCCTAAACCGGCCAACATAGATAGTGAACACCTCAAAGATCGACATATTTTAATCTAGTGCAGAGATTGAAGTGAACTCCAAACGGACACTAAATTCACTGAAATAGTTGGTTCTATACTTATAAAAGTTTTCACCTTATGAGGTGAGATCTATCAAAAACAACTAGTATCTAAAGTACATATAATCAAATCTCAACCATCCAATCCTCCTCCATCTAATGGCTTAGATGAAACCAAAATATACAAAGAAGGGCAAGATAGTAAAATCACAAAACTCAATAAAAACAAAAAAAAACTGCCATATCACAAAAATCAGATCTCACGCCTCACAAAACAATCGGAATATCACAACACCACCGCCGGATTAATCATGAATCCGACGGATTCATCAACAACACCACCGCCGCCGCCGGAAATCAGATCGGAATCATCATCAACCCAGCCGAAAACATCAATAATCAGATCGGAATCATCAACAAACCAATCGGAAATCATCGGAATAACGAATTCATCAACAACACCACCGCCGCCGTCGAAATCATCAATAATCAGATCGGAATCATCAACAAACCCGCCGGATTCTTCAATAAACACGTCAGAAGATGATTTGATTACAGAAGGTGATTTACCAGATGAAGATGAAGATGAAGATGCTACTGTTAAAGAAGTTCATGGTAAATCTTTTTAGAATCTAATTTTTTTGTTTAATGATTTAAGAGAAGGGTATATCCCATGGGATTCATCAATGTGAATTTATAAATGTATCATAAGGAACTTATAAAGAATCCCATGGGATTCTGTGTGAATCCCATGGGATTCTGTACAGGATAAATTTATAAATGTATCACAAGGAACTTATAAAGAATCCCATGGGATTCTGTACAGGATAAATTTATAAATGTATCACAAGGAACTTATAAAGAATCCCATGGGATTCTGTACAGGATAAATTTATAAATGTATCACAAGGAACTTATAAAGAATCCCATGGGATTCTGTGTGAATCCCATGGGATTCTGTGTGAATCCCATGGGATTCTGTGTGAATCCCATGGTAGTATGTACAAGATAAATTTATAAATGTATCACAAGGAACTTATAAAGAATCCCATGTGATTCTGTGTGAATCCCATGGGATTCTGTGTGAATCCCATGGGATTCAAGACAAATTTTAATAATTTAATTCTTGTGTTTTTAGTTATCTTAATCCCTTGATATTCATAACTAATCCCATGGGATTCTTGATGAATCCCATGGGATTCTTGCTGAATCCCATGGGATTCTTGCTGAATCCCATGGGATTAGTTATGAATATATGGTTTTCAGGATGAATTTTAATAATTTAATTCTTGTGTTTTTAGTTATCTTAATCCCTTGATATTCTGCTTTTTATATACAGATTCTTTGAAATCACCAAAACCAACTTTGTATGAACACATTGAGACACCGGGCGGATCAGTATATTGGAAGCCTCATGTAGATGAAGGAATTACTGTACCGGAAGAGGGAAAAAGCTATGACACTATAGACGAAGCTATAGATATGTATAGTAAGTACGCTGAAGCGGGAGGTTTTCAAATAAAAAAAGCAGGACAAAAAATAACAAAATCTGGAATTGTAACACTCAAATACATCATGTGCAACAAAGAAGGAGCACCAAGAAATGTTAATATTGACACTTTGGATGCAAAACACAGTGGCAAACAGAAGAGAAATACAACTGTTCATGTAACAGGTTGAAAAACTCTCCATATTTATGACTTATAACATATAACTTGATTCATAAGAATAATGTTGAAACCCATGGGATTCATACAGAAACCCATGGGATTCATACAGAATCCCATGGGATTCATACAGAATCCCATGGGATTCTTAATTTTTTTTTATTTTTTTTTTTGTATAACTAATGTTTTTTAAATGTTTTATTTTTTATAAAACAGGTTGTAGAGCTCGTATAAGGTTAGAATTGGATATCGTTTCTGGAAGATACAAGATACTTAAGTTTATTGAAGAACACAACCATATGCTTTTACCACATGCGTACAAACATTTTACAAAAAAGCAAAGAAAAATGACACATGCAGAAAAACTGTTTGTTGTTAAATCTGCAAAGAACAAGATTGGTCCAACACGGGCTCACAACTTGTTAACTAGTATGAAAGGTGGGTATGAATATGTTCACGGGACAGTTGATGATTTTAAGAATGAACTGCGGGATATTAATATGTTCATAGGGGAAAGTGACGCACAAATGCTTATAAATAAAATGGAAAACAGAAAGATATATGTGCCGAACTTTACGTTTCAGTATAAGGTAGAAAAGAGTGAGTTAGTGGCTTTGTTTTGGGCTGATGAAGTTGCAAAATGCTATTATAAGGAGTTTGGAGACATTGTATCCTTTGATGCGACATTTAGGTGTAACAAGTAAGTGGTTTTTGTTTTTTTTAAATTACAATACGGAATCCCATGGGATTCTTTATGAATCCCATGGGATTCTTTATGAATCCTATGGGATTGGATTCACACAGAATCCCATTGGATTCACAATGAATCACTTAAGATTGTGTATGTAGTCACATTGGATTCACACAGAATCCCATGGGATTCTTTATGAAATCCCATGGGATTTATACAGAATCCCATGGGATTCTTTATGAATACAGATGGGATTCACACAGAATCCTATGGGATTCACAATGAATCCCTTGAGATTGTGTATGTAGTCACATTGAATTGTGTCACTAAAACTTATATTATTTTTAGGTACAATATGGTGTTTGTGCCATTCACAGGTGTCGATAATCACAGAAAATGTGTCACTCTTGGTTCAGGAATGCTATTACATGAAGACACTGAATCATACACATGGCTATTAAAAGCATTTATGACTGCTTTCAAGAAAGAACCAACCATGGTGGTAACCGATCAAGATGGAGCAATGAAGAGGGCCATTGAAGCCGTTTTCACAAAATCGAAACACAGACTTTGCATGTGGCATATTCACCAAAAGATTCCAGCAAAGGTAATTTATCGAGTTTACAAAAAATGTGTTTTTTTATCACATATCATATATAGATTAATCACATGGGATTTTGTATGAATCCCATGGGATTCATACAGAATCCCTTGGGATTAACTGTGAATCCCATGGGATTCATACAGAAACCCATGGGATTCAAACAGAATTCCATGGGATTAACTGTGAATCCCATGGGATTCACCTATGTTTATATCATGTTACTTATGCTTGTAATAAGATTCTAAAACAATCTTTATCAAAAACAGATTTGTAAAGAAATATACGTAGAAACAGATTTCAAGAAGCGTTTAAACAAGATTATTTGGAATATGTTCATCGAACCGTTGGAATTTGAAAAGAAATGGGCTAAGTTGATTGAAGATTTCGGTTTGCAAAATCACAAATGGATGACCAAAATGTTTAACCTAAGAGAAATGTGGATTCCTGCTTATTTTATCGACTCGCCATTGTTTGGTTTGATGAGAACCACATCAAGGTCCGAGAGTGAGAACTCGTTCTTCAAAAGTTTCACTAGCCCAGGAGCAACGCTAGTTAGTTTTATGATGTCATATGAATCAGCAATGGAAAGACAACGATATAGGCAAGAACATTTGGATTTTAAAACATTTGACGCGGCTCCAAAATGTTTAACACAGTTAGAGATTGAACTTCATGCATCAAAAGTGTATACTAGAACGATATATCTTCTTGTTCAAAAGGAAATATATGAAGCATGCTGGACTTGTACGATTCAAGATTTAAAGATAGAAGAAGGTTGTGAGATTGTCATTATAAGAGACAGAAATCCGTGGGTTTACAGAATCATTAATAAGGAACTTGCAAAAGAACAAGCAGAGGAAGAAGAATCAGAAGCAAAGAGAACATTTATAGACTATAAGGTATGTTTCTTGTTAATATGAATCCCATGGGATTCATAATAAATCCCATGGGATTCAGAATATGAATCACATGTCATTCAGAATATGAATCCCATGGGATTCTGTATGAATCCCATGGGATTCTGTATGAATCCCATGGGATTCTGTATGAATCACATGGGATTCAGAATGAATCCCATGGGATTAGTTATGAATATATGGTTTTCATGATGAATTTTAAATCTTTAATTCTTTTGTTTTTTGTTTAAAAAAGGTGCTGCGTACTATAGAAGATGGGTCGGTGGTATGCACTTGTAGACATTTTGCCCGATTTGGTTTTCTATGCCGACACATATTATGTGTATTCAAGAACCGTGATATTAACGTCATTCCAGAACAGTATATTTTGAAGCGTTGGAAAAGGGATATAATACCGCCTGAATTGAGAAGGAAAAGAAACAGATATGGGGGAAAAATGTAGAAGTTGAAAGACTTACAAATGAAGCAACTTCTGTGGTGGACGAATGTTTATTCAGGTTAGGCGATAATGTAGAGAAGATGGGGGATTTTGTAGAAAAGTTGAAGAAATTGAAAACAGAAGTGGAGGCTGAGGTGCCAAATCATCCTTCAAGAGAAACACGAGATGTGATTGGAGAACATTATTCCATTTCTAAACCTGACGAACAAAATGTTAACAATCCAACAAAGGTAGGCAACAAAGGGAATATTACCGAAAAGGAACGCAATAAAAGGCGAAAGAGTGAGAAAGAAAAAGAACTTGGAGTTAAAAAGAAACAAGAGAAGGTTTGTGGCTATTGTGGAGTGAAGACCAACTTGCACACAAAAACAACTTGTCCGGATAACCCAAAGGCGCGAAAGCCGAAACCAATAGTTTCTTGAACAAACTTTTTATATTCTGGTTTTATGTTAGTTCTTTTTTCTTCTTTACTTGAATATTTAGATGATTTTAAAGAAAATATCTTGTTTACTATTATTCATGTTTCTTACTTATATTATGTATGAATTACAAGTTAGTCATTTGAGAATCCCATATGATTATGAATGAATCAATTAGGATTTTTACTTGTCAAAAATATCAAATACCAGCAACAAAGGATGAATCCCATGGGATTCACACAAAATCCCATGGGATTCTGAATAAAAAAACATACTCCCATATGATTCTGAATGAATCAATTAGGATTTTTAATTGTCAAAAATATCAAATACCAGCAACAAAGGATGAATCCAATTGGGATTCATACTAAATCCCATGGGATTCATACGGAATCCCATGGGATTCTGAATAAAAAAACATACTCCCATATGATTCTTTATGAATCAATTAGCATTTTTACTTGTCAAAAATATCAAATACCAGAAACAAAGGATGAATCCCATGGGATTCATACAAAATCCCATGGGATTCATACAAAATCCCATGGGATTCAGCATGAATCCCATGGGATTCTAAATAAAAAGACATACTGATGACATACTGATGAAACTACTAAACATTCTAGCATAATGACTAACTGAAAAATTGTTTTACAATTCACATGTCTCCAAAAGATAACTGATCTACCATTCACTATTCTACCATTCACATGTCTCCAAAAAATCATTGTTCTACCATTCACTATTCTACCAATGACTCATCTACCCGCATGCACTCACGTGCATCCCTATTCCTAGCTGTTTCAGATATTATTGAATACCTTTCAGAAGGAGGAATTTTATCAAACTCCGTTGCTAATTCTAACATTTTCCCAGCATGCACATTAATCTCATGCAACAAAATCTTCGTTGCATACTTGAACCTTAGTCGCCTTAGCATGTCATACTGCTCTTTTGACTCAGCCACCATCCCACAATCCCATTTCGTTGCGGCTTGACCAGTGTAGGTTTCCATATGCAACATGGTGAATACGCTGCAATCTTGGAAATTTTTCTTGGTTCTCCATTTCACCTTTGGAATTCTTGGCTTGGCTTTACGAATGGCAGCATGCTTTGAGTGACCATTAATGTTGAGATGACGAGCAAACAACGTTTTCTACAAAATGATTAAAAAAAAAGAAAAAGAAAGCATAAATAATAAGAATTCTGGAGAAAATGTCAATTGTGATTTTGTATGAATCCCATGGGATTCATACTGAATACCATAAGACTTGTGAATTCAATCAGATGAATCCCATGGGATTCATATAGAATCCCATGGGATTCTAAATGAATCCCATGGGATTCAGTATGAAACCCATAATACTTGTGAATTCATTCAGATGAATCCCATGGGATTCATACATAATCCCATGGGATTCAGTATGAATACCATGGGATTCATGTTGAATACCATAATACTTGTGAATTCATTCACATGAATCCCATGGGATTATGTATGAATCCAATGGGATTCATCTGAATGAATCCACAAGCATGTTCATACTTTTCATACTTTACAACAGAAAACTAAATATACTTACCAGTAGTTCACAAGTATTTTCATATTTTTCTGCATATGTTGCTCCAGAATCACTATTATCAAGAATTGTCATTGATGCTGTTTTAGTGAAGCTGAAGACAACAACATAAAAATGTCCTCCTTTGCGGATAGGAAAAAAAGCCTGTTTAAACAAAACAAAAAAAATAAAAAAAAATGATAGAAAAATAAAAACACGAATAAAAAAAAAAAAAAAAAAAAAAAAAAAAAATTACCAAATCAATGCCATCGAGACCCAAGCCAGCAACATTATTTTTAAACTGAGCAGTCATTTCCTTTTCAAACTCTTCAAATTTAGCATCCTCAGATGACAAGGTTCCATCAAACATGGATTTAGTCTGTATATGCGAATTGGTAAGTCAAATAAACAGATAAGCAGTTTATTAAGCAAATCAAAAAATAACTACTTACAATACATCCTGTTGGAAAGAAGTGTCGTAATGGGGAACCAGGTTTTCGAATCCCATGAAAACTCTCTTCGTGATTGAGAATAGCGGCCCAACAGTCGATTACATTCGCATCAATCCATAAGCCAGGTGCTAAAGTTTCCATATTGATACGCACAGAAGATATATCGATTACCCCTTTTGATTCAAATACAGTTTCACTATAAGAAGAAAAAAATAAATAAATTACTATGAAACTTATGAAAAAACAACATATGTAAATAAATAAAACTCTTTAAGAATCATATGGGATTCTCAATGTGAATCCCATGTGATTCTGTATGAATCCCATGGGATTCTGTATGAATCCCATGGGATTCATGCTGAATCACATGGGATTCATGCGGAATCCCATGGGATTCTGTATGACACAGAATCCCATGTGATTCTGTATGAATCCCATACATACAGAATCCCATGGGATTCATACAGAATCCCATGGGATTCAGCATGAATCCCATGGGATTCATACAGAATCCCATGGGATTCATAAAGAATCACATTGGATTCCTTCACATTGAATCAAATTATAAATTACTATGAAAAAACTAGACATGTAAACTTACATCTTGTCACCTTGCATTGCAAACAAACTATTACCAAGAATAAATTCTATCGAGGTAATTTTTGGTACAACCTTGGTCTTCTTGTTTACGTACGGAGACAATAGGTATGAAGAAGGTTTCACCACACGCTTCTCAACGGTAGCTGGAGTAACATCCTTTCCCGAGAAACCTCCTTCAAGCTGAAAAAAAATAAAAAATATTTAATTAAAAAGAAACAATTATTATGAAAAAAAAAAAAAAAAAAAAAAAAGGAATGAATGCAAGAATATTACATAATCTTACTCGGCAGCTACACAACAAATCGTCAATTCATCAATCAAATCCACATTCTCTTCTATCCATTGTGTTAAAGTCTCCGGCGAACTGGTGATCTCAAACTCTTCACTATTTCCTTCACTGGCTGGATCAGCTTGATTCTCAGCATCATTAACAACATCATTAGCAACCAGCTTTTCAGAATCTGCATCGATTTCTTGATCTGATTCTTCGATTCCTAAATCTTCTAACCCCACTTTGCTACCATCATTTCCTTTATCATTCTCATCTTCACCAACATTCTCATCTTCACCAACTCCATCATTGTCATCATCATTTCCCCCATTTCCTGAATTGTCATCTCTATCAACATTCTCATCTTCGCCACCTCCATCATTGTCATCATCATTTCCATCATTCACATCTTTTCCATCAACTAATTGAATTGGACTCTTGAAAATCTGAGAATACTTTTGATGAAGCTCAAGAAGCTTTAAATCAGAAGGGTATTCTGAAAAAGCTTTCCTCAAGCATTCCTCAACAACATTTCTTTCATTACAGATAACATTCAACTTTTCTTCAACTTTCTTCAACAATTCCTGGAATAATAAATAATAGTATAAGCACATTGGATTAGTTAGTGATTCTAATAAGAATCCCATGAGATTCATTATGAATCTCATGGGATTCTAAACAAAGTCACAAGGGATTCAGAATGAATCCCATGGGATTCTGTATGAATCCCATGGGATTCATACAGACTCCCATGGGATCCTGTCTGAATCCCATGGGATTCAGACAGAATCCCATGGGATCCTGTATGAATCCCATGGGATTCAGACAGAATCCCATGGGATCCTGTATGAATCCCATGGGATTCAGACAGAATCCCATAGGATTCTAAACATTATCATATGTGATTAAATAACAATAAATGAAAAACAAAAACCAAAGAATTAAACGAACCTCTTTAAAAGAAGATTCAGAAGAACCACCCTCAACAAAACCTTCAGACTCATTAACCTCAAATTCGGTCCAGTCTTCGTGAAGATCTAACATACCCACAACCTCTTCTTTAAGCTCCAACTCCTGCCTTTGGCCCATTAAAATTGATGACCAGTTTTTGATTGCTGGACGAGTGCGAACAATAGGAAGTCTCTCGAACTTTGTAGAATCCATATACAAAAGCTAAAAACAAAAAAATAAAAATTGTAAGAAAGTTGCAACAAACATGGAAACAATTTAAAATTTTGTTTAATTTAAAACTTACAACGAGGAAGAGATATGGAGCCGTGTACTGGTTTAGAAGAGTTGAAGGGAGTTTGCTGTTTTGAAGACAGTTGTGAATGTAGTCACACCAATCAATACCACATATGTCTGTATCTTCACGAAGACGCCTAACAACCTCCATATTTATTTGCCCCTTCAACCCGGCACACATGCCCATTGTATTGATAAAAAGAGTAAGAAAGTTAACTTTAAAAAGAAAGTCAACTTCCTTAGACTCGATCAATTTAAGGGCTATATCTTTCACTCTTATTTTCTTTAAAGACATACTCCCAAATTGACCAACCCAACGCCTCTCAAATTCACAATCTGGTCTATAATCTAAAGAAAAAAGAGATATGCCTCCAGTTGGAATACCTAAGATCTCATGAATTTTGGCATGAGTCACCTCAATTGACTTGCCATTCTCCAAAGTCAACATGTAAGTCTGAGCATCGAATTTAGAAACAACATATCTACCCAACTTAGACGGTATGTAATCTATATCCAAATTGTTAAAAGAACTAAAACCTATTTCAGACAAAAATTTCCCCATATTCACCTGTTTGGATTGATGGATGGCATTATATAGAGAAGTAGGAACCGTCCTAGCATGAAGAATCTGAAAACTCGAAACATACTCTTTATGTTTTGCTTCTTCAGGCGTTAACTCCTTCTCTTTTTTCTGGCCTCTCTTCTTCGGCTTAACTTTAACATCCTCATCAGACTCATCTTTAACAACCTTTTTTTTCAAAACATTCTTTCTCTTCGCTACAACTTGCTCAGAATCGGAAGAATCAGAACCCAAATCATCCCTCTTTCTCTTCGCTACAACTTTAGTCTTCAATTTCTGTTTCTTCTCATCTTGAAAATCATCGGAGTCTACATAAAAAAAAACACGTAATATAAATAATTTGATCACAAGGGATTCATACAGAATCCCATGGGATTCTTTATATCAAAAGTGTCTACATAAAAAAAAACACACCTTCTTCCTCCTGCACCTTCGCTTTCTTTTTCTTCACATTTAGTTGAGAATCTTGAATATCAACAGTGTCTACATAAAAAAAATACAAAATATAAACAATTTGATCACAAAAGATACAATATGAATCACATGGGATTCTGTATGAATCCCATGGGATTCTGTATCAATTAAATAAAAAAACAGATCGACACCTTTTTTACTCTTATCAGAATGAATCCTATGGGATTGACAGTGAATCCCATGGGATTCATTATTAATCCCATGGGATTGATAGTGAATCCCATGGGATTCACAGTGAATCCCATGGGATTCACAGTGAATCCCATGGGATTCACTATCAATCCCATGGGATTCAAACAGCCTAACCTTGAACTTTTAAAAGCTAATATTAAATATTTTACTCAAACATATAATGAATTACTTAAATTAGGCATACTGAATTCAATCAAACAAAAAAAGACAGATCTATACCTTTTTGAACCTTCAGATTTGGTTTCTTTGTACTCTTATCTGCTTTTGTTAATCCCAATTTCGGATTCGGTTGAGTGGTCTTAACTAGCTTCTCACTCGACTTAGCAATGGACTTAACTGGCTCATTCACCGTCAATTTCAACTTACGCTTCTTAACTGGCTTCTCACCCTCCTTCTCACACTCCTTATCTTGGAGACGGAGAACATCAGGACCCTTTTCATTCGCCTTAACCTTAAGAATACCCGACTTCTTACCCCTTGATTTATAGGTAACAACATTCTCCCTCTCCTCCTTCTCCTTCTCACTCTCTTCCTTCTCCTTCTCCTTCTCACTCTCCTTCTCCTTCTCCTTCTCCTGAACAACACTCGACACCTTTTCACTATCCTTCTCCTTCTCAATAACCTTTTCCTTCTTACTCTCCTTCTCCTTCTCACTCTCCTTCTTCGTCTCAATCTCCTTCTCCTTCTCCGTCTTAGTCTCATTCTCCAACTCCATATCCTTCTCCTTAGCCAAATCAGCAACAACTGAATAAATAACATCACTAGTCTCCTTTCCCTGATCAACACTCGCCTTTCCCTGAACATTCACCTCAAACTTTGCTGGTTTGGCAGCCTTAGTAACATCCCTAGTCAGTTTTTTCTTCTTCGCCAGTGATTTTTTTTTCAACAAATCGTCAAAAGGATTCCACCGATCATTTTTTTTTTCACCAGTGATGTTTTCTTTGCCGAATCATCAAACGGATTAAACGTAGACACCGGTTTTGGGTTCAATATTTTACCTACATCAATTTTAAGATGAAAAGAGTAATATTAGTTTTGAGACAAATATTAGTTATAAGCAACTAAAAACAGCAAAATATCATTAATCACACAGACCTAAAACTAACAAACAAAACAGAAAACTACGCAACTATAAATCTGATTCCTAAAAGCTAATACAAACACTCATTCTATGTGAATCCCATGGGATTCAGTGATAATCCCATAGGATTGTTCTTAAACACACTGATATTTCTTAACCACTCATTCTATGTGAATCCCATGGGATTCAGTGATAATCCCATAGGATTATTCTTAAACACACTGACAAAATCCCATTTGCTTATCTTCTTATGCTTATCACAAACCAAAAAATAAGCAAAAACTATAAAACTTATTTCATTTTGAGAAAAGCATAACAACTAACTACATCAGAAAAATAAGATAATTCAAACATACATTCCCATAACAAAAATAAGCTAATCTAAACAGTCATTACATCAAAAAAAATTAACTAATCCTAAAATCTAATCTACTCGCTAACATAACCTAATCCAAACGCTCATTCAGTAACAAAATAAGCTAATAAAACCACTAAATAAGCTAATAAAACCACAAAATAAGCTAATAAATTTAAAAAATAACCTAATCGATAACAAAAATTCAAAATAATGACTGATTTAAAAAAATGAGACAAAAATATACCAAGCTTATTCTCACTCGATTCGGACAACAAACGATCTTTAGATTGCGGTATTTCTTCACGTAGATCCATTTAAATGGTTGAATAACGATTTAGGGTTGATATAACGGTGGATTAATGGCGGATTAACGGCGGATTAACGGTTTAGGGTTACGGTTTGAATTGGGGGAAATGAGGGTGTGTGTGTGTGTAAAATGCATTATTTAGTGTGTGTTTGAAATGAGGGTGTGTGTGTGTGGGGGGGTGGGAAAATATGTGTGAGATGATTTGACAAAAAAGCCCCTCCGCTTTTTTTTTTTTTTTTTGTGTAATTAATCTACACCGTTGGATGGATGAGGAATGGATGGATGAGATTTTTTGGTTTGTACTTTAGCTAAATATTGTTTCGTATAGAACTTTTATCTTCACCTTATTTACATATAATACATTTATAAGAGAATAAAAAAATAGCCCAAGTGGAATTCTAGTATTCTACCATGTCCCTCGTCTGATTGTAAAATTAAAAATATCAAAATTGGTGGACGTCATGAGAAATTAAAAAGTTCTTTGGGTATCCACATCGATGAAATTTGTAACCAAAAGTGTCTATATATCATGAGCATATACATTTGTATTGTTTGGTTCTAAATGTGTTTTAGCCTCTTTGAGATACATTTCTTCGTGGTTCAAGAAATCTAAATCGCGAAGCCTTGTTCCTCATAGAAATAAACACATTTCAAACACATTTCAATCTTTATATTTTTAAGTTATTTTTGTTTACGACAACATTTTGACCTACGATTAACTGAAAAAAATCTCTTGGGTTGCGGTTCAAGAAATCAAAATCACGAAGCTTTGTTTCTCATAGTGTTCCAAAACACCAAACTAATCTATCTCCCAAACATGTTATTTCCTTTTTCTCTCATTTGTGTAATTAGTGTGCAGGACATAGTTGGAGGGCCAAAGTTGTTCATTCTAATTCTTGCTTATAAAGTCCAGGGGCTGCTATGTCAAAGAATAAAAGTTGAAGAGGGTCGGTGCATCTTTATTGCCTATATATTGGACTCATCTCTTAGGGTTAGCCATCATCAAAAATAACAGCAGCCATTTTCATAGCTGCTCTCTCAATCACATTATTCATCTCTTGTATTAAGATTATTTGATCTTGTGTGTTCTTGTAATCATTCGGCACTGATTGTTTATAATCGTGCCGACTATTGATCATCATTATTAAATAAAAAACTACGTTTGATTGTTCTGTCTATCTAGTTGATACCATCGCACATGGTATCAGCGCTAGGCTCTTGATTTAATCCGGTTTCTGGTTCGCTTCCGGAAATTGGGGTTTTTAGTTCTTGCTCTCTCCGGTGGTTATCGATTGCATTCTGGGACATACGTGGTGGTTTAATTGGTGACTCTGATTTTATTGAGGGTCAATTGGAAAAATTAGGGTTTGCTTTTAAACCCTAATTTTTTTGTTGATTTGGGGATTTTTTTTTTCCGCCGCAATATCTGGTATAATTGGATCATAAACAGCCCTAGACTAAGTGAATCTAGGGTGTTTGTGGCTGGTTCTTGTTCTTTCCGCTGCCTTATGCACTGTAAGTCTCCTCCCCTCTTATTTTAAAGAACAACAGTAATTTAGTTGTGTGGGTGCAAACGGGTAAGCTAACATCTTGATCTGCCACCATTTGAGTGGTACGAATACCTGCTCTGGCTTACCCCAGTCCACAGGCTTGTCACTTGTTGAGTCTTGGGTGTGAGTTTACTTCTGCTCTTTATTTTTCGTTTTTTCATTTACTTGTCTAGTTTGAAGGAGGATAGGCTAGGATAGTTGAAGTTTGATTGGGATTGTTGGTTTATCTATGGTGAAAGTTGGTGTTTTATCTGTGATTTGGATTGCATGTTCTTAGTCCGATATAAGTTCTAATATCTGTCTGTTTGTTCTCATATCTGTTGGGATTGGCTGTTATATATCTAATATAAGCTCTTATATTGCCTGTTCTTAATCTGATATAAGCCCATATATCTGTCTGTTTGTTCTCATATCTATTGCCTGTCTGTGTGTTCACTATGGCTGATGATGATTTCATTCCACCCATTAATAATAATGAATCTGTGATTAATGTGAGCTCCTATTCTGATTTAAAACTTGCCTTTGATGATTTTCTTTACTTGCATCCTAATGATACTAGTGGTACTCCCATTGTGTCTGTGAAACTAACTGGTTCTGAAAACTATAAAATATGGAGTATAGCTATGACATTTGCCTTAAGAAATCACAACAAACTTGGCTTTATTGATGGAACCTGTAAAAAGGATTTATCTAATGCTAGTCTTGCTAATCAATGGGATACTTGTGACTCTGTTGTGCTTACCTGGATCATAAATTCCTTAAGTCCTTAATTATTTGCTGGTGCTATATATTCTAAGACTGCCTATGAGATGTGGAATGAATTAAAAGAAACTTATGATAAATTTGATGGTTCTGCTGTCTTTAATATACACAAAAACATTAACTCTTTGAGTCAAAATGGGTCCTCTCTTGCTGATTATTACAACAACTTAAACTCTTTGTGGAAACAATTTGACTCTATGATCAGTCTTCCTGCATGCACCTGTGATGCTGCAAAACATTTTGAAAAACATAACCAGCTAATCAAACTGATGCAGTTTTTAATGGGGATTGATGACACTTATGTGCCCATCAGAAGCAACATTTTAACCAGAGACCCTTTTCCATCTGTCAAAACAGCTTTTTCTGTTGTCTCAGGGGAAGAATCCCACAGGAATTACTCCTCTGGGACAGGATTAACTAAACCCAATGCTTCTGCCTTTGCATCAAAATTTTTTGATAATAAGAAAAAGTTTAATAACAACAACAATTACAAATGTTCAAACTCTTCTTCTGGTAATAATTCTAACAACAGAGGACCCAATCCCAGCCTAAAATGCACTAACTGCTACAAGATTGGTCACACTGTTGATAGATGCTATGAACTTGTTGGTTACCCTGCTAGTCATAAAAAGAACTTCAATGTTAAACCTGCCACTAGTAACAATGCCTCTGCTGAAGTTAACTTAGAAAATAGAACCAGCAACTCTCCTGTCCCCTTGTCCAGTGAACAACTCTCCTGTCTCCTTGTCCAATGAACAGATGGCCAGACTTATGAGTCTTCTCAATGAAAGTTCTGTTAATGCCAACATGGCAGGTAAATGTTTTTCAGGAACCTTTTTTAATGGAAGTGTAAAATTCAATTTGAATTTTGAAAAACATTTTAATGCAAACACAAATTGTTTAAAAGGAAAAATCAGTCTGGGCTGGATTGTTGACTCTGGAGCAAACCAACACATGACTGTATCTTCAAATTTCTTGGTTAATGTGGTTGATGTTTCTAATCTTGGCCTTACTGTTGGACACCCAAATGGTACCCAGGCATTAATCACTAAAATTGGTGATTTAAAAATCAATAACTACATTACTTTACATGATGTTTTAGTTGTGCCTGTGTACACTGTCAGTCTGTTATCTGTTCATAAACTTGCTAGAGACAGCAAGTTATTTGTTGGGTTTGATGAATCTAAATGCTATATTCAGGATTCTGCAACAAAAAGGAATGTAGGGATTGGTAATCAATGCAATGGCCTGTACTTGTTTGATGTAGACTCTGCCTGTAAGATTGTTTCTAATAACTGCATTTCCTCATGTTTTGTTTCTAGAACCCTTTGGCATCAAAGACTTGGTCATCCCTCTGACCAAGTCTTACATGTCCTTAAGCCCAGCCTTAAACTTGATAATCCAACTGAACCTGATCATCTCTGTGATACTTGCCATAAAGCCAAACAAACCAGGGAACCATTCCCTCTAAGTGAACATAAATCTACTAAAATTGGTCAACTTGTCCACCTAGATGTTTGGGGCCCTTATAAAATCACTAGCAGAGATGGTTACAAATATTTTTTAACTATAGTTGATGATTACTCAAGGTCAGTCTGGGTTTACATGCTTAAAGGCAAAGATGAGGTCTATGATTCCATTGTCAATTTTTCTCAAATGCTGTCAAATCAATTTGAAAGTAATGTCAAAATTTTTAGAAGTGACAACGGAACTGAATTTGTCAACAATAGACTTCAACAGTTTTTTCATAAAAAAGGGATATTGCACCAAACCTCTTGTGTCTACACACCCCAACAAAATGGAATAGCAGAAAGGAAACATAGGCATCTTCTTAATGTGGCTAGATCCCTTATGTTTCAGGGGGAATTACCTCTTTACTTGTGGTCTGAATGTGTTCTAACTGCTGTTTACATTATCAATAGGTTACCTTCTTCTGTGTTGTCTGGCAAATCTCCTTTCTTCTTTGTGTATGGGCATGACCCTTCACTCTCTCATATTAGGGTTTTTGGTTGCTTATGTTATGCTACAATACTTAACAATTCTGATAAGTTTGATGGCAGGTTTGAATAATGTGTCTTTATTGGTTATTCTAATGAGAAAAAATGTTATAAACTCTTAAGCTTGGAAACAAAAAATGTTTTTTACTCAAGAGATGTCAAATTCTATGAAACAGTTTTTCCTTTCAAAATGAAAAACAATCTTCAAAAACAGGTGTTTGAAACTAGTGTGTCAAAAGATTTAAACCATAAAAACTTTTTTGATGTTGGCAACCCTAAAAGACCCGATGATGAAGGGAAAGTGTCTTCCAATGATGATGGCACAGAGTTGAATCCTCTTAATGAGGATGGTAACTCTGTTGCAACTTCTATATAAGAAAATACACACCCTGAGGGCACTGTTTCTCCTTAAACAGATTCCATAGACATCAACACTGATGTCAACTCTGACCCTGACTCTGATGAGTCTAATCCTGAACAATGAGGCTTGCCAGCCATCACTACAAGGAGGTCAACCAGACCCACTAGAATGCCAAAAAGTCTTGATGACTTTATTGTTGAAGGAAAAGTGAAATATGGCATAGAAAAGGTTGTAAATTATTATAATCTAGACTCTGATAGTTTTTGCTTTGCTTCCAATCTGAATAAAAGTGTTGAACCTACTTGTTATGAGGAAGCTATTCTTGACCCTAATTGGATTGATGCTATGAATGCTGAAATTGAGGCTTTAAATGAAAATAAATCTTGGATTATAACCACTTTGCCTGCTAATAGGAAACCCATTGGGTACAAATGGATTTGGAAAATCAAATATAAATCCAATGGTGAAATAGACAGATATAAAGCAAGGCTAGTTGCTAAAGGTTTTAATCAAAGAGAAGGCATAGATTATAATAAAACTTTTTCTCCAGTTGTAAAAATGGCTACAGTTAGAATTCTTATTGCCCTAGCTGTTAAAAATAAATGGCCTCTTTTCCAACTTGATGTTAATAATGCCTTCCTTTATGGTGAGCTAGATGAGGATATCTATATGACCATCCCAAAAGGTTTTGCTGATGAAAATAACAAAGACATGGTCTGCAAACTCACCAAATCTCTCTATGGCCTTAAGCAGGCTCCCAGAAAATGGAATGAAAAACTTTTCAGTGTTCTAAAAGAACATGGTTTTGTTCAATCTGTCAATGATCACTGTTTATTCACAAAATTCAAAGATGACAAGTTCATAGCCTTGTTAGTTTATGTTGATGACATTCTCCTTACAGGAAACTGTGTAGATGAAATTGAACACTTCAAACTTTTTCTTAAAACTAAGTTCAATATAAAGGATTTAGGATCTCTCAAATATTTTCTGGGAATTGAAGTGATCAAAACTGGGAATGATATCTGTCTCTCACAAAGGAAATACTATCTTGAACTCCTAAAAGAATTTGGTCTCCTTGGGTGTAAGCCTATGTCTACACCTATGGAACCCAACTCTATACTCCCGTTTATTCCCACTAAAGAAGACCCATTACTTGACAATATAACTGGGTATCAAAAACTGGTGGGAAAATTGATCTACCTTACCCATACCAGACCAGACATATCCTACTCTGTTCATTGCCTTGCTCAGCATATGCATACACCCTTGAAATCACATCTGGACTCTGCTCTAAATGTTCTAAGGTACTTAAAGGGTGCTCCAGGTAAAGGCCTAAGGTATGATCATGACAGTTCTAATAATGTTCTTGAAGGATATAGTGATGCAGATTGGGCAAAATGTATAAAAACCAGGAAATCTGTAACTGGGTATTGTGTGTTTTTTAATAAGTGCTTAATCTCATGGAAAAGCAAAAAACAAAACACTCTCTCAAAATCTTCCACATAAGCGAAATATAGGTCGATGGCTGCTGCTGCCTGTGAAATTATCTGGGTTCAAAAAATCTTAAAAGACCTAAATGTTAACATTAATCTTCCTGTTAACCTATTCTGTGACAACAAATCTGCTTTGCAACTTGCTGTTAATCCCGTTTTCCATGAGAGATCTAAGCACTTTGAAATAGATGTTCACTTTATCAGAGAAAAAATTGCAAAAGGTGTTTTGAGTGCCACAAAAATTGGTTCCTCAAACCAAATAGCAGACATTCTAACTAAACATCTTCCAGTATATCAACACAAATATTTAAGTGACAAGTTGAAATTATTTGACATGTTTGGGAAACAGATTAAGGGGGAATGTTCCAAAACACCAAACTAATCTATCTCCCAAACATGTTATTTCCTTTTTCTCTCATTTGTGTAATTAGTATGCAGGACATAGTTGGAGGGCCAAAGTTGTTCATTCTAATTCTTGCTTATAAAGTCCAGGGGCTGCTATGTCAAAGAATAAAAATTGAAGAGGGTCGGTGCATCTTTATTGCCTATATATTGGACTCATCTCTTAGGGTTAGCCATCATAAAAAATAACAGCAGCCATTGTCATAGCTGCTCTCTCAATCACATTATTCATCTCTTGTATTAAGATCATTTGATCTTGTGTGTTCTTGTAATCGTTCGGCACTGATTGTTTATAATCGTGCCGACTATTGATCATCATTATTAAATAAAAAACTACGTTTGATTGTTCTGTCTATCTAGTTGATACCATCGCACACATAGAAACTAAAACACATTTCGATCTCATATTTTAAAATTATTTTACATTATTTTTTGTTAACGACAACCATTTGACCTATGATTAACTGAAAAAAGATCTTTGTTATCCTAAACTCTAAGTTAATACTCATTTATACTTCAATAAGATCCTTTTAGTTTTATACCATTATACCATGTCTATCCCTTATTGGCATATGCATTTCTCTATCATTTACTTCTTCAAATTAACTAAGTCCATGATAAGTAAATGGGTTATTGTTTAAAAAACGTACGCAACTATACGTAAAAACTGGTTTGACGTAGTGAACTAAAAAATTTCTCAAATCTTTATCTAAACTCCACAAAACCCCCTAGAAAATGCATCATGTGACCAATTTAGCCGGTAACAAGTTTTTTTTACATATACTAATTATTTCTAATTCCAACATGGAATTACAACTCAGGAGATATCTTCCCCACCACATGCCTCCATCAAATGTCCACATGCCGATTAAAGTACGAGGTTGTTGTACGAGGATCCCATTTTATAATCCAACCTTATCCTAAGTTTATCCCTAACTTTACCCCACACAATCTTATTTTAACGTCAGTGTCAAAAAAGTGGTCCAAACCCTAATTGGTAAGAAAGTTAAATTCATTCAATTGATTGGTCCATTCGAAAATTGGAGGGGACACAAGGTATATTCCATGTTTATTTTAACATCTTCTTACCCCATTTGAATTAAATTAATTGAAAAAAATAATTTTTTTTTTTTTGGTTTCCTGAACTTAGTGTATATAGGCTAAATTTTTGTTATATTTTCTAACAGGTGGGATATGATGGACATACCACTTGATGTGGTGTTCAAAATACACTACAATGGTGTGTTTATGTTTGACCCTTTAAGGTACGATTATGGTAGGGAGTTAGTAATGGAGGCCTCATCGAATGATAGGATCATGTTTAGTCCACTGTTAGACTTGTTAGTAGCCAAGGTCAAGAAAAATATATGGGCATTGTATTACTGCATTCCTGGACTAGATATTGATAGTGGGGGCTTGAAAATAATAGAAAGGGATGTAGATGTACATGCATTGTATGATCATGCTAAACGCCATAAGGTGGTTGAACTTTTTCTAGCTCATTCCCCCCAAAATTTGGCACCTTATTACCACCAGAATTTGTGTTTAGATAGCTCAGACTCCGAAGTTACATCGAAAAAAAGACAACATGATAAGCTTAAAAAGGATGCAGCTGAGTTGTCTGCTGATCAGTTGATTGCCTGGGCTGAGGAAGAAAAACATAATCCATACCTTAGGTCTTCTCCCCCATTTAAGAATAGGCCTCTTAGAAAAGACTTTGAGGGAAAGGTTACGTTTACTATAGTGTAGAATCATGAAGATGAGCATGCTTATGATTACCCATTCCTCACTGAGGATGAGGTCTATAAGGAGTACGGTATTGAAGTGGATAAGATACCGGAGTTTGTAGATATTGAGGATAGGCAGAAAAACAATGAGGTTGAACCTGATATCATGATGGAGGATAGGCAGGATAACAATGGCGTTGAAGATGCTGCTTTTCAGCAAACAGAACCAAGTGTTGATGTTGTCGAGAATATGGCTGAACAGGATAATCATGATGAGGATGCTTCACATGACAACATTGATGAAGTTGTGCTTGCTAGGCAAAAGAAATTAGATAAGGGTAAGTCTGTAATGACAGCAAAGGAAAAGCAAAAATCAAAGTCTACAAATAACGTACGTCGGGGCAGTGGTATAAACATTAGGGAGAACACCAACCCGGTGGCCTCAGAAACTGATAGTGAAGAGAATGTTGATACAACTATTGATACGAGTGATAACGAATCTTCTGGGTACGAGTCGTACGAGTCATCTGTTGAGTCGGATAAGTCTTATGATTACTTGAATATGCGTATCTTATAAACCAGAAACTGTAATTTTTTGTTATGTTGTACTCACAGCTTGGGGAGAAGTACGCAAATGCCGACAGTTTTAAAGAGTGCCTTACTCATTATGCTTTGGCAAACGGGTACTCACTATGGCTAGATCGAACCACGAAAAAAGATGTCATAGCAAGGTGTGGACAACGGAAAGAGAAGCTCAGGGATCCAAGTAAGGGAAAAGGGGCTAATTTCAAGAAGTGGCCTTCAGAGAAAGCGGGCAACAAGGATTGCCCTTGGAGATGTTTCGGAAGGATGGTGCCAGGCGAAGCTACATTTCAGGTTATATCTTTACGTGACACCCACACTTGTGTAAGAAATTTTGAATTTGGGAGGCTAGTAACGTTTAAATGGCTAGGTAGGGCATTCGGTGATAAGATTAGGATGAATCCTAAAATCACTATAAATGAATTAAGAGAACTAGTCTTTAAGAAATACAAATGCAAAGTAACTCGTGCCCAATGCGAGAACGCTAAGGTATTTGCATTGAATGAAAGGGATGAAACTATCCAAGATCATTATGGTATGCTTAGGTCATACGCAAGGGCGTTACTAGACTCAAACCCAGGGAGTACAGTCAAAATTGGTGTGACAGTCAATCCGGATGAGAAGACGTACTTCGATAGAATGTATGTATGTTTCCACGGTTTGAAGGAAGGTTGGAAGTTAGGTTGTCGTAGGATTCTAGCCTTAGATGGTTGCTTCTTAAAGAAACCAAACCATGAGGAGATATTGATGGCAGTAGGTAGGGATGGGAATAACCATATATTCCCCGTGGCATGGGTTGTTGTATCAATCGAGAACAAAGACAACTGGACATGGTTTTTGAGCTTATTGGGAGACGACTTTGAGATACCAAATGGACATGGTCTTACACTAATGTCTGACCAGCACAAGGTACGTCTTTTTTGTAAAAAATTTCCATGTAATCTAGACAGTAGCATCATAGATGGCCAAACTGTTTAACAAAACAACATGCTGCGAGTTTACTCATCTAATGCTATTCTAATTATCTTGGCCTGTGTGTCAAGGATAGACTGTCTCTAGTTATTACAGCATACACTGTGTCTAGTTATTACAACAATACTAGAATTGATGGTGTCAAGGATATTTATTACAATTATACAGAATAGAGTGTCTCTTATATTATACGTGTAATGTAATATGTGTTTAACCTTTTCTCGTAGGGGTTGATTGAAGCTGTAAAACCCGAAACTTTCGTTCATTTGAAATTCCCATTTTGCCCCTCAAAAAATATAATAATAAAAAAATAAAATAAAAACACAAACTGACATCTATATCATCACACGTTTTAAGTAAACATATAGGACAAACTTATTTTAATTGCACACACAATATTCAGTTTTAAAAAGAGGTTACATACAATTGAAAGTTTGAAAATAAATTAGTGATCCTACTTTCCCATAATACTCGGTCAAATATCACTCCCCCTAATTCGGCACTCCATGATTTATTTGCTCCTTCGCATCAAAACCGTATCCCACATTTCATTCACACGATTATTGTGTTATGACCAAATTATATTCATACCATGTTTAGAAGATACCATCTTATATCATGCCCTAATAGAAAATACGGCAGTTACTATCCTTTATTCTCACACGTATTACCTTTTTAAACAAAATACGCCATTATTAGTATCACAATGCATCGCCTTTAATTTGTCCATGCAAAAACATATATAAACTTCGAACCATATATCTGCTTCGTCCCTATCCTTGCTTTCCCAAGAAAACTCAAATCTCAAATACACGTTGGCATGAACAAACTGGGTGTGTGATCACATGAAGGTTGGGTTACGACTTGCGTATGTAGACTAAGAGTTTTGTACGTGATTAGTAAGTGCACAAACAGTTCATATACGTGTGACTTTTGTACGTTCGGGTTTTGGGTTCAACCGTGCCTCACGAAATCTAGGTGTTCGTAAACGTGCATATGAACGTTTGTGTTCGAGTTGGTGTTTCCTACTCGGGGTGAATTATTTCGATCGACCCATGCTCAATTTGGGTTCGCGATGGGGTTGCTAATGCGGAGTTCTGTTCGCAATCATGTTCGAGATTCAAGTCGTTTGTTCTTTTGGAGGCAATCTTTCGAGCCCAGTTATAAATAGGGATCGAGTTCGTGCATTGATGAGTTTGAGTTTCGATCTGGTTCGGTTGTTATCTCGATCTAGCACACGACGAGAGGTTAGAGAAGGTTTGATCATAGCACTTGGGTTCGAAGAGGTTTCGATCGTAGGACGTTTGTTCGAAGGGCATTTGGTGTGTTCATAATTCTTGGCTTGTTGTGACTCGCCCTCATTCTTATTCTATTCATACAAACCGAGCAAGGTATTTCCATAAGTCAGTTTTGATTTTGTCCAATCTACTTTCCTACGTATAGGTATAATCACACAATCAGTTTTTAATAAGTAACTAAAATCTATATCACATACGCATGTCACAACGAATCGGAGAGTTTTGTTTCGTTTAGGATACGCGACTTATATATATATATATGATCACTTGAAGGTTTGTTTCATCAAATAGAAGATTTCACGAATTAATATGTCTCGTTAAAAAAACCGAACCATTGGGTCGAAATCTGGATATACTTTTGTATATGTTGCGTTATCATGTTGAACGGTAAGAGTATCTTTTATGTCGTGTCTTAAACAGTCTTGTCGACACATATCACATCTTAAACGCACCCAAAAGACTTTTCTAAACAATCAGTTAATTAAAGCTTGACTTTGGTAATTGACGTGCATGTGTGAATAAGTTAAAAGAAAGAAAGAGATGTAAGGTATGTCCTACGTATTGAACATATTAAGATGATCAGTTGTAGAATTCTTGAGGTGTGCATGCATTATATAGGACATACGTATTCAAAGAAGCTACAAGTAAACCTAAAGTTACACATTTAACTCTAAACTTTGGTGGTCTTCACATTTTAATCCTAAACTTTGCTAAAATAGCATATAAAGACTTAAACCATGATAATTGGCAAACTAAACCTTTAACTTAATTTGTTATCTGTCGTAAACCTTAAGTTGGCTACATAATGATTATTTCCCTAAAATAAATAAATATGGAAAGTTACTAAAAGTGAAAAGTTTCTAAAAATGAAAAGAAACCTGAATTATGAAACTTGATTAAAATGAGCTTATAAGTAATATGTGATTAATAAATTGTATAGGTTCGATGAAGAAGGAGTGACCTCCCATTTCTCTGTGATCCATCTTTTATCTGTTTGTCTACTTGCGGTCTAAGGTACAGATATTCTGACCTTCTCACAGGTTTCTCATGAACTCTCTCTCTCTCTCTTATCTATCTTACTTCCTTGAACCTTGCTATGCTCCTCTTGATAAATTGAACCTTGCTATGCTCCCTTTGATTTGTGAACCTTGCTTTGTTTCCCTTGAATTGTGAACCTTTGATATGATTCACTTGATTTGAACCTTTTGCTATGAACCCTTGCTATGACTATCTTGTTTTGAACCTTGACTTGAACCTTGATATAAACCTTGCTATGATAAACTTGAAATGAAACTTGACTTGAACCACTTGATATGAAACTTGAACTTGGACACTTGACACTTGATACTTGATACTTGAACCTTGACCCACAGTTTGAGACTACGAGCCACCACTTGTATACTAGGCATGAGGGTTTCATGTCCATGTCATTGATGCAGCGATGGCATGACTCTAGGTTAGGAGAGTGATGTCCTATCCCGTCCCTGACTTGACTTGACTTGTTACGTAGAGGAAGACCTTGGCCTACTGGGGCGTATGGATGCATCCTAGATTTGACTTGACTTGACTTGTTTCGATGGATTTATCATGATATTACTTATTATATACTTGGTGACTGATGGTGTGTGTGATACACGTCTTTCACATCTTGCGAGTTAGCTACTCTAACCCCTTGGAGGTATCCCCTCATATTGTACTTGGTATACGGAGGTCTCCCCTCCGTATACATGGTTACTTGATTACTTGACTTGATACTTGACTTGACTTGACTTGGGCTCGTGGTGGATTATTGTTTCCCTTTACTCTTATCTATTTAATTATTCCTTAACTCTTATTATACCTTGCATTATTTCATTTACTTCACTATTCCATTATTACTGCTTGTTACCTCTATATCTGTTCACTGGGCTTTTCAAGCTCAGCCGCATTTCTTTTCCTGCGGCAGGTTTTAGTTTGGAAGCTGGGTATGAGTGGAGAGTACCTTGGATTTAGAAGACCTTACTAGCTATTGTGGATTAGAGATGATTAGAACAATTGCAAATTATAGAACTTAGAATTTATTATTATTTCCTTTGTAACCTTGTATCTTCAGATTTTTCCTATGTAACCCTTGAAGTTATTTTGTATTAATTAGTCATATGCTTGAGTTTGCTTGGATATGTCACCATAATGTGGCACTTCTACCCTTGTCGGGTTGGGGTGTTACAATTTATGGTATCAGAGACCAGGCTGACGACTTGTAATACAAAAACCTGGACCTGTGAGTTTCGGACCATTAGGCTTCCACTGTAAGAACATAGGAGAACACCTTGAGAACTTGCTTTAGGATTTCTTAATATGAACTTAAGTTTTGACCAGTGAGGAATGGGTAGACTATAAGGCATTTGTTTAAGTATCATTGCTTCCGCATCACTCTTATTCGTGCCTTGCTTTTGGTTAAAGCCTGTTGAGATCACTTTTGAAGATTGAAAGCTTATGCTTTGCACGACCTAAGATTTGAAACCTAAATATTTCTTGAAGGCATTGAGAATTGCACAGTAATTGCCTGACACTATTTGATCCTTATCTTCAGATTCCTACTCTGACCTCTGATCTTTTTGTTAATCATTTTTTATGCCTCTTCGGGCATTTTGAGAATCTCCATGGCGATGACATACTTGATACATTATGTTATTTGTCTCTTGCTTTTGATAAGCATCTATGAATCCTCCGACGCTATTTGAGTTCGTCTTAACCATCTCTGTCCCTATGAGAAGTCTTGTGGTGTTTAACCACGAGTATAAGAATGTTTCCCTCTCACTTTTGAACGATAAGATTTGCTATATTGATCTGTCTTTCTTTGGATAGTTAACTTCTATTTTATTCTGATAAAGGATTGGTTGATTGAGCATTCAAAATATTGACAACTATCCTCCTATGTCTCACCTTTGGCGCTTGAAACAATTTTGAACTCCCTACCATGATTACCGATTGTTAAACTTTTGGCTATCACTATTACTCTGGAGACTCGTGTGTTACTTTCGCGGTTATGAAGTTTTCCTAGAACCCATTTCGTACACCAATGAATGAACCTTATCTTGAGAGTTATTTGGCACCCTGAATTTTCTGAATATGATTCTTGGTTGAACCACCAAGTTTTCCACCGGAGTATGAAGTAGGACTTGACATGATACCGAGAGATTGTCTAGTCACCAAGCGAAGATGTCTTTCAGAGGTGTCCGGGATCATACCAGTTGATTTGAGCAACCGGGAAGAGCAGCAACCAAAGACCAGGAAATGAGTTTGCTTAAGTGTATCTTTTGGGCGTGTTTCAGTTTCGTTTGCGATAAAGAAGGATGGTGACAGGGGATATGTATTACTGGAAGCTGAACCGTATTGCTGTTAGGAATCCATTATTTCTCCACCCTGAAACGACTATGTATCTGTTCAATTTCAGAGCGCGAAGTTTCCTTCAGATGGAAGTATGAATTGAGGTTATTATTGGAATCGCCTTCCGTATTCGTAACGACTGCTATGACGGTTCGTGACGCTAATAGTATTAGCTAAAGCTCTGACTGTTTTGTGAATTTGATAAATAATGTTTTCTCGTGAGTACTTGGGCAAATGGTCATTGTATGACTTAATAGTACATTCGGAGACGAGGAAGTGCATGAAAATCATTTTTGCACTTTGTTAGAATTTGATGATCATTTGTGCATTCTGGGAGGTTGATATTTGTTGAGACAACGGTGTTCTTAGTTGAGGATATCTCTCTAAATCCCGCAAGTTTTGAAACTATCACCAAGTGGTCAAGACCGGTAACAGAGTGGAGAACTGGAATCTTTTGAACCTAGCAGAAGAATTCTGGAAGATGTTTACAACTTGCGTTACCATTGATAAATTTCGTGAACAGAGAGAAACAGCTTAGTTTGATTGAGAATGGAGTTTGGGAAAAGCTGAAATAGAATTTGGCTTCCATACCTTCAAGCGGAACAAATTTTGGGACATTTCAGAAAGAGACTCGGTTATACTCCCTTACAGCACAGAAGGATTTGCGTATGCATCAAGACAACTAGAAACATATCAGAAGAATTACTTCACTGCCTGACATGGAGTTGACAACAGCGGTGGCTACCCTGAAGTGTGAAGACATCCCTTACAAGGCAGAAGTGTTGGCGATGCAGAAGAAAAAAATCTAGTCAAGATGGCGAACCTGGAACTAATGAAGACCTGCAGTCTCGCTTCCCTATTCATCTTGGTTGTACTAAGATGAATTGAGAGCGGAAGCAGACTGGATGATGAAGGGATTTAAAGATCGTGCCAGAAATTCACATTACTCCATCACATTCCAAGAAGAACTGCAGGAGGTTTGATGAACCAGACACAAGTTTACGATTTTGTTTCACTTCCAGATTGATGGACAAACGAAGACAGATTAACCGGACTTAAAGAGATTGAAGGTTTTGAATGAACGGATTTTTGAAACAGACCTTTCATGTTTGGAAGAATTGATTCTGTGAAGACCGAAGTTATTGACGACTAACTTTCACTTCCATTGACTCACTTAAGCTTCGTTATATAATAATGAGACCCTCTAATGATTTAAGTTCACTAGAAGCATTTCAGTTCCGTTTTTATTTTTCGTATGTTTGATGATGGCTTTGTTTTGTGGAATTTTTGCGAATTGTGGAAGATCTGACGCTTGTGGATGGCGTACCATACTTCTGCGAGGCAACCTGGGTTTCCGATACTCTTGCGAGTAGATTTGTTTTCCCTCTTGACTATGACATTGATTTTGTTGACCTCTGAGGCTATAGAAGTACTAGGTGGATTAAGATAGGTTGTTTTGCTCACGACTCGAGATAAAGTATGATCATCATGAGGCATATATATGTGGTGCTAGTATTATGACGCCTGATCAACGTGATAATACTTACACCATTTAACGTGCACTCATTGTGGCCATAGGATATCTTGGGGAGTACCTAAGAAGTTTAGAATTTGATCTCCGTTGGATTATCCGTGATTAATGAGACTTTAGGTTCATTCTACCTATGCGTATACTCTGCCTTCGTTCATTAGATATCTGGATGAGTTTGGACTCTCGTTTTGCATTCTGTTGACCTCAGTTATAAATCTTAAACTCTTTGTAGAGCTCTCTACTGTTGATACGGTTAATTTGATCTGAAATTTTGTTCGTATTCCATATGAGCTTTCCAGAAGATTTACCTATCATCCATTTTATGTTGCATGGGCCTTTTGATCAGAATCAACCTAATTTGTCTCCTTCTGAGGAATTCGAACCCACCTTGTTTTGATTGAGTCATGAGAAACTATTTGGTTTGAAGATCCTTTCTGGATGAACCACCCCGGGCGTGAGAATGTTTGTGACGATCTTTTACGATTTGCTACGACTTCGTCTAACTTTGCGACTTCAAATTTCGAGGACGAAATTTTTCTTTTAGACGGGAAGAAGTTGTAAAACCCAAAATATCAAAACAAGTAAAATTACCAAAATACCCTTGTAACTTAAAATTTCAATTAATAATTAAATAAAACACCAAATAAATCACAAACTCTTGGAAACTAGCAACATATGAAGTATGATAATTTTTGCATGAACATTTTAATATTCTGAGGAAGCCAAAGCTATTTTGATCAGCAAGATAGAGTCGTGAGAAACAAGTCATGCACATTTCCGTTCACGGTCCGTTGGTATTCCGTTTCGTTTCACTTCAATTTTCGAGGACAAAAATTTTCTTTTAGAGGGGAAGAGTTGTAAAACCCGAAACTTTCGTTCATTTGAAATTCCCATTTTGCCCCTCAAAAAAATAATAAATAAAAAAATATATAATAATAAAAAAATAAAATAAAATAAAAACACAAACTGACATCTATATCATCACACGTTTTAAGTAAACAAATAGGAAAAATTTATTTTAATTGCACACACAATATTCAGTTTTAAAAAGAGGTTACATACAATAGAAAGTTTGAAAATAAATTAGTGATCCTACTTTCCCATAATACTCGGTCAAATATCACTCCCCCTAATTCGGCACTCCATGATTTATTAGCTCCTTCACATCAAAACCGTATCCCACATTTCATTCACACGATTATTGTGTTATGACCAAATTATATTCATACCATGTTTAAAAGATACCATCTTATCTCTTGCCCTAATAGAAAATACGGCAGTTACTATCCTTTATTCTCACACGTATTACCTTTTTAAACAAAATACGCCATTATTAGTATCACAATGCATCGCCTTTAATTTGTCCATGCAAAAACATATATAAACTTCGAACCATATATCTGCTTCGTCCCTATCCTTGCTTTCCTAAGAAAACTCAAATCTCAAATACACGTTGGCATGAACAAACTGGGTGTGTGATCACATGAAGGTTGGGTTACGACTTGCGTGTGTAGACTAAGAGTTTTGTACGTGATTAGTAAGTGCACAAACAGTTCGTATACGTGTGACTTTTGTACGTTCGGGTTTTGGGTTCAGCCGTGCCTCACGAAATCTAGGTGTTCGTATACGTGCATATGAACGTTTGTGTTCGAGTTGGTGTTTCCTACTCGGGGTGAATTATTTCGATCGACCCATGCTCAATTTGGGTTCGCGATGGGGTTGGTAATGCGGAGTTCTGTTCGCAATCATGTTCGAGATTCAAGTCGTTTGTTCTTTTGGAGGCAATCTTTCGAGCCCAGTTATAAATAGGGATCGAGTTCGTGCATTGATGGGTTTGAGTTTCGATCTGGTTCGGTTGCTATCTCGATCTAGCACACGACGAGAGGTTAGAGAAGGTTTGATCGTAGCACTTGGGTTCGAAGAGGTTTCGATCGTAGGACGTTTGTTCGAAGGGCATTTGGTGTGTTCATAATTCTTGGCTTGTTGTGACTCGCCCTCATTCTTATTCTATTCATACAAACCGAGCAAGGTATTTCCACAAGTCAGTTTTGATTTTGTCCAATCTACTTTCCTACGTATAGGTATAATCACACAATCAGTTTTTAATAAGTAACTAAAATCTATATCACATATGCATGTCACAACGAATCAGAGAGTTTTGTTTCGTTTAGGATACGCGACTTATATATATATATATATGATCACTTGAAGGTTTGTTTCATCAAATAGAAGAGTTCACGAATTAATATGTCTCATTAAAAAAACCAAACCATTGGGTCGAAATCTGGATATACTTTTGTATATGTTGCGTTATCATGTCGAATGGTAAGAGTATCTTTTATGTCGTGTCTTAAACAGTCTTGTCGACACATATCACATCTTAAACACACCCTAAAGACTTTTCTAAACAATCAGTTAATTAAAGCTTGACTTTGGTAATTGACGTGCATGTGTGAATAAGTTAAAAGAAAGAAAGAGATGTAAGGCATGTCCTACGTATTGAACATATTAAGATGATCAGTTGTAGAATTCTTGAGGTGTGCATGCATTATATAGGACATACGTATTCAAAGAAGCTACAAGTAAACCTAAAGTTACACATTTAACTCTAAACTTTGGTGGTCTTCACATTTTAATCCTAAACTTTGCTAAAATAGCATATAAAGACTTAAACCATGATAATTGGCAAACTAAACCTTTAACTTAATTTGTTATCTGTCGTAAACCTTAAGTTGGCTACATAATGATTATTTCCCTAAAATAAATAAATATGGAAAGTTACTAAAAGTGAAAAGTTTCTAAAAATGAAAAGAAACCTGAATTATGAAACTTGATTTAAATGAGCTTATAAGTAATATGTGATTAATAAATTGTATAGGTTCGATGAAGAAGGAGTGACCTCCCATTTCTCTGTGATCCATATTTTATCTGTTTATCTACTTGCGGTCTAAGGTACAGATATTCTGACCTTCTCACAGGTTTCTCATGAACTCTCTCTCTCTCTCTCTCTTGTCTATCTTACTTCCTTGAACCTTGCTATGCTCCTCTTGATAAATTGAACCTTGCTATGCTCCCTTTGATTTGTGAACCTTGCTTTGTTTCCCTTGAATTGTGAACCTTTGATATGATTCACTTGATTTGAACCTTTTGCTATGAACCCTTGCTATGACTATCTTGTTTTGAACCTTGACTTGAACCTTGATATAAACCTTGCTATGATATACTTGAAATGAAACTTGACTTGAACCACTTGATATGAAACTTGAACTTGGACACTTGACACTTGATACTTGATACTTGATACTTGAACCTTGACCCACAGTTTGAGACTACGAGCCACCACTTGTATACTAGGCATGAGGGTTTCATGTCCATGTCATTGATGCACCGATGGCATGACTCTAGGGTAGGAGAGTGATGTCCTATCCCATCCCTGACTTGACTTGACTTGTTACGTAGAGGAAGACCTTGGCCTACTGGGGCGTATGGATGCATCCTAGATTTGACTTGACTTGACTTGTTTCGATGGATTTATCATGATATTACTTATTATATACTTGGTGACTGATGGTGTGTGCGATACACGTCTTTCACATCTTGGGAGTTAGCTACTCCAACCCCTTAGAGGTATCCCCTCATATTGTACTCGGTATACCGAGGTCTCCCCTCCGTATACATGGTTACTTGATTACTTGACTTGTAATTGACTTGACTTGACTTGGGCTCGTGGTGGATTACTGTTTCCCTTTACTCTTATCTATTTAATTATTCCTTAACTCTTATTATACCTTGCATTGTTTCCTTTACTTCACTATTCCATTATTACTGCTTGTTACCTCTATATCTGTTCACTGGGCTTTTTAAGCTCAGCCGCATTTCTTTTCCTGCGGCAGGTTTTAGTTTGGAAGCTGGGTATGAGTGGAGAGTACCTTGGATTTAGAAGACCTTACTAGCTATTGTGGATTAGAGATGATTAGAACAATTGCAAATTATAGAACTTAGAATTTATTATTATTTCCTTTGTAACCTTGTATCTTCAGATTTTTCCTTTGTAACCCTTGAAGTTATTTTGTATTAATTAGTCATATGCTTGAGTTTGCTTTGATATGTCACCATAATGTGGCACTTCTACCCTTGTCGGGTTGGGGTGTTACAATTTATGGTATCAGAGACCAGGCTGACGACTTGTAATACATAAACCTGGACCTGTGAGTTTCGGACCATTAGGCTTCCACTGTAAGAACATAGGAGAACACCTTGAGAACTTGCTTTAGGATTTCTTAATATGAACTTAAGTTTTGACCAGTGAGGAATGGGTAGACTATAAGGCATTTGTTTAAGTATCATTGCTTCCGCATCACTCTTATTCGTGCCTTGCTTTTGGTTAAAGCCTGTTGAGATCACTTTTGAAGATTGAAAGCTTATGCTTTGCACGACCTAAGATTTGAAACCTAAATATATCTTGAAGGCATTGAGAATTGCATAGTAATTTCCTGACACTATTTGATCCTTATCTTCAGATTCTGACTCTGACCTCTGATCTTTTTGTTAATCATTTTTTATGCCTCTTCGGGCATTTTGAGAATCTCCATGGCGATGACATACTTGATACATTCTGTTATTTGTCTCTTGCTTTTGATAAGCATCTATGAATCTTCCGACGCTATTTGAGTTCGTCTTAACCATCTCTGTCCCTATGAGAAGTCTTGTGGTGTTTAACCACGAGTATAAGAATGTTTCCCTCTCACTTTTGAACGATAAGATTTGCTATATTGATCTGTCTTTCTTTGGATAGTTAACTTCTATTTTATTCTGATAAAGGATTGGTTGATTGAGCATTCAAAATATTGACAACTATCCTCCTATGTCTCACCTTTGGCGCTTGAAACAATTTTGAACTCCCTACCATGATTACCGATTGTTAAACTTTTGGCTATCACTATTACTCTGGAGACTCGTGTGTTACTTTCGCGGTTATGAAGTTTTCCTAGAACCCATTTCGTACACCAATGAATGAACCTTATCTTGAGAGTTATTTGGCACCCTGAATTTTCTGAATATGATTCTTGGTTGAACCACCAAGTTTTCCACCGGAGTATGAAGTAGGACTTGACATGATACCGAGAGATTGTCTAGTCACCAAGCGAAGATGTCTTTCAGAGGTGTCCGGGATCATACCAGTTGATTTAAGCAACCGGGAAGAGCAGCAACCAAAGACCAGGAAATGAGTTTGCTTAAGTGTATCTTCTGGGCGTGTTTCAGTTTCGTTCGCGATAAAGAAGGATGGTGACAGGGGATATGTATTACTGGAAGCTGAACCGTATTGCTGTTAGGAATCCATTATTTCTCCACCCTGAAACGACTATGTATCTGTTCAATTTCAGAGCGCGAAGTTTCCTTCAGATGAAAGTATGAATTGAGGTTATTATTGGAATCGCCTTCCGTATTCGTAACGACTGCTATGACGGTTCGTGACGCTAATAGTATTAGCTAAAGCTCTGACTGTTTTATGAATTTGATAAATAATGTTTTCTCGTGAGTACTTGGGCAAATGGTCATTGTATGACTTAATAGTACATATGGAGACGAGGAAGACCATGAAAATCATTTTTGCACTTTGTTAGAATTTGATGATCATTTGTGCATTCTGGGAGGTTGATATTTGTTGAGACAACGGTGTTCTTAGTTGAGGATATCTCTCTAAATCCCGCAAGTTTTGAAACTATCACCAAGTGGTCAAGACCGATAACAGAGTGGAGAACTGGAATCTTTTGAACCTTGCAGAAGAATTCTGGAAGATGTTTACAACTTGCGTTACCATTGATAAATTTCGTGAACAGAGAGAAATAGCTTAGTCTGATTGAGAATGGAGTTTTGGAAAAGCTGATATAGAATTTGGCTTCCATACCTTCAAGCGGAACAAATTTTGGGACATTTCAGAAAGAGACTCGGTTATACTCCCTTGCAGCACAGAAGGATTTGCGTATGCATCAAGACAACTAGAAACATATCAGAAGAATTACTTCACTGCCTAACCTGGAGTTGACAACAACGGTGGCTACCCTGAAGAGTGAAGACATCCCTTACAAGGCAGAAGTTTTGGCGATGCAGAAGAAAAAAATCTAGTCAAGATGGTGAACCTGGAGCTGATGAAGACGTGCAGTCTCGCTTCCCTATTTATCTTGGTTGTACTAAGATGAATTGAGAGCGGAAGCAGACTGGATGATGAAGGGATTTAAAGATCGTGCCAGAAATTCACATTACTCCATCACATTCCAAGAAGAACTGCAGGAGGTTTTATGAACCAGACACAAGTTCACGATTTTGTTTCACTTCTAGATTGATGGACAAACGAAGACAGATTAACCGGACTTAAAGAGATTGAAGGTTTTGAATGAACGTATTTTTGAAACAGACCTTTCTTGTTTGGAAGAATTGATTCTGTGAAGACCGAAGTTATTGACGACTAACTTTCACTTCCATTGACTCACTTAAGCTTCGTTATATAATAATGAGACCCTCTAATGATTTAAGTTCCCTAGAAGCATTTCAGTTCCGTGTTTATTTTTCGTATGTTCGATGATGGCTTTGTTTTGTGGAATTTTGGCGAATTGTAGAAGATCTGACGCTTATGGATGGCGTACCTTACTTCTGCTAGGCAACATGGGTTTCCGATACTCTTGCGAGTAGATTTGTTTTCTCTCTTGACTATGACATTGATTTTGTTGACCTCTGAGGCTATAGAAGTACTAGGTGGATTAAGATAGGTTGTTTTGCTCACGACTCGAGATAAAGTATGATCATCATGAGGCATATTTATGTGGTGCTAGTATTATGACGCCTGATCAACGTGATAATACTTACACCATTTAACGTGCACTCATTGTGGCCATAGGATATCTTGGGGAGTACCTAAGAAGTATAGAATTTGATCTCCGTTGGATTATCCGTGATTAGTGAGACTTTAGATTCATTCTACCTATGCGTATACTCTGCCTTCGTTCATTAGATATCTGGATGAGTTTGGACTCTCGTTTTGCATTCTGTTGATCTCAGTTATAAATCTTAAACTCTTTGTAGAGCTCTCTACTGTTGATACGGTTAATTTGATCTGAAATTTTGTTCGTATTCCATATGAGCTTTCCAGAAGATTTACCTATCATCCATTTTTAGTTGCATGGGCCTTTTGATCAAAATCAACCTAATTTATCTCCTTCTGAGGAATTCGAACCCACCTTGTTTTGATTGAGTCATGAGAAACTATTTGGTTTGAAGATCCTTTTTGGATGAACCACCCCGAGCGTGAGAATGTTTGTGACGATCTTTTGCGATTTGCTACGAGTTCGTCTAACTTTGCGACTTCAAATTTCGAGGACGAAATTTTTATTTTAGAGGGGAAGAAGTTGTAAAACCCAAAATATCAAAACATGCAAAATTACCAAAATACCCTTGTAACTTAAAATTTCAATTAATAATTAAATAAAACACCAAATAAATCACAAACTCTCAGAAACTAGCAACATATGAAGTATGATAATTTTTGCATGAACATTTTAATATTCTGAGGAAGCCAAAGCTATTTTGATCAGCAAGATAGAGTCGTGAGAAACAAGTCATGCACATTTTCGTTCACGGTCCGTTGGTATTCCGTTTCGTTTCACTTCAATTTTCGAGGACAAAAATTTTCTTTTAGAGGGGAAGAATTGTAAAACCCCAAACTTCTGTTCATTTGAAATTCCCATTTTGCCCCACAAAAAAAATAATAAATAAAAAAAATATATAATAAAAAAAAATAAAAAAAAAACACAAACTGACATCTATATCATCACACGTTTTAAGTAAACATATAGGACAAATTTATTTTAATTGCACACACAATATTCAGTTTTAAAAAGAGGTTACATACAATAGAAAGTTTGAAAATAAATTAGTGATCCTACTTTCCCATAATACTCGGTCAAATATCACTCCCCCTAATTCGGCACTCCATGATTTATTTGCTCCTTCGCATCAAAACCGTATCCCACATTTCATTCACACGATTATTGTGTTATGACCAAATTATATTCATACCATGTTTAGAAGATACCATCTTATCTCATGCCCTAATAGAAAATACGGCAGTTAATATCCTTTATTCTCCCACGTATTACCTTTTTAAACAAAATACGCCATTATTAGTATCACAATGCATCGCCTTTAATTTGTCCATGCAAAAACATATATAAACTTCGAACCATATATCTGCTTCGTCCCTATCCTTGCTTTCCTAAGAAAACTCAAATCTCAAATACACGTTGGCATGAACAAACTGGGTGTGTGATCACATGAAGGTTGGGTTACGACTTGCGTGTGTAGACTAAGAGTTTTGTACGTGATTAGTAAGTGCACAAACAGTTCGTATACGTGTGACTTTTGTACGTTCGGGTTTTGGGTTCAGCCGTGCCTCACGAAATCTAGGTGTTCGTATACATGCATATGAACGTTTGTGTTCGAGTTGGTGTTTCCTACTCGGGGTGAGTTATTTCGATCGACCCATGCTCAATTTGGGTTCGCGATGGTGTTGCTAATGCGGAGTTCTGTTCGCAATCATGTTCGAGATTCAATTCGTTTGTTCTTTTGGAGGCAATCTTTCGAGCCCAGTTATAAATAGGGATCGAGTTTGTGCATTGATGGATTTGAGTTTCGATCTGGTTCGGTTGCTATCTCGATCTAACACACGACGAGAGGTTAGAGAAGGTTTGATCGTAGCACTTGGGTTCGAAGAGGTTTCGATCGTAGGACGTTTGTTCGAAGGGCATTTGGTGTGTTCATAATTCTTTGCTTGTTGTGACTCGCCCTCATTCTTATTCTATTCATACAAACCGAGCAAGGTATTTCCACAAGTCAGTTTTGATTTTTTCCAATCTACTTTCCTACGTATAGGTATAATCACACAATCAGTTTTTAATAAGTAACTAAAATCTATATCACATATGCATGTCACAACGAATCAGAGACTTTTGTTTCGTTTAGGATACGCGACTTATATATATATATGATCACTTGAAGGTTTGTTTCATCAAATAGAAGAGTTCACGATTTAATATGTCTCGTTAAAAAAACCAAATCATTGGGTCGAAATCTGGATATACTTTTGTATATGTTGCGTTATCATGTCGAATGGTAAGAGTATCATTTATGTCGTGTCTTAAACAGTCTTGTCGACACATATCACATCTTAAACGCACCCTAAAGACTTGTCTAAACAATCATTTAATTAAAGCTTGACTTTGGTAATTGACGTGCATGTGTGAATAAGTTAAAAGAATGAAAGAGATGTAAGGCATGTCCTACATATTGAACATATTAAGATGATCAGTTGTAGAATTCTTGAGGTGTGCATGCATTATATAGGACATACGTATTCAAAGAAGCTACAAGTAAACCTAAAGTTACACATTTAACTCTAAACTTTGGTGGTCTTCACATTTTAATCCTAAACTTTGCTAAAATAGCATATAAAGACTTAAACCATGATAATTGGCAAACTAAACCTTTAACTTAATTTGTTATCTGTCGTAAACCTTAAGTTGGCTACATAATGATTATTTCCCTAAAATAAATAAATATGGATAGTTACTAAAAGTGAAAAGTTTCTAAAAATGAAAAGAAACCTGAATTATGAAACTTGATTAAAATGAGCTTATAAGTAATATGTGATTAATAAATTGTATAGGTTCGATGAAGAAGGAGTGACCTCCCATTTCTCTGTGATCCATCTTTTATCTGTTTGTCTACTTGCGGTCTAAGGTACAGATATTCTGACCTTCTCACAGGTTTCTCATGAACTCTCTCTCTCTCTCTTGTCTATCTTACTTCCTTGAACCTTGCTATGCTCCTCTTGATAAATTGAACCTTGCTATGCTCCCTTTGATTTGTGAACCTTGCTTTGTTTCCCTTGAATTGTGAACCTTTGATATGATTCACTTGATTTGAACCTTTTGCTATGAACCCTTGCTATGACTATCTTGTTTTGAACCTTGACTTGAACCTTGATATAAACCTTGCTATGATATACTTGAAATGAAACTTGACTTGAACCACTTGATATGAAACTTGAACTTGGACACTTGATACTTGATACTTGATACTTGAACCTTGACCCACAGTTTGAGACTACGAGCCACCACTTGTATACTAGGCATGAGGGTTTCATGTCCATGTCATTGATGCACCGATGGCATGACTCTAGGGTAGGAGAGTGATGTCCTATCCCGTCCCTGACTTGACTTGACTTGTTACGTAGAGGAAGACCTTGGCCTACTGGGGCGTATGGATGCATCCTAGATTTGACTTGACTTGACTTGTTTCGATGGATTTATCATGATATTACTTATTATATACTTGGTGACTGATGGTGTGTGCGATACACATCTTTCACATCTTGGGAGTTAGCTACTCCAACCCCTTGGAGGTATCCCCTCATATTGTACTTGGTATACCGAGGTCTCCCCTCCGTATACATGGTTACTTGATTACTTGACTTGATACTTGACTTGACTTGACTTGGGCTCGTGGTGGATTACTGTTTCCCTTTACTCTTATCTATTTAATTATTCCTTAACTCTTATTATACCTTGCATTGTTTCCTTTACTTCACTATTCCATTATTACTGCTTGTTACCTCTATATCTGTTCACTGGGCTTTTTAAGCTCAGCCGCATTTCTTTTCCTGCGGCAGGTTTTAGTTTGGAAGCTGGGTATGAGTTGAGAGTACCTTGGATTTAGAAGACCTTACTAGCTATTGTGGATTAGAGATGATTAGAACAATTGCAAATTATAGAACTTAGAATTTATTATTATTTCCTTTGTAACCTTGTATCTTCAGATTTTTCCTGTGTAACCCTTGAAGTTATTTTGTATTAATTAGTCATATGCTTGAGTTTTCTTTGATATGTTACCATAATGTGGCACTTCTACCCTTTTCGGGTTGGGGTGTTACAATTTATGGTATCAGAGACCAGGCTGACGACTTGTAATACAAAAACCTGGACCTGTGAGTTTCGGACCATTAGGCTTCTACTGTAAGAACATAGGAGAACACCTTAAGAACTTGCTTTAGGATTTCTTAATATGAACTTAAGTTTTGACCAGTGAGGAATGGGTAGACTATAAGGCATTTGTTTAAGTATCATTGCTTCCGCATCACTCTGATTCGTGCCTTGCTTTTGGTTAAAGCCTGTTGAGATCACTTTTGAAGATTGAAAGCTTATGCTTTGCACCACCTAAGATTTGAAACCTAAATATATCTTGAAGGCATTGAGAATTGCATAGTAATTGCCTGACACTATTTGATCCTTATCTTCAGATTCCGACTCTGACCTCTGATCTTTTTGTTAATCATTTTTTATGCCTCTTCGGGCATTCTGAGAATCTCCATGGCGATGACGTACTTGATACATTCTGTTATTTGTCTCTTGCTTTTGATAAGCATCTATGAATCTTCCGACGCTATTTGAGTTCACTTTTGAACGATAAGATTTGCTATATTGATCTGTCTTTCTTTGGATAGTTAACTTCGATTTTATTCTGATAAGGGATTGGTTGATTGAGCATTCAAAATATTGACAACTATCCTCCTATGTCTCACCTTTGGCGCTTGAAACAATTTTGAACTCCCTACCATGATTACCGATTGTTAAACTTTTGGCTATCACTATTACTCTGGAGACTCGTGTGTTACTTTCGCGGTTATGAAGTTTTCCTAGAACCCATTTCGTACACCAATGAATGAACCTTATCTTGAGAGTTATTTGGCACCCTGAATTTTCTGAATATGATTCTTGGTTGAACCACCAAGTTTTCCACCGGAGTATGAAGTAGGACTTAACATGATACCGAGAGATTGTCTAGTCACCAAGCGAAGATGTCTTTCAGAGGTGTCCGGGATCATACCAGTTGATTTGAGCAACCGGGAAGAGCAGCAACCAAAGACCAGGAAATGAATTTGCTTAAGTGTATCTTCTGGGCGTGTTTCAGTTTCGTCCGCGATAAAGAAGGATGGTGACAGGGGATATGTATTACTGGAAGCTGAACCGTATTGCTGTTAGGAATCTATTATTTCTCCGCCCTGAAACGACTATGTATCTGTTCAATTTCAGAGCGCGAAGTTTCCTTCAGATGGAAGTATGAATTGAGGTTATTATTGGAATCGCCTTCCGTATTCGTAACGACTGCTATGACGGTTCGTGACGCTAATAGTATTAGCTAAAGCTCTGACTGTTTTGTGAATTTGATAAATAATGTTTTCTCGTGAGTACTTGGGCAAATGGTCATTGTATGACTTAATAGTACATTCGGAGACGAGGAAGAGCATGAAAATCATTTTTGCACTTTGTTAGAATTTGATGATCATTTGTGCATTCTGGGAGGTTGATATTTGTTGAGACAACGGTGTTCTTAGTTGAGGATATCTCTCTAAATCCCGCAAGTTTTGAAACTATCACCAAGTGGTCAAGACCGATAACAGAGTGGAGAACTGGAATCTTTTGAACCTTGCAGAAGAATTCTGGAAGATGTTTACAACTTGCGTTACCATTGATAAATTTCGTGAACAGAGAGAAACAGCTTAGTTTGATTGAGAATGGAGTTTTGGAAAAGCTGAAATAGAATTTTGTTTCCATACCTTCAAGCGGAACAAATTTTGGGACATTTCAGAAAGAGACTCGGTTATACTCCCTTGCAGCACAGAAGGATTTGCGTATGCATCAAGACAACTAGAAACATATCAGAAGAATTACTTCACTGCCTGACATGGAGTTGACAACAGCGGTGGCTACCCTGAAGAGTGAAGACATCCCTTACAAGGCAGAAGTGTTGGCGATGCAGAAGAAAAAAATCTAGTCAAGATGGCGAACCTGGAACTGATGAAGACGTGCAGTCTCGCTTCCCTATTCATCTTGGTTGTACTAAGATGAATTGAGAGCGGAAGCAGACTGGATGATGAAGGGATTTAAAGATCATGCCAGAAATTCACATTACTCCATCACATTCCAAGAAGAACTGCAGGAGGTTTGATGAACCAGACACAAGTTCATGATTTTGTTTCACTTCCAGATTGATGGACAAACGAAGACAGATTAACCGGACTTAAAGAGATTGAAGGTTTTGAATGAACGGATTTTTGAAACAGACCTTTCATGTTTGGAAGAATTGATTCTGTGAAGACCGAAGTTATTGACGACTAACTTTCACTTCCATTGACTCACTTAAGCTTCGTTATATAATAATGAGACCCTCTAATGATTTAAGTTCCCTAGAAGCATTTCAGTTCCGTGTTTATTTTTCGTATGTTCGATGATGGCTTTGTTTTGTGGAATTTTGGCGAATTGTGGAAGATCTGACGCTTGTGGACGGCGTACCTTACTTCTGCTAGGCAACCTGGGTTTCCGATACTCTTGCGAGTAGATTTTTTTTCCCTCTTGACTATGACATTGATTTTGTTGACCTCTGAGGCTATAGAAGTACTAGGTGGATTAAGATAGGTTGTTTTGCTCACGACTCGAGATAAAGTATGATCATCATGAGGCATATTTATGTGGTGCTAGTATTATGATGCCTGATCAACGTGATAATACTTACACCATATAACGTGCACTCATTGTGGCCATAGGATATCTTGGGGAGTACCTAAGAAGTTTAGAATTTGATCTCCGTTGGATTATCCGTGATTAGTGAGACTTTAGGTTCATTCTACCTATGCGTATACTCTGCCTTCATTCATTAGATATCTGGATGAGTTTGGACTCTCGTTTTGCATTCTGTTGACCTCAGTTATAAATCTTAAACTCTTTGTAGAGCTCTCTACTGTTGATACGGTTAATTTGATCTGAAATTTTGTTCGTATTCCATATGAGCTTTCCAGAAGATTTACCTATCATCCATTATATGTTGCATGGACCATTTGATCAGAATCAACCTAATTTGTCTCCTTCTGAGGAATTCGAACCCACCTTGTTTTGATTGAGTCATGAGAAACTATTTGGTTTGAAGATCCTTTTTGGATGAACCACCCCGGGCGTGAGAATGTTTGTGACGATCTTTTGCGATTTGCTACGACTTCGTCTAACTTTGCGACTTCAAATTTCGAGGATGAAATTTTTATTTTAGAGGGGAAGAAGTTGTAAAACCCAAAATATCAAAACATGCAAAATTACCAAAATACCCTTGTAACTTAAAATTTCAATTAATAATTAAATAAAACACCAAATAAATCACAAACTCTTGGAAACTAGCAACATATAAAGTATGATAATTTTTGCATGAACATTTTAATATTCTGAGGAAGCCAAAGCTATTTTGGTCTGCAAGATAGAGTCATGAGAAACAAGTCATACACATTTCCGTTCACGGTCCGTTGGTATTCCGTTTCGTTTCACTTCAATTTTCAAGGACGAAAATTTTCTTTTAGAGGGGAAGAGTTGTAAAACCCGAAACTTCGTTCATTGAAATTCCCATTTTGGCCCTCAAAAAAAAAATAAATAAAAAAATATAATAAAAAAAAATAAAAAATAAAAACACAAACTGACATCTATATCATCACATTTTAAGTAAACATATATAGGACAAATTTATTTTAATTGCACACACAATATTCAGTTTTAAAAAGAGGTTACATACAATAGAAGTTGAAGAAAATTAGTGATCCTACTTTCCATAATACTCGGTCAAATATCACTTCCCCATAATTCGGCACATCCCCTATGATTATTTATTTGCTCCTTCACATCAAAACCGTATCCCACATTTCATTCACACGATTATTGTGTTATGACCAAATTATATTCATACCATGTTTAGAAGATACCATCTTATCTCATGCCCTAATAGAAAATACGGCAGTTACTATCCTTTATTCTCACACGTATTACCTTTTTAAACAAAATACGCCATTATTAGTATCACAATGCATCGCCTTTAATTTGTCCATGCAAAAACATATATAAACTTCGAACCATATATCTGCTTCGTCCCTATCCTTGCTTTCCCAAGAAAACTCAAATCTCAAATACATGTTGGCATGAACAAACTGGGTGTGTGATCACATGAAGGTTGGGTTACGACTTGCGTGTGTAGACTAAGAGTTTTGTACGTGATTAGTAAGTGCACAAACAGTTCGTATACGTGTGACTTTTGTACATTCGAGTTTTGGGTTCAGCCGTGCCTCACGAAATCTAGGTGTTCGTATACGTGCATATGAACGTTTGTGTTCGAGTTGGTGTTTCCTACTCAGGGTGAATTATTTCGATTGACCCATGCTCAGTTTGGGTTCGCGATGGGGTTGCTAATGCGGAGTTCTGTTCGCAATCATGTTCGAGATTCAAGTCGTTTGTTCTTTTGGAGGCAATCTTTCGAGCCCAGTTATAAATAGGGATTGAGTTCGTGCATTGATGGGTTTGAGTTTCGATCTGGTTCGGTTGCTATCTCGATCTAGCACACGACGAGAGGTTAGAGAAGGTTTGATCGTAGCACTTGGGTTCGAAGAGGTTTCGATCGTAGGACGTTTGTTCGAAGGGCATTTGGTGTGTTCATAATTCTTGGCTTGTTGTGACTCACCCTCATTCTTATTCTATTCAAACAAACCGAGCAAGGTATTTCCACAAGTCAGTTTTGATTTTTTCCAATCTACTTTCCTACGTATAGGTATAATCACACAATCAGTTTTTAATAAGTAACTAGAATCTATATCACATATGCATATCCCAACGAATCAGAGAGTTTTGTTTCATTTAGGATACGCGACTTATATATATATATGATCACTTGAAGGTTTGTTTCATCAAATAGAAGAGTTCACGAATTAATATGTCTCGTTAAAAAAACCAAACCATTGGGTCGAAATCTGGATATACTTTTGTATATGTTGCGTTATCATGTCGAATGGTAAGAGTATCTTTTATGTCGTGTCTTAAACAGTCTTGTCGACACATATCACATCTTAAACGCACCCTAAAGACTTGTCTAAACAATCAGTTAATTAAAGCTTGACTTTGGTAATTGACGTGCATGTGTGAATAAGTTAAAAGAAAGAAAGAAATGTAAGGCATGTCCTACATATTGAACATATTAAGATGATCAGTTGTAGAATTCTTGAGGTGTGCATGCATTATATAGGACATACGTATTCAAAGAAGCTACAAGTAAACCTAAAGTTACACATTTAACTCTAAACTTTGGTGGTCTTCACATTTTCATCCTAAACTTTGCTAAAATAGCATATAAAGACTTAAACCATGATAATTGGCAAACTAAACCTTTAACTTAATTTGTTATCTGTCGTAAACCTTAAGTTGGCTACATAATGATTATTTCCCTAAAATAAATAAATATGGAAAGTTACTAAAAGTAAAAAGTTTCTAAAAATGAAAAGAAACCTGAATTATGAAACTTGATTAAAATGAGCTTATAAGTAATATGTGATTAATAAATTGTATAGGTTCGATGAAGAAGGAGTGACCTCCCATTTCTCTGTGATCCATCTTTTATCTGTTTGTCTACTTGTGGTCTAAGGTACAGATATTCTGACCTTCTCACAGGTTTCTCATGAACTCTCTCTCTCTCTCTCTCTTGTCTATCTTACTTCCTTGAACCTTGCTATGCTCCTCTTGATAAATTGAACCTTGCTATGCTCCCTTTGATTTGTGAACCTTGCTTTGTTTCCCTTGAATTGTGAACCTTTGATATGATTCACTTGATTTGAACCTTTTGCTATGAACCCTTGCTATGACTATCTTGTTTTGAACCTTGACTTGAACCTTGATATAAACCTTGCTATGATATACTTGAAATGAAACTTGACTTGAACCACTTGATATGAAACTTGAACTTGGACACTTGACACTTGATACTTGATACTTGATACTTGAACCTTGACCCACAGTTTGAGACTACAAGCCACCCCTTGTATACTAGGCATGAGGGTTTCATGTCCATGTCATTGATGCACCGATGGCATGACTCTAGGGTAGGAGAGGGATGTCCTATCCCGTCCCTGACTTGACTTGACTTGTTACGTAGAGGAAGACCTTGGCCTACTGGGGCGTATGGATGCATCCTAGATTTGACTTGACTTGACTTGTTTCGATGGATTTATCATGATATTACTTATTATATACTTGGTGACTGATGGTGTGTGCGATACACGTCTTTCACATCTTGGGAGTTAGCTACTCCAACCCCTTGGAGGTATCCCCTCATATTGTACTTGGTATACCGAGGTCTCCCCTCCGTATACATGGTTACTTGATTACTTGACTTGATACTTGACTTGACTTGACTTGGGCTCGTGGTGGATTACTGTTTCCCTTTACTCTTATCTATTTAATTATTCCTTAACTCTTATTATACCTTGCATTGTTTCCTTTACTTCACTATTCCATTATTACTGCTTGTTACCTCTATATCTGTTCACTGGGCTTTTTAAGCTTAGCCGCATTTCTTTTCCTGCGGCAGGTTTTAGTTTGGAAGCTGGGTATGAGTGGAGAGTACCTTGGATTTAGAAGACCTTACTAGCTATTGTGGATTAGAGATGATTAGAACAATTGCAAATTATAGAACTTAGAATTTATTATTATTTCCTTTGTAACCTTGTATCTTCATATTTTTCCTTTGTAACCCTTGAAGTTATTTTGTATTAATTAGTCATATGCTTGATTTTGCTTTGATATGTCACCATAATGTGGCACTTCTACCCTTGTCGGGTTGGGGTGTTACAGAAGCCGTGAAGGAAATTATGCCACTTGCAGAGCACCGACAATGTGCTCGCCATATATATGAAGGCTTCAGAAAACAATTCAGTGGTATCGAGTTTAGAGCTCTCTTATGGGCAGCTTCAAAATCCTCATACCCACAACAACATAAGAAGATTATGGAAAAAATCAAGAGAGCCAATCCCAAAGCATTCGAGTATTTGCAGAAAAAAGATCCTAAGACCTGGTCCCGAGCGTTTTTCAGGGAAGGCGTATGTTGTTAAGCAGTGGAGAATGGTTTTAGCGAATGCTTCAACTCATTTTTGGTTAGTGTCAGACACAAACCAATTATAACAATGTTGGAGTCAATTCGAGTGATCGTAATGGAGAGAATGAATATTATGCGATCATTGATGGAAAAGTTGACCGGTGATATATGTCCAAACATTCAGAAGATTTTGGAATTGTCTAAGGATCAACAAAGGTACTATTATCGTGTGAGTAACTTAATTTTTGTTAGCATATGAATAATCTGTTTTAGTCATTGGTTTGTAGGTTTTGGCATGTAATACCAAGTGGTGGGAACAAATTTGAAGTTAGGAAGGGTTGTGACGCTGATGCGCGTGATGTGTCGTTGCGGTTTAGCAGTTTTAATGCCTACTCAAGTTTTAAATTTATATTTAGCCGACTTATCAATAACACACACACTTAACGAGCAGTGTACCCGGTCAGTATGAAGATAATGGTAAGTAGAGTGTCGATCACTAAGAGTGGAACGTATTATCTCGTTAATCTAATCAGTATTTTAATATCCTAACGCAAGGGGGTTTCAGCCTGAGAGACTGGCACAGTTTTGTTTGCAATTAAATAATAAAATAAACAAATAGGCACGAATCAGCAAGTAGCACACACGTACACAGATAGATACTAGAGACAATAAGAGGGCTGTCCTTATGATTAAGTAGATTGTCACTTGTTTTATTGATAGCTTTATATGAAGTGTATGTAATTAACCCTTTCTCGTTGGTCCTATTCTTATCGGCGAGTAAACCCTTAATGACGACTTATGTCTAAAAGTTATTCCTAAGTGATCAATTTAGAAACAACCGTGGGAGCCACACCTTGTCCCGCAGTCGGGTGCCCGCAAGCCACTAATAAACACAGAGGTGGTCAATGCACTAATAAGTAGTAACCAAAGACATCAACATATAAACTTTAATTGATGGGAAAGCAAGTATTAAAGGGAGTGCAATCTTTCCGTTGTCACATTACACAAGCCACCAATCCTGATGAATTAAAGTTTGCTAAAACAATAAAACAAAACCACTTAATGAATTAAATACATGCAGCACCTTCTTACAGCTCTTGTATCTTAGATTTGGGTGTGTCTTGTGCTGCCTCTTGACTGAATTCGTCCTTCTCTTCTGTTCGGTCTTTAGGTTTTCGAACTTCCGAATCTCCTTAATGCGTCTGGTCTACGGGGTATTTATAGTTTGTGTCTGAGGGAAGATGCGGCGCATCTACTTAAGTAGATGCGGCGTATGTACGTAACTTCGCGTGGGGTCCAAGATTATAATATTCAGGAATATTCGTACACCGCCAGAAGATGCGGCGTAACTCTTTATTAGATGCGGCGCATGTCCTCTTGTATCTTGGATCGTATCTGGTGATATCTTGATAGAGATGCGGCGCATGTTGATAGTGAGATGCGGCGCATCTGGAGCAGATTAGTCTTGATCTTCTTCATTTCAGTAGACTCTTCACTATATGCACGTTTTGCTCCATTATTAGTCCAAAATCGCCAAGTTTCACCAAATGCTTGTTTTTACCTGAGAATTACAAAAGTAAACGATTAAGTATCAATCCTCATACATAATATAGTAAAACAAGTCAAATTAATAGGATAAATGATAGTAATAAAATGTACTTATTTGAGTTCATCAAATATCCCCCCACTTGAACTTTACTTGTCCCCAAGTAAACCTTAGATTAAATCTCATGAAAATGTATCCTAAAAGATGTTAGGATTTATTTTTATATTTAAGCATGTATTCGTTTATTTCGTAATCACACAACTAAACACTTAACGAATTAGAAGTAAAATAAAATAAGTCGATAAAAGCAAATCTAATCGTTTAACTGTCCAGTCGCGACGAATATTCTATCATAAGCTTGGCAAGTATACACATCTCCACCACTAAAGCTAAGGAATAACAAGTCTAAAGCGGTAAAAAGGGTTTTTAGGCTTAAGGGTTAATTATTCTTATTTCACTATCGATCTCAAATTCCAGAAAAGGCGACAAAATCACAAATACATGATCGAATCCACGAACACGATACTTGCAATTGCTCAAATCCTTAACTCGAATAGGCTAAAGATAGGTCCAAACTTCACCAATAATAATATATCAAAAAGGGCGACAAAATCATAAATACATAGCCGAATCCACGACTACGATACTTAAGATTGCTCAAATCCCTAATCTCAATAAATCAAAGGTTTGGTTGGATAAAGAACAATACAGGGTATGGATAACATTTGGGATATAAATTGGTGTAAAAATAAAAATAAAAATAAACAAAACAAATAAATTAAAATCCTAAGTGTGGTTAATCACTATCCCAACCATCCCATGAATAAGACTCATATCATTGAATAACTCACGCTTTAACACTTGAAACACACGCTTTAGGTAGACACGAATTATACTCAACAAAATCTTAATCAAAGAATAATCCTTAATTGGCATTCCCATAACTGCCAATTCCCATTCAATCCATAGATATAATACAACAAATAGTGGTGATATCGACCACTTACATAACTCTACATCGTTGGCTTAAAATAAACATCCAACTTTTTTTCTTTCTTTTTCTTTTCTCATTTTTTTTTTTTTTTTTTTTTTTTTTTTTTTTTTTTTTTTAACTTGAAACATAAACATAGATGTGTAAAATTTCACCACATCACTACAACTTTCTTTCCGGATAATTTTTATTCATACTTTTCATACTTTCAGAAATAACGCTAATAGTGAAAGTAGTAAACACACGAAAAATAAACTCAAAAATATACAATATTTACTTTCACTCCAATTTGCATTGTGCAATTTCCCGACCTAACCATAGATAATGAATTACGCACGCGAACACAGGTAATGTAAGGAAACACACTCTGCCTATAGCAATTAACCAACCACGGATTCTAATCTACAGGGTAGGCTAAGGTTTAAGGTGTAACGAAACATTTTAAACATAGGTGTAAGAAACGAAAGGAATGGCTCTGAGTGTTTTTCTAGGGGTATCTTACTCTAAAAATGAGAGTAACAAAAGGGTTTATACGGGGGTTAACTAACCAGTGTAGTTAGTCAATAACACATAACATATAAAGGCTATTTGGTGTAATCCTAGAATTTTACCAATTTAGACAAGTCATTCCAATTAAATAAATAATACTCATTATGGTGGTCTCGAATAGTATACAAGCCAAGTTCTAAAGTTTACAAGTCACCGGCACACTCATAGATTTGTGAATTTTGTAAAAATCACAATTTTTGAAAATAACGTCATGTGTGCAGTTATGCAACTTAGATCTTAAACAAAAACATGCTAAAAAATTTTTAAGTTTGATATATTAAGCACATTTTAAGCATAATTTTTGAAAAAGTTTAGGACAAGTAATTGTTAAGTGTTCTAATTCTCCTATCCCCCCACTTAAGTTAAACAACGTCCTCGTTGTTTGTATAAAAGGTTAAAAACTGGAAAATAAAAAGAATTAGAACAGAAAAACTCCCCTGAGATTTGCTCGGTATGATCCTCCATTAGTGTAAGAGCAAAAATCATTTTTCTTGTGGATTAGAACGTTAAAGCTTCATACTTGATGTATCCACAGAAAATTCAGGAAACTATAATACCACCAACACTTTAAAACACACCTAAGATAAGAAAGGTTCAACTTGCATAATACATTAGTAGTTAGGTAAAATAAAACTTAAAAAATAATTAAAACTGAAAATCATCAGGTCAGTCGATGCGCCGTATCTTATTGAAGAAGATGCGCCGTATCGAGCCTGGAATTAATACGGATCAGAATAAAGATGCGCCGCATCCTTAACCAGGGATGCGCCGCATTAAAATAAACTGATAAAAGTTAAAATAAAATGAAATAAAGGATAGGATGCGTCGCATCTGTTTACCAGATGCGGCGCATGTAATTACCAAACAGACTGTTAACAGTCTGTTGTAAAATGGCACGTTCCACGGTTTAATCTCTAATGTTCTCTCGTACTCTCGTGCTGAACTTAATGCCAGTCTTCGTCAGATATAACAAGAAACATAACTGAAACATTAAATATAAACATGAGAATAGTTGTCAGTACAATCCAAAATTAATATAAGTAATGTACGGGAAAACGTGTCCATAATGAAAATGCAAAGAGTAGTCAATCCATGGGCTGGTCAGGAGTCACGTCATCTGATTGGGCCCCTGAAGTGCTAGCTCCGTCTGTCCTGGGGCGGACCCTGCGCTCGTATCTGATAATCCCTCTCACATAAGCACCGTCTGGGAGGTTGTGGCTGACCCCATTAAGAGCCATCAACCTACTGACACCGTCGACCAGCCAACTCGTATCTCTCCTCATTCCAGCGAGCTCAATTCTCTGCGCCTCCAGAGCCTCCCTCAATGACCTAACCTCCAGCTCCACTCTCTCGACTCTCTGTCCAATATTGCGGGGAGCTGGTGCTGGTGCATGTACCTCCTCCTGAGCAGGAGCAGCAGCCGGGGCTGCCTGAGCATCCCCCTGCTCTGGCTCAGCAGGCCTAGGTGGTCCAAGTGGTGCCCAGAAGTACCCATCAATCATCTCTTCACACATCCCAAGCCTAGTCGCAAGATAATCCGCATCCATACTAGGCAATCTAGCAACATCAACTGGAAGATCACCGGGAATCTCATCACCTAATATCCCAAAATGCCTAGCAAGACGAGAGACAAAATGGCCCCCAGTCATCTGGCTCCTACCATCTCTCCCTGGAGCAACTCGGTGTAAATAATGTGCTAAGAAGTGAGGGATGTTCACCACAGCCCCCCCGTCCATGCTCCGCAAGAGAAAAAGATCCAAAGTAGTTACCTTCTCAGGGGATTGTCCCCTTCCGGCAATAGTCAGGGCAATCAGGCGATGACAAAGCCTCCTCATCGGCTCTCTAATCAGTGTGTACGAGGGAGTGGTGGAGGTAGAATCACCTCCAGATGAAATCTCAACCCAGTAATCTCCCAACTCCCCACGATCTGAAACAACTCTTAAGCTGTTAGCCCAATAATCAGTAAAACCAGGAGATGCCATCTCTGCTGTAGTATGCAACCCAAGAGCAAGTATAAACTGTCCCATAGACATCCTTCTCTCAAAACCACCCAATCTGAATACTAGAGTGTCAAACGTGTCGAGACCGAGATCAGTCTCCCTATAGTGTAAAGTGCAGAAAAACTCCAACATCAAAACCTTAATTAACGGTTCCTCTATCCTGAACAACCTTTCCCAGGCGTAGGACCTGAACAAAATCTGCCCCTCCCCATCTTTGTATATCATTTCCAACCTAGTTCTCAACCTTTCAGCAGCGTTACCCTCGTCAATATTGTTGATGCTATCAAAATTCAAAACCGGAACACTGAATACTTTCCTCTGGTAAAACTTTCTGAGCTTAGTCATATAATCATCAACAACACCCTGTGCTAGTCCCATCGTTTCAAAACGAAGCCACGGGTGTCTACGTGCAGGCTCAGGTAACTCCATCTGCAATAAACATTCACAGTCAGAAAACAGTCTGTAAGTCAGGTAAATGCGGCGCATTGATTAAATCAATGCGGCGTATCTATATAAAGTATAAGGGATGCGGGGCAATAAAAGGAATACGGCGTATTGAGATGCGTCGTATCTAGATTAATCAATACGGCGTATCTAAAATTTTAGCAATTTTGAAATAGGTCGTTACGCCGCATTAATCAACCTAGATGCGCCGCATCTAAAAGCATATCAGCATAAAATAAAGGGTTAGGCACGTTTTTCAAGAATCCGTATCCGTGACGTAAACTTCCACTAAATATCACAGTATAATATTCTCCTTATATCAGTTCAAATATCTCAATCAACCACAGCTAATTTACCTTCCCGCTAAATATTCAAAATCAAACCCAAAACCTAAATTTTCGGTCGATTCAATTAGTGCCAAATTCGATGTCCAAATCTAAAATTAACTTAGGGGAAATAATTAATTCCAAGTTCTAATCATATCCCTATATCGTTTAAGCGCGAATCGATTCAATCCTATAAACCCTAATTTTCGTATTGATCAAAATTAAATCGAAATGTAACAATTACCTTAGTATTTGTGATTAGGAGAACGTTTTAATGCTCGGATTAAAGGCGGATTGAAGAAAGATGATCGGATTTTGAGTATAATTTTAGTGCGTGTTCTTAACTGTGTGTATTTATGCGGCGTATTCCCGTCGTATTTATAAGGCGACACGATGCGCCGTATCAGAAAATTGGGATGCGCCGTATCTAGTTAATTCCGTTGACTAGTCAATAAGTCCTAGTTGGTCAGGGATACGGCGCTTCGGATATTCAGATCCGCCGTATCTCTATGTTAGTTAACGAAATTTAAATGAAGAACGTACCTTGGCCTCCGCAACACAGTTCCTTATACATCAAATTTGGGTAAAAACGGCACACCATATAGATGAATTCAAAATAAGAGTAATAGGCATAAACGTTTCATTAATAATCGTAATCTTATTGTTTAGTGGATAAGGATTTATTCCGAGGTTAGGAACAAATATCGTTTTTGAGCATACAAAATTAAGATTACGAATTGAATCAGACGTATAATAAGGATAATAAAACTGAGATCATAGTGTAGAGAACTTTCCTTTGGGCAGTTGAATTATCGTAGAGTTTACCTGGGATTCTATTTCAAGAATTAAAGAAGTTCAATGTTACCAGTACTGAGTTTTCCTCCACTCTTTCGGTCTTATGTTCGGTCACTTCAGCTAGCGTCTCTTGGTTTGGTTCAGAATGTAATCTTTCTTGGTGATGCTCGAGTCATCATTTATCCTGAAAATAAACAACTTGCACACGAGAGTAGCTGACCGATCAAGGTAAATATCAAAAATCAACTATATTTATCAAATTATATTCGTCGTATTAACAAAAGTTAATGCGCCGTATTTTCGTTACGTTTTAAAAAAAATAAAAGATTTTTGATTCAGTAAGATGCGCCGTATCGACGGAAATCGATACGCCGTATTTGTTTAATAATTCGCAAACTGTTTTTAATTAAAATAATAGATACGCCGTATCTGCGAAAGCAGATGCGTCGTATGGCGTTAACGTTTTAGAAAAAATTTTTATCAAAACAGATACGCCGTATCTACAAAAGCAGATGCGTCGTATTACTTTATCGCTTAGAAAAATTTTCTTGTTAAAAACAGATACGCCGTATCTTGGGGAAAAGATGCGTCGTATCGAATTAATTAAACGCGTTGTATTAAAAAAAAAATTAAACGCAATACGCCGTATCTGAGAGATCAGATGCGCCGTATCGTTTGATTTAGCACAGTACAACGATAGCAGAACAGAAAAATACGAAAAATAAAAACAAAAAATAAAACACACGAAACAAAAATAATAAAACACACAAAAATAAAAACAAAAGCAAACAAATAACACACAATACAACAAATATGCAAAATAGTACAATGATGCAATTAATCTAATAAAAAGAAAAACCTAATTAAAATACTAATCAAATTAACAGAAAATAACAATTCACTCCCCGGCAGCGGCGCCAAAAAAACTTGATGCGCGTGATGTGTCGTTGCGGTTTAGCAGTTTTAATGCCTACTCAAGTTTTAAATTTATATTTAGCCGACTTATCAATAACACACACACTTAACGAGCAGTGTACCCGGTCAGTATGAAGATAATGGTAAGTAGAGTGTCGATCACTAAGAGTGGAACGTATTATCTCGTTAATCTAATCAGTATTTTAATATCCTAACGCAAGGGGGTTTCAGCCTGAGAGACTGGCACAGTTTTGTTTGCAATTAAATAATAAAATAAACAAATAGGCACGAATCAGCAAGTAGCACACACGTACACAGATAGATACTAGAGACAATAAGAGGGCTGTCCTTATGATTAAGTAGATTGTCACTTGTTTTATTGATAGCTTTATATGAAGTGTATGTAATTAACCCTTTCTCGTTGGTCCTATTCTTATCGGCGAGTAAACCCTTAATGACGACTTATGTCTAAAAGTTATTCCTAAGTGATCAATTTAGAAACAACCGTGGGAGCCACACCTTGTCCCGCAGTCGGGTGCCCGCAAGCCACTAATAAACACAGAGGTGGTCAATGCACTAATAAGTAGTAACCAAAGACATCAACATATAAACTTTAATTGATGGGAAAGCAAGTATTAAAGGGAGTGCAATCTTTCCGTTGTCACATTACACAAGCCACCAATCCTGATGAATTAAAGTTTGCTAAAACAATAAAACAAAACCACTTAATGAATTAAATACATGCAGCACCTTCTTACAGCTCTTGTATCTTAGATTTGGGTGTGTCTTGTGCTGCCTCTTGACTGAATTCGTCCTTCTCTTCTGTTCGGTCTTTAGGTTTTCGAACTTCCGAATCTCCTTAATGCGTCTGGTCTACGGGGTATTTATAGTTTGTGTCTGAGGGAAGATGCGGCGCATCTACTTAAGTAGATGCGGCGTATGTACGTAACTTCGCGTGGGGTCCAAGATTATAATATTCAGGAATATTCGTACACCGCCAGAAGATGCGGCGTAACTCTTTATTAGATGCGGCGCATGTCCTCTTGTATCTTGGATCGTATCTGGTGATATCTTGATAGAGATGCGGCGCATGTTGATAGTGAGATGCGGCGCATCTGGAGCAGATTAGTCTTGATCTTCTTCATTTCAGTAGACTCTTCACTATATGCACGTTTTGCTCCATTATTAGTCCAAAATCGCCAAGTTTCACCAAATGCTTGTTTTTACCTGAGAATTACAAAAGTAAACGATTAAGTATCAATCCTCATACATAATATAGTAAAACAAGTCAAATTAATAGGATAAATGATAGTAATAAAATGTACTTATTTGAGTTCATCAGACGCTTTCAAGGTTGATGAGCCAAATATGAAATGCTCATGTCGAATGTGGCAACTTTCAGGTTTGCCTTGTACCCACGCAATAGCGTCTATCTTTAAATTAAATAAAATGGTTGAGGAGTACGTGCCAGATTGTTTTAGGAAGGATAGGTACATGTTGACTTACAGCCAATACATGCAACCTGTTGACGGTATTGAATTTTGGCCCGATTGTAGTAACCTGTCTAGGATTTTGGGTCCCATTAGAAAGCCAATGCCCGATAGGCCTAAGAGAAAGAGGGTCAGGGCAACCCATGAACCATCGGGTACTACGGGTACTAGGATTAGTAAGGTCGGTGTTGCAATGAGTTGTAGGAATTGTGGCCAAACTGGGCATAACAAAGCAGGATGTCATAAAGAACCCACAGCTTCGGTCCCAAAACCAAAGGGAAAACCAGGAAAGCCGAAAAAGAAACAAACAGTTGAGCCTAGCTTAGTTGATAAGGATGATATCCCTACCTTTGTAAACAATGAGATTAATGAGTTTGAGATGGGAGAAAGGAATATGAGTGGGAGGTTTAGTGATGGAAGAGTGTTTTTTATAGGAAGAATGACTAACAAGAGAGGTGATGGTGGTCGAAAGACAGGTCATGTGAAGATGAGAGGAGGGAAAACTAGATCTGGTAGACTTGTACCAGCTGAGAGGGTAAGTAGGATGGGAAGTTGGTTGGCTACGGATGGAGCACCCTCAGATACCATTGAGGATCATAAAGAATTCAATGCATCAGTGCCACCCACAACCAAAACAGATACAAACCCAGAAAACATAGCAGGTACACATTCGTTACATTACAAATACAAGTTGTTTGTTTCCTTACTAGAATTTACATTGACATATTGTGGAAAACTAGAAGGGGGTTGAATAGTTTTACCGTTTTAAAATTAATTCACTTTGTTACTCTATGTTATTTCAAAGGAAACAAGCACAAACAAATATTCACACAATATATAAATGAAAAGTAAAGAAAGGAAAGATCAATCCACACAACACGGATGTTTATAGTGGTTCGGCTACAAGGACTCTCTTCCTTGCCCTACTCCACTCCTCGAGCCTCTAACTCGAGAGTTATCCTTCACTAAGAAACAAACTCTCTTCTAGGTGGAGAAAACCTTTACACGTCGCTTACTTCCTTTTCCGGTGCTAAGCTAAACACCGGGTTCTATTTCAAGGTAGAACCAACCTAACGTCGCCTATATAATTACCGACACTAAGCTAGATGTCGAGTTCTTTACAAGGGTACAACCACTCCCGTTTGGTTCTTTCACAAGGGTACAACCATTCCCTACACTCTTTGTGTTTTGAGGACTAAAACACTAACCACACTCACTGAGATAAATGATACAAATAATGATGTGTGAACTACAACTATATCACACAGTAACTATGCTAAAGGTTTTACACTTCTGTGTTGAACCTTGATGCTTAATCTCCTTTGCTACAAAAGGAAAGATCAATGAAATGAATGAATGATAAATGTTAGATGATATGTAAATGAATGAGTGTGAATGTTAGGCTCTATGAGTGATGGTGTGTCCAAATGATCAGCTTGCTATTTATAGGCAAGCTGGTGAACAGCCGGCGGATCCGGCGGATCCCATAAAAGGGATCCGTCCTTTATATCGTTTGGTTCCGCCAACTTGACAGCAACATGACAGCTAAGAGTTTTGGAAATCTTTCCAAATCCAGTTGTATCCTCCACACCTTTGTCATGTCATATCAAAATCTTCCAAAGTCAACTATCTTGCTTGAAGATCTAGCCAAGATATTATGTATGATGCATGCCATGATGTCATTGTATCATTTTAAAAATAAAGTTTCCTTTTAAGGAAATAAACTAGTAGATGTGTAAAATGTAATTCTAAGTAAACTTGTAAAATGTAAAATGTGTTTTAAAGAGACTTTAGCTAGCATTTATAATTTGCTAAAGGATATACTTTGTAATTGTCATTAACAAAACTAAGTAAAGATCGTAAAATATAAATAACGTTTTTAGGACGATATTTGTATTAACAATCTCCATCTTTTTGTTGATGACAAAACATAAAGTATATTTTTGAGCAAAGGAATAAATATAGCATGAGTTCTTTAAAATATAGATTAAGTTTATTTTATTTGACTTTAAAAACTCTTTTTATGCAAAAGTGTATGTACTGTGATGATTCACAGTTATGCAAACTTAATCCTTTCTCCCCCTTTTTGTCGAAACAAAAAGAAGAGTTGCGTAGCGGAATGCGATTTTGAAAACTTTAAGAGCTCCCCCTTGTTTGATACTCCCCCTAAATGGAGTAACAAGGTAATGATGCATGATCCTACAAGACAAATGGTTAGAAAAATGAAATGCTCCCCCTCGATGTATACTCCCCATTACAAGGGTCCCAACGTGTACATTAGAAGGGTATGAGATGCTGCAAAAGAAATGTTAGTTGTGAATAGCCTCAATGGAGAAGCATAATGCATATGATATGGTCATTCAAATAAGAATGATAATCTAGTTGACTTTAAAGAGTCAAAATGTAGTGTCTGATCAAAATTTTGTACCTAAAGTACAAATGATCAAACTAGAATATAGATTCCAAATAGCTATATAATGATGTTAGTTACCTAACTAATGATAATATGCTTTATGTTGATCACTCATAAGCATAAAAACATCACATTCATTCATTGAAAATTATGTGACAAAAGTCACAAACATAATATGATGTTACATGAAAATGAAAAATACATCCTAAAATTAAAAAATCCCACAACAATAAGTAAAGGTCCTATATAATGAGACTAAAATTCTCCTATTGAGGAGGATGAGAGATGGCGTTTAGACGCTCAAGAATGTGGTTCAAAATGAACCTCATTTCATTTTGGAGCTCGTGCACCAAAATGTTTGTCCTTTGAGCTATGTGAGCGGTTCTTTCACACATGTTGCAATCATGGCGAGCAAAACCGGGCGGAAGAGTAGACTCATTTGGTTGTGGTGGTGATTGGTTGTTGGGTGGTGGTGATTGTGCTTGTTCATTGGTTGGTGGTGGTGTTTGGAGGGAGTTCATGAGGATGTTTTGGAGGTCCATGGCTTCATTGAGGCGGTGATCTACCATACCCGAGAGAGTGTAGAGACGGTTGAGCTCTTCACTAATCTCCTCTTAGTTTTGAGGCAAATTGATCCACATTGCCTCATCTATGGCAATGAGAGTTGATGTGGGTGAGAGAGGTGGTATTTGAGGTTGAGATGATGGTGCATCATGGTATAAAGTGTTGGAATTTAGTAATCATGACAATCATATAAACTCCATAAAACAAAGTACACAAGTGCGAAAGCGTGTAACACATAAGTATAACATATAAAGAATTAACATAAACATAAAAGGAACGTACCTTTGCGATTCTAGCCCGAACAAGAATCAAATTGAGCAATATGAATGAACCCTAAATTTGGGTTTATGTGAATTAGGGATCTATTGATTAACCCCTTACCGTTTTGTTAATCGATCCAAGATACAATCAATAGTGTGATTGTACCACGTTCTTGTACACACGTACTATAACCGATCAAGCAATAATGCTAGTGATTAGACACAATTATTAAACCAAAACTATTTTGTTTAATAAACCTTGAATATATTATTCAAGAAGGAACAAACAATAATATAAATATGTGTACATACTGTACGAGATACACATGTATACAATATTATCATGTGATATAACAATACACATGCACATCATGCATATGTCATAAAATGCTGTACGAACATGCATTGAATAAGAAAGTCGACTGACTTTGATTATTACTCCGTATATTGGTTTTGTTCCTTTTGAGGGTTTTTTATTAATCGTCCTTTTATTGTAGCTTTAAGGGTTTATATATAGGCTCCAAACTTGCTCTCCAAGTTTGAGTCTAATACCTCCCCAAGTTTTAAAACTTGACACTCAACTCCCTCCTTTATTTTACTAACAGTCACTAGTCAATTCTATTAATTACTTTAACGTCCGTTAGTTATATTTCGTGTCCAAATAATTAAAATATATAATAAATATATATATTAATTATTTACTTGATCATCATACGTAAAGTGTGCAATCCCGCGGTCTCGAGTTCGATTATAGACATATACGTATTAATATTTATCCACAACTCTAACAGCTCCCACTTGGATATCTATTAATAGTATAATGACATTGGTTAGCGTCTAGCAACACGCCAATGCCCCTACACCAACTCGAGTTAGGTTTCCTGGAAAAACCTTTAATGATTCATCATTATTATTATCCTTTTGTTACTAATACCACGTTAATAAAGATATGGATCTTAGTCATTCTTTAATTAACAATTCTGTTTCTCGTTGTTTATGATTGAGCAAGATTACCAAAACATCTGAACGTATTCCAGATAGACTTTGGGCGTGCGCACGCAAACACCTTGTCAACCCTACGAGGGGCCCAGTAGTATTAAACTTCAAAACAAATTTGAAGGAACAAATTCTCTCTTGACTACAAGAATAACCCATAGACTTTGCAACATTTCTGAAAACAATCCTTATAACTCCCAGTTACGGTAAGCGGTAAATTGCTTTACAGAAATGCACTACATCCATGACACTTATCTGGTATCTCAAGTCTGAGGATAACTAAATTCATGATTTACTTACTGACAAGATCCACAAAGTAAAATCATGTAGTTGGGATAAGTCCTATATTCAATTCATTGAATATCATGTGAAATTGGTATGTCAACGCATCAATATACTTTCAAGTATATTCTAACCAATACTCAGATTTGTCTTAGTTCAATGATATTCCCATATCATTAATTGACAACGGACATTTAGAATAACATAAGTTATTCACGGATTTAAACATGCAAATATAGGACACAATTTATTATTAATGAAAACAAACATACCTAGTACTTTAATTCATTATAAATAATAATTGCTTAATGTCCTTTATCCAAACACTAAATAGATCAATGCATGATATTACTTGTTAATGAATTATGCCTCAAGTCATGTCTATCATACTTGTTGACAAGGCATAAATCAACTAACTTTGATCTATAAAATTTTGAGAATACTTTTTCAAGAATTATTTAAATTATTGTATGTATGTATCCAACTATCTTGATATAGTCACACAATCTTTCATAAATGATGTGATATCCTCAACCATCAATTTATGACAATCAAACTTTCAAACATTTTAAAGTTTAAAGTATTCTAACCTTTTAATGTATAATGCAACTATGCTTCTTAGTTAAGCATAACTAGTTTACATGGCCATTATCAAGGATCAAATCCTACCATGACTAGTATTGAGTGTCATCTCAATCAAACAAACACTATTGTATAAAACTAAAATATGCTTTTTAACTATTCCGTAAACTTAATATCAATTGTGTAATTTGGATGCCATATAATCTTTCAAGATTTGTTGGCTATAACAATTACGCAACAACTTGCCATATTATTTTTACTTAGAATTTAGGAGCAATTCCAGGTCGAGGATCATTATTCTAAGTCCAAACATATTCGATTAGAATATCCATTACACAATTTATCAAATATCTTTTATTAGATATCAAATGTTGTCAAATCATTTTACATTCAAACATGATACAACAATGATATACATGAAAATCCTAGAATCAATCATAGATTTTATTCATGTTCTAACTTATCAAAAGATATATTTTCATTTAGACTTTCTAAATGATATGTTATGTCTTATTAGATTTAATTACCGCACATGTTTATAATAATAAACATATATTTCAAGGTTGTATGTTTTACTTCTTAAATTCTTCAAGTAAAGTTTCATTCCAAGTTAAGACTTAACATTTTAACTTACATGGAATGTTACTTCCCATATGTTATACAACATACATTATTTAAGAAATTAAACATAATACTCCCACTAGCTTTTAGGAATACTTAGAAATTGTCTTATTTCAATTATAAATCAAACAATGGATTTTAATAATTAAACATAAGAATATTTCATAGATGCATGCATTAATCCATTCATGGATTATTACACTTTGTACACTTCCAAAATAATTATGAATTCAAAAATCCTTTCGATTACTTGCCGTCCTCGCTCAAGTAATCACTCAAGAAAGAGTTTTGATATTCCATTGTCATCATTCATATAAATGAAAATAGATATGACAATTATTACCTTTATATATTTAATGTGCTTATGAAAGAGTATTCAATCATAGTTAATTACTTAAGTATGATTAATAATCTTGTCACAAGACATACATTAAATATGTGTACAATATTGTCCATATGATTTCTACATAAAGATTTAAACCACTAGGGTTTTCTATCTTTAAATAAACTCATCACCATTCTCTAACTGTTAAGAATTAAGATAAACCAAATTTGTAAAATTTGAATATCTTTATGAACAGCATCTATAAGATTCATAGTATGAGTAATTTACCCAATTCATTATTTGGTAATACTTCATCATATAATCCTCAGCATATTAATCAAATATATGAGATATCCAAGTGGATCTATGAATGAGAATTCCATCATCTTGAGATCTAACATTTACATGTCTAGCCTCATCATGATATTCGCTAGTGTACATTAGAAGATTATGTATCTTGTAACTTTATCTCTACAAGATAAACTCCCACTTGCTTTTTGTAATTTATAGACTATCTATAAATAATTAGCAATTTAAGCAACACCAAATTGTTCTCTTTTGGGATATTACAAATACACATGATAGTTCCTGACATTCGTTTGTTAATATCTAGCTTCATCAGAAGTTTAACAAATTCAGAACTTCAATTAAAGACTTAATGTGATTCATCACATTCCATAATAAATGGTGTCTTATAAATCTTCTAGGAGTCTAATTGAGTATATCCAATCCGTACTCAATTTCCTAACCTTGATAACTTTTGGAAGAAAAGAAGTTATAGTTATCTTTAACCAAACAATACAAATAAGGTTTGATTTTCCTAACTGAACACACCACAAATATGTGGTATTTCATTAGAACTCATATTGTGAGATAATCTAACAATATGAAAGATAACTTTGTATTCCTATTGGCTTACCTATTTCCCAACTAAGTCATCTTAATGGTGAAATAGAATTTCAAGCCTCTTTGCATGCATTATAACTCAAGTACTTATTAAATAAGTCACTTCATGTTCATGTCTCAATCAAAAGACATAAACCGTTATAATCTCACTACACGTTATAAATCATTGATCAACTCAATGACTTCTTGTATATGTCTTTAATAAAGAAGACATAACAAGTTAACGTCTTACTTTAGATTATACTAAGTCTTAAAGACTTTATATTTATAACTTTACAATAAAGTATAAATATTTATAACTAAAGTAATCATGAACACCATCATTTGGTTTCAATAGTATTTTCAAGTTAACTTATTACTTCATTTATTTATGTCATTCAAAGAATACATAATTATTGAAGTAGTATTATATTACTTCATGCATTTATGTCATTCCAATAATACATAAATATTAAAGTTGAAGTAATCTTGTTATCACATTGACACAAGTTCTAATAAGTATCTAATTTAAAAACTGTAAATTTTCCATGTGTGGTCTCACGCACACTTGGAAATTTACCTTGTTATTAATTTTGGTCCAGGTCTCACGCATACCCAAAATTAACTCCAAGTGTTCCTTATGATAGATAAGTACAAATTATATTAGAACAAGAATCTCTTACCTTGAAGGTAAGAGAATCTACTAAATCATATTGTTATATGTTGTACCTTGCACACAATAAAGATTTCTCCCACTTGTGCATGGAACAACATCATGTACCACATAGACAACACTACACGTGTTTGTTAATGTGATCAATATGATTTGTGTCATTCGCATAACTAGTAGATATAGAATTACTCAATCAATCAAGGAAACGCACATGACTATCCTTGAAAATATTAGTATCTATATTTGGAAAGTAATTATCTTGAGGCATTCAAAAGATAATCTGAGTTACAATCAAGACAATAAATCTTGTAACTCCCACTGAATTAGAGAACTTACAATAACCCCTTATTCAGTAATGAGAACACAAAACTCCCACTGAATTCGACACCATAATAAGTGTTTTATAAACCAGTGAAAGGAAAGAGTGTCCTTGTTACTTTCCTACATCTTTGACAAAACCTATTCATAACAATTTACTTAGGTTCTAAAAGATTGTATTCTACTACGTAATTGATGGACTATCCACATTTACATCAAATGTGATTCATCACATTGCTTACTATTAACTTGAAAAATTGGCATGCAATTTCTTCCATAGTAGGTCTACAATTCCAACAATTTTATGTAGTACTTCAAATGGTCAAAACAAAACAACTAGATATACTAGCTTGTCTTTTACCATTATGCGGTAATTAGTCTAGCTTCTAATTTAATAACTCATAAATTCGCAATAACCTTAACGATTAAAACTTGCTATGAGTTATGTATTTAGAATTTAGACAATTCTAATTTTCCCATCATACCTTTCTCATTCATGAAAATGAATAGGATTTAGTCTCACGCTTCTCATATGAAAGGAGACTTGGTTTATTCTTTTAATGAAATTGAATCTAACCAAAACCCCTACGGGTGTAGATCAATTTACTAATACAGAATAACCCATGTTTACGGTTTATCATTGCATTAATACAATTAAAAGAATTTACAAAATTCAGTTTAGTATTTTCGATAATAGCTCTTTAAGAAAATAAAATACCCATTGGTAAATATTCATATCAACCATAGTATTTTCTTAAAGCTAGGATCCTAATTGTCATAGTACCATTACATCAGTTGATCTGCTAGTAATGATAGTATTCAACTAGGTAATCTGTCGAACAATAATTGGCAAACAATTTTCCAATTCCTAGATCATTATGGGATTTACATCAAATTGATTCATCAATTTGCAATGTAAGCATGTTTCATCCCATCTCATGCCTTAAGCTCTAGGTCTCACGCATCAGCTTAATTAAGTTGTCTAACTTAGAAACTGTAAATTCATCCATGTGTGGTCTCACGCACACTCGGAAATTTACCTTGTTATTAATTTTGGTCCAGGTCTCACGCATACCCAAAATTAACTTCAAGTGTTCCTTATAGTTAGATGGCATGTAACTTAAATTTTAGGGTATTTAATTTTGATGTGACAATCAAAACATGTATAAAGATGCATGCACTCATCTTTATAACATAAGTTTTCAAAACAAATTTTATATCCAATTTTAAGAGCAAGATAAAGTCAAGAGCTTTTTATAGAGGTATTGGGTTCACCAATTAAAGATGTACCTACAATTATCGTCCACCTAAGTGGAATTGAGGTACATCACCCTTAAGATGATATTGTACATAAGTTAGTGATATAGGTAAATCTTTTAAACAATCTCATAGGCGTGGAAACCAAGGTAGACACTAAGGCTCTTTCCAAAACCTTCAATCCACTATTATGAGAATGTCTAAAAACTTTACTTTTTACCATAATTTTGTACAAAACATCAATCCATAACAAAGTTTGCAACTTTAGTCTTAAAATTAAGTAATAAAGTTTAGATCTTGCTAGTCTCGCCTGGGAGCTGATTACCGTGCGAATCGGACCACTATCGGCACATAAGACACCGCAAGATCGATACTTTATCACTTTATGTTTCACCGTTATTAGTCCAATTTAATTTTTTTCTTTGAAAATTACCCTTTTTATTGCTTACTTTAACATATCACATATAAAAAAAACAATAAACAAGTAATTTAAAAGAAAAAACAACAATCAACTAATAAGAAAACAATTAATTGTAAGTGAAACATCTAGCCACATGCAACCTTTTAAACAAATCCTATTAATAATCTATATGTGAATTATTATGTATAGAATCAATAAAACTCCCATTGGTTTTCGAGCTCATTGTACCCAATGGACCACAGTCGCCAACAATTGGCCGCGTAAGTTTTAATAATAATATACCACGTTGCACATAACCGATTCATTAATTTAATATATTAGGTCTTCCCTAATTTTAGATTTATCTAAACATGTAGCAAACAACTAAACAATTTAATTCAAGTAATTATCCGTGACTAATATGCATGTATAGTCACGGATTCATGCATATCATATAGCAATTAGGTCACAAGATTCATAACACAACAACTTGTTAAAAACCTAGGGTTTCTAATTAATCACAATTAATTAAGAAAACCACAAACCCTAATTAGGGTTTATGGACAAAATCGACACCCCCCCTAAATTAGGGTTTGGGTATCGAATTTTTATTAAAAACAAATTTTTAATAACCAAACCCTAGAAAATAAAACAAGTATATTCTAAACAATTTAAAGATACGTTTTTTATTGTTTAAGTAATTAATTACATGTTATACCTGGCTCGTGATGCCACTGTTGGAATTTAGTAATCATGACAATCATATAAACTCCATAAAACAAAGTACACAAGTGCGGAAGCGTGTAACACATAAGTATAACATATAAAGAATTAACATAAACATAAAAGGAACGTACCTTTGCGATTCTAGCCCGAACAAGAATCAAATTGAGCAATATGAATGAACCCTAAATTTGGGTTTATGTGAATTAGGGATCTATTGATTAACCCCTTACCGTTTTGTTAATCGATCCAAGATACAATCAATAGTGTGATTGTACCACGTTCTTGTACACACGTACTATAACCGATCAAGCAATAATGCTAGTGATTAGACACAATTATTAAACCAAAACTATTTTGTTTAATAAACCTTGAATATATTATTCAAGAAGGAACAAACAATAATATAAATATGTGTACATACTGTACGAGATACACATGTATACAATATTATCATGTGATATAACAATACACATGCACATCATGCATATGTCATAAAATGCTGTACGAACATGCATTGAATAAGAAAGTCGACTGACTTTGATTATTACTCCGTATATTGGTTTTGTTCCTTTTGAGGGTTTTTTATTAATCGTCCTTTTATTGTAGCTTTAAGGGTTTATATATAGGCTCCAAACTTGCTCTCCAAGTTTGAGTCTAATACCTCCCCAAGTTTTAAAACTTGACACTCAACTCCCTCCTTTATTTTACTAACAGTCACTAGTCAATTCTATTAATTACTTTAACGTCCGTTAGTTATATTTCGTGTCCAAATAATTAAAATATATAATAAATATATATATTAATTATTTACTTGATCATCATACGTAAAGTGTGCAATCCCGCGGTCTCGAGTTCGATTATAGACATATACGTATTAATATTTATCCACAACTCTAACATAAAGGACCATGGATATCCGGGAAAATCGGATGAAAAAGCATAGGCTCTTGACCTTCAAAGGTCATGGGTGTAGGATTGGTTGATCTTGGTGGGAGATCCTCCAAGTCATCAAGGTATAGATACGGTGATGTAGGTGGAGTCCTAAATAGCTCCATAGGTTGGAGTTTAGGTGAGTTTGGTTGTGATTGAGATTTGACAGTCTGTGATGGAGCGGGTGGTGGTGTGGTTGCTATTGGAGTTATGGATGGAGGTGGAGTTTGTATGACAACATTGGATGGTGTAGGTGTGGATAAAGTAAGGAAATTTTCACTTGCTATAGGAGATGAGATATTAAGAGGAGATGATTCCTCTGATGATGAGTTAGCAAGATTTATGAAGCAACAGGGCTTAACACTAATACGGGCAGTGCGTTTTGGAGTTCTAGAGGTGGAGGAGTTGGTTGATTTGGTCATGGTGAGCTAAGAGAACTAAGATGTACAGGTGTATGTTGTGAAGAAGGTGAATGAGTGAGTTTTGCTCTAAGTTATGATCTTAATATATAGGCAGATGGTTTATAGAAACTAGTGTTTGGATTTGATGTAAATCCAATAGAGAATGTTGGTTCCTAATGATTTGGAACAAAAATTTGTGCAAATCACATCACATAAGTCAATCCATAGAACTTATGTTGAGTAATATGATGAAGATATGCAGTAAATGCAAAGGGATAGTGGAAAATCCTGTGATGTGATGTACCCACGGATTTGAAGGATCCCTAAAAAGGGTTCCTTGTTTGTATAGGAAAGGTAACTCACTCCTTAAATTTAAAAATTTAAATTTTGGTGGGAAATGTTGTTCTTAAGTTTCTAAGAGTTTCTAAATCATTCTAAGATGTATAATGATCAGTGAACCTATTCTAAAGAATACTATAAACTAAAATCTAAGAATCGGGATGAGTCGAAAAGTTTTAAGAAGTTTACTGTTATACCTGCGGATCCAATCGATAAGGCGTGCTGATCCAAATTTTCGGATCCGCCTGATCCGCAGGTTAAAGAATGGCGGAGCCAACGCTAACACATGGCGGATCCAAAATGAGGGATCCGCCAGATCCGTGGATCAAAACTACTAAAATTAAAAAGAGAGATGTGCATATTTTTCGTTTTTCGACGAAAACCCGAAAATTCTCCTAGAGCATATCTATCATCTAATATGTAATGCAAAACAATCAAATATGATAATACTAACACATGTTTAATCATAGATTAATCCGTTCATGGGAACTTACCTTATGAGGAGTTAAGCCAAACATAGGCTTAAACTCGGAAAATTGATAACATCAAGTGTTATCGACCTGCAATTCTTAGTTAGTTCAGATACACTTCAAATATCATCATAACAAGTTAAGAAACAACCATTATTAATACTACATTGTCTAATAATGTTTCGAGCCAAACACTCCTTTAACTCAACTTCTTCTTCAATTTCTTCATGCCCTTATGAAGCTTCATCATCCAACGTCCTAAATTCTTCACCATTCCTTTGATGTTACGATACTCGGCTGATTCATTAGGGATTGGTGGAAGTTGGGTCAAGTACTCCGGAGGGGGAATCCTAGAGTTTGGCATTCCATCATTGTCACTCATAGATGATGATGATGATGATGTTTGACCACGAGGACGTTTGCCCTTGTCAACCGCTACCCTAAAGTTGCTCAAGGGAACGAAGGTGCATTCTATCTCATCATATTCAGGAACAAATCCTAAGGCATTTCTAGGAATGGGTGCAAAAGCTCTAAAGAGACGGGTCAAAAGCATTCCATAAGGCAACGCCATTTTTCCTTGAATTAGAATATCGGCCATTCTCTTGGTGATATAGTAAGCAAGGTTGAAGGGTTGATGGGTTGACACATTGTACATCATGTGGCAAAGACAAGCATTGATGTGATCGCGGTTTCCTACCGTGCACATGACATTGGCCCTTAAGACTTCTTCCATTTTCCTAAATTCGGGCTTTAGTTCATTTAGCTCCATAGCAAATGGATCTCTAGGAACATATTTCCCTCGATACAACCTTGTTGGGTTGGTCCTAGGTATGAAGAGATGCTGACGAATGATTTCTTTTGAAGTTAAGGGAGTGACATATGGTGCCGTTCGTTCAAGATTTGACTCAAGAATGGTCAATGACCATTTATCAGAATAGACACTCGTTCCATGACTTGGAACTCCTATGACTTCTCCAAATTGATTTAATGGGATATTGAATTGATGTCCATTAACGCTAAAGCGAATGTTCATGTAACCTTGATCGTTTGACTCTAGTTTGACACTAGCATAGAATTCTAAAATGAATCAAGGAATTAATGGTTCATCGATATCTAGGAGGGAATCAAAGTGAATAGCCGCTAGTTGTTCCCTAAGATAGGTTCCTTCATAGAATGAGGGGTCTACAAACCTACCCTCATGTACGTAGTGTTTTTCTAGAACTTTGAAAATTTCAACTTGTTGTTCAGTGAGTCCTTTGGTTTTATGATGTTTAGGTAGGTAATTTACGGTGTGTTTGTGATCATAGTTGGTCGCGGGAGGCATGATTTTCCTAAACACAAAAAAAAAAATTATATAGTTTTAGTCAAAATTATCAAAAATACGTGTATAGGTCTAGTGTGTGCCTACATGGGGAATATGTGGAGGTGTGGTTATCTCGACTCATTCAGATGCATGAAAATTTTTTTTATGCAAGTTTTATGATAAAACGAGAGATAACCCAAACGCTCCTACTTCAATGTAGCTACATTTGAATGTACCCGAAAATACATATTAGTTATGTATTCCCTTTAGCATTCAAGAGACATTATGCAAGTGATGTTAAACAAAAGAAAACTAACGTTTTTATATTTGTATTAACAATGTTCAAAAACCATTTTTCCTAGTCGTGAGAATATTTTATCAAAAATTTCTCATGGGATTTTTGATGATTGATGATAATGTACTACAGGATGCAATTCCTAACTAAGAAAAACATGATTTGAAGTGCAATTCAGTAACTATGTTTCATGATTTTTCAAGAATTATGCATATTCCCCAAGTTTTGATTTTGTGCATGAAATAGAAATCCTATACGCAGATCAGGAGTATAAACATGATAAGGATACTTACAGTGATGTTTGGAGCACAAATTTGTGGAAGAAAATAGCTTAAATTATGATTGTGGTGAAGTGTGAAACGAATTCAGTAGGTGATAAGTTTTAGGAGAGTGATGAATAGTACTTGGTGTTGTTTATTATATAATAAAACAACCTGTGCATGTGATGGATCCGGCGGATCCAAAACAAAGGTTCTGCCTTTGCTATCATTTGGATCCGCGGGATCATAACACAATTTTTGGTTTAGTGTTGAGTTTGGTTAAACTAAGGTTTACGCTACTGTTTTATCTAATCACTATGTTCCATTAATCCTAATCCAAGTCTAAGGTAGTTGAAAGGTTCTCTTTTGAGAGGTTTTGTGAGGATGTCGGCAATGTTGTCCTCTGAGGAAACTTTCTCAATTGAGATGTTTCCCTTCTGAACATTGTCGCGTAAGAAATGATGACGTATTTCAATGTGTTTGGTTCTAGCGTGTTGGACCGTATTTTTGCTGAGGTCGATTGCTCCTTTGTTGTCACAAAGAATGGGGATGTCGTTGAGTTCAATTCCATAGTCTACGAGAGCTTGTTTCATCCACAGTGCTTGTTGACACGCCTTTCCTGCAGACACATACTCTGCTTCGGTTGTTGAAATTGCAAGGGCTGTTTGTTTCTTAGCGAACCATGAGGTGAGACAATGTCCTACAAAAGTACAAATATCGCTAGTACTTTTCCTATCAACATAGTCACCAGCGTGATCTGAATCGGCATACACTATGGTTTCTATTAGGGGTGTAATCGAGCCGAGACAACTCGCGAGCAACTCGAGATCGACTCAAAAAATACTCGATTCGACTCGATTTTAAACGAGTCGAGCTCGAGCTCGAGCTACTCGTGTAAGATGTCGAGTCGAGTTCGAGTTCTAAGTTACTCGGCTCGTGAAGCTCGCGAGCCTTAACGACCTTTAATAAAATTACATATATACCCTTTATTTACACATATATTTACTTTCCATTTTCTTTCATATAAAAGGGAAAAGTTAAAAACCCTAAAGGTATTTTACCTTTACACCAAACATTTGCCGTCATCTTCCACAATCCACATCTCAAATTCTCAAGTCTCAAATCGGTTCCATTCTTAGGTAACTACTTTTTTTTTTTACTTAACTTCATAAATTTTATATACTTTGTTTGTTAATTTATGAAATGTCATATACTTGTATTTTAATGCTTACTTTCTGCTATTTGTATGAGCCCATATTGTAAGATGCCTTGTGACAATAAGTTCTATACATGTTTTTATCTACGAATTAAATTACTTACTAGTATAAGGTAAGCACTCGTATGGGTTGTTGTATTAATATTACATGTTATGTTTTTTTATTAGATATGGAATCATTTCCAAATGACGGGTCATCATCTCAAGGTTTGGGGCAAAATGGTTCTACTAGTCAATTCGTCGCAACAGGAACGTCAAAAGACAACCCTAGTCTAGAAGATAATGAAATAAATCACACAACTAATAATAGCGGAAATTTGGAAAAGGAGCAGGAGGAGGAAAGTTCTCATTTCATGGACTAAAAAGAAAGAACAAAGTACGATTTCTTCGGCTTTTACTATTTTAGTATCTTTTATTGAACTTTAGTATGCTAATTTTCTCTATATATGATACATTTCAGAAAGAAAAGAAGCCAATTGAAGTCATCCTTCCCATTACTTGAACAAGAAACTTTAATCCAGGAGTCCCATAACCATTTTGAATGCAGGAAGACCACTATAATGTTTCTAGTTTTATATGGTAGTCTTGGTAATCAATAGCACCGTTTTTTGTTGGGATTGGAATCTAGAAATTGTAAACTATTAACTTTTGAAATACTGGTTGCTGTGTTGTCTATCTATAATGGTTCAAGATTGTGTCTACAAGTTTGACTGCAAGTTTAGTGGTTAAGGTTTTAGTTTTGAAAAGGTTTGCTGCAATATAAGTTATGCTGGTGCAATGTTAGTTTTATGCAGCTATTGGTCAAGGTTTCAAAGGAGAAAATGTTCTCTTGTGGGCCTAGATTGGCATATGATAGTGTTTGGTTTTAGTGATTTGTTTTTGGTATCCTGTTTCTAGTAATATTTATGCAAGTCTGATGTAGTATGATTGTATAGTCTAGTTAGTTTGCTATTTTTGTGTTTTGATAGTGACTTTTTCATAAACTTGACTTTATTTAATATATACGAGCCGAGCCGAGTCGAGTTTCGAGCTCGAGTTTTAGTGATCGAGTCAAGCTCGAGCTTAAATTTTGAGGCTCGGTCGAGCTCGAGCCGAGTTTCAAGCTCGAGTATTATATGTCAAGCAGAGCTCGAGCTTGTCAATACTCGACTCGACTCGGCTCGTTTACACCCCTAGTTTCTATACCCGTTCCTTTGGGATACCATAATCCTAAATGTGTAGTACCTTTAATATATCTGAATATCCGTTTAACGGCTTCAAGATGGTATATGTTGGGATCTTCTTGAAAATGTGCACATAGACAAACACTAAACATAATGTCAGGCCTACTAGCCGTAAGATAGAGTAAACTACCAATTATTCCCCTATATTTAGTGCTATCTACGGATTCATTTTCTTCATCCTTTGTGAGTTTGGTTTCGGAGGACATGGGTGTTTTCATTGGTTTTGAGTCTTCAAGACCAAACTTCTTAAGCATATCTTTGATATACTTTGATTGGTTGAAGAATATCCCATCTTCTAATTGTTTTATTTGGAGACCTAAGAAAAAGTTTAGTTCCTCCATCATACTCATTTCAAACTCGTCATGCATGATTTTTGAGAAATCGTCGCATAACTCTTGACAAGTTGAGCCGAATATAATGTCATCCACATATATCTGGACGATGATGATATGTGATCCCTTTTTCTTGGTAAAGAGAGTGTTGTCTACTAGGCCCATGGTGTACTTATGGTCAACTAAGAAGGTCTTAAGTCGATCATACCAAGCTTTTGGTGCTTGCTTAAGTTCGTATAAAGCTTTCTTTAGTTTGTAAACATGATTAGGTTTTTCAAAATCGGCAAAGCCGGGAGGTTGTGCAACATATACTTCTTCAGTTATAAGTCCGTTTAAGAATGCACTTTTGACATCCATTTGAAATAATTTAAAATCATGTGCACATGCATATGCAAGTAGTATTATAATAGACTCAAGTCTAGCTACGGGTGCAAAAGTCTCATCATAATCTATACCCTCTTGTTGATTATAGCCTTGGGCTACTAACCTAGCTTTGTTTCTAGACACAATGCCATTTTCATCCATTTTATTTCTAAAAACCCATTTTATACCTATTATGGTTTGATTTTTAGGTTGTGGAACTAATGTCCAAACATCATTCCTAACAAATTGATTTAATTCTTCTTGCATTGCAATGACCCAAGATTCATCTTTTATTGCTTCATTAACATTTTTAGGTTCTATGGTTGAAACAAAACAAAAGAAATTACTTTCATTTTGAGCTTTAGACCTTAATGTTCTTTCGTTGAGTTTTCCTATGACGTTTTCTAATGGATGACTTTTAGCTTCTTTGATGTTGACTAAATCTCTTTTTACTGGTTCATCTTCTTTATCATTATCAACATTTTCCTGATTATCAACCATTTGGTTTTCAACTAAGTCATCATCTACCAAAGGTGATGTCTTAGAGGGAGGTGGACTTTCATCAAATGTTATATTCAATGATTCCTCGACTATTGAGGTTTCCTTGTTCAAAACTATGTATGCTTTACTAGTTTGTGAATATCCTAGAAATACACCTTCACACGACTTTGGGTCGAATTTGGTGAGATAGTCCTTTGTGTTTAAAATGAAGCACTTGCTTCCAAATACTCTAAAATACCCTAAAGTAGGCTTTTTGCCTCTATATAACTCATATGGAGTTTTTCCCAAGAATGGTCTAATTAGAACTCGATTTAGAATATATGTAGATGTATCTACAGCGTGACACCAAAACTTTTGAGGTATGTTTTGTTCATTTAACATAGTTCTACTCATTTCTTGAATTGTCCTATTTTTCCGTTCTACTACACCATTAGATTGTGGAGTTCGGGGAGCCGAGAAATTATGTGTTATTCCATTATTATCACAAAAAGTTCCGAATTGGATTTCGATGTCAAATTCTCGACCATGGTCGGTTCTTATAGATACTATGTTACTTCCTATTTGATTTTGAATTTTCTTGCTTAAAATTTCAAATTTATCAAAGGCCTCATTTTTGGTTTTCAAAAATTTAGTCCACATATATCTAGAGTAATCATCTAGTATAACTAATGTGTAAAAATTTCCTCCATAACTTTGTATAGCCGACGGGCCAAACAAATCCATATGCAACAATTCTAGACACCTAGATGTAGATACCATTTTTTAGCCTTATGGCTATTATGCACTTGTTTCCCAATTTTGCAAGCATCACAAAAGTGTTGGTCATATTTCAACTTGGGTAGGTTCCTAACGAGTTCCTTAGATGATAAGGATTGAATTAGCCTCATATTGGCATGACCTAAACGTCGATGCCATAGAGTTGAGTTTTCGTCCAAAGAGGTAAGACAAAGCTTGTCTTTAGGTGTTTTATCTAATTTCATAACATATACGTTATTCTTTAAAACACCTTTTTCTACGGTTATGCCATCTTTAAGTATTTTACTTCCATTTTCACTGAAAAGGACGTTATACTTTTTGCTACATAATTGACTTATACTAAGCAAGTTAAATCCTAAATTATCTACATGAGCAACATCGTCAATAGAGAGAGAGTCATGAGAGATCGTACCTTTTCCAATGATTTTGCTTTTAAGTTTGCTACCGAATGTGACATTACCTCCGTCGTACACTTGGTAAGTTGAGAAAAGGCTTTTGTTTCCCGTCATATGTCTTGAACACCCACTATCTTTGATCCACTCATCAGGTTCTAGATCAACCTTTAAGCATACCTCTTCTGTGTCATGAGCCATAAGGGAAACTTCGTTGTTCTTATGCTCATCATCATCTCCTTCACTATCACTCCAAGCTCCACTAACAAATGCTTTTTGAGACTTGTTCTTTGGAGGCTTTGGACAATCACCTATAAAGTGACCAGAATCTCCACACCTATAGCACTTCCTTTCTAACTTGCCTTTTCTATCATCACGGTCTTTACGGAGGGATTTCTTTTCTTCACGAGGTGGTCTTACGAACTTTCCTCGTCTCCTGAAGAATTTCTTGAAATCTCTTACGGCCATGGCATATTCTTCGTCTTCGCTACTAGAACAAGACTCTTCATCATCACTTGACTCAGCTCTAGCTTTCAAAGCAATGGACTTCATTTTCTCCTTCTTGCCTTTAACTATTTCTGAATATTTTTCCATCACCATTTCGTGAACTTTGAGATTTCCTATGAGCTCATCTAGTGTCATGCTTGAAAGATCCTTGGATTTTTCAATAGCTTTCACTTTCGCTCTCTACTTTGGGTGGAGTGCTCTTAGAAATTTCCTGACAAAATTCTTACTAGAAAAGGATTCGTCAAGTGCTTTAAGTGATGTAATAATAGTATTAAACCTAGCAAACGCACTATCAATGGTCTCATCTTCAGAGATAACAAATTTTTCATATTGTTGAACAAGAAGATCAATTTTGTTATCTTTGACTTGTGAGTTACCTTGATGAGTGACAATTAGAGATTGCCAAATATCTTTAGCCATTTTACACATAAAAACTCTTTCATATTCTTTCTTAGGTAAAGCATTGTAAAGCATCATTTTGGCTTCATTATTTTTGGTAATCAACTTCTTTCGCTCATCACTGTGACGAGTAAGAGAAGTTTCTACATCCCGACCACCCGAAATATCATTACTTATGGCCTTGTAATCACCCTCAACAATTATAAACCATAGATCTATATCCTTTGACTTCACATAAGTCTCAAAGCGATTTTTCTAATAAATAAAACAATTAGGTTCGAATAGAGGTGGTCTTTGCATAGATTGCCCTTCTTTAAAGTTTTCAAAATCCATGGATCGTTTTAAGTTTTAAAATACAATATATTTTAAGAATCTTAAGTAACGTAGCTCTTGATGCCAATTGTGGAAAACTAGAAGGGGGTTGAATAGTTTTACCGTTTTAAAATTAATTCTCTTTGTTACTCTATGTTATTTCAAAGGAAACAAGCACAAACAAATATTCACACAATATATAAATGAAAAGTAAAGAGAGGAAAGATCAAGCCACACAACACGGATGTTTATAGTGGTTCGGCTACAAGGACTCTCTTCCTTGCCCTACTCCACTCCTCGAGCCTCTAACTCGAGAGTTATCCTTCACTAAGAAACAAACTCTCTTCTAGGTGGAGAAAACCTTTACACGTCGCTTACTTCCTTTTCCGATACTAAGCTAAACACCGGGTTCTATTTCAAGGTAGAACCAACCTAACGTCGCCTATATAATTACCGACACTAAGCTAGATGTCGAGTTCTTTACAAGGGTACAACCACTCCCGTTTGGTTCTTTCACAAGGGTACAACCACTCCCTACACTCTTTGTGTTTTGAGGACTAAAACACTAACCGCACTCACTGAGATAAATGATACAAATAATGATGTGTGAACTACAACTATATCACACAGTAACTATGCTAAAGGGTTTACACTTCTGTGTTGAACCTTGATGCTTAATCTCCTTTGCTACAAAAGGAAATATCAATGAAATGAATGAATGATAAATGTTAGATGATATGTAAATGAATGAGTATGAATGTTAGGCTCTATGAGTGATTGTGTGTCCAAATGATCAGCTTGCTATTTATAGGCAAGCTGGTGAACAGCCGGCGGATCCCATAAAAGGGATCCGTCCTTTATATCGTTTGGTTCCGGCAACTTGACAGCAACATGACAGCTAAGAGTTTTGGAAATCTTTCCAAATCCAGCTGTATCCTCCACACCTTTGTCATGTCATATCAAAATCTTCCAAAGTCAACTATCTTGCTTGAAGATCTAGCCAAGATATTATGTATGATGCATGCCATGATGTCATTGTATCATTTTAAAAATAAAGTTTCCTTTTAAGGAAATAAACTAGTAGATGTGTAAAATGTAATTCTAAGTAAACTTGTGAAATGTAAAATGTGTTTTAAAGAGACTTTAGCTAGCATTTATAATTTGCTAAAGGATATACTTTGTAATTGTCATTAACAAAACTAAGTAAAGATCGTAAAAATATAAATAACGTTTTTAGGAAGATATTTGTATTAACAATATTCATTTAATACTTTTATTCAATGTGTTTGATGGTGTATCTGTTTTAGGTGTAACTGTTTTATCCATGTAATGTACAATTGATGTCTGATTTTTTTATTGTATATATTATAAGTATTTTCATAGGAGGTTTGTTTAAGACATGAATTGACAAAAGAACATGTGAATGCAGTTACACAACAATCACAAGTTGGTGGAGCCGTTGGAGTGACCAGGAAGGTTATAACAAGGTCTAGGAAAGCGGCGCAAGCTGACATTGTTGAAACAAGAGTATTGAAGCCTGGGAGGGAAAGAAAATCATTAAAGAAAGGAACGACATCATCAAACACAATTGCAGCTAATCAGGCAGAAAGAACATCAACTGGTATAGGAAGAAGAGGAGGCAGTACATCAGGAGGAACACAAGAAGCAAGAGCAACAAGGGCAACAAGATCAGAGATTCCAAGACCAACTATAGCCAAAGCAAGTGCACCTCAACAAAGAAGCTGCCCAGACGTACCAAGACCTATTGGATCAACGGGACCTGAAGAAGCAAGGCATACTCCAAGAAAGAAATCCATTGCCAGGAAATCAAGGTCACTTGCACATCAAATGACACCACCAAGGATGAGTTAAAGAGTTCTACAAAAGAAACTGTCAAAACCTGTAACTGGACCAGGTTCAAGTATCGACGACGAAATAGTACTTGACTAGTAACACTTACAATGAACTAAGACTGCACATATTTTGTTTAACTGTTGTATGTGCTTAAAAACATAAGGTAGAATGCTAATTATGTGTAATTAAGCTGCCCTATTTTGTCCACAAAAGGGCGTAATGTAGTTAGGTTATGAAAGTACAATAGTGCAGCAATTATTGCCACTATTGTGACGTGTAAGATACGTAAAGTAGTGCTGCTGTTTATGCCACTACAAAGCCCTATTTTGTATACAGAAGGGCTATGTACAGAAAGTTAGAAGGATGTGTTCTTCTTGTAACATACTAACCTGTATTGCAGGAACTATTTATGTTATGAAAGAACATATGTTGATATAAGTAATTGTCATTTTATTTATGTGTTGAGTTTTTGGTCAGGCAATAATGATACATAGTTTGTTGTTGTGTGAATGAAATATGTGCAGCTAGTAATGGTCAGGTTTTCATGACATAAGTATCCTCTTGTTCAGGTGTGCATGACTATAGTTAGGTAAGCTTTGGTTGTACTCATCAGGCACACCAACTTTTAAACAAAAACAACCAAAACCATGACCAAAAGACAAGAAGAAAAAGAACAATTACCATTCATGTATTACTGCCAACAAAATGGTCCTTTACATTGCTTAAGTAGTTCATACAAAATGGTGCTTAACATTGCTTAAGTAGTTCATAACCTAACTACATTACATCATTACAACAAAATGGTCTTTTACAACAACATTAAGTACTTAACAAGTTCATGATCACTACTTCATACTAGATTACATCAGGACAACTAGTTTCTAATAGAGAGCACGATAAGATATGCCACCAAAACCATCAGGACAATGATCAAACCAACCAACAGAATGTCATACACTTTACCCTTCACCTTTAACTCCTTTAAATCTTTGTAAATGACTTCCATGGGTAGTTCACATGTTGAGTTGTTTGCAAGTTGGTTTTCAACATAATCTTGGTGGGTAAGGCTATCTAGCTTGCACTCCAAAAGCTGGTTGTCCTTATACAGCTTGAACACAAGGTCCTTCTAGTATTGTGAAGGTAATTCATCATCAAGAAATCCATAAACATCACATTTTTTGTCCTTATTCTATGACAATAAGTCCAGTAAACATAATTCAATCAACAGAAATAGAAACAAGTTATGAATATGGTTAAAAGTTGGAAACTTACACGTGTGGGACATCCTTTGAATCTTCAACCAGGATTCTCAGGAGTCCAAGCAACTTGTTCACAGATTGGGAATTTACAACTACAATGAGTCATACGAGCAATTTCTTCTTTGGTATATCTCCTTCTGTAATAACGACTTTTTGAAGTAGATGAAGACATTACAAGAATTTAATTGTAACCTCGTTCTTGTGAATTGTTGTGATTGGCAGAAATTTAATTAGGGTTCTTGGTGAGTGAAGAAGAAGAGGGAAAGAGGGAATATTTGGGTTAGGGGTATTTCTAATAATTAATTGTACACGTGGATTGGACAAATAAAAAATATAAATGCCAAAGTGGCATCAACCGGCTGAAGTGGCAAAAACGGGCTGCAAAGGTCACATTATGCATTTTCCAGGGGGTTTTGTGGAGTTTAGATAAAAATTTGGAAAAAATTTTAGTTCACTACGTTAAACCAGTTTTCACGTATAGTTGCGTACGTTTTTTAAAGAATACCCCTAAGTAAATCAGTTGGTTTAGCATAGTTCTTACTTAAACACTAACTAAGGTATGTGTTTAAGTTTAGTGAGGAGATCACCACACACATTGTCATTCAATCTAGATTGTTATTCCACAAGCATTCCACTATAAATTATTTGCTATACATTTAATAAGAGTTTATACGTTGAGAAATATCTTGTGTATATCTTAGCCATATTTAACCTGTTATAAAGAGATGTTACTTGGTTAGTTTACTTATCAATAGTTTGTAACCAAGTAATAGGGAACATCATACACAATGAAAGTTGTGTTGATTGCCTCTACTCTAATGTTAGAAAGATGCGAACATTTAAGAATCAATGATTCCAGTCGAACCGCCAAGAATTAATTTTCTTGATCCTATAAAGGATCCATGTATGGAGATAATGTAACCAAGTTTGTTTCGATATAAAGCAGCCAAGGAAAGATACATTATGTGAAGAGGTAAAGATGATTTCACCTTTATAACAACTGACTCGATAACTTGATTTATAGTTTGTAGTGGTAAATTAGTCGTCTTATCTAAAGACACGCCTAAAATTTCATCCACTCTGATGATAATCATTAGCAAAGTGTTTATAATTAGAGTACCTTGATCTAAGGCTATTGACTTTATCAATTCTATTGCAATATCGTGTTAATGTGTTATAGCACATTATATTGGATTTCTGTATATCTTTATTTCATATCAACTCACCTCTTTGCTTTAAAATAGAACTAGAAAAAGCCTTAGTGGAGTTCTACTATGTCCCTCGGATGATTGCAAAACTGGAAATAAACACTTGAAACTTAAAGAAGGCAAATTGGTTAAGATCGTGAGAATTTAGAAAGTTCTTTGAGTATCCCACATTGGTGGAAGTTGTAACTGAAAATGATACGACCCAAGATAGGTAGTATCGATAGTTGGCACCAATTTTAGCAGGTGCTTGCTCCCTAAGAATTAAAGACGAAGAAGAAGAGAGATTTACTTAACAATTCATAACTTTCAATGATAAATATTCGGGTATATAAATACCCAAATAATCCTAACTTGTAACACAAGTCGATAATGAAGACATTCCTAATACGACACAAACACATATCCTAAACATTACGATAGTTATCCTAATACGATAGCCTTGTGCCATTAACCACAGGCGTAACACTCCCCACTCCTTCAAAACCACCTTGCCCTCAAGGTGTTGTCTTGAAAAGCACTCTTAATTCTGGGGTCCCATAATCTCCTTTGAATTGCAGCATCCATCTTATTCTTTAAGTATTTGTCATTAAGACGCTTCAAGAACGGAATAAGAACATATAAGGTATAAACAGAGTATTGGACTTCTTTATCAATCCCTTTGTTATTTTCATTTACCCCAACACCTATAACCCCTTTACCTTCCAACACGTTTGGCTCGTCACTGTTTTGCTCATCGGCCACACCTACCACTTTCACCACTTTCGCGTCATCTTGTTTACCATCCACTAACACCTTTACAAATACAGCCTCGTCAACAGGCTCCTGACGCGGCACAGTAAAACGTGACGTTGTCAAGTTTTGGTTTTGCATTCCGCTGTTGTTACTACTTGTTTTGTTGCTGAAAGAAGGCGACCGCTGATCTTCAAAACGTGCTTCTCTTATGCGGGCTAAAGATAAGGCTTCTCCCAAAGTTGTAGGATTCGACCTCAACAGTTCCCAAAGTTGTAGGTCCGTGAAGCGTGCTTCCGTTGCACGGGCTAATGAAAAAGCTTCACCTAAAGTTGTGGGGTTTGACCTTAAGAGTGCACATTGTAGAGCCGGTTTAAGTCCAGAGATATAAATCAATTTAAGTAAGTTTTCAGAAATCCTCGTTACTCGATTTATAAGTATCTCAAACTCACTCTGATATTCGACCACCGTACCAATTTGCAAGAGCTTAGATAGTGTGTCCCGATCGCTGCTGCCCGATGCCATGAGTAACTCAAGAACAATAACTTTTTTTTTTAAGAAACAAAATTCTTTTTGCTTGCAAACGTCAATCACAAACAAAAATAATTCTTTGTGCTAACGTCAATAAGAAACAATAGTTATTCAATTAGAATAATAAAGCCCCAATAATTCTTCTTTTGTACTAGTGCTTGAAGGAGAGTTCGGACACCAATCCAGCACTGGTGCTTGATGATTCTTGTTTGAATAAAAAAGATTATTCCCTTTGTTTGATGAGTAAGGTGAAAGATTTTGCATCTTTAGCAAATTTGAAGGTGGTTTTGGGTAATGAAGGATTCAGTAACATCAAACTTAGATACATGGGAGGATATTGGGTGATGGTTGAGTTTCAGTCAGATGAGACTATGAAAAGTTTTCAGGCCAATGTGGGTGTCGGTTCTTGGTTTTCTCAGATTCAACATGTGTCGTATGATTTTATTATCGATGGAAGAGTTACATGGGTGGAGATTGAAGGTTTGCCATTAAAGATGTGGTCTAAAAACACATTTAATCGTGTTGCTTCAAAATGGGGTGTTTTACTTGATATGGATGACAAGGAGGATGGGTGTTTTCACAGTAAAAGAATTTACATTAATACTAAAGTTTCTACAAACATCTTTGAGTCTTTTAAAGTTATTTACCAAGGCAAGGTGGTCTAGGTTAGAGCTAAAGAAGTACCTGGTTGGGTTTCAGACTTCGTGGAAGAGGATGAGGTGGAAAATGAATCGGATGAAGAATCAGAAGATGATGAATTAAATGTAAGTAATGTAAAAAATGTAGAGGATTTGGAAGGTGATAGTGATGGGGATGTAGTTCCTGATACAAAGTTTGATGAGGTAACACATAATCATTATGATGACGAAGCTTCGGTTGGGAAAAACAAAATGCAATCAGAAGATCCGTTTAACCTTTATGATTTACTGAATAAAAAGCGTGATGGTAATACTAAAGATTCCAACTTTGATGTCTCTTTAAAATATCCTCCAGGCTTCACACCAAGAGACAATAAAGATGATAGTGGAGGACCTTTACATGGCAGCAGTGAGAATGTAATGGAAAGTAGTGTTCAGGAAGACGTACACATTGGAGAAAAGAATGTAGATGCGAAGCAAAAATTCAAGAATGACGTAGAAGAATCTGTATGTTCAGGCCATTTTAAGAAGTCTGAAATTCCTCGTTCAGGTGGGTCAATATTGCTTTTGATAGATGAGTTAGTTAAGGTTGGACAAACAATAGGTTACAACATGGAGGGTTGCATGAAAAATATGGAACAGATCATTGAATTACAAGGAGATAATGAAGTTTTTCGATGAATTTTTTGTCGCTAAATATTCAAGGCCTTGCCCAAAAGGCCAAAAAAGATTGGGTTAAGGAGATATGTGCATCTAATAAGGTGAATTTTTTAGCTTTGCAAGAGACAAAAATGGAGTCTATTGAAGTGCTTTGCATTAAAAGATGTTGGGGAAATTTCACGTTTGATTATGTATATAGTGCGTATGTTGGTAACTCGGGTGGGATTCTTTGTGTGTGGGATCCTAAAATGTTTAAGAAACTGAATGCTACTGTCTCGGATTACTTTGTTATGGTTAGAGGTGATTGGGTGCCAAATGGTAAAAAGCTTCTTATTATCTCGGTGTACGCTCCACAAGAGTTAGCTGAGAAAAGGATGTTGTGGGATTACCTGTCACATGTGATTTCTAGTTAGGAAGGAGAGGTAGTAGTCATGGGGGATTTTAATGAAGTTCGGTATAAAGGTGAAAGGTTTGGGTCGGTGTTTAATAAGCAAGGTGCGGACGAGTTTAATTTTTTCATATCTAATGCGGGTTTAGCGGAAATACCTCTTGGTGGATGTTCCTTTACTTGGTGTCATAAATCTGCTAATAAGATGAGTAAACTTGATCGTTTTCTTATTTCTAATAACCTTATGTGTTCGTGTCCTAATATCTCTTTAATTTCTTTGGATCGTTATTTATCCGATCATCGTCCGATTTTAATGCGGGAGGCACTTTATGACTATGGGCCGGTTCCTTTTAGGTTTTTCCATTATTGGTTTGAGCTGGAGGGTTTCGACAAGTTCATTGTTGATTCTTGGCAAGAAGCTCCTACATCTGATTCCAATGCTTTGGCCAGAATGTTTTAAAAACTTAAGTATTTGAAAGAAAAGATTCGTGAATGGAATAAGAAGTATAAAGATAAGTCGAATAATAGGAAGAGAGGCTTGAAAGCTGAGTTAACAGAATGTGATTTGATTATTGATAAAGGCGAAGCAGAGGCTGAAGTAGTTAATAGAAGAAATGAGGTGATTACTTTACTTCAAGATATGGAGAAGATTCAATCGTTGGAAGTGGCTCAAAAAGCGAAGATTAAGTGGGCTATTGAAGGTGACGAGAACTCTAAGTATTTCCATGGTGTCCTTAATAAAAGGAGAAGTCAGCATAATATCCGCGGTATTTTGGCAGATGGTACTTGGATTGAATCTCCAGCTTTGGTGAAAAAGGAATTCTTTTCTCACTTCAAAAATCGTTTTGATCAGCCGCAAGACAATCGTCTTCATATTGATATGAACTTCTCGAAAAAAATCAATTCGGACCAAGTAGTTGATTTGGAAAGTGATGTTTCAAAAGAGGAGATAAAAAGGGCGGTATGGGATTGTGGGATTGATAAATCCCCTGGTCCGGACGGATTCACGTTTGGTTTCTATCGTCGGTATTGGAATATCATTGAAAAAGATGTTGTTGACGCGGTAAAATGTTTCTTTTGTCAAGGTTATTTCCCTAAAGGTACTAATTCTTCGTTTGTAACTTTAATTCCAAAAACTCCAAATGCTAATATGGTTAAATAATTTAGACCAATTTGTTTAATTGGAAGTATGTACAAAATTATTGCTAAGATATTGGCGAATCGTCTTGTTGTGGTGTTGGGAGATCTTGTTAATGAGGTTCAATCTGCTTTTGTGGCGGATAGACAAATTCTTGATGGTCCATTTATATTGAATGAACTTGTTCAATGGTGTAAGAACAAGAAAAAACAATCTTTGATATTTAAGGTTGATTTTGAAAAAGCTTATGATTCGGTTCGGTGGGATTATTTGGACGACGTCTTGAGGAAGTTTGGATTTGGAGAGAAATGGTGTATGTGGATTAAAAATTGTCTTAGATCTTCTAAGGGTTCGGTCATCGTTAATGGAAGCCCGACGGAGGAATTTCAGTTTTATAAAGGCCTTAAGCAAGGTGATCCGCTTTCCCCTTTCCTGTTTATATTGGTCATGGAGACTTTACATATGTCGTTTCAAAGAGTGGTGGATGCAGGTTTGTTCAAAGCAATTGTTTTAGCTCCTTCTTTGCATCTTTCTCATATGTTTTACACCGATGATGCTATATTTATGGGTCAATAGAGTGAGTCTAATATTGACACTATTGTTAAAGTGTTGGAGTGTTTTCATCGTGCTTCAGGTCTTCGTATAAATATCTCTAAAAGTAAGCTTTTGGGCATCTCCGTGGAAGTGGACAAAGTGGAACAAGCAGCAGCGAAAATTGGGTGTACAATTCTTAATACTCCTTTTACTTATTTAGGATCGAAAGTGGGAGGTTTTATGTCCCGAATTCATTCTTGGAAGGAGACGATGGAAGGAATGGTAATTAGATTATCTAAATGTAAGTTAAAGACTCTTTCAATAGGAGGTAGACTTACTCTTCTCAAATCGGTTTTAGGCTCAATGCCAATTTATCATATGTCTATTTTTATAACTCCGATGAAGGTGTTACAAAGTATGGAGTCGCTTCGCTCTTTATTTTTCAATGGCGCTAATTCAGCTAGTAAGAAAGCGATATGGGTGAAGTGGAAAGATGTGTTGTCTTCGAAAGATAAAGGAGGCCTTGGTGTGTCAAGTTTATTTGCGCTAAATTGAGCTCTTATGTTCAAATGGGTGTGGCGTTTTATTACCCAAAGTTCATGTTTATGGGCTAGGGTGATAATAGCGTTGCATGGAGAAGATGGTAAAATTGGGAAGAAGTTGAAGTCCTGCTATCCGTCTATTTGGCTTGATATTATTAATGAGGTGGAGCGGTTAAAATCTTGTGGCCTTGATTTGGTTAGCTATATTCATTCGAAGCTGGGTAATGGGATGAACACGTCTTTCTGGGAAGTCGCTTGGCGCGGGGATACAACTTTTAAAGTTTTATATCCCAGATTTTTCGCATTTGAAACTCAAAAAAAAAAATTGATGTTGCGTCGAAGTTGTCACAAACTGGTTTGGATTCCTCTTTTAGACGTGCTCCGAGGGGAGGTGTTGAACAATCTCAGTTCGAGATGCTAAAGGATAAGGTGGAAGGCTGCACTTTAGTTAATAATAATGATAGATGGGTTTGGTCTTTGGAAGGTTCGGGAGAATTCTCGGTGTCGTCGGTTAGAAATTTGATAGATGGTTTCACGTTACCGAAGGTGTCGTCTAAGACTCGTTGGATTAAAGAGGTTCCAATTAAGGTTAATGTGCACGCATGGAAAGTTAAGATTGATTGTCTTCCGACTAGATTGAATATCTCTCATAGAGGTATGGATATCGATTCTATTTTATGTCCTATGTGTGATAAGGTGGTGGAATCTACTAGACATCTTTTCTTCAATTGTCATGTTTCTAACGAGATTTTGCGAAAGATTTCTTGATGGTGGGATATTGAGTATAAGGAGGTTTCGTCATATGAAGAATGGTTGGATTGGTTGTTGAGCCTTCGTCTTTTGAGGAAGCATAAGCAACTTTTTGAGGGTATTTGCTATGTGTTATGGTGGCATGTTTGGAGTTTTCGTAACAAGAGTATTTTTGGTCGTCAGAATTCTTTCAAGGCGGACATCTTTGATGTTGTGGTCTCTAGTTCGTTCAATTGGTGCCGGTATAGATGTAAAACTTTCTTTAGTTGGATTGAGTGGCTTAAAAACCCTCACCTTATTACTTTATAATGTTTTGTAATCTTCTAGCTCTTCTTTGTGAAACTGCCGTCACTTTTTCTCAAATTTATTTTTTGTTTATTTATTTATTTTTTATTTTTTTGAATGGGACCCTAATTTGATAGCCCTCAATGAGGACTCTCAATGAAAGCACCAATTGATACGACCCAAGATAGGTAGTATCGATAGTTGACACCATTATTAGCGGGTGCTTGCTCCCTAAGAATTAAAGACAAAGAAGAAGAGAGATTTACTTAAAAATTCATAACTTTCAATGATAAATATTCTGGTATAAATACCCAAATAACCCTAACTTTTAACACAAGTCGATAATGAAGACATTCCTAATCCGACACAAACACATATCCTAAAAATTACGATAGTTATCCTAATACGATAGCATTGTGCCATTAACCACAGGCGTAACAGAAAACTGCTATATATACTTTTGGAGTTTTTGTTATTGCTTATAATATTTTGAGTAAATTGCACCGTTCGTCCCTGTGGTTTAGGCCAAATCTCACCGTTCGTCCCTGATCTTTTTTTTTTTTTTTTTTTGCACCTTTCGTCCATGTGGTTTATATATGTAGCACCGTTCGTCCATATCTCAAAGATTTGGCCTGAAACTATGTAACACCGTTCGTCCCTATCTCTAGAGATAAGGACGAACGGTGCTACATATATAAACCATAGGGACGAACGGTGCAAAAAAAAGATCAGGGACGTACGGTGGGATTTGGCCTAAACCACAGGGACGAACGGTGCAATTTACTCTAATATTTTATTTTCCCCCTTGTTTATTTACCCTTGGTTTTAATTAATATCATCCTAGTTGTATATATTTCTCTAACACATGCGCTTAAAAGTCTAAAAATAAACTAAATAAAATTTGTAATCAGAAAATTTATGGAGCAACATGTAAACACTAGTATTACAAATGTGTTAGCAGACTATAATTGAAAATAACCAAAGCCAAACAGTCAAGAATAGTCAAACAATTTAGGTAATAGGAACATTAAACTCCAGTAGAGCTACTAAACATTATGACTGCTAATACTTTTAGTACGTATTTATTATCGAGTGAAATACTTAGATTCAAAAATGTTGTACAAATCGCCATGCTCAATGTAATCTACTTGAACACACTCTAATAGTGACCGAACTCCAATTATAATTTTCACATAATTAATCATGTTAGTAAAACATATAGTTTTACCAACCGAAAATGTTGTTCATGTCACGTTGCATTCCAATTATCAAATATCGGAGAAATGAGCCGCTCAAGATGCAATAGACCGGTATCCTTCTTCACTATGCTTTCTTCACTGATAAGCGACTGCAACAGCTGCAAGTATTGCTAATCCAAATACAGCTACACCCCAAAAGACGACTGTGGCTTTTGATTCTTCTTGAATCTGCGTACCAAATCCAAGGTGTTATATAAAATAGTTTTACCTACAAAATCAGAGGTAAGATATATGTTGCACACATAATAGGATTTGACTATCATGGTCAAATGAACTAGCTGCAAGCTTTAAGGATAATAACCACTATTTAAGACATTTAAAGTTTTCATGATATTCCATCAATTTTATGATGTTATTAAAGTATACTGATAATATTGTTCATGAATTAGTACTGAAGTCTGTTAATTTCAAATTTAAGAAGCTGTAAGTCTGACCCGAAATTCAAACTGTATGATGATACTGCATTATACTTAAGTGTCGCACTAGTCATTGTAGTTATCAAGCAAGCTATAGAATGGAATGAATTTCTTGGAAAAACGACTAATAAATAATGGTTAGAAATCTTACTTGAACCGGATCATTCAGTTTCAAAGAAGACTCCGCAACAAGAATATAAAAGAGGCCCATAAAGATGGGACTACTTGGTCCTAGCTATGCTTATCCCAAACACTGGAATTATGAGGTGTTTTGGTGTGAAATGATGCTTGATTATGAAGCCTTTCAATGCTGTCCTATGGAAGATGTATATCTCTGATGCTGCCTGATGAATTTCAAGTTAAAAAGGTGGCTAGCAGCTTTATCCTAATGTTGCTGAGTAATTATATCTGATGGCATTGTATCTTGGTATTTGATGAAATCCGGTTTGAAATATCATATTCTTGGACTAGGGGTGCCTGGTGAGGCAACTAATCTAAGTAATTTGCTCTGTTTCTTATGGGCCAGTAGTCACATATCAAAAAGTAGGTTTCCAGTGGAGTATGGTTATTCCCATGAGTTATCTCTTTAGCTTGGATGATGCCCTATAGTCCTTTGGTCACTGCTCTTAATAAGTAGAGGAAGCATTATTGAGGCAGTTGTGATAAGGTTCTTGTGGGGAATGTAGTCTAAGGTAATGGAGATATTCTAATGGAGGATAAGTATAGTCAAACATATGATGAGGCCAGGCTGCAAATATAGTTTATTCACTGCAAAAAGGTATAGTCTATAAATGCAGGCTTGAAGATGTATTCCTGTGTTTGATTCTGCCTTGGAGGATGGATGGTTTGATTGGAGTGGATGAGGCCTTTCATTGATGCTTCTTCTAGGCTGTGGATATGAGGATGTAACTGTATTGGCAGTCTAGTAGGATCATCATGGAAAGGATATGTAGTCAATACACATACAAGCACATACATCTCTGCGTTGATAGAAACCCAAGCCAAACAGTCGAGAATAATAAAACAAATCAGGTAAAAGGAACATACAACTCCAATGGAGCGATTAAGCAATATGACTGCTAATACTTTTATTACGTATTTATTATAGAATGAAAAACTTTGATTCAAAAATATTTTACAGAATCACCATCCTCAGTGGAATCTACATGAATACACTCTAAAAGTGACCAAACTTTATTTATAGTTTCCACATATTCATGTTAGTAAAACATATAGTTTTACCAACCAACAGGGTTCGTGACACGTAGCATAGCCATTATCACAGATAAAAGTATTAAGCTGCTCAATTTGCAATAGACTGGTATCCAGCCTCGCTATGTTTTCTTCGCTGATAAGCGACTACAACAGCTGCAAGTATTGCTAATCCAGATACAGCTACACCCCAAAAGACGACTGTGGCTTTTGATTCTTCATGAATCTGCGTACCAAATCCAAAGAGTTACACAAAATATTTTGACTACAAAACCAGATTCTGAGCATAAAGGTAAGATATATGCTGCACACAAATTAGGATTTGACTATCAGTGACATCAAAGATAAAGATTTTAACAGGTATAATGGAGTCACTCCAATCCACCCACTTAACCGTATACTTCAAGTAAAGGTATCTTTCAACACTTTCAAGGCCATTTTCACTTTGCATTGTGTTCCATCATAACAACAGTTTAATCCTCCCTCATAATCCGGGTTCAAAGGTCGACCATATTCATCATTCGTCACATTATATAAGTTGCATCTGCATTTCAAAAATAAATAAAATTTAAAATCATATATACTAAATCTAAAACAAAATCTACATAAAATTTCATGATACCTGCATTCAGGGACGGACATACAATGTTAGAATGGGGGTCACTTGCCCTCCATGGTTAGCCCAAAATCAACAAATTTCAATGTAATTTTTTTTCATTATTGGGCTTGCCCTCCACCCAAAAATAAACTTGCCCCCCACCCAGACTTGAGCCCATAATTTTAAAACAATACTTCGTATCTCTTCAACTAGAATAATACGGATTACACTTTTGTCAAATACATAAAATCAATCTCTGGAATTGGAACAGTCGAACACATCAATCCACAAATCGCAATTCATCAATCATTCAATCTTCATCAATCATTCAATCTTCGGTTCATCAATCTTCTAAATTGAACACCTTCAAATCTTCAATCCTTTCCCCAAAATTTTGCCTCATTAATCAACTTTTGCATCTTTTGAGTGTGGTAAGTAATAACCCTAACCTCAATTTTAATTATGTAAATTATAAATTTTTGTTATAAATTACAAATTGTGTTATTGTTAGTTTGTTAGTTTGTATAATTGTATTACTCTATTAGTTTAAAATACACTGATTTTGTGATAGCTTGATAGGGAAAAATCTTAATTTTGTGCTAGTGTTCTTGTCCTTTGTCAAGTAGCTTTGAACAATTTTGTGATACTTTAATACTTACTTTAAGTAATAAATTGTTAATATTTTGCACTATGTTTCCGGCTATTTTTTGCACACTAGAAGCTGGAATAAATTGCTGTATAGTGAGGATATTTTGGTGCTCTTTTGGGATGTTGTTTTAGCATAGTAAAAGTTGTTTTTTGGACCTCCTATGCTATTTTGAAGCTCTTTCTCAGCAATATAAGCTCTCATTGATGTTTTCGCACAACGATTTGTAAAGGCTTTTTTTTTGCCCCCCATCTTATGAATTTCTAGGTCCGTCACTGCCTGCATTCAGTGCATCCCATTGCATCTACTGCACCTCAAGTGTCGATTGCATGAATATTAAACATCCATCTCTCTTCATATCCAGCAGGAATTTCCAGTGGATTACCAACTTCGATACCATAAGGATCAGGACATATGTGGATGTTTTGCGTGTTTCAGATCCCAATCCAAAAAAACTGAGTAAGACCATGATTGCATACTCCGGCATTCCAAGCGATAATGAAATCTGATTGGTGGAACCCCATATTACTATTATATTTTGAATCTTTGGTACCTTTACGTAGGTAGTACCTTACTGCAACCCAATGATGAAGATACGTTTCTTGAAGTGAAACAAGGTCCCATGCCTCATCAACGACTTCTGCACTGAAACTCATTATAGCAATATGACCTTGTGGGAACTCGATATCATAGTAGAATCTATTTGAAATGGAATCTGGATGTTGGGTTTTCTTAGGTGATAAATACACCATGGATTTTACCCATTTTCAATTGCTGCACGAGCTTGTGTATTCTGAGCACATATTGCCAATAATGCGGTAGCTAACAAGAACGCCAGACCTTGAACACCACGTGACATCGTTGACCTTGATGATAATTAATCTGATCAACCAAAAAAAAAATCCATTTTTGATTGACTAAAACAACACAAGATTTGTATTGCATATAGAGTTTCATACTTATGCATAGATCAAGAATATACAATACTTAAGTGTAACTTGAAATAAGCAATTTAGAAGAAGCTACTACACACAGTTTACTCCGCTCATAATTAATATCATGATACACTCTGAAATTAAGTATCCCTGAACTCTAAATCGTAGATCAAAGGGCAACAAGCAGATAACTTAACAGCTTTGATGAGCAATTCGAGACACCTCCTAAGACATCTTCTTATGCATATCACACTACACCAAAATAAAGGTTTTAGGACAAGCCAAAAATTTGGGTCGACATTCTCGTCCCAAATTTTGGCCATGGCCCACACTTTTTCAACAAAAAATGGCAGTCAAACACCTTTTCCACATTCTCAATATGGGACGACAATGTCGTCCCAAATCTTTATATATTTGTTTTTCGACATTTCAATGGTTTCTAAATGAAATTTCCCAAAAAAAAACATCCCGCCAAACAAAATGGGACGACAATGTCGTCCCATTCTGCGAGTATTTGTTTTTTTTTATTTAAAAACTTTTTAAATCAATTTTTATTTTTAAATCAATATAAAAACTTTTTTAAAAATAAAATGGGACGACAATGTCGTCACATTTTTACTAAATATTTAAAATGGCATTTTTAATCCAATAATCTATTTAAAAATACTTGTATATAAATTAATTTTAGAAAATTATTTGCTTTAAAATTATATGTTAGTGTAAAAATTAATTTTAAAAATTACATAAATTAAAAAATTTACAAAATCAATACTTTACTATTTATCAAAAATATCTTTGTTGTTAAAAATATTAATTATAATGGGGTTTTGTGGAATCTAATAAACCACAGGGTTCAGATTGGAGTAAAAATGTTGAAGAAAAAACTGAATCGCAAGGTGGTTGGGGTGATTCATGGGGTAAGAAAAAAGACGAGAATAAACCTCAAGACGGGTCTAGAAGGTCAAATGAACAGACTACTAATAAAGGGAGTAATTGGTGAAGGTACTATGATGGCGATCCTTTGTCCCCCGATGATCAAACTTATATTCTTGATAATGTCTTCAATCACCATCCATATAAAGTTCAAAAAACAAAGTTCCAAGAAAGTCGTTGCTTTTTTGTTGTATCAACCGATGGCCGTGAAGAAGGCTTCTCGTACATTAAATGTGTTGAGAATTATGTAAATGTGGTGATCTCGACTATTATGAACTAGAGGATAATTACATGGAAGCGGGATCTCCTGAGCTCGAATCCGGTTCTAAACTTGTATTTGTAGACGGATTAGATGTGAATATTGATGAAATGGATGAGCAAGAGATTATTAACGAAATTAATCCAATCATTCAGTCTATCCGCAGGATTATGCATCAAACTTCCCACCAAACACTTCCCGTCAAAACACTTCCCACCAAAATATTGGCGCCAAAATTTCCCACCAAAACGTTTGTATAAAATATCCGCTCTATCCTCACAAACACATTATATACACTCTTATCCTCAAAACCACTCAACCTCACAACCTCTTATCTTCACACCAATTTCAAAACCTGAGATGCAACGATATAATCCTTTTATGTGTTCATATGGAACAGGAAATATAAAACAAAGAAAATCACATAAAAAATATACATTTGGATGGGAATATTATGCATGTCCTCTTTCGAAGGTGAACAATCATACATTTCTTATTTATGTAAATATACAAACAATCATAACATTTCCTTATTTATGTAACAGCCAAGAGAAAATGATCATGGATGTGGATATTTTATGTGGAAGAGTGAATTTTTCTTAGTGTGTGTGGTCCTAGGGAGGAAGAGATGATCCCGGAACGGATGGAGAGATCTGCCAATGTAACCACTGTGAAAAATTCCTCATTTAAATAAACTATCTCTTAGAATACTTATCCTTTTTTCCACGTAGAATTTTTTTTTCTCTTGATCACAACTATTATCTTATGTGACGGAGATCACATCCCGAATAACCGTGCTTGCAACACAACCATAACTGATTTAGTATTCAACTATGTAAACATCTTTGACCTAAAACGTTATGAGGTCCCACTTATCACTTTACGTTATTTCGCTAACGTACGTTTAAAACTGAACGTTCCTTAACTGATGATAGTTTTATGAAACCCTAAACTACTATAACCACATTTGTAAATAACGAAACCCTAGAAATACTAAAGTACAATTTATCTGGTTAATGTACAAGTACCTAAAGCATAGAAACCCTAATTCCATAATAACTCCCGGTAAAACCCTAATTTCAGGTAATTATGATTTTTGTGTACAAAACTTACAAAACCTAATTTATTTATATAAGATTTTTATAAAATATAAATGTGCAAGTCATTTAAAGTCAATGTATAAGTCCTTTATGCATGAAATCATTTTTATTAAAATCCTATTTATATTTATTTTAAAGCATAAAATACAAACCATACATGCATAACTATTATAAATTATTTTTCCAAAACTCCTTAAATATTTTTACAAGTCCTTAAACCTAAAGTACAAGTGCCTAATGCACATGAACTAAAAGTCTCATTTATTTACTTTTAAACTTAATAAAAATTAACAAATAATTTTTATAATTTAATAAATTGTTAAAACCATATTTTTCTTATGTTTTATATTTTAGTACAACCCTATTAAACATATGTTACTACCCTCCTAAACACAAACCAATCTTTCCTTTTATTTCCCAAAAATTTTGACATGTACATAAATTAGAAAACCTTAAGTAATTTTCCTAAATAACTAAACACATAATCTAACTAAACTCATCTCTCCCTAAACCTAAGGTCCTACACTCTAAACCAATTGTACCACAACTTTAAGCATAATTCGGTTCCATGCCAAGTTACTAGTCGAATTCCAAATCAAAACCCTAACTAAATTACTTCTAAATACTACCTACACCAAATATCCCTCACATTTTCCCCCTCCTCCATGTCATCAATGACATCATCAAAGATAGCTACATGTATGGAAAATAAGCCTCCACATCATCTCCCCCTCCATAACCTACTTGTCCATTCCCCCTCCTCACACTTGTCCATACACATGTCTCCAATAAGAAATGAACACATCACCCTAAATACTAGAAAACCCTAAGTTCCCTTTCTATAAATAGCAGCTTAGTTTTCACCTTTTTATTCCACACCATTCGACCAAAATTTCCCAGCTTATCTCCATAATCAAACGACCCAACTCCAAGACAGTCCCATTCCACTTCCTTCTGATTCACAGCCCAAGTACAAGCCACACGAAAAACCCTAGTAAGCTCGAAAGAAGAGTATCTCTAGTGATCAAGAGTCAAATTCAAGTTGTTCATAAAACCCTAGTTGACCAATCATCTAAGTAAGTACTCTAACTCTTTCCTATTTGGTTTTAATTACTTTATATATCCTTAAAAACATCCTTTAATAAACACTAATAGCAAACATAATCAAAAACTACAAGTATACTTTTTGTTTATTCTTGTCTGATAGATCAGTAAACTAAAACATCCAAAGTATCCAAATATTTGTTCAAATAAATCAAGAACCCACTAAACATGTTAAAATATATTAAACAATATCATAACATACATAAAAAGATAATCAAAAACGTTTAAAAACCATAAAACCCAATCGGGTAGTTTTCTGCTTTCTGAATCGAGTAGGAAGCAGCCCTAGCTGCCCAACTTTAGACCCATAAATCGACCATCTAGCCACCTTTATAAAATCTGGTTTTTAGTAGACTTAAAGATCACGTAGCAAGCTAAAGATAGGAGAAAGAATCGTGAAAAACGATCAAGTATTCATCAAGATATCGAGTCTTGAAAATTACCCTGAGTCGCTATAATAAAACACTTGATTACTAATTATTTTTTTATCAACCAACTGCCTAACTTTTGACCCATGTATCGAACTTTAAATGAACCTCATAAAATCTGATCTTTGGTATACGAATAGTTCACCTAGCTAACTATAAGTAGGAACAAGAATTTCGTAATATGGTTAGGTATTCAAGAAATTATTGTGTCTTGAATATGTGTCCTTATCGCTAAAATAAGAACAAAGAACTTCCAGTTATATCTTTTTCAGTTGTGTCGACCAGAGGCCCAACTCTCGACCTATTTTTTTGACACCCAAACGACCTACATAAAATCTGAAATTCGGTGAAGTTGTAAACCTCCTAGCTGTCTATTTTTAGAAAGAAGAATGGCATAAGTTAGTTAACATATCACAAAGTTGTTGTGTCTTGAAAATAGCTCTATCGCTAAGTTAAAGACTTAAGTTTTTATTGTTATTAAATCTGGTCTAATAATGGCCTGAGTAGTCGACTTTGGATCTAGATTTCGACCATCAAACAATCTTTATAAAATCTAAATTTTTACAAAGTTAACAACTACCTAGCTAATTATTTTTAGGAAGAAAAATCTCGTAAAAAGATTTGATGGATAAAAAGATATCGGGTCTCTAAATTGGTTCTATCGCTGAAACAAAAACCCAACTTTTATTTATCCTAGTTTTATTAAAACCTTGCCCCAACCCGCCTAATTTAGACCTATATTTCAACCCATAGATGCCCCTTAAAAATTCCAATATTTTGGCATATCAAATATGAGCTAGCTAAGTCATTTTAGGAGAAGGAATTTTGTAAAATAACCCAACGAGCTAAAAGTTATTAACTTTCAAAAATTGTTCCATTGCTAGTATCACAACTTATTTTTCCGGAATTGTTAAAACTTTCCACCTAGTCGACTTTGGCTAAATATTTCGAATAGCAAATGATTTTTATAGATAGCAAAACTTGACCCATTTAATCACGACCTAGCTAGCTACCCGTAGAAATAGAGAACTCGTAAAATAACTTAGTATTCGTTAAACTATACAAGTCCAAAACTCTTGCCAAGTCACTATATATATATATATTCATCTTATTTTTGAATAATTAAAATTTTACTTTGTCAATTTTGTAAATATTTATTATCAAGGGTCATTTCCGTCAATAACACATAAAAAGGGGTGAAAATGTCATTTTTGTAACTTAAGGGTAGAAACTGTCATTTTCCAAAAGTCCAGGGTATAAACTGTCATTTGACCAAACCTTAGGGATTAAAGAGTAACTTTTTATAACTAATATTTTATCATTTCCATTTTTATTTTCCGGCCTAACATTAACGTAATACGTTTATTTCGATGACGAACGAACGAAAGATAACTTTAACAAACTAACAAACGAAATGTCTATTTAACGAACAAACCGAACCGGAACTTACAAGATAAGAAGTAAAGATAAAATCTTACTTTTTGAAACTACATATTGGCTCGATTAAGCTTTTAACCATCAACCAAAATGTTACAAAACGAACACTGGAAACTTATATATATTCAGGAACGATTACTGAAATTTGACATAACAACCCAGGTTGCAAGCCGGAGACGTTTATCAACTTTGTATAACTTTGTTTTCCATCCAGATTGTCCAGGTGAGTTTATAGTCCCACCTTTCTCATTTACGTGTTTTCCAAATGTGTGGGGAGATACATGCTATTAAACCGAACACAAGTATTTTCCTGATTGTTATTGCACTAGGCTAACTTACTTTATTATTGAGATTGAATTATTTATTTAAAAGACCCTCATATCATGCACCATTAGTCACCTGCTGGGTGAGCGCGAATATGTGAATAGATCTATTGGCCTGACGACCCTTTTTGTTCTAACCTGATGGATATCTTTATGGTAGTCGGTTAGACAGATGCATTATATTTGATTTCTTGAACTCGGGGGCAAGACCACTCTCATTTCAATCGTAATTGTGGAACCTGGAAACTGTTAACGCATTGCGTGTCATGAGGTTTAGTGCAATATTCCCGAACTGTGATATAACTGATTTCTCTTATTTAGCTTGTGTTCAAACTGATGATAACTTTAAACACTATAGATTCACTCAACCTTTGTGTTGACTTTTTAAGCATGTTTATCTCAGGTAACTAGGAGTATGACGATGGCACGGAGTGGTTGTGGACTTCTTTTTATAATAAGAGTGTCCACTTTGTTATCATTCAAAAGGATAATGTATCTTTTATAATGTATTTCGAAACCTCCCACTGGGACCTATCTTATGTACTCTGATATTAAATAAATGAATGATAACAATTTTATTTAAAAATGTCTCTTTTCGAGTCGTTTTCTATTCCCATGACTGTGAACCATGAAGTAGCACCCCAAGCGTATATTTCGCTGCGTATCTCAAAAATGGGGGTGTTACAGCCAAAAATGCAGATAACCGAGCACAAAACAAGATACTAACCCACCAAGGGAGACAATCGTTCGTACAAGGACGACACGATTATGTAAGACTCATTATAATTGTTGTGATTTTTAAAGGTCTATATATTGTTTATATATAGCTCGTTATTAATTTATTTTATATTGTATGTATAGAGGGTTAAGAATGCGGGGGAAAATGAAGAGCTCATCGAAACATGGATGAACAGGCATTCAAGAAAGGGCGTGTTTAAAACAAAAGAAAACGAGACGGCTTATGTAAGTAATTTATCTCTTAACATGCGTCATTAAGATCAAGTTACTTCTTGTTTTTTTTTAACATACCTGTTTTTAACATTTTTTTTTACTTACACAGATGGCGATGAAGTCACTTTGGGATCAACTTAAAGCCGGTACACACCCGTTGATGACCGAGCAGGAAATACTGGATGAAGTAGTTCCGAGTGAAAACCGGCAAAATATGTCGGGCAGGGGCAGGATGATGTCGGGCATGGGCAAAGCTTCATCCAGGTCCACACATCGGCCGGTTGCACAAGAATATGTTACTCGGCAGCATATGTCGGAGGTGTTGAGGCGAGAGGCGGAAGAGAAAGAGTTGTTCAGGAGGCAAATGCTGGAGGCGCAACAACGGGCTCAAATGGCCGAGAATGAGGCTAGATTAAATAGGCTACAGGGTGACCGGCTTTTTGCTCGACAAGTCGCCTACGAATCTTTCGTTGGAAAATTTAGTGCACTTGAGGGATTAATTCACACCAGGTAATGGGCTTGGAGGTACGGAGTGTACACCCATCAGGTCAATGTTTACCCTGACTCAAATTAAGTGGCTTGTGGTTCTGCTGCTAGTGTAAATGATAATACTGCTGATGTAGATCATTCTGCTGCTAGTATTATTCATTGTGCTGCTGATGCAGAAGATTCTGCTGCTAGTGTTATTGATACTGCTGTTAGTACAATAATACTGCTGCTGAGTTGCTAGGCAATAGATTCTGCTGCTAGTACAATTTATTGTGCTGTTAGGCATAAGATTCTACTGCTGGTATGCTGGATAGAATTTGTAACTAACTTTGACATATTTTGGGAAGTTTCAAATTCTTAATTAAGACCATGATTTTCTGGTCTTGTAACCACTATAGCTAGAATTAAGGAAAGTATATGGAGAATATTTGGCCAATATTTTCTCATATTTCCTTTGACTAGGGTTTTAAGTATATCTCTAATATATATAGAGATCATCCATCCGCATGAGAGAGACACAGAAAACCTAAACACTTGAAAGCAATTCGGTTCTTGATTTGTGCCTAAAACAAGAACATCACTTGGTCTTAGCCTATAGAGATATTCGTGTAACCCAGGCATATGGTCGAATAGTTTCTATTGGAAAGTGATTACACGATTTCAAGTGAATATCCGGTACATTGATTATCTTTACCCTGATCTGGGAACACCAAACACAATATACTACCAACAATCAATAAAAACTATTTTAGTGATAATCAATGGTTGCTGCGATGAGGCATATGGCTGTTAACTTTTCCAAACTGGAAAAGTTTGAAGGTGTCGATTTCAGAAGGTGGCAAAAGAAGATGCACTTCTTGTTGTCAAGCATGAATGTGGTGTATGTGCTGACCACATCCATTCCTGAAGATCATGGGGATGATGCTATTATGGAACAGATAAGGAACAGGAGCAAATGGGAGAATGATGACTATGTTTGCAGAGGGTTAATCCTCAATGGTATGTCTGATTCTTTGTTTGATCTTTATCAAAATGTTGATTCTTCTCAAGAACTGTGGGATTCCTTGGAAGCCAAATACATGGCTGAGGATGCATCAAGTAAGAAGTTCCTTGTAAGTAATTTTAACAATTACAAAATGGTCGATTCTAGACCTGTCATGGAACAATACAATGAACTTCTTAGTATACTTGGTCGATTCACACAACACAAGATGAACATGGATGAGGCTATTTCAGTCTCTTGTATCATCGATAAATTACCTCCTTCTTGGAAAGATTTCAAGCATATGCTAAAGCATAAGAAGGAGGAATTAACTCTTGTTGAGTTGGGTAGTCATTTGCGCATTGAGGAATCACTCAAAGCACATGAAAGTGACAAGCCAAAGAGCAGCAATGTTGCTGGTCCATCAGTTGTCAATTTGGTGGAGCATAACAACTCCTCCAGGAACAATGACAACAAGGGCAAACGTAAGCATCAGGATAACACCAAAACTGATCCTAACAAGAAGTCAAAAGCTACTTGTTGGAAGTGTGGTAAATCTGGACACTTCAGGAAGGATTGTAAAGGTGTTAAAATTGGCAATAAAACCAATGGATTAGGTACAAGTGGATCTGGGAATGGTAATACCAATTCCCTAAAAGGTCAGAATATATTTGATAAGTCTTTTGAGATTTATTATGTTAAAAATATATATCTGATGTGTACTTTGTGCAGGATGATGATGTTGCGTGGTGGGTTGACTCTGGAGCAACAACTCATGTGTGTAAAGATAGAAGCTGGTTCAAGACCTACGAGTCAATGAATGATGGTTCTATTCTTCATATGGGAAACGAGTCAACAACCCTGGTGCATGGAAAAGGATGTGTGGATTTGAAGTTTAGTTCTGGAAAGATTGTTTCTTTGTTTAATGTTTTACATGTTCCTGTTATTAGAAAAAACTTGGTTTCTAGTAGTATTTTGAATAATTGTGGTTATAAACAAGTTATTGAATCTGATAAGTTTGTTTTGTCTAAACATGGTGTGTTTATTGGCTTTGGTTATTTATGTAATCGTATGTTCAGACTCAATATTGCTCATGATATGGTTAATTCTGCTTTCATGTCGACTTCTAATTTAAATGATTCAACCTTTTGGCATGCTAGACTTGGCCATGTACACTTTAAAAGAATGCAAGATATGTCTAAGGATGGGTTAATCCCAACATTTGACATGGACACTGAAAGGTGTAAAACTTGTATGATGAACAAGATAACTAAGAAACCATTTCAAAGTGTGAAACGTGAAACTAAAATATTGGAACTGGTTCACAGTGACTTATGTGATTTACATGCTACTCCCTCTTTGGGGAATAAGAAATACTTTGTGACTTTTATTGATGATGCTTCTAGGTTTTGTTATGTTTATTTATTACATACTAAGGATGAGGCATTAGATAAATTTAAAGTATTTAAAACTGAGGTTGAATTGCAACAAGAGTCCCTGATCAAGAGATTAAGGACTGATAGGGGAGGTGAGTACATGGATACTCTGTATTTCCAGTCTGTTGGTATAATCCATGAAACGACTGCTCCCTATACTCCTCAGCAAAATGGTATTTCTGAAAGGAAAAACAGGGTGCTAAATGAGATGGTTAATTCCATGTTGTCCTATTCTGGGCTGAGTCAAGGGTTCTGGGGTGAAGCTATGTTAACAGCTTGTTATTTATTAAATAGAGTTCCCAACAAAAGGAACAAGACAACCCCTTATGAACTCTGGACTAAAAATAAATCCAACCTGAATTATCTCAGGGTTTGGGGTTGTAGGGCAGTTGTAAGACTCCTTGATCCAAAGCTAAAGACTTTGGGTGAAAGAGGCATTGAATGCATCTTTGTTGGATATGCTGAGCATTCCAAGGCATATAGGTTCTATGTTATTGAACCTAATGAATCTGTTTCAATTAACTCTATTATTGAATCAAGGGATGCATTCTTTGATGAGAATAGATTCTCATCAGTCCCTAGACCAAGTCAGAGGATTCCTAATGGAACTAATGATGTTGGTGTATCAGATATCTCTGATGAGGTCCCTGATGAGGTTGTGGTTCAACAACCTGAACCTGAGCTCAGAAGGAGCAAAAGGGTCAGGACTCCAAAGTCATTTGGACATGAGTTTCAATTATATTTAATTGAAGTAACAAGGGATGAGGTCTCTGACCAACACTCCTATTGCTTTAATGTTGAGGATGATCCCAAAACATTTGATGAAGTAATGAAGTCCCAGGATCTTGCTTTCTGGAAAGAAGCAATAAATGATGAGATGGACTCCATCATGGGCAACAACACTTGGGTGTTGATTGATCTACCACCTGGTTGCAAGCCTCTAGGCTGCAAATGGATTTTCAAAAGGAAAATGAAGGTAGATGGAACTATTGAAAAGTTCAAGGTTAGATTAGTCATTCAAGGCTTTAAACAAAAGTCAGGAATAGACTACTTTGATACTTATGCCCCTGTGGCTCGTATCAGTACCATAAGATTTCTAATTGCTTTGACATCAATTCAAAATCTGATTATTCATCAGATGGATGTGAAAACAGCTTTCTTGAATGGTGAATTGGATGAGGAGGTTTACATGAACCAACCTCAGGGCTTCATCATGCCTGGCAATGAAAATAAGGTGTGCAAACTGATTAAGTCCTTATATGGACTGAAGCAGGCACCTAAGCAATGGCATCAAAAATTTGATGAAGTGGTTTTGTCTAGCGGTTATTCACTTAATCAGTCTGACAAATGTGTATATAGCAAATTTGATGAATCTGGTAAAGGAGTCATCATTTGTCTATATGTTGATGACATGTTGATCTTTGGCACTGACCAAAATCAAGTTGACCTGACAAAGGAATTTTTGTCATCAAGGTTCTCCATGAAGGATATGGGGGAGGCAGATGTTATCCTTGGTATAAGGATTAAACATGAAAGTAACAAAATTTCTATCTCTCAGTCTCATTACATTGAGAAGGTGTTGAGGAAATTTAATTACTTTGATTGTACTCCAGTGAGTACTCCTATGGATACAAGTGAGAAGCTCATGCCTAATACTAGTAAGGCTGTATCTCAACTTGAGTATTCTAGGGTAATTGGCTGCCTAATGTATGCCATGACTTGTACAAGACCTGATATTGCATTTGCTGTGGGAAAATTGAGCAGGTATACTAGTAATCCTAGTGCTCATCATTGGCAAGCAATTCAGAGGGTACTGAAGTATTTGAAGAGAACTATGGATTATAGTCTCTCATATATTGGTTATCCTTCAGTATTAGAAGGATACACTGATGCAAGTTGGATTAGTAACACTGAAGACAATTCGTCTACCAGTGGCTGGGTATTCCTACTTGGTGGAGGTGCAATTTCTTGGGCATCCAAGAAGCAAACTTGCATCACCAATTCAACCATGGAATCTGAATTTGTGGCCTTAGCTGCTGCTGGTAAAGAAGCTGAATGGTTGAAAAACTTGCTTCTTGAGATTCCATTGTGGCCTAAACCTATAGCACCTATTTCTATCTGTTGTGATAGTGCTGCTACATTGGCAAAGGCTTATAGCCAGATGTACAATGGGAAGTCTAGACACTTAGGTGTCAGGCATAGCATGATTCATGAGCTTATCATGAATGGGGTGGTATCTATAGAGTTTGTTAGATCTCAACAAAACTTAGCTGATCACTTGACGAAGGGTTTGGCTAGAGACTTGGTTTTAAAGTCTACTAAAGGGATGGGTTTAAGTCCAACTTAGTCACTGAATGCTAAGACACCCAACTCCCTCCTGAGGAAACTTGGGAGCTGAGTTCAATGTGGAAAGCTGAACATTTAGTGTACTGGAGCACATGTTTTATTTTACATCCCAAGGTTGTGCTCAGAACCTGCTGAAAAGGAGGATGAAGTCTTTACTTCTTAATGGTTAATTTTCTTTGAAAAAGTGCTTAGCAGGAGCATGAATAAAGAGGAACCACCTATGTAAATGTTGAAGTTTTGCCGCTTCAGGAAGCTTTGGACTTTTAGCTTTTACAACATTTATGAATTGGATATGGACACATGGCTTGTATAGTGTCAGGAGCTTTTAAGTGTTTGAAACCTGTGTGTATTTTATCTTGAGGTATTCAAATGGGTTGAAGGGTTCAATTCTTAGAACACCCTGATTCTCGAATATTTGAACGTGTAATGTACTAAGATGAGAATTCAATCTTCAAGATATTTTCATTTATGTGCATGTTTGTTTTATGTTTATTTTTCATGTAAAGGAAGTGAACTAAATTTGGGGAGGATTGTTGGAAAATTTAGTGCACTTGAGGGATTAATTCACACCTGGTAATGGGCTTGGAGGTACGGAGTGTACACCTATCAGGTCAATGTTTACCCTGACTCAAATTAAGTGGTTTGTGGTTCTGCTGCTAGTGTAAATGATAATACTGCTGATGTGGATCATTCTGCTGCTAGTATTATTCATTGTGCTGTTGATGCAGAACATTCTGCTGCTAGTGTTATTGATACTGCTGCTAGTACAATAATACTGCTGCTGAGTTGCTAGGCAATAGATTCTGCTGCTAGTACAATTTATTGTGCTGCTAGGCATAAGATTCTATTGCTGGTATGCTGGATAGAATTTGTAACTAACTTTGACATATTTTGGGAAGTTTCAAATTCTTAATTAAGACCATGATTTTCTGGTCTTGTAACCACTATAGCTAGAATTAAGGAAAGTATATGGAGAATATTTGGCCAATATTTTCTCATATTTCCTTTGACTAGGGTTTTAAGTATATCTCTAATATATATAGAGATCATCCATCCGCATGAGAGAGACACAGAAAACCTAAACACTTGAAAGCAATTCGGTTCTTGATTTGTGCCTAAAACAAGAACATCACTTGGTCTTATCCCATAGAGATATTTGTGTAACCCAGGCATAGGGTCGAATAGTTTCTATTGGAAAGTGATTACACGATTTCAAGTGAATATCCGGTACATTGATTATCTTTACCCTGATCTGGGAACACCAAACACAATATACTACCAACATCTTTCATGGGGCAGTTTGTCAGCCACTACAACAGCCAAGGTAATCCGTTTCCCGTTTCCTTTCCCTCATTTCCCCCATTTCCCCAACCTCCTTCATTTCCCGCCCCTTTTCCCGGCCCTATTCCCTTTCCCAACCCTAATAATTCTTCCTTTGACAATTGTTATCGTCCCACCTTTCCCGATTCTACTACATGCCCGGGTTCTAGTTCTAACCTGGGTTCTATGCTAATTATGCAATGCCGCCACCCGACCTTAACAAATACACGTTACAAAATAATCCTCATTTGAGCCGCATTCCCGAGAATAATAATGCTAGCAGTGGTGAGGAGGAGGCGGAGGAGGGGGGAGGAGGCGGGTTCTTACGAGGAGTCGGACTAGGAGTAGGCGTAGCCGCGTAGGGATGATGTAAGATATTATTATATGTGTTAACTTTGTGAATTGTTAGTAACTCTGAGGAATGGTATATATTGTCGAATGCTATCGTGGATTTGAGGAATATATATATTGTGTTAACTTATAAATTAGTAAATTTGTGACTTAATTGTTAGTTTAATTTGTATCGTATTTGTTAGAGCATCCGGTATGGTCTTCGCCTTCCTCCGCCGTGCTGATGTGGTCGGCTTGCCGTGGTCCGCCATGACACCGGCACCCTTCGCCGTGCTTCGCTGTCCAAGGGAAATTCGTGCAGACGACGAGCTGAATTCCCTGACAATTCGAACGTTATGATGTATATTAAATTGAAATATATTCGTTGTGTAACGTTAAAATTAATTTTAGTCCGTTTGAATATTTTGATTATAAATAAAGATTACACCATTTACAAAATGAGTAGCCAAAAAACATACATACACACATATATTTGAAGTAAAATCTCTAAAACAATAACCAAAAAACATGAGTAGTGACACATCTCATTCCGCGCGAGGATGATCTTGAAGAGCTTGCAGAGATCGATATGATTCAAGAATACGAGAACGAGCAATTGTTACAGCAACAAGAAGCCGAAAGTAGCAGACGGACATACATTCCCCGGGAACGTGAAATTGCTTAAGCACGTATAATGCGGGATTATTTTGGTAACAACCCAAAATATACGGAGGAATATTTTAGGCGTCACTATCGTATGAGCCGTAAACTATTTTTAGAAATAGTTCAAGGTATTGAAACGTATATTGAAACTCATGATAATCTTCCTAAGCATTTTGATTTCTTTAGAGTCCAACTGATGCTTGTAGTGTAATGAGTTTCAGTGTTATTATGAAATGCACAAGCGCCCTACGTCAATTGGCGTACGGCGTAACAGCTGATGCATTTGATGAGTATTTACAAATGGGAGAACATTGTGCACGCGATTGTTTAGATAATTTTACTATGTGCATAATCCAGTTGTATACGCGTGAGTTTTTGCGATATCTGAAGTTAGTGAAATGTATATTTGTCCTCGAATAAATTTACAACGGTCGTGGATTGAGCGATGTGAAGTGCAACGAAAGAAGGCGAAGGAACTACGTGATAAACGTGCACACGCAGCGCTTCAACGAAATCTCATCGATCATGTTTGGCAAGTAAATCAATGGGAGGAATTTCAGCAACAACATCAACGACAACAACATAATTAGTTTCTTTAAAATCAGTTTCTTAATATTCGTTGTATCGTTATTTTAATTCCCGTATCGTTTTTTTTTCGTATCGTAAGTTTGTGTTTAAATTTGTTGTAATGTATTTTTAATTATATGAAATGAATTCAGTTTATTTGTGTATTTGAATAAAATAAATAAAAATAGATAGTTGTGGGCCCAAATGAGTAACTTGTGGTATGTTATGATAAGGGGGCTATTAGTTGTGGTTTGTTGTGGTGACGTGGCACCCGTGAGGCCCGAATTATTAGTATAAGTTTATTTTTTACTTTGGTAGTCAAAACCCAAAAAGAAAGCCGGCCCAAACCAGAGACACTACTAGTACTAGTACCAGTGAAACCCTATCTTTCTCATTTCATTAGGCTCCGCTTCATTCCACCCCTGCTCTTTACAAATGTACATCCAGTTTTCATAGAAGTTTATATACAACTAAAAGTGAAGAAAAAAAGAAACTCATCGAGTCAAAACTATAAAAACCCGAATGGGGCTTGACTTAAAAAGCCCAAAAATGAAACCCCAATCCATTAAGAAAACCCTAATTTTATCCTCTCATTACCAAACCCTATTTTCTCATTTCTCATTTCATAATGGCAGGGAAAAAAATCATCATCGATATTGCTTCAAAAATGTTAAAATACTAGTGCCCGCCGTTGAATCTGGCGGTGGCAGTGGCAGTGGCGAAGATGGCGGTGATGATGATGAGGGGGTGGTGGATTATTGGATGCTTTTTTGAAATCCGGAGAGCATGCTGGTGTTGAAGTTCTGGGAAATTTTCTGAGAAAAACACATCGGTTTGACTTTTTACTTTCTGCTTTTATTTATTAGTTAATTTATTGGTTTTTTTACTCATATCATTGTCAGTACATTTTATACTATTTGGTAAACCATAAATAGTTTTGCTAAATGCTAATAATATTAATAATAATAACATTGTTAATTAGAGTAACCTTAAACAACACCTACTTTAAATAAAAACGTTTCTAAATATGAACTCACAATTTCTATAAATACGTGATTTTAACACATACGATTTAGCTAAATGAGTTTTAATAAGACAACATTACTTTAGCTAATTATTCCGCCTCTCGTTTCATTTAACCTGCTTTGCTACATGTATTTATAATTATTATCATGTCAAATTTTTATATTCGTTTTGTGTTATCCGTTCATTTGAAACAGGCTATTCTTTTCTGCCACTTAATTACGCTTAAAAAAGTAAAAAACAGTATATGCTTGTCATCATATTCAACCATAATTCACATCAATTTAATTTGTTCATTATACTAAAACCAGGGTAAATCATTATATACATGCTAAAAGCAGCATAACTTAACCATTTTATCTAGGGGCCCATTTTGTCATCTTGGAATATATGATTTGTATGAAATGTATGAATTTTGATGTTTCTTAGGGGAATTGGCTTATGTTTGAACGCATACCAAAATTCAAATATGGCATAAAATTGAATAAGGATCCTCTCATATTCATTTGAATGAGAGTTAATGTTGTGTTTATTTTGATTATACATTTGAATTAAACTAAAATAAATGTGTTGCAATAGTCTTTGAGTGTACAAAATCGATCACATATTAAAAACAACATTTTAAATGGTAAATACTTTGTGAATAATAAGTCAATTCCAAAATGAGAAGAAAGAAAGCAAGGTCTATTTTATGTATCCTCTAGTTGGGGAGAGTGCCAATTCTATACACCTATATCATTATAAACCTTGAAATAAATGTTCTGCTATAATATATTAAAGCACTAGGTTTCTAAAAAAAGCTTTCACCCGTACCATGGTCCAAAATAAGTCACGCAAAACGACATATTTCAGACAGTATTATGGGCATATTAGCTATCAACAATTGACAAAACACAACAATGCATTATTTGAGTCTAAAGTGAGAACCCCAACTAATCAAACAAGTTGATCCACATTTCCGACTATATTGCCCTAGCAAAATAAATATCTAGAAATAACAGCCTCAAGTCCCCAACCCCACACGCCACATTTAGACACTCATTAATCTATCAAAACATTGTCAACTTTATAAACTCAAATCAAACCAACCTAGAAAAACCAGTTTACACAAGATACCGATCAAACAACAGACAAACAGTGAAACTACAGCATTAACTCGTGTGCTACACCCTTAGCAGGCCTTGCGGCTTGATCATCTAATTGTGCACCAGCAGCAGAATCTATAGAAGGTTCTTCAACTGGATCACTAGGCTGAGATGACTTATCAATCTGGAAATAATAATAAACATAAAATAACCTTGTCAACTTTATAAACTCAATATAACCAATCTAGAAAAACCAGTTTACACACGATACAACACACGGTACAGATAAAACACCGGACAAACAATAAAACTACAGCATTACCTCGTGTGCTTCATCCTCAACAGGCACCAGATCACTTGCGCGTTGATCAGCTAATGACGCACCAGGAGCAGAATCAGTAGAAGGTTCTTCATTCTGGAAATAATAATAAACATAAAATAACATGTTAAACTCAGGCTAATTAACAAGCTGCAAAAGAAGCAAAACAAGCTGCAAAAGAAGAACAAGCAGCAAAAGAAGAAGAACAAGCTGCAAAAGAAGCCGAACAAGCTGCAAAAGAAGCCGAACAACCTGGAGAAGAAGCAGAACAAGCTGGAGAAGAAGCAGAACAAGCTAACTTTTTCTTTTGCAGCTTGTTAATGTTCTTTTTCTTTTGCAGCTTGTTCTTTGTCTTTTGTGCAAAAGAAAAAGTTAGCTTGTTCTGCTTCTTCTCCAGCTTGTTCTGCTTCTTCTCCAGGTTGTTCGGCTTCTTTTGCAGCTTGTTCGGCTTCTTTTGCAGCTTGTTTTGCTTCTTTTGCTGCTTGTTCTTCTTTTGCAGCTTGTTTTGCTTCTTTTGCTGCTTGTTAATTAGCCTGAGTTTAACAGGTTATTTTATGTTTATTATTATTTCGAGACTGAAGAACCTTCTAATGATTCTGCTCCTGGTGCGTCATTAGCTGATCAACCCGCAAGTGATCTGGTGCCTGTTGAGGATGAAGCACACGAGGTAATGCTGTAGTTTTATTGTTTGTCCAGTGTTTTATCTGTACCGTGTGTAAACTGGTTTTTCTAGATTGGTTATATTGAGTTTATAAAGTTGACAAGGTTATTTTATGTTTATTATTATTTCCAGATTGATAAGTCATCTCAGCCCAGTAATCCAGTTGAAGAACCTTCTATAGATTCTGCTGCTGGTGTACAATTAGATGATCAAGCCGCAAGGCCTGCTAAGGGTGTAGCACACGAGGTAATGCTGTTGTTTGTCTGTTGTTTGATCGGTACCTTGTGTAAACTGGTTTTTCTAGGTTGGTTTGATTGAGTTTATAAAGTTGACAATGTTTTGATAGATTAATGAGTGTCTAAATGTGGGGTTGGGGACTTGAGGCTGTTATGTCTAGATATTTATTTTGCTAGGGCAATATAGTCGGAAATGTAGATCAACTTGTTTGATTAGTTGGGGTTCTCACTTTAGACTCAAATAATACATTGTTGTGTTTTGTCAATTGTTGATAGCTAATATGCCCATAATATTGTCTGAAATATGTCGTTTTGCGTGACTTATTTTGGACCATGGTACGGGTGAAAGCTTTTTTTAGAAACCCAGTGCTTTAATGCTTTAATATATTATAGCAGAAACATTTATTTCAAGGTTTATAATGATATAGGTTTGGCTAAAAACTTAGATTTTTCTACTGTACTTATCATTCTCAACGAGCACACACCCAACAAGTAGGTTGAAGGGAGGTGGCCATTTGGACTACTGGACTTGTCATATAGGTAATCTTGACTACTAATATTTACTGTCATATGTAAAATCATTTGAAAAAGGTTGGTTATAAACAGTTTGCATGTTTTTTTTGCAGGATTTGAAATGTCTTCTCTTATTTTCTGGGAGTATTACCTTTTATGTTTTTTATTATGATATTGAATGTAATAAAGACCTCTTTGTTTTTTATGATAAGACCTTTCTGTTTTATTATGCTCCTATTTGAATCTATGATGTCTTGTTAGACCATCTCCAATGGTTGGTTTTTGTTGGTTCAAACCAACCCAAAAACCAAGTAAACCATTGGAGCATTGTTTTGTACCAAGCTTGGTTTGAAAAATCAAACCACCAAAAACCACCCCAATTGGGCCCACCATCACATTTACACACTAAGAGTGTAATTCTTATTTAAAATAAGTGTAAAAGTAAGTGATGATGTGGAAATATAAAGATGGGTTGAGAAGATGTATTGTTGGAGTAAAAAATGTGATTTTTAAGAAAGCTGATGTGGCAGTGATGTGGCTGGTTTGAACCAGAAACTGTTGGAGATGGTCTTAGTAGGAGTATAGAATTGGCACTCTCCCCAACTAGAGGATACCTTGCTTTCTTTCTTCTCATTTTGGAATTGACTTATTATTCAAAGTATTTACCATTTAAAATGTTGTTTTTGATATGTGATCGATTTTGTACACTCAAAGACTATTGCAACACATTTATTTTAGTTTAATTCAAATGTATAATCAAAATAAACACAACATTAACTCTCATTCAAATGAACATGAGAGGATCCTTATATAATTTTATACCATATTTGAATTTTGGTATGCGTTCAAACATTAGTCAATTCCCCTAAGAAACATCAAAATTCATATATTCCAAGATGACAAAATGGGCCCCTCTGTAGACAAAGTAAAGAGTGATCTCACGATCAATGAAACAAAGCTAGGTTAAAAAACAATCTACGACTACACTATTTGACACATTCATTTCCCACATGTTTGTAAAACCTTATGCATGTTTTTCACCCTTTCAACGGTCCTCGAAAATTCAAATACTTCACATAAATATTCCGATGCAGGGTTTGACTTTTATCGTCAAACATGCTAATTTTTTCATAGGTGTTAGTTTAGACTATTGCTCTTCAAACACTTACTTTCATCATATATATGTGATTTTATAGGATAGCTCCACATTGATTAGTGAGTTATACTACAAGAACTTTCATCATATATATGTTTTATAGGATAGCTCCACATTGATTAGTGAGTTATACTACAAGAACTCATTTGTATTACCGCTTGTTTCTAGTTGGTATAATGTGGGGAAACTTGATTTGTTGTTTCGTCATTGGAAAAAAGTTGAATCAATATGGTTTATATTTTAACCAAATTACCAAAACAAACACTTATCCCACTCAATTACAAAAATAAACACTTTCAAATTACTTTATCAAAATCTACACTTCGAGCAAACCACCACTTACTTTATCAAAAATAAACACGATTTTGTTTCACTTCCAGATTGATGGACAAACGAAGACAGATTAACCGGACTTGAAGAGATTGGATGTTTTGAATGAATGGATTTTTGAAACAGAACTTTTATGTTTGGAAGAATTGATTCTGTGAAGGCCGAAGTTATTGATGACTAATTTCCACTTCCGTTGACTCACTTAAGCTTCGTTATATAGTAATAAGATCCTCTAATGATTTAAGTTCCCTAGAAACATTTCAGTTCCGTGTTTATTTTTCGTATGTTCGATGATGGCTTTGTTTTGGGGAATTTTGGCGAATTGTGGAAGATCTGATGCTTGTGGACGGCGTACCTTACTTCTGCTAGGCAATCTGGGATTCCGATACTCTTGCGAGTAGTTTTGTTTTCCCTCTTGACTATGACATTTGATTTTGTTGACCTCTGAGACTGTAGAAGTACTAGGTGGATTAAGATAACTCGAGATAAAGTATGATCATCATTGTTAGGAATATGAATATTCAGCTGAAGACTCGGTCACCCCGAGTACTTATTAGCTCATCATAGCTTGTAGGATTATCAGTAATATTATTAGTATATTAGTTATTAATTAGTATTGTGGAGTGGGTCGGGTCTTTACCCTCTGTCAGCTCTCTCCACAGCCCACTAAGGGCATATTAAGTAGTATGTATAAATACCCCTTCCCTTGCAAGGGAAGGGTTGGAACTTCTCATTATTTCAAGCTAATATATACATAGTTCTCTCTCTCTAGAAGTTCCCACTTTCTCTCTCTAAGTTTTCTTTCATTCGATCTAAATCTAAGCCTCAAACAAGTGTTTCTTGCATTGTGAATACCCTACAATTGGTATCAAGAGCCAAGGTTAGGTCTATGAGAGTTGGTATTCACGGATTTGTCTAGTTTTTGAGGTTTTTAGTTCGAATTGATAAAGTTACATAAATTTCATTTTGTGCTTTGTTTAGTGATTAGAAGTTGTTATACCTTGTACTTTCTTGCTTAGGAACAGTATAAGAGTAGTATTTGGTGATTGGATTCACAGATTTAAGGTTTGTGTGGCGTTTTTGGGTGATTCGAGTTTTTTTTTTTTTCCAAATGTTCTTGGGTGCGGTTTGTGTAATCTGGTAGTGTTCTTGAACGCGGTTTGTGTTCTATCGATAACGCGGCTTGTCTTATTACTAGTTTAGGCAAAAGGACAAAAAGCATTGAAAGCGACGTGTTTGGCGGTTTGTGTCTACGCGGTTTGTCTCTAAGGCGCGTACGCGGTTTGTGTCAACGCGGTTTGTCTCTGCAGCGTGAACTCGGTTTGTGTCTACGCGGTTTGTCTTTGCAGCGTGCACTCGGTTTGTATCAACGCGGTTTGTCTCTCCAGCGTGAACTCGGTTTGTGTCTACGCGGTTTGTCTCTGAGGCGTGTATGCGGTTTGTGTCTACGCGGTTTGTCTCTGCGGCGTGGATGCGGTTTGTCTAGGCGGTTTGTATCCACAGAGGTGCTATTTGTCCGTGGGGGTTTGACCAAAGTTGACTTTTTACGTCAAAACTTCAAACGGCCATAACTTTTGAACCGTAACTCCGTTTTCAGCGAAACACCTGTCAAAACGACCGTGAGACCGAGGAGAAGGACACGTTGAATAAATTTATTCATTCAACCCAACTTTCGAAGCCTGAAATCGCTCCAGAATGAAGTTATTCAGTTTGTAAGTTTTTCAGACCAAAATTTTGCCATAATAACTTGCAACAAACATACCAATCAGATCAACAAGTCTACCAGACCTTCATCATAACACATATCAAGCATCATTCCACGGTTTATTCTTGATTTTGTAAAACCCCGCGAAAGAATCTATTTCTCGGTTTAAATCATAGAATTGTAAAATCCCGTGCACGTTAATATCATGTCAAATACTTCAGATTCTGTTATATCAGAGATACTCAGATTGTACAACATGAGTGACAAACAAAAGATTCCCAAAGATGTTCGACAGATAAACGTGTTTGACTATGTTGGTGCCAATAGAGACTTTGTGTGCCCGAATTCTCAAGAGAAAGAGCTTCATCAGCCACAGACAAACGTTGTTGAGTCAGATACTGTTAGGAACAACGTGCAACATGAGAAACACAACGAAGCGTCGGCTGAACCTAATGGGGTATCTTCTGTCATTAATAATGATAATGTGTTGCATGAACAAAAGATTCCCGACAAAATACAACAGACAAACGTTGTTAAGTCAGATATTGCTAATATGGGAAATAGCAATGTTTTCCCATATGAACAATATGTGAATCACAACGAAGCGTCTGTTGTACCTAGTTGTGCATCTTCTGTTCTAAATGATGAGTATGTGCTGCATGAGAACACTGTATTTGTCCCTGATGATAACTTGATCACTAGACTAAACATTTATAAAGAACAAGTGGCTATGTATGAACAGCGTGCTAAGTTTGAGCTTAATGAACGTGAGCAGAAATTAGAAGGTCAAATGAGTACACTTATTAAAGAGTCTAGAGTAAGAGAAGAAACATTAAAATTAGAGTTGAGTTCTTTGAAAAGTCAGCTAGAACAGTCTGTCAAACAGAAACAGGAAGTTCAAAAGTGTATAACTACACTTAAGCTAGAATTCAAACAAAAAGAAACAACACTTTTAAATGATTTCTCTAGACTCAAGACGTTAAAAAATAAGCTTGAAGATAAGTTGTACACACAAGACCAAACCAGACAGACTGCCCAAATGATGTATAAGCACAGAAAGTTAAGTGACAAGCATAGTGAAAGCAATGTAGGTAGATCTAAATTAGCTATTCATGAGATTGCTAAGATAGCCCAACCTGCATTAAATGATTCCAATGTGATGTTTATGCCTAATCATGACCCGCCTGAGCTTCTCTACACTAAAGAGGAGGAGGAGATGAGTGAGAGAACAAAGGAAAGAATGAATGAGAAAATGAGGGATCCCGAGTGCGTAGTCAGACGAATAATAATCAAACCCCATGACTATAGTGAGGAAAATCGTTTGACTGTGTTTGCTCCTCAAAAGAAGTTAACACCTGAACAGATTTTCTGGAAACAAGATAATGAAAGACTTAAGGTAGAAAAACTTAAGGCCAACACCCTCCTCATTAGAAAAGTTGCGTCCATAACGGTGTATCCTCCCAATACACCTAGGAATTTGGTGCCTTTATCTCTTCCCACTGAATGTAAAACCTTTATTAGCTTATATGTGCTTTGGCAACTGTTTGCTGATTTCGATAAAACATGCAAGAGAGGAATCACACCCTCTGGTATTACTGAGGGGGAAAGGTGTTTTGAACATGCAAAAAGGTGTTACTTAACTGAGGTCATGCCATTCTTTAAACTACTTAAAGAACACTTTGAAGGGTTGCAAACTGCCCTTAAAGCCGAAATAAAAGAAATGGAAGTAGTGTTTAAAGACATGAAAAATGAGGTGAATGAATATGCAATAGAACTTAAGAGTCGAGAGATTGAAAGAAAAAACATACTCATTACTAACGACAACTTGATTGCTAAATGTATTGCACAAGATGTATTTTACACTGTCACAGATTCTGCATTGTCTGCTTGTCAATTTAATGAATATGCTATTGCGTTAAATGTCACCCAGAATCGTGTTGTTGAGCTTGAGGGGGAGAATTTAAAATTGCTTGAAAAAATTCAAAATGATGACCATGATAATATGGTTAAACGTTTTTCAAAATTAGAAGTTGATTATCTTAATTTGCAATTGGAACATCAACATTTAAATGAAAAACATAAAATATCAAATGACAAGACATCCTTGGATGCTCCTGAATTTGATACTTATTTTGAATTAAGCAAACGAGATGAGACAATTCAAGCTCACACGAACACGATTCGACTGCTGAGGGCCCAAATTGCCCAATTGAAATCCAACAAGTGTGAAGTGTATGGCACCAATAAACCTTCGTCGTCAGATTCTCAGAATTTTCAATATCAAAACACCATAAATAAGTTACATTATGAAAATGAGTGTTATCGAGAAGAAAATTCAAAGGTCAAACAACATTTCAAAGAGTTATATATGATTCTGTTAAAGTTACAAGAAGCAATCACAATGATCAAATAACCTCTTTGACAAATGAAATTGAGAATCTTAAGGCTCGGGTGAAAGGTAAAATGCCATGCACCACTTGTAATTGTGTTGCATCAAAGGTCTCTGCTTGTAAAATGTATGATGTTGATGTGGGGCCTATTCCATTTCCTATGAGAAACAACAGACCTGTCCATCAAATGTATCTCTGTCACCTTAGGGATGGACTTGACACTCTTCGTGAGGTTGTGGAAGAGGACAGAATAGGAAAACCACTCGATAAGGCAGTTGGTTATGCCTGCGTCCTCACAAAAAGGATCCAGGAACAGTTAGAATATGCCATTGGCACGGGCCCTAAGTCTCACAACCAAAGAGATAGAATAGTTGCATCATCATCCACTATTAAGAACAAGCATGTAACCTTTGAGGTATCCTTGGAAACTTCAGATCCCAACACATCAAAACATGTTCAGCAACTAGAAGTGAAAAAGACTAAGATTCCCATCAGTCCTTCTACAGGAGTTAATAGTGACACTAAAGCTAGCGAGTCAAAACCTAGGAGAAACATAAAGAATTCTAGGATTTCACCAGCTAAAAGTGTTCCTAAAAGGAAAGTAGAAGACCACATGAGAAACAACAAGTCAGATTTGAACAAAAGGAATCATAATTCGAATCCAAATTCACTTTGCAAAACATGTAATGAATGCATAATTTCGTGTAATCATGATAAATGTGTTAAGAAATTTCTGAAGTTGTCCAACAAACCCCCAGTTAGGAAAGTTTGGAGAGCTAGACAAATTAAGCAATCTTGGAAACCCACAGGGAAAATGTTTACCAATGCGGGCTTTCAGTGGAAGCCCACGGGCCGAACATTCACACTAGGGGAACATTGCCCTTTAACAAGGATTACAATTTCTAGAGTAGTGCCTGTTAAGGAATGGAAGCCTACTGGTAGAGTTATCCCTTTAGATACACAATGTCCCTTAACCAGGTCCATTGCATCTACTAGTGTTGCCCCTATTGTTAAAACCAAGGCACCTATGGTTTTAGCAGCCCCAAAGATTGTTTGCACTAACCAACTGGAACCCAACCTAAATTGGGGATCCGGCTCTCCAAATTCTCTTCTTTCGTCTGTTTTCAAATGCAGGTCGTACGGATCGTCCTTTGACATTTGGACACAGGCTGCTCACAACATATAAGGGGAATCATTATGACGTCTGTACACATAAGTGCAGGCCTTGTTCTTCATCGATTATGACGTCTGTTCAAATCAGTTCAGGCCTCGTTCTTCAATGACTATGACGTTTGAACACATCAGTTCAAGCCTCGGGTCTCAATGACAACATTATGGCGTCTGCTGACATTTCTTCAGGCCCCGTTCATCAAAGAAAAGAAAGGCGTACGCTTGAGTGCGCTTTATCTTCGGAAGAAGAGGAATCTTCTTATTTATGACCATTCTCATCAAGCTTCATGTTCTTCAAATGCTCATTCAGTCACCAAAGGGGATAAAAGTACATTGGAGTATATTTTTATTCACCTGCTCTATCAAAAATGGCAGTTAGTCGTCATGTGCAATTTTTGAGGGGGAGAAAGGTGAATAAACTACATGGTGATTGAGATTTGAGAAGTGGTCATACGACTCTCCATGTTTCTGACTTTTCTCATATAAAGGCTTCATACTTGCTCCATGCTCATTCAGATATCAAGTGGATCTACTTCCATCCGATTGGACGTTTATTCACTCAATCAAAAATAGCATCCTCGTATGCAATCTTTGAGGGGGAGAAGTGTGAACAGTGGATCAACCTCATATGCACTTGTTCAATCAAAGATGGCATCCTCGTATGCAATCTTTGAGGGGGAGAAGTGTGAACAAGTGATTCGATGTACATTTGGCTGTTGGTTCACTCACTTGAGCTGGGCATCTAATTGTGACCATGGAGTTGATCGGGTATCACTTATTCGAGATTGAAGTTGACTTCCTCAAAGGCGTGATCTTATCCTATCTTGAAGTCGGGGTTGGCTGGATGCATGACTTTCTATGATAACTTGCTCGTGCTTAAGATTTAAGTTGAAGACTTAGGTTATCTAGTTACCAGTAGTCGGGGTAACTATCACTTAAAGGAGGTACGTTGTAGTACTCAGTGTCACACGCCGATGTCGTTGTGGATAATTGTAAGAGGTGTTAATGTCTCATACCTTGGTTGGGTATTGAGTACTTAGAGATTTGCTTGGAGCACTAATTCTCTACACCGTTCTTCCAACATTAGTGCAAGCGTAAGTCACAAGAATGGGGAATTCTATCTTCAGGCTCAAGTTTGGTATATCGGGTTTGCTCCATCAGTTATCTCATCAAAAGGCCTACTTGAGGGTTGATAAAGATAGTCAGAGACGGTTTCGGCAGCGGTTTATTCTCACTTGATCTACTTGAGCCTAAGTTGTTATTCTCACAAGATTTCAAGAATATGTTCGTAAAATGTGTTGCTGATTCTAAGGTATCAAAACCAGCAAGGGGGAAGGAGACATACATCTGAATGCACAATGAGTACACATGATGGGCTTTATACTTCTTCTCAATTGAAGATTATTCCGGGAAGACAAATGTCATAACCGCAGAAAAAATCAGTGTTCTAACTCGTTCTTTCTGGTGTGTCATTCCAACTAAGTGTGGGAAGAGAATGTCAGTTTCTGATGATAAAAGAGGTACACAATTGTATGATGGTTCCTATGGTTAGTCGGTATCCTACTGAAGGAAATGTGTACATCCGGTACTCAGTAGCTGTTATGGTACTGTCTCGGTGTTATCATGTCGACTACATACGGGATAAATTGCTTACACTCGGGACTTAGCTGAATTTGGTGTAACAATTCTTATCTGCAATGTCCTGAAAGGAGATAAGGGGATTTTCGGGTCTTAATTGATCTTGATGATGCTTTGTCGACTTCATTAATGGGATTGAGTGGGTACTTCGGGTTTTTGGGCTTCATATATCGAGACTGGCTGCATCTCTTCAACTACTTGGGGGAAAGTGGTCTCTGGATACTTTTGGTAGGCATTTCTTCAGTATTCAGCGGGAAGAAATGTGAGAAGAATTATTCAAATGTGAGATGATTCGTTGCTGATCTATTTGAGGATCCCCGAACGGAGAATCACGATGATTATTCTTAAAAGGGAGCAGCAATACTTAATGTGGTTTGCTACGGTTTCCGCTGTACGCTTACCTTATGTAAGCTTGAAAGAGAGCTTAGAATCTGCTTAGTATGAAGATTGTCGGTTTGGGGGGAAGCTATCAAAGCTGTACATTGGGAAGGCTCAAGTTTCGTCGTCTGTTCAGGAGCCTCGAAAGCTTTGGTGGTGAAAGTTTAAGAGATGATTGACCACAGATTTCTACAACATACTGAACGTATCCTCATTTTGGTATTCATTTCATCATCGTCTTAAACTGAATAATATAGTTTGTACATATCTTAAAACATACTGTAAATAGAAAATTATAGAACCAGAAAATTTTATATAGAAAAATATTAAAACCAAGAAAAACCATAAAAATTAAAAAATAGAAAATACCAAAAAATAGTTTCACCTAGGCATGTCTTCTGTTTATCGATAACATTTACGGACTTAGAAATGTCATTCAATAATGGCACGGGTCTTTAAATGAAGCTCGAGCAGAAGTTATACTAATTATTAAAACATGTCTAAATGGCTTGCTATTACTTTAGATAGCAACCCGCGCTTCATATTGGGGAAAGCACGTCGCCTAAAAGACGGCTGTTCCCCCAACTGGGTGATGTTCACCTGGGCATGGATTACTTCATATCCATGTTTCCTGATTTGATGTACGTTTCAGTGCATCACTTCGTATATAAGAAGAGAAGTCTTCTTTTCATCAAGACTCTTTATCTTGTTTGATTCTTCAAGAGAGTCTTGATGTTACACAAGGTGGTAAATTGAAGTAAAATTTTCACAAATACTCGTCGCTTAATTGAATGACTACAGCTCTTTTAATAGAAAATGGGTCATTAATTAAGGGGGAGAGTACTTGTTCAAATTTGTGACACCTTGCCAAATTTGTGCAACATCAGCAGTGACACTCTCTCGTGGTTTAAAGGGGAGCATAGTATGCTCCTAAATCAGAATACATTTAAACCTGACCACATTTTCTCCTAAATTTTTCTAAACTTATTTAAATCAATTGGGATCTCAAATCTCAAATGGTTTGATTTTTTTTTTTTTTTTTTTTTTTTTGAACGATAACTTTCTATAACACCGACAAGTCCTCAATGTGAGGACCGCCAAAAAACTAACACATATACAAGGGATACTCGACCCAATCCTTCCAAACAATACATTTAAATTTCGACCTATGGTTTGAAATTTTTGATCGGGGGAGAGAATGTGATTTAAATATGAAATTCTGATAAAATGTGATGATTTGGAAGTAAATGTAAGCTCACCCGTATGTGCTAAACCATTTTGTATATCAAGGCACATATTGAGGGGGAGCAAAATGTTTTGGAGAAGGAAGTAAACTCTCCCATAAGTGTTCAGTTGTACGTCAATGCACTTATTGTGGGGGAGCATAGGATTTGGCATCTCATGTGACCGTGACTCAGAATTAACCAATGAATTGACGAAACTTGAACTGTCATCAATCGAAAGGATTCGTCTTGGCCGGGTAATAATTTCAAGCTGGTCTAACCAGTGATGTAAGCGTGTCTCGAAAAAGATGAATCTGAGTAGAGTGTACCATTTCGAGAAACCTTCTGTGGACTTGACCAGGCCGGGTAATAATTTCAAGCTAGTCTAACTAGTGATGTAAGCGTGTCTCGAATCGGTCATGTTCACTGAAAGTGGATCAATTCAAAAAGTGCGAGCTCTACCTAACATGTGCAAATTTATAAAACTACCACTCGAGCACATGTTGAGGGGGAGCATTTGAAAAATATAAAACTCTCAAGTGTTTGCAAAAATGTGTTTCGAAATCATGAACACTTTGAGAGATTTTTCAAAGATTTGGTTTGGCAATTGTGGAAGAACACCAAAGACCGACCATTGTATTTCATATAATGGAGTTATAAGGATGGTAAGGTTAGGTACAAGTTCCCACGATCCCGCCAGAGCCGGAGGGATCTACCCAGGGACAATCCACTAGTTAGTGTAGAAGTCCTTAGGTATGATTAAAAAGGAGAAAAGTGAATGAGGGAAGAGTGCCGACTGAGATGGAGCTAACACTGGAATAAACCCAACAAGGTGTTAGTTATGAAGTCTTGGTATGCACTGAAGGGGTTGAAGAATGAAAAAGAATTGTAAAGATAAAGGGTGAAAAGAAATAGCCCTCCTTACAACTTAGGCAGAAACCGGGTCAATACATATGCTGTCAGAATCACTTAGTTGATTGCTGACATTGAAGACAAAGTATCATGGACCCAGTGATACGCTGCACAACCCTCCCTAGCCACTCAAGGTCCCTCAAAGGATTCTTGTTTCAATTGTCACGGAGTTCAATACATTTCTATCGTCTCTCTCACTCCGAGTTAGATGATATTGAAAAGGTGGCAGTCCTCTCCAGCCTCCGCTCACTAAATCAAAACGCACTATAGAGTCTGGAGCCACGAGATGCATAATAAGATCTCATAGGGACACAAATTATTTATACACTGGTTGTTCAACATTAAGGACACCAGTTGTAAACTTATGAGTCCTACGCAGATCTTAGCAATCTGCCAGAACATTCATGAGGGAATTTACAAATGTAATTCTCAATGATTGAATGGAAATTCCTGCCAGGGTCAACATCAAGCAGCCCTGAAAGCAGGTCACTTCGGTAATTCCTCGTGGATTACGCTTAGTGGTCGCGGCGGTTTCAACCGGTCTACAGTCGTGGAGTGATCTCCAGCGACTCACCTAATCGTTGATTTACTACGGTAAAATCTTAAAAAGCCCTCTGTGGGTTTTCGATTAGGAACGGTCTTGGTAAGGATTATAGAGAGTTTTCACAATATGCTGTTGACTATCTCGAAGTCCAAACTTGTAAGTACCGGTCGAATTATTGCTAATTGTCGTATGCAGGAACTTCTGGCGATTGTAGCAGTGGAATGCTGTAGCTGGTTGCTGTGGTAGCTGGTTGCAGAAAAGATGCCAATCCATCACCACATGCTCACATCACATCATCATCAAAGAAGTCATGATTAACCTAAAAGACCTTCAACACAGCTTCTGCTAACTCTGATGCTGAAGATCATGACACCATATCGTGTGAGCATGTCGGCTCTAAGTATATTTCATCACATGGAGACCTACTACTGAAAGATGACTTTGAGACTCAAGTGGGATGATACTTTCAAAGTTTACTCAAAGTTCATCCAAAACAAAAGAGAAGTCATCTTAAGATCACGGATGTTTGCACAACAATCTATGATATTGAAGAATCAATGGTTACGAGCTATGATGTCAAGATCCAAGGAAGAAGTGCTGAATTTCAGAACATTACTTCTGGGGTGACCTCCCTTAGGGGGAGATTGTTAGGAATATGAATATTCAGCTGAAGACTCGGTCACCCCGAGTACTTATTAGCTCATCATAGCTCGTAGGATTATCAGTAATATTATTAGTAGATTAGTTATTAATTAGTATTGTGGAGTGGGTCGGGTCTTTACCCTCTGTCAGCTCTCTCCACAGCCCACTAGGGGCATATTAAGAAGTATGTATAAATACCCCTTCCCTTGCAAGGGAAGGGTTGGAACTTCTCATTATTTCAAGCTAATATACACATAGTTCTCTCTCTCTAGAAGTTCCCACTTTCTCTCTCTAAGTTTTCTTTCATTCGATCTAAATCTAAGCCTCAAACAAGTGTTTCTTGCATTGTGAATACCCTACAATCATGAAGGCATATTTATGTGGTGCTAGTATTATTACGCCTGATCAACGTGATAATACTTACACCATATAACGTGCACTCATTGTGGCCATAGGACATCTTGGGGAGTACCTAAGAAGTTTAGAATTTGATCTCCGTTGGATTATCCGTGATTAGTGAGACTTTAGGTTCATTCTACCTATGCGTATACTCTGCCTTTGTTCATTAGATATCTGGATGAGTTTGGACTCTCGTTTTACATTCTGTTGACCTCAGTTATAAATCTTAAACTCTTTGTAGAGCTCTCTACTGTTGATACAGTTAATTTGATTTGAAATTTTGTTCGTATTCCATATGAGTTTTCCAGAAGATTCACCTATCATCCATTTTATGTTGCATGGGCCTTTTGATCAGAAAATTTCATTTCGTGCTAAAAAGTGGATACAACGTCATTGTGTTCATTGAAAATGTTACAAAATTGTGACTTTGACTATAGCTGTCTTCCCAAAGTTTTAGGAATTTTCAATGAACACAAAGTTTATTCATGCATTTTAGACTCACGTTCCCAAAGTTTATTCATGCATTTTCCTTTCAAGTATAAAACGTATCAGTAACATTTTCAATGAACACAGCGAGCAACTATCCTTTGCTAGCCCCTTTTGCTCGCCCCTTTTCAATGAAGACAACGATAGGTTGCTAAAAGACAATCAACACAGCGAGCAAACCTTCCACACCACTCAGTTTGCTCGCCCGTTTCAATAGGTTGCAAAAGAAGACAAAACGTATTTGGATGCTAGAAGAAGAAACAACTAGCGATGGTCCATTTTTGTATAAGTTTAAGAATACAATGTTGTAAACGAATATGGCTTAGATCACTACAAGAGAATAAACATTTAGTGACTGAGGTTTTAATGACACAAAAAAATGTCATTGAATCAAACCTTTTGATGATCCTTTTTAAAATGTGTTGACAAAAGCTTAAAATCTTAAAATTTAATAACCCCTTTTATAACAAAATGTGTCCAAAAGAAAAAGAAAAATAATACATATTCACACTTTTTAGTGTGAGTAGATTTTTATTTTTATTTTTATTTATTTATTTTATTTTTTTGGTGGACGGTTATGTCACACATAACTTTTTGAGCGGAGTTATTAGAATTTTATTGAACGGAGTTATTATAAATAAGCAGAATAAAAAGAACAAAATCATAACTCACAGCAACACGCGACTAACAATCTACTCATTTATACTATGTTTTACACAAGCACACAACATATATCGTATGATACTTGCACAAATAAAGGCCATCAAGTAATGTATTTGTGTATGCATTGTTATTACAAAATTGGTATTGCTACGGAAAAGGCATTAGCAGAACAAGTTTTATGCATACCGCTGCTGCAACCAACAATAAACGCTAGCATTATTCATATGAAGATAATAGTGGAGTAGGAAAGGTTATTCATTTCATTGATTTACTAAGGTTTATATACAAGTAAACTTGAGACAAAGTAGGAGAAATACAACAACAATATAATTAACTGATAAGATCAATCTATTTGCAAGTTGTTGTGATATTCCCTTGATATGTGGGAGGACCACGTGATGTATGGTCAACACGCCCCCACAAGATTGAGGCTCCATCTGAGACTCCGATCTTGGAGCGAATAAAACGGAACCGATGCCGACTCAAAGCTTTAGTAAGAATGTCTTTGTTAGATATATGAAGAACCTTGAGTGTACCATTAGCAACACATTCACGAACAAAGTGATAGTCCAAGGATATATGTTCCATACGTGAATGAAAAACAGGATTTGCGCATAGGTAAGTAGCACCCGTGTTGTCACAAAATAGGGATGGTGGATGAGGTAGCTTGATGCTAAGTTTCTGAATCCACATTAGGTCTGCCGTTGCGTTTGCTACTGCTTTGTATTCAGCTTCCGATGATGATCGAGAGACTAATTTTTTACGAGCAGACTTCCAAGAAATGGGATTAGAGCCCAAATGATATACGCAGTGGTTGAGCGACCATCATCACGATTTCCACCCCAATCCGAGTCACTAAAGGCTTTTAGCTTGTAATGGACAGCCCTTATGTAAGAAAAGACCATGGTAAATTGTTGTAAAACCCAGAAATTTTGAACACGTAAAATACCCAAAATACCCTTGAACTCGAATTTATAAAATACTTTTAAATTAATTAAGGCATTGCACTTCGATATTAACCTAAGTATGAAATATAACTTCATGTCGTTAAAAAGTATACCTTAAAATTTGTATACACATTATAATTAAATACTAAAACTAAATAATTATAATCTAAAGTTTCCTAAGACTAAATGTATCCTAATATTGCTAAGTCCCACATATTCTCCATTTGTCTCCTAAATGTGTGAACCGATTCTAGCCCATAACATAAAAGATCCCTTGCCTTGTGGCGTTAGCTTGCTGAGGATAAGTGCTACAAAAAAATAACCCCATAACAGAAAAGATCTTATACATTTTTAATCTCAATCAATTACAAGGTATTACCATATTTATATACACGCTTTGCCTATTGATGCACCGAAAATTTTGTCCCTTCTTTTCCGCCAACTACCCGTGAATTTTGGCCCAAACTTCTCCCATTTACCTACCAAAAGTTTGACCTTCCCTACTCATTTATATCCCCTACGTATACTCCCTTATCACTTTGTTAAAAAAAAAAAAAGTAGGCGCATGGGTCCCTTTGGCCTTTGGAGCTCAACGCATACAGAAGAGAAAATATATATATTTTCTCAATATATGAAGTTGCAATTCTAATTCTGTCCCTGTGGCGCAAGAAGTAAAAAAAAAAGAGGGATTCTTTTTCTTTGTTATTTTATCATTCGAAGGGTGTTGAATGCATTCGTAGGGTTTGGTTCGCTTGTATCACATCTCGTATTCTTGCTTCAATGGACAATCCGAGCGAGGTACCTTTATCTCCTTGTGTTCTAACTGTCGACACACTCTTATGTGATCTATAAATCAAAACGTAAAACGCGTAAAGTGAACTATATAACCAGGCCTTTGTACCATTTGTTTGCAAACGTTTAAAAACTGAAACATGTCATACGATCTTACATGCTATCTATAATGCAAATAACTTTATTATATGATGCTTGACACCATGAATCTACAACTGGATGTTTATGTCGATTTAAACTTTGGAATTATATTCGAACACTATAACGGAGAGTCGTGTATGTTTATAAAGGGCTTGAATATGTGTGCGTATGTCGGATCTAAAGATAGTCAAAGAGTAGTTGTTTTGTTTTCATTACTTCACGATCTGTCTCGATATGTTGGCTGTCAAATTATGGGTCGTTTTACTTGGGTGTATGCAGCGTTAATATGGGGAATAAAATTGGGTTGTGGGTCGTGATTTTGTGTGGGTAAATTGTATATGTAAAACATAGGTCTAATGTGTGTCGATTGATGTCTAAAACTTGTCCATAAACATGCATGTTAAAGGGATTTAAAAGATGTAGATTAAGGCTTATGCTGTCTCACTAAAACCATTGTTGTTGTTTTGGTCTCGCGAGGGCTCGTGGTTTAAATCTAGTCTCGCGAGGGTTGTGTGAGTTCATGTGTGCTAAGTAATCTTGATATATCAACAAATAGTTATATTCGAACTTGAAGGTTAAGTAGAACGAGTGAAGATAAAATATATTAACTTGAAACCATGATCATACGTTTCTTTTTCTTCCTACTGAAGTCATATTTTGATCATGTGTGCTTAAATATATAAGCTATGCATTATAGTACTTAGGTATATAAGAAATACATGCATGCATGGGTCATATGTAGCTCACGTATGCCTTTCACAGTTATAACTTGCATGTTAGCGAAGAGCATGTCTTTGGTTGCGCATGCATGGGTTGAAATTCATCTTGATTCGTATTTTGTTGGCGTGTGTGTATGTGTGGGTCAGCATCATAACTATATGAAAAAAAAAAAAAAAAAAAAAAAAAAAAAACACTTGAGTTTCAGGTTAAACAATGAGGCGTATATGGTTAAAAGGGAATATGATTTGTAATTTAATATGGGTCTCGTATACACGGGTTAATTATATCTCGTTGTGTGGCGTGGGTTAATCCAAGTTGGTTTTAAAAAAAAATGTATTCCGAATATGTTCCCGTTAGTCCGAATTCGTTATGTGTTATAGATGTGAATCGAGTTTCGTTTTGGTTCACTAATGTGGTAATATAAGTCTTAAAAGCAAATTTAACATGTTAAACCCTAAACATGTTAATGTAACGGATATAACAATAATTATAATCAGTTATGTCATTAAATAATAAATAGACTCCTAAATAATGAATGACTATTAATTCAGGAAGATCTTTTGGAAGAGGGATTAGCTTGTGTTATTTGGTCCTTTCCTTCACTTTCAGTGCTGCTAAGGTACAGATATTCTGCTCTTCTTGTAAGGAGCCTTCGTCTCATTTCTGATTCCTGATTCATTGTTATATTTCCCCTTGTATTGTGAACCATAGATTTGGACCTTTGCTTTAACCTTTGTCTTGAACCTTGTCATGAACCTGAACTTGAACCTTGATACTCTTGATATGAACCATTTGACTTGAACCTTTGACTTGAACCCTGCTATGAAACTTGACATGACTAGTTCACCCCTGATAACCTGGATAATTAAGACCTTGGGTACTTGAAGGTTCATAGGATTTTATAACTACTTTTAGTTAAATATGAAGAGGTTTTGAACATTTCCTTAAAAGATTTTTATTATGAAAACTGTTCTACCGATCATTTTATTAAAACCATGTAAAAAGGATTTCTTTTAATAAACTATTATGAACCTTCTAGTATTGACCTTCTAATATTTGACCTCCCTGATATGGACCTCCTGATAATGAACCCCTGCATTTATCTCCTGTCTTGAACCCTGATATGAACCCTGATATGAACCCTGATATGATTCTTGACATTTGATACCTGAGACTTGACACCTGATACCCGAGACTTGATACTTAACCTTGACCCACAGTTTGAGACTACGAGCCATCTACTAGGCATGAGGGTTTCATGTCCATGTCGGTGATGCACCGCCGACATGACTAGTGTGTAGCCCTAGTGATTTGGTTACGCCGTCCCCGATCTTGACTTGATTTATTACGTAGAGGAAGAACCCTGTGGCCTGCGGGGGCGTATGGATGCATCCTAGACTTGTCTTGTTCTTGTTACTTGTATTACTTGGTGACTGGCGAGTGTGTGCGATACACGCCTTTCACACCCCTGGGAGCTAGCTACTCCACCCCTGGAGGTATCCCCTCACCCTGTACTTGGTATGCTGAGGTCACCCCTCCATACACCCTGATATGTGACTTGATATGGTTTGACTTTGAGATTGATTTTGAGTTTTGGGCTCGTAGTGGATTACTGTTTTCCTGAAACCTTGTAACCCTATTGACCTGACACTTGACCTGACATTTGACCTGACTTGATTTGACTTGGGTTGTGGTGGACTACTGGTTATGTTACCCTATGACTTGACACTGGACTTGACTTGATTTCGACTTGGGCTGGTGGTAGGTTCTGGTTTCATTTGCACCTACCTTTGTAACCATTCTTAGTTCCTGGTATGTCTGCACAACTCTTTTGTATTCCTTTTCCTGACTCTTGTTACTCCTGGTATTATTTCCTTTACTTTATATTTCCGTTACTACTGCTTTGTTTCCGTTATATCTGTTCACTGGGCTTTTTAAGCTCAGCCGCACGTTTTCTTTTCGTGTGCGGCAGGTTATAAGCAGGACGACGGGTTTGGGTATGAGTGAAGAGACTTTTGGACTTAGAAGACCTTGATAGTTATTCTGAAGTAGAATTCATTAAAAGGATTGCATTTGCAGATTTAGTATTTAGTTTTGTTTCATTCTTAACCTTAAAACGTTAGTATTTCATTTGTAACCTTTGACATTTTATTGTATTACTATTGAAGTATGCTTTGTTTGATCTGATATGAAACCATTAACGTGACATCTTTACCCTTGCCGGGTTGGGGTGTTACAATTGTGCTCTTCAAGTACCGTAGAACACGTTTCAGTGCGGTCCAATGCAATTCTGATGGTGAATGCATATACTGAGATAGACGGTTTACTGTAAATGAGACATCAGGACGTGTCAGTGATAAGTATTGAAGACCACCAACGAGCTTTCTGTAAGGAGTTGGGTCAATAGGGGCAGAACCATCTTTTGAGAAGCAAAGGGGTCTTACAACTCATGGGAGTATTGACTTCTTTTGCTCCAGCCATAGAAAAAGTCTCCAGAAGATCAGCGATATGCTTATGTTGGCATAAAAAGAGACCAGAGCCTGTCCTTATAACTTCAATACCCAAAAACTGATTCAAATCTCCAAGATCTTTTAATGAAAATCGTTGACCAAGTTAAAGAATGAAGGAATTTAGGAACTTGTTATTGTTACCTGTAATAACGATGTCATCGACATAGACTAAAAAGTAGAGACACACATTGTTCTTGTTATAAATAAAAAGCGAAGAATCAGCCATGGAATTTGTAAATCCAAATTGACATAGGAATCCTTTGAGTTCTTTATACCAAGCACGCGGAGCTTGTTTCAAGCCGTAAAGCGCTTTCTTCAAATTGCAAACATGATTAGGCATTGAAGGATGAATGAAGCCCGGAGGTTGAATCATGTAAACCTCATCAGAAAGTGTACCTTGTAGAAACGCATTATTGATGTCTAATTGTCGTAACCCCCATCCATAAGCAAGAGCAAAACTAAGCACTAACCGAATAGTAGTTGGCTTACATACAGGGTTAAAGGTCTCCGAATAGTCTAAACCAGAACGTTGGTGATAGCCCTTGGCGACAAGCTTAGCTTTGAATTTTGCTACTATACCATCAGGATGTCGTTTAACACGATAAACCCATCGACAACCCACCAAATTTTGGTTACCGCGTGAGACGAGATCCCAAGTTCCATTATGCATAAGTGCATCAAATTCTTCTGACATTGCAGCCCGCCATTTTTCATTTTTCATTGCTTCGGAATATGTTCTAGGTTCTAGGGATGATGGCATGGGATGAGCAGTAACATGATTGACAAACTTGGGGTTGTAATATTTGGAGTTTGGCTTCTTGGTGCAGCGAAGGTTGTATGGTGCAACGTGTGATGAGTTTTGTTCATGTGTTGCATCATGAGTTGGAGATAATGGTTGTAAAGGTGTGGTTTTGAGAGGCTGATGTGGGGAAGACAGTGAAGATAGCGGTGTTGGTGTGGGTGCTACTTCAGTAGAAGGGTTGGTTGATTGTGTTTTAGTAGTGGGTGCAAGAATGGGTGAAGGTATATTTGTTTGTGCAGAAAAATTATAAGCAGAAGGGTCATTAGAAGCACTTACATTGGGATCCACGGGAGGCAAGTCCAATGTTGATAGAGAGGACATCAAATGTCTATTAGTTCCTCGCATCGGAAAGACATGCTCAACAAATCTTACATGTCGAGATATAAAAACTTTTGTGATGTGGAATCAAAGCACTTATAGGCAGATTGACTAGTTGAATATCCGATAAAGATACAAGGCTTTGATCGAGGTTGAAGTTTAGAAGTGGAATATGGACGTAACCACGGATAGCATAAACACCCAAAGATCTTTAGACGAGAGTAGTTTGGGACTCGAAAAAATAATTTTTCTAAGGGTGATTTATGTTGAAGAACTGGAGTGGGACGACGATTGATTAAGTAAACGGTTGTTTGAAATGCATAGGACCAAAAAGACTTGGGAAGAGATGCTGCTTGAAGAAGCGATAAACCTGTTTCGACAACATGGCGGTGTCTACATTCAGCAGATGTACCGTTATGTTCGGGTGTGTATGGTGGTGTTTTAAAATGAGATGCCATGAGAGGTAAGAATAGGTGTTAACGATATGATAGGATGTTTGAAAAACTTTTCAACCAGTAGCTTAAACTTTGGGAACAAGATAGCTACTTTAGATTTCTTTTTCATTGGATAGAGCCATACATATTTACTAAAATGATCCACAAATATTAAGTAATATCGAAAACCATCAATGGATAAATCAGTAGGGCCCCAAACATCTGAATAAAGTAGTTCCAGTGGTTGTGAACTATGAAGAGAATTTTCAGCAAACGGAAGTTTGTGACTTTTATTAGAATTGCATGAATTACAATAAAACTTTGAAGCTGAATCTAAGGAAACGTTTAAACCACTAGATATAGAAATTGAATGAATAATGGCAACTGTTGGATGACCCTAACGTTGGTGCTAGTCATCAAGTTGAGACACCGTAGTGTGGTTGACTTGAGGATTTATTGAGCGAGGGAGATAATAGACATCATTTATGTTCTTCCCTCGTAGCATTGGCGCCCCGTGCGTAGATCCTTCACAAGAAAATACATAGGAAAAAATTCAAGTGAGACTTTGTTGGATTTAATGAATTTAGAAACGGAAAGTAAGTTGCTGCGAATATAAGGGGAACATAGAACACCATCCAAAGCAAATAAATTATTATTATGAATTAGTGTACTATTGCCAATGTGAGATATTTTCAAACCTGTACCATCACTGATATTCATTTCATCTGGACCTCCATAGTCCGAATTTTTTTGCAGATTGTTTAAATCACCAGTCACATGATGTGAAGCTCCAGAATCAACCAATCAATGTTGATCGGATGGTTTGTCGTGGTACGCCATGTTAACAGGTTGAGCATTGTTAATATGCACATTATTGCTTTTGAGGAATCGGGCGAGCTTGCGACATTCATTTGTTGGATGCCCGGGAATCTCACAGGAGTTGCAGAAAAGCCCATTTGATGTGCGATTTTGGTTGAATGAAGAGTTGTTAGAGCGGTAGTGGCGAGAACCTTGGTTATGCCAATTTGAGCAAGCAGAGTTGTTATGATTGTACTTGGTGTAGGATCGACTTTGGTTAGACTGACGAGTCGTGTAATTTGCTGTTGGAAGAGAGATAGAAGAGTTTATTGTCTCTGATCTCTTGAGCCGACGTTCAAAGTCCTCTAATTTATCAAATAGTTCATCAAACGTGATTGGTGTGTCACGAACCCGAACAGCAGCAGCAACAGAATCAAACTCATCCCCGACACCCTTGAGTGTGTGCATGCTCAAATCTTCTTCCGAGACGGGAGATCCAGCCATGGCTAGTGCATCAGCAGTGGCTCTAACATCTTGCAAAAAGTCTGCTACAGAACGAGTCCCGCGAGTATTATCATGGAGTTTCTAATTCAAAGACATGATACGAGAGTGGGATTTATTTGCCAAGAGAACCGAGTGACGGGGCCATGCTTCATGAGATGAAGAAACAGCAAAAATGTGAGACTGGATTTCTTCTGCACAACTTCCTAAAATTGCATTTAGGATTAACTGATCTTGCCTATACCATATGACATAATCTGGGTTTTCAATGGTTTTTGTGTCGTCTTTTGGGTCACGAACCGTTTTTGCAGGTTTGGGGTTGCCATTAATGTGGCTAAGAAGATTGTATCTGATCAAAGCGGAGTGGAGCATTAAAGATCTCAATCTGGTTTTCTGAAGGTGCCATGGATCGAAAAAGCGTTTAAGCTGAAGGAGGCTCTGATACCATATGAAGATAATAGTGGAGTAGGAAAGGTTATTCATTCCATTGATTTACTAAAGTTTATATACAAGTAAACTTGAGACAAAGTAGGAGAAATACAACAACAATACATCAATATTCCCTTGATATGTCGGAGGACCACGTGATGTATGGTCAACAATTCATACACTAAAGCTTCTCACAGGATCAACAAAGACCTATGCCAACTCGGTCCAAGCATATGTCAATGTTCGAGATGTGGCATTAGCACATTGCACCCATACCACTCTTTGAGACCCCCTCAGCTAGCTTCTGGCCGATTCCTATGAGCCAAGAGTGTGCTTCATCATGGAGAAGTGGTCGAAATTTTGGCCAAGTTCTTCCCCGAATACCCAATTCCACCAAGTTCACTTTCTTTATCCAATATAACCAACACCACGGAATGTGTGATGACCATGACCATTTTTTGATCTTGTAAAGGATTTCATTAAAAAATAATAATAAAAAAAAATTTATAGAGTAAATTACACGGATGGTCCTGTGGTTTGTTGAAAATTTCACCTATCGTCCCTCAAACTTAAAAGTTGCATGTATCGTACCTATCGTACCCTCCGGGACCATTCATGTTATTCTTTGGTTTGTCGAAAATTTCACCAATCGTCCCTCAAATGGACCATTCATGTTATTCTTTGGCAGCGATAGGGACGATACATGCAACTTTTAAGTTTGAGGGACGATAGGTGAAATTTTTGACAAACCACAGAGACCATCTGTGTAATTTACTCTATTTTATATAATGCTACTGTTAAAATACCTTCCAAACTTTCAAGGGTAGTTTCTGTCATAACAGAAACTATCCTTCTCTAACTCTAACTTTTGTTCTTCTTTTGTTGCTTTTGTGTTGTGCAGGGACCAAAGATGGCATCTTTCTCTCTTGGGATATACAAAGTCCCGGTTGCTTGCTTATCCTTATCAAATCTCCTACCCCATGTGGGTTTGCAGAGGTTGAGTGTTCCCCTTATCAAAGATGTTGAGTGTTCCCCTTTCCATGGTGGTTGTCTCTTCATCTCTGCCTATATAAACCCTCACTTGGGTTTGTGTTATGCAACCTTTCAAGTTAATCGATGTCTACTCTTTACAAAGTGTAGTCTAGTGTTCTTGTGAGGTTCTTGCAAGATTGATCTCATAGATCAGCTTGGTGTTTAGTTGTTATCATTTTGCTGTTTCAAGCATTGTTGTTGTTTAATCTGATTGACTCATTTCGGAGTTCAATCTTTGTTGTGTAACTTGTATTGCTGCTGGTTTAATAAATTGAATCAAGGGGAGGTTGGTTGGATTCATATCCGTGTGTTATTTACCATTTTTACATGGTATCAGAGCTACGGCTCTATCGATTCAGTGATCTCAAGATCTAGGGTTTCTATCAATTTGGGGGTTTCCGAAATTGGTGACTTCTCTGGGCTTATCTCTGATTTCTCTTCGTTAATCGCTGGGTTAATTGCTGGTTGGAGTAAAATTGGAAGAATTAGGGTTTGATCCTTGAAACCCTAATTTTTCCTAATTTGGGTGTTTGTGACTCTTGAGGTCTCAGACGCTTATTGGGACCTATTATCCTTATAATATCTCTTTTTAAGAGTATTGTGAGGCTTTTCTGCTATCTGCTTCTCAAAGCACTGTAAGTCTCTTTTTCTTCCTTTAAGATTAACAAGGCTTTAGTTATTTGGGTGCAAACGGGTTCGGTTAACACCTTGACCCTCCATCTTGAATGGAGTGGAAACTTGCTCTGGCCAACCCCAGTCCAAAGACTTAGCCTTTGTTATATCTTGGGTGTGAGTTTCTTTGTTTCTTGTTTTTTTGAAGTTGTTTGTTATTTGCTTTGCCTGCTTTTCTGCTTGCTATTTGTTTATGTGCTTGCTCTTTGCTTTTCTGCTTGCCTGTATTGATCTCTGTGTTTTATTATGGCTGGTGATGACCTTATTAGCAGTCTTAGACTTGGGTAATCCTCTGCACCTTCATTCTAATGACATTAGTTCTAGCTCTATTGTGTCTGTCAAACTCACTGGAACTGAGAACTATAGGGTTTGGTCTACTGCTATGACTCTTGCTATTAATACTAGAAATAAAATTGGCTTTATAAATGGAACATGCCTTAAGGCCACTTATGCCAGTAGTAATAGTCTGTCTAATCAATGGGATAGATGCAACTCTATTGTTCTTTCATGGATTTTAAACTCTGTATCTGAGGATTTATATCTGGGTCAAATTTTTTCTGATAATGTTGCTGAAGTATGGGCTGAACTTAAAGAAACCTATGATAAACTTGATGGCTCCATCATTTTAAATCTTATGCAAAAGATCAATAACTTTAAACAAGGAGACCTTACTGTCTCTGAGTATTATCATAGACTGAACTCTCTTTGGAGAGAATTTGACATTATGACCAAATTGCCTAAATGTACTTGCTCTGCTAGGGAAGATGTGTCAAAACATAATCAACTCATGAAACTTATGCAATTTCTTACTGGTCTTAATGAAATGTATCAACCAATCAGGAGTAGCATTCTCTCCAGAGAATCTCTCCCTGATGTGAAAGAAACTTTTGTTGTTGTATCCAGAGAAGAGTCTCACAGAGGCATTGCCTCTTCTTCTTCTGGTTCTGAATCTAAAAATCAAATTGCTAGTTTTGTTGCTAAAACTAATTGGTCTAATAATGGAAATAAAAACAAAAAGGGCTATGTTGCTGACAATAAGAAGTATGTGACCAATAGCAATAATAAAAATCCTAACTGGACTTGTATTCACTGTGGCAAAACTGGTCACACCAGTGACAGATGTTATGAAGTTGTTGGGTATCCCATTTGGCATCCTGGTCATAAGAAAACCTCTTATAGTGCTAATTCTAGTTCTATGTCTTCTTCTGTGGAAAATGGACTTAGTTCTATGACTTTTACCAATGACCAGATGATAAAACTGATGAGTCTTATCAAAGACATGCCTTCTAGCAATGTGCAGGCCAACTTACTAGGTATGGCTAGTTTTTTAAACAACAACATTTTTTTCAATGTTAACTTTCACAAGTTTTATAATAACAACACCTTTGCTCTTCATGTTAGTTTTGGGTGGATTATTGATTCAGGGGCAAACCAACACATGACTGTTAATACTTTAAACATGTTTAACATTACTGATATTTCTTATCTAAATCTCACTGTGGGACATCCCAATGGTACTCTGGCTAAAATCATGTATATTGGAAATCTTAAACTTTCTGCCAATGTTACCTTATATGATGTGTTGGTTGTCCCTGAGTATCATGTTAGTCTTTTGTCTGTTCACAAACTTATCAAAGATAGTAGGATGCTTGTTGGTTTTGATGAATCTAAATGTTACATTCAGGACATGACCCAAAACAAACTCATGGGGACTGGGAGTGAAAATGGTGGTCTGTATTTGTTTGATTCTCCCTCTTGTGTTACTATGGTAGGCAATCTTTCTGTTACTTGTCATGTTTCCAAGTCTTTATGGCATAGCAGACTTGGTCATCCTTCTGACCAAGCTGTCAGCCTTCTTCAACCTGACCTTAAGTTCACTAAAGGGTCTCATGTGTCTCCTTGTGACATCTGTCACAAGGCCAAACAGACAAGAGAACCCTTTCCCTTAAGTGATCATAAGAGTTCTGCTATTGGTGATCTTGTGCACTTAGACCTTTGGGGGCCTTACAAGGTCACTAGCAGAGAAGGTTTTAGATATTTTTTGACCATTGTTGATGATTATACCAGGGCTGTGTGGATTTATATGGTTAAAACTAAAGATGAAGTGTATAATCTGTTTGTTAGTTATCTCAATCTGATTCACAATCAATTTAAATGCAGTATTAAAACTGTGAGATCTGACAATGGCACTGAGTTTATAAATAACAAAATGAGTAACCTGTTTGACACCTTTGGTATTATTCATCAAACTTCCTGTGCTTACACCCCTCAGCAAAATGGGATTGCTGAGAGAAAGCACAGGTATCTGCTCAATGTTGCTAGGAGTCTGTTGTTTCAAAGTGGTCTTCCTTTAAGTATGTGGCCTGAATGCATCATAACTGCTGCCTATTTAATTAACAGGTTGTCGTCTTCTATTCTGAGTGGGAAATCTCCTTTTGAGCTTGTGTATGGTCAGAAACCAAGACTTTCTCATTTGAGAAGCTTTGGTTGTTTGTGTTTCTCTTTTGTTCTTAATAATTCAGATAAATTTTCTGCTAGGTCTGAAAAGTGTGTTCTAATTGGCTTCTCTGGTACAAAAAAGGCTTAGAAAGTTTATGGTATTGACTCTAAAATGGTTTTCTACTCTAGAGATGTTCAATTCTATGAAACTATTTTTCCTTTTAAAATGAAGTCTAAAGTTCAAACTGATAAGAACCCTGACTCTACTCTAAATGATCTGAATTTCTTTGATGAAGTGCATACTGACCATAATCCCAATGATGAACAGAGGGGGAATATTCCTACACCCAATGATGATGGTGGTGCCCCTTCATGCCCTAGAAGTATAAATACTTCTATTGATGGTGAGACTGCTGGCACCGCAACATCTATGGGTGACAACACTCTAACTGAGGGAAATGTCCCTTCCATTCCTGAAAATGCTCAACTCAATCCCACTCACAACATAAGTCCTGTGCAGCCTGCTCTTAGAAGATCCACTAGAAACATTAAGGCTCCTGCTAGACTTAATGACTATGTTGTTAATAGTAGTGTCAGATATGGTCTTGAGAAATATGTAAGTTACTCTAATCTGAGTCCTGTTAATTATTGTTTCTCCACTACCTTAAATAAGTCTATTGAACCCTCTTCTTATGATGAGGCTGCTAAAAACATTAACTAGGTTCAAGCTATGAATAATGAAATCACTGCCTTAAAGGAAAACAATACTTGGACTGAATGTGAGCTTCCCAAAGGAAGAAAACCTGTTGGTAGCAAATGGTTATGGAAAATAAAATACAAATCCACAGGTGAAATTGATAAATACAAAGCCAGGCTTGTAGCCAAGGGCTTCAGCCAGAGGGAGGGATTTGATTATAATGAAATCTTTAGTCCTGTTGTTAAAATGTCCACTGTTAGATGTTTAATCACTGTTGCTATGTGTAATAATTGGAGTCTCTTCCAATTAGATGTCAATAATGCTTTTCTTTATGGTGACTTAACTGAGGATGTTTACATGACTCTGCCCCCTAGCTTTGATAATCACAAGTCTAAAGTTGTGAAACTGAATAAGTCTCTTTATGGCCTTAAACAAGCCCCCAGGCAATGGAATGCTAAATTAACTCTTATTCTTAATGAACATGGCTTTGTGCAATCTAAGTATGACTATTCTTTGTTCACTAAAAAATCTGGGCATGTGTTTTTGGTCCTTCTTGTTTATGTTGATGATATTGTCATTACAGGCAATGATGTTGATGAAATTGAGAAATTCAAAGTGTTTTTGAAATCTAAATTCCAAATCAAAGACCTAGGAAAGTTAAAATACTTCCTAGGTATTGAAATTTTGGAAAACAGTAATGGTGTCTGCCTTAGTCAAAGAAAGTACTGCTTAGATCTATTACATGAATATGGTCTGCTTGCTGCTAAACCTGTTGACACACCCTTACCTGAAAATACCACCCTTAATCACATTGAATCTGCTGATGATAAAGCTTTGAAAAACATTGGAAACTATCAAAAACTGGTAGGCAAGTTAATTTACTTAACTCATACCAGACCAGATATTTCCTATGCAGTTCATTGCTTGAGTCAGTACATGCATGCCCCTCTTGAGTCTCACTTGGATGCTGCATTAAGGGTTTTGAGGTTCTTGAAAGGCTCACCTGGTAATGGTGTGCAAATCAACAAAACTGGGAATCTTAAGCTTAAAGCTTATGCTGATTCTGACTGGGCAAGATGTCCTGTTACAAGGAAATCTGTATCTGGGTACTGTGTCTTTTTGGGTAACTCCTTGGTCACTTGGAAAAGCAAGAAACAATCTACTTTGTCTAAATCATCTGCTGAGGCAGAATACAGAAGCATGGCTTCTTGTACTTGTGAAGTCATCTGGTTAAACAACCTGCTTGGTGACATGGGTGTGAAAATTTCTTTACCTGTGGTGTTGTACTGTGACAACAGTTCAACACTTCAAATTGCTGGAAACCCTGTCTTTCATGAAAAAACCAAGCACTTTGAGATTGATGTTCACCTTGTGAGAGAGAAAGTTTCTGCTGGTGTTATTAAGACTGAGAAGATTCATACTTCTCAGCAAACTGCTGACATTTTGACAAAAGCTCTTGGCTGTAAAAGCCATAAGTTTTTGTGTGATAAACTGGGAATGATGGACATGTTTGGAGTGCAAGTTTGAGGGAGGGTGTTAAAATACCTTCCAAACTTTCAAGGGTAGTTTCTGTCATAACAGAAACTATCCTTCTCTAACTCTAACTTTTGTTCTTCTTTTGTTGCTTTTGTGTTGTGCAGGGACCAAAGATGGCATGGTTCTCTCTTGGGATATACAAAGTCCCGGTTGCTTGCTTATCCTTATCAAATCTCCTACCCCATGTGGGTTTGCAGAGGTTGAGTGTTCCCCTTATCAAAGATGTTGAGTGTTCCCCTTTCCATGGTGGCTGTCTCTTCATCTCTGCCTATATAAACCCTCACTTGGGTTTGTGTTATGCAACCTTTCAAGTTAATCGATGTCTACTTTTTACAAAGTGTAGTCTAGTGTTCTCGTGAGGTTCTTGCAAGACTGATCTCATAGATCAGCTTGGTGTTTAGTTGTTATCATTCTGCTGTTTCAAGCATTGTTGTTGTTTAATCTGATTGACTCATTTCGGAGTTCAATCTTTGTTGTGTAACTTGTATTGCTGTTGGTTTAATAAATTGAATCAAGGGGAGGTTGGTTGGATTCATATCCGTGTGTTCTTTACCATTTTTACAGCTACAAAATAAATACCTTATATTTAGCTTCCGCTTTTTGTCCAGCTATTTTGATTCTCAAACACATTTCCTTGCAAGGGTTTCAAGAAATCGGAATTGGAAAGGATTCGATTACTATATCTCTAAATATTACTAATTTTTTTTTTTTTTGAATTATGGAAATGATCTCTAAGCGATACGATAAATCCAATTTCTTGAAGAAAAAAAGATACGTAAATTATTTAGTTTGCAAGACCAACGCCATTCAAAACTACCATGGAAAAAAAGATAGCATACAGCACACCAACGCCATTCAAAATTGCCATTGATTTTCAAGGTACGTAAATTATTTAGTTTGCAAGACGATTATCAAATTATTAAAAGTGTTTTTAGATCATACTCGCTTAAGTGTTCTTGTACCAAAAGTAATGGAGGAAGAAGGGACCATAAGCATCACACCACAGTTTAAACATGTTTCGAATGAGTTTATCCATCATATACAATCATTGTTGCCCGAAAAAGATGCCGCCCGCACATGTGTCTTGTCCAAGTCATGGCTACACGCTTGGTCTACCATCCCTACCCTCCGGTTTACTACATGTGTAACTGATGATCATCTCACCGAAAGAGAAGAAATAAACTACATTAAGTTGATTGATCGTACTCTTCTACGGTATCTCAACGACAACATGTCAATCGAATGTTTTCATCTTCACTTAGACATTGAGAAATTGTCTTTTCCTTCTCCTGTTGAAAACTGGTTTCAAGTACTAGCCTCTAGAAATTGTCTCAATGAGCTTTCCCTAAGAATATGTGGAAAGAAGCTTGTTAGGAATACAAATGAGGCTGCTTGGCTTACAATTCCAGATGCGATATTCTCTTGTGAAAGCCTAAACACTATAAGGTTAAGAGCTGATGACATCGGGCTCGATGAGGTTAGGATAAATACAAATCCTGTGATCAAGTGTTCGTATTTACGCGTACTCGAGTTACTAGATGTGTGCATAAGTGAAGGGGCACTTCATAACTTATTCTCTTCTTGTAGCTTACTTGAGAAGATAGCAATTCATGTTCCCGAGCATGGGGAGACTATAAAAGTGAAAAACCTCTGTTATCTTTGTGAATTGCATATCAAACTAAGAGGGAATGAACAACATTTTCGAAATTTATGATGTCCCAAGTCTTTGGTTCATTTCTTATGCATCCTTATCAATGTTTACAATCAGAATGGATACATTAGGCAGCGTAAGAGAATTGATTTTAGCAAGACAGACAGTAGATGTTGCATTTTTCGACATGATAATGTCAAAGTTTCCTTTTCTCGAGTCTCTACGCCTTACAATGTCCGACTGCTTGCTAGAAACCCTTAAATTTACTTGTGTCACCTTAAAGAGAGTGACTCTTTGTTGTTTCTCAGGCAAGCAAATGAACTTACAAATTTATGCTTCAAAGTTACTTTATTTCTCATACAAAGGCCTGATGCCTAGTCTTTTGTTTCCATCTAATACTCCCGCACATATTAAGCTCATACTATTTCTTCGTAAATCTCATCCCATTGATCTGTCCTTTTTTCTTAAGCTGAGAGACGCACTTGATTTATCAAGCAACTTTGACATTGAAATAGAAGATAATTTTGTGCCATTGAACATAGACCTTGGTGATCTTAGAAGAATGGTTCCGTTTCCAGCTAGGAACGTGCAACAACTATCTTTTGGGAAACATTTTGAAAAATAGTTGTGGGAGCACTCACCACTTTTTCATTTTCTTTTTTCTATTTGCCATCCGTGTTATGTTAAGACATATTATAGGTCGTTCAACGGCAAGAACTACTGGTATAAGCAAATGGTGCGAATCATGGAAAAGAAAATGTGTGATCTAAAAGATATTGAAATAAAAAACCCTTGTGATGGAAAATGGGAATGCCTAACAAATTCTTGGAGAAGTTACGATTTTCTTTTTGAACTGCCTTGCATAAGTTTTTATGATGAGGGCAATGACTACAATTCAGATGAGTTCAAATTGAATTGGTTTTCTTGAGAGAACGTGCTCTCCTCATCATCTTGGTTCATTTTCTTTTATCGTCTTTTTATACCTCAATTATGAATTACAGTATTTAAGGTTTCTTTTATTTCATGTTTTAGTTTTTAGCATATTACCCGAGTTTAGCGTTTTTTTAATACCTCAATTATGAATTACAGTATTTAAGGTGAACTTTCACGGGTTGATTTGAAGCTTTCCAACGTGACATGGTAACTAATGATATGAAAAGCTACTTTGTGATATGATGTTTCATGTTCCTTACTGAATAGGTGTGTGATGCATAAGTCATTTGATATACTCTGTACTTCCGTAATATTTTTTGAAATTCATGTAACATTCTAACACTAAAATGTACATGTGTATAACACTGGTTGTCTATCCTTTTTACCATTTACCACGACACCGTTTCTTTCCAAGACGCAGACCCGCACCTCTACTTTCACCTTTCACATTTCTTTGTTTCTTTATTTCTTTATTTCCTTAATCTTTTCATCCTTTGATAAGCTTTTGTCATAAATAGCGAGTTGTCAAATGGGTCAAAAAGGTCACCAAGCCTCCTGAATTGCTTTTTCATATATGATTTGATTCTTATAGTGTGTATATATATATATATATATATATATATATATATCATATATATATATATATATATATATATATATATATATATATATATATATATATATATAGCTTTCTAAATCATATTTAGAATATTAACTATTTTCAACAAATGGATAAAATCATCCACTAATAAATATTTCCGGCCTAAGAATTACCCGATTTGACTTTTTCCCCAACCTACCAACACATCAATGTGCCATGCCTACCTCTTGGGAAGTATCCATTTTCATGAGATACCAAATCATCACAGAAGGGAAGTATGCGAGAAAGAAGTAAAAGATTGTGGATGAATTTTAAACAGATGTCAGCTTACTAAGAGGGCCATTAGTAACAGCAAAATAAGCTTCCAACAACATTTCTGTCTCCTCAATGTTTGTGTGGTACCTCTTGAAAAGCTAAAAAGTTTTATTAAAGCTTTCGAAAATATGGAGGTGAAGAAACTGGAAATACTGGATTTGATACATATTGTGGACTATGATAGCCTGTATCCCGTCACAGTTTGATCTCCACTGTAGGATAGTGAGTCCATTCTTATTTTCTTCTCGGTCAGGTAAATATCAGACATATCTCCATTATCATCCATTAGGTGCTCTACTTCATTCAAGCTCATATGATGGAGTAATTATGAGTACATAAAGTCAAAGGTTTGACTTTGAAAGTCAAACAGTAAACAGGCCTATGAGTTTTATTCCACTAATTAGAGGAAAACTCTAATTCCTCATCCTGAATGTTGATGTAAAGAACGTTATGAAATAAGTAAACAGAACTTTACAAGAGATTATGAAACCATCAGTGGAATAAAACACATGGGTCTGTTTACTGTTTGACTTTCAAAGTCAAAACTTTGACTTTCTATAACTATGTTACATATTTGGTTTAGCTTGAATGAAGTGATTTGTAACCTTGTCTCTAGCTAATCTCTATAGTTGTATCACTGAACATCTTATTTGAATGAGATATATATAGAGGTTCATTATCACGTAAGTTTGATAGGTATGTGATTAAATATGTTGAGGAGGAAGTTCTTTAGACTAAGCTATTTTATGTCTAGGTGGTTAGGAAATAGAAACAGCATAACATGTTCTGGTGAATTAATATAAAGTGTAACTTGGTCTGTTGTTGACATATTTAAAGGCACATGATGTGCTAAATAAGTGTTTGTGATTTTTATTCGACTTTAACGTATATTGTGGAACCCATGCTAAACTTCTTAAATGGCTTTAGGTATGTAGAATCAAGTGAACCATAACGACTGCAGTGGAACTGAAGCCGCTTAATTTTGTTTCCGAGATTGTTTTGAAGAATAGGAAGAACAATGAGGATTGGACAAATAGAAGGAAAGACCAGTTGGAACAAAGGGTCAAAAGAAAAACCAAAAGTGATAAATTTTGTTATCAATAATGTTTTTGATTGTGTTTAGTTTTAAAAAGGGACGAAGATGATGTCCATGGGCTCAGGCTGCTTCAACTTGTTTACATCTATATTCGAGCTTTGTCGTAAGCGATATCTTATCGACTTGATATACCATTATGAAAACCAGACTAACAGATCAAACATAGTTTCTTTTTTCATCCCTACATATATGTCACTAAAGCAAACATAGTTTGCATTATGTAAAGGGTGTTGATATCTACACATATGAATTTGATTCATACACATAAATATCAAATTTACCATTATGCTCTCCTTTATATTTTAGTCATATATTATTTGGAAGGCATAATGGTCAATATACAATGTTATTTATATGTATGAATCAAATTCATATGTGTAGATATCAATTGCCTTATGTAAAACACTACTTTACCAACTCAAAGTCAAACATTGCTTGTCAGAAAAGTACATATTATTGCATAACCGCTTGATTGGTTAACAAAAGACAAGATCCAACACTTTGTTATGGCTGATGTAGGGAGGGTGTGTTGACCGACACTGATGTCGCCGCTTGTACTGTCTGCTTTAATATTTGTACTTTTTGACTAAAATAGGTGGACCCCTCATGGTAGGGAGGGTCCGGTTAGTATGACCCCTTTGTTATATGTTTCATCATCACCATCATCATTTCCTTGATCTCATCATTACTCTCTCGTACGACATCGCAATATTTCATTAGGTTGTGTTGTTTCACTCACTGTCGTCACCTGCAAAGACGTTGCTGACGAACTGGAGTTTTGTAGTAATAAAGATGAAATGGTAGGGATTTTTTTTTTTTTTTTTTTTTTTTTTTATAATTTTTTTGGGTGGGTACATACATTTTTTAATGGTGAAAGCAGAAAGGTTAAGAATATATTAATCACACGCTTTCAGCTCTTTACATAAGAAAATCATTTGGAGCTAAAGGACATACCCCAAAGCAACAGCTGATTTTTGTCTGAACTTGTAACATCATTCAGCAACAATGCAACAGCTAACCTAAAACCTTTTTTTGAGACTTGATAACAAGCATTCTTGTTACTGTGATCACCACATCTTCCAAACGGCAGGACCAACAAAAGAACAAAATAACTAAATTTCCTTTTGACTGTGAAATGCAATCCAAAATACAAAGCATCAGCAGCCCTACCATAGCTCACTGATCTAAGCATATGGAAAGAGTCACAACAAGGCTTCATCATCTGTCTTAGTAAGTCCTCCGTAAGATCCAAAAGAAAAAAACCTACATCGAGTGTCATAATATCAATTGTGTCGGTATTTCATGCAATATTCTGATCTAGTTACACTTATATCAAGTGTCTGTCGGTTTTGAACATAAGAACCAAAAGATAATGAGAAATAAAGGTAATTCATCAATAGTTTGGAATACTTAAACATGTGAGACCAAGGCATAACTGGCACATATTTTAATTAGCAACCCCCTCCCGTTTAGTTATCCAATACAATATCATTGGGTCATTAGTGGTTGTTTCCTCTCGCATCACAATTTGTGTACGGGTTTTGCTTGCACATAACAAAAGCTGAGACCGGTGACAGAGTCTCAGCTGACCTACGCACATTTTGCCAACATCAAAGTAACATCAACATAAGAAAAAGATGACACATACCAGGTGCCATTTTTGCAGGATAGTGGGGAGCAGCCATAAAGCAATATACACATTAGAGGATGTTGCCAAGCTTCTGCGTAGAACAACTAACATCTCTTGCAAAGGATAAACCCTATCCGCTCCTCTGAACTAAATTGCTGGTGCTGACAGTGCTTCTTCAAACTCTAAATAATCAGACATTTATATGAACGTGTGTGTTCTGTATTGTCGGATGGTGTCTACTGTTTAGCTACATAAATAGTCAAACATTGATCTCATTTACTATGAACCTAAAAGTTCATCTCTTCAGGAACCTTTTCAGATAGACTATGGTGGTAGCAATAATATTGACTAAATAACAGACGCACATAGACGTGCGCGGACACACACACATAACAGAGTTGAAGATCTAAGCATACATTTACAAAAGATTATCCAATATACTAATGATGCTAAGCACATGAATCTGTAGAATGCTAATGTGTAGCACCAAAAAGAATAGAACATCGAAATCCACAACAACGAAGTGGTACCTTTGGATTTTCAGCACCCAATGCTCATTCCTGTTCGATAAAATAAAACATATGCTTGTGGAACAAACCTAATGATTCATGAGACAAAATATGGAGTATCAATTGAACAAGCTGCATCAGTAAGGTTTCTATCCAAAACTAGTTACAGAGTTGCCAAATAGAGCTAGTTTTAAGCAAACCTAAATCGTAAACTATAGAAACTACACGATAAAAGAAAACCAAAACACTAAGCAATCATTTGAGACGGCTTCAAAAATAAAAACTTATCCTTGTTTATCCTCAAAAAGTATACAAGCTGTGGTGCCATTACGACACAAACTGTAACTTAACATACAACTACCAGTTTAAATCTTTTTTCACATTTTTTTTTTTCCGACAATTGCATGGGGCTGTCAGTTCTCAACGCCAAGACCATATAAGACACCGGCATATTTCTCCATTGAACCACTAAAGAAGTTCTCTTTCAACTTCCTGAACGTACACGAAGTAAGCAAACTGTCTGAACCCGCCTGATGACAAATCCCAATTCTCTCTACTTCCAACAGTTCAGCTAGCTTGTTCAACCCGCCGTGAAGACTATTACAAAACTTCATCAAATGCTTAATGTCGTAAATGGTCGGGAAATACATACTAATCAAACTGAAGAAGCCCGCTTGTGTATCAGGCAAATTCTTACGCGTCAACACCTTCAACAAATACCCAAAATCATACCCGCTGTGAAAAGTCACCCAATACACACTATCATTCAAGACAATCCCTGAAGACATCAACAACTCTCCAAATTTCCGTGCGTCGATCCCTTTCTCGTTATTCTTCTTAAAATCTATACCGCTCTCTCTCAAAAGCTCAACGGAATCATTAGCAAAAACATCATCGTTGAGATTAAACTCACGGAAATTAAACTGCCAAATACAACACTTATCCGTATCACACATAGGCAAATTCCCTTGATCATCTGAAAACGTTAACCCTAACTGAATCAACTTCAACATATCGACATTATCTTTCAACGTCTGGTAATGATAATCATTACTATTCTTAAAATTCCCCACGGGACGAAGAACAATCCCTGGAAACTCGGTATCCATGGCTATATACGGAAACGCGTCAACGATACCGCGTATAACCTCAAATTCCTCCTCCAGATTATCATCCCACACTTCCCTAATTTGAATCATATCACTTTTCGACAAAATCGACATTTTTGCTATTATCACAAACTTAACATAAAAACCGATCCAGATCTATAAATAATAAATCACACAATTATAACATAATTCAAAATTAAATTAAATAAAAACAAAATTAATAAAAAATAATATTTACCGTAAATCAACACCTTCACGATTAGATCTAAAAAAACAAAACAATAATCATAATTATAATCGGAACAAATTAAAAATTAAAAATGATGACGTCATCATACCGTTGAGATGATGATGTAGGAATGAAATTGGCGGGAAAAGATAAGAGATGATCGGAATAAAAGAAATTAGGGTTGGGAATTGGGGGCGCGTGGGCGGAACGTGAGCCTTTTCTCAATCTATTTCTTCCTTGAGTGCGAAGAAGAATTAACAGAAAGAGAAAAGACAGCACAATTAAATTAAGAGAGAGTGAAATGTGGAATTTATATACTAATATTTCTTTTTATTTATAAAAGATGAGTGAAAGAGTTGGGGTGTTGATTGAGTTGCAGGATGAATATTTGTGTGGCTATCATCACCGCCTTTGTATTTTTATTTATTTCAAAATTTTAAATGTAGATATTTTTGGGATTGGGATCCATGACAATGGCAACCAGCCCATGCACCCTTATCCTATGGACAATGGGCTTTCCTATACAAACAACATGTCAAATCAGGAGGTGTTTTGTCCTTTATTTACTTTGTCCTCCCTTTTGTTTACAATATATCATAGTTTTTGTCAGTTTCTGTTTCGTATTTCTGATAGTTTTAAGCATTTGACTTATTAAACTTTATATTTTCTGTTCCACACTTTCAGGTTTATAGTTTTTTTATATAAACAAAATTATAAAAATAAAAAATAATAAAAAAATAAAAAATAATAAAAAAAGCAAAAATTAGAGGGTGTGCGGTTTGTATTTTTTGAAGGTGTGGGGATAACCTATCCCATGCATGATACATAGATGATCGATTCACCATCGGCTAAAAAAGTGTTGGAAATTTAAATGGTGTGTGAATGGTTTATAATTTGGATATCAATCTGAATCGTGTAATTGTTTTCAGATTAAAGTATTTCCATCATATATGTCTCGGGTTCACGAAATCCTTAATCGGATAAGACAGATTGTTTAATTGAAATCTAAGACACGAGAAATCAATCAGAAACGTTAGAGTATTATTATTTGTTATGTTCTGTAAACGTTAGAGTATTATTATTTGCTAATGTACAACCCTCTAATGCATCATTTCAAACTTTGTTTTATTTTACTTTACAAACTCTAAAGTACAAGATCTAAAGCTCATGGTACAAGTATATAATGCATAAACTCAAAATATATTTATTTCATCTCGTGACCAAGTAACCAAACAAGGATTGCACCTCGCATATTTCAGGTCTATTTGTAAATATTTAATGCCAATGATTATTACGTTTTTATTAAATGATATTACTTTTAGTAACGATCACAAAAGTTTAATCGTGTGAATTATACTCACGACCAACACAAGATTAGGATGAGTCTATATGTTCAAAATACTCAAATAATCATATTTCATATGAACTATTGCAACTTTGTTGTTTTTTTTACATTATACTCTTTACGTAATACGAATACTCAAACCTATTAGATTTTATCAACATATATGCTCTCCGTTAAACTTATCACACGTCTAATATAATTAGTTGGAGTATATTAATAAACTTTGATATTTTTATAAGTATTATATTTTTATATTAACCGGTTTTAAGTTTTGTGACTTAAGGACTTAACGTTAGTAATTACCGGGATCAAACTACACCTTAAACTATTAATATGTGTGTATAATTATGGTACATAGTAAATATTCATGCATACCATACCATGACATGCTACAACAGACTATATATGTATGTGTATGAATAAGTTGCCATAAGATTCTATGTATTAACATTGCTCCTACGTGTTCTAATTTAAAGATGCATGGTACAAGATCTTACACCATGCAAACTCCCTCACGTATACATGTTGCTACTTAATTCACCATACACTTTCAATGGTGAATATATATAATCAAGTATACATGCTTACAAGATTTCAATGTAGACTGGATTTTTTTTGGCTATATAAGTCGAACCGAATCAACACCCTTCCATCTCATTTTTCACTTTCTAACACAAAACACTCAAACCTAGCTGAAATCAAGCCATAGAAGAAAGGACGGGCAAAACTTTGAGGTTTTAGCATAAGTTTTCAAGTACAAATCATCGGGTCGTGTTTCTTTTCTGCCAAGATCAAACAAGCTCGTTGAGCTTTTGTAAGTTGTTTCTAAACCTTTGTTCAATCTTATATATGATATACTATCTATTTATCATGAGTTAAAACTATCAAAATCATCATACAAGCCACGGATAAGTTTTTCTTCTTTTTTCTGTTATGCGAACAAAACAGTATATATACGGATAAAACTAGAGTTTTATCCATTTATTTTGAACTCATGGCTTTGAATCATGACACACCATCTACACCTCTGTAATCTCTATACTCTCAAGTTTTAAACACCCTCAAAACGTAATCAAATAAGCTTGATGCCTCGCTTTTATTTGTGTCACTTTTTGGCTGTCGAGACATAAAACAAACACCCCTTTATTATATGATTTTGTCTTTTAAAACCTGAAGCTACAAGCTACACCATAAGTCATTTAGCTAAGCTAATCAACATATTAGCAAGCTCTAAAAATAAGCTCATAAGTTTATAAGGTTTAAAATCTATTTCATTTCCTTTTATTTCTTGTCGCGAGCTAGAAAACCAAACACACCCTTATTAGGCTTTAAGCCTCATAAGCTATTTCAAAATCTAATAAGCCATCAACAACTTATTTTAAACTTAAAATAACTTATATTAATAAGCCATGACATGCCATATCCTTTTCTGAAACAAAAACGCAAATTTACAAAAACAATGACTAGAAATGTAACGCCAAACATGCATGAGGGTTAAAACACTAAACTTGGAGTTTCTTTGTCCAAAACTGTAAATTTAGTAAATAGTATAGAATAAGGACTATGCATGTCACTTGCAAAATGCATGGAGGGCCTGTTTTGCCAAAATTTCTACAACTATATCTAAAAAAAGATTAGATTTAAAAACTAAATTAATGCTTGGGGATAAAAAGTGTAAATAATGAATTAATGAATTATAAAAAGGACACCGGTGCAAATTATATTTAACCAAGGGGTAAAAAGTGTAACTTTTGGAAAGTACAAGGTAAAAACTATAAATTGCGACTTCTGAAACTGAAATAATTAAATATCATGGTAGAAACGGTAAATTTTCAGGAAGTGTGAATATAAAGTGAAATTTTATACTTTTGGACTAAAAATATAAAACTTTTAAGTTTTGGGTAAGAAATGTAAATTTTTATAACCTAAAGGGTTAATTTTGTAACTTCATATTTTTAAAATACTTATACTTACAAACTTATAAAGTCAAAGTTTTATGAAAACTTTCATATAAAATTTAAAAACGACAATATCAAAATATAAATAACGATGATATTTTCAATCGAATTATAAATCGAATAGCTTAAAAACAAATAATACAAACTTCTTAGCAACTTAACATACACCAAACTTAAAATAGTTAGAAATAAATATTTTAACTTATCATGCACTAACCTTTATTAAATCTTAAACGTTTTCATTCTTAAATCTCAATAAACGATTACATACACACAAGTTAGATAGGTATTTAACTTTATTTTTGAACTTTAAGCATTTGACACACAAGTAACGACGATACAAACACTTTTCAAACATTGTCTTTTGAACATTAAAATCATGAACATAAACCATCGAAATCTAAGGTTTACCATATTAATTGTTACACCCGTATCCCGACCAGGTACTAAATATGTAATTATATGTTATGTATATATATAAGTTATGTGTTGTAGTATAAGTAGTAAGTAGTTATGAGGTCAATATAGAAGAGATGGAACTAGAGGGACTATTATTGCCATAGAGTCAAAGTAGTTTCCTACTTATGAAGTAATCTTTAAAAAAATAAAACCTGGAATTAGTTGGATATAGCTTAAAAGTCGGTTCATCCGGGAGAAAATAGGAGGGAAGCTACTGTTCCATCAATTGATGCCAATTCAAGTCAATTTCAAGTGTTTCAATCATTAAGAACCATTAATTTGATTAACCCCATCACAAGTAAGTATGTTTCCCTTAATTTTGAGTTAGGGTTTATGTATTGAATTATGGTTTGAGGTTAAGGATTGATGAATTATCATACTAGTATTGTTATTGATCCTTAATTCATGGCAATTATGGTATAGGAAGCAATTAGGAAGTGGGAACCCTTGTGCTAGTGATTTGATATAGAGAGAATTGAGGTAAGTATATGGTTTAACATGTTTATATTGTATTATCATATTTCTTGTATGATAATTATGTATGTTATATGGTTTTATCATGTATTATTACATGGTAATGATGATATAAGGGATATAGGGTGCGTTAGCTAGTTTTGGATTCATTACTAGAGATATTGATATGGATATGATATGGGATTCGACCTTATGGGTTGAATCATGTATGGGCCGACTATGTTTGCGTATGGTATGTGCCTCTATATCGATATGGATATGGATATGGTTATGGTTATCGATATAGATATGGATATGGTTATGGTTATCGATATGGATATGGATATGGTTATGGTTATGGTTATGGATATGGATATGGATATGGTTATGGTTATGGATATGGATATGGTTATGGTTATGGTTATGGTATGATTTTATCATACATTATATTGTTGTTATTCCATGTACTTACTAAGCGTTTTGCTTATATGTATAGATGTTATGTTTTCTTGATAGGTATTGGCGAAGTTAGCAAAGGTAAAGAGAAGGAGTAGGATCGTATGATGTTAGAAGAGTAGCTATGGCTTGGGATCATGGATTATGAAATTGGATATACAAGATTAAAGGTAATATGTGTTTAGGAGCTTAGGTAGAATACCGAGCTCATGTGTAAAGTTTGTACCCCCGTTGGTCTTTTATTGGTTGGTATAGTGTAGCCGTGTGGCAAATGTTATGTTAAGGTTGTCCTATTGATTTGGTGGTCAACCGATGGGTCAAAGTATGTTTTATGTGTTTAGGGTCAAAGTTAAGGGGGTGTTTGGTAAAAGTGTAAAAGTACCCATTTTGGGTTGTGAACGGGTCAAGTGTTTATGGAACATGTTTTATATGTTAAAGTAATTATGTTGACCAAGTTTGGTGGGAAAATGAATTGGTATAGATGGTTTGTAGTGTAAATGGGTCAAAATGGGTTTAATGCATAACCCGTCAAATTGTAAAAATCATATCTTTTAATCCGTAAGTCGTCACGGGTCGTGTCACCCGTCGTTTTGAAGGTAATTGAGTTTAGTTTCATTTAAAAATAGACTTAAGATTTGAATGTTTATGGATTTTTGTCAGTTGTTAAAAGAGTAATTGAAGGTCAGTTTTAGTTCAAGTATTCCCGCGTAAAAAGTTTTAAATTTTGGTCTAAGCAGGCACGGGGTGTTACATTAATCTAGGTAGCGTGATTTGAGCCGTTCCCATCCACACTTGACATTTCTATATCTGGACTACTATGCCACCGAGGTGAGTTCATGGCCTCTATTTTCAATTATTTCGTACTATCTTTGGGAGAGATACATGCTCATTTTACTTACAAATACTTATTCATAAACATTCTACTCGATTTATGAAACACTTTTGTCACACCCCTAAAATCTGTGTTTGCAGCGGAATAGAATTCTGGGGGCGTGATGCTCGTGGTCACAAAGTACAAGGAATAAAGAACGACCTCTAAGTGAGTCATTTTAAAACAAGCGTTTGATTTAAAGTTAACGTTTTACAAAACATAGTTATCAGAGTTCACCATCAAAATGTAAGATTTAAATACATAACCAAACGCTAATAATGCAAGAAAATCTTCATCATGATGTGCTTCCAAAATGTTACTCGAAAGTGCTTCATACAAGAGGTGTATCATCATCACCTAATTACCTGAGAATACATGCTAAAAGGGTCAACAATAATGTTGGTGAGAATCATAGGTTTAAGTAAACATTAATGTGCGGACCATAAGATTTCAATAGCAAGACAATACAACAAATATAATGTCACAGCCAAAAATAATAAATACAGTGCCTAAGCTCATGACCCCGAAGCTCGACGTAATGGTATGCAATCAAGCATAATAATAAATGCCCAAAATAAGTGTTTGTCAGATACTCGAAAATAGTCCGAATGATATGCGTCCGTTTACCCAGTTAGCGCGACCAACCCGGACGGGGTGTCAACCCAAATAGATCTATTCATAACATCCGCGGGTTTAGGTACTTGTGTCCGTATGTAAAAACAAGCAGTGTATTCCCACCCCGAGGGTTTAGAAATCATGTATAAACAATGTAAAATCGGGGCTATGAAACTCACCTTAGCAAAATCAATTCCCGATTGATAAATTTGTAAATGGCAAATCAAGTCCGATAACTCTAATCGCGACCTAAATGTTACATGTGTCTTAGATTCGAAAACAAGGCCATGCACGCAAGTTCATACTTTACCTTATCACTTGTAAATGTTGTTGTAATATTTGTCGTCAAAAGATAGTTGCGTCAATTTGATCATTTATTTAAAAAATTACCACTTTTTAAAAAATGTAACTTGTTTATCTTGCGACCATATTTTAGTCGTCATGTTAATGGTTATTCCAAAAATCTCTAACGCGCCTAATAAGTATATAAAATGTCCTACCATTTTCGTTTACTTCATTTTAGCCAAAATGTACTCCAAAAGGTCCAAAATCTAATTCAAAAAGTACTAATAGCTTTCTAATAGAGAAAATAATAGGCTGTCAACGTATATGTTGACGTAAATATTCGTTAGGCCTCGTAGCTTCGTTTCTTAAGTTTGACCTATCCCCGCGAAGGTATTTAAGTGTACTATCGGATTTTTAAGGTCTCGGCTAGTCTAGATACTATTTAGCATCAGTTTTCATCTCTCAAAATTTTATAGTTTTGATACAAGAGTGTATATGTTGTAGGTATTGGGTGTTAAAAATAGGTGTTGGTTGTTGGTTCGGTGATTAACGAAAATTATACGTATTTAAACGTGAGATATAAAGAAATTACTTTAGGCGTCAGAAAATATTTTTGGAACTTTCGTAATCTTTTTGGAAGTATAAAAATACATTAGAAATTATCGTTGGAAGAATTGGGTATATCGGGTGTTAAATTTTTGAATAACGAATATAGTTTGTCGACTTGACAACCATAAGTAATTTAAGAAAAAAGAAATTGTTTTAGAGTTTAAAACTGTGAAATGGAGTAGGAGCAAGATACTGAAGCGTTGTGGACTAAATATAACCTAAGTCCTAGTGTACTTGGAATTTATTCTAGGTATTCACATCGGTTCAAGTAAAAGATTATATGTAAATTGTTTTCAAATAAATGTCAAGAAAATAAATTCGAGTTTGTTGAGTAGTATTGACCTGAAAATTAGCGGGTTGTGATAACTCTATTTGTTTACTGAAACTTGTTACATGCTAAACACAAGTACTTTTTGTATGCTATCCTAATTGTTATTGCCTAAGTTACACTATTGCCATTAAAAGACTCTCATATCATGAGCTATTAATCACTTGCGAGTGAACGCGAATATAGTGAATAGATCTATTGGAGGTTGACGACCCATTTGTACTAGCCAGATAGATAGCTATAATGCTAGCCGGATTGATAGACAAATGCACTTTATTTGAGCCTAAATAGGAAGTTGGCAAGCTCCTACCCGAGGGCATTATTACTACATTTAATTATGTTAGTAATTTACATCACTCTTGTGATGTCCTACTGTTAAGGTTTGTGTGTCATGAGCTTAGGGCAATAATTATTATTTACCCATAATTGTATTCATTGCAATTATTCTCTTAAACTTGAAACTTTTGTTCAACTGATTTGCATGCAAAAACTATGGTAACACACAATCTTTGACCCGTTTAGGGCAAACAAACAAACTATGGGGGTAAAACAACGTAGCCCACTATTCATTTTATCGATATTTGTAATCATTACAATTATCGCCCAAACTTGAAACTATTGAAATCAATTGTTTTACTTATAAACTCTATGAACTCACCAACCTTTGTGTTGACACTTTTAGCATATTTATCTCAGGTCCATAATGAACGAGGATGACACGGAGGGCCATGGATAATGATAGAAGACTAAAATCTAATTATCATTTGAAACTTATTTAACAAACTGCAAAACTACTGGGACCTCATTTTGTAAACTCTGATATTTATAAACTTCGAATGATAAATCTTTTAAAACGACACAATTAGAGACCGTTTTCTATTATTATAACTATTGTGCCGTCAAGTGACACCCAGTTTGAATTCCGCTACGTATCACGAAATTGGGGGTGTTACAGATTGGTATCATAGCTATAGTTATAGAGAAACGGGTCTAATTGAGACCTAAACGATAACTGCTTTTCCACAAAAAGGTTTTATGGCATTTCTCTCTCCGTGCCTTCCTTCCTCCAAACGATTATGTGACTTCTAGGTAATTTATGCTACACAAACAGTATATTGATATATACACATTCGACATGCTTTTGATCATTTTATATAAACAACATAATAAACATATCTGCATATGCCTATTCTAAGGCATTACGACTCAATCACATTTCCTCGAGCATGTACCTACTATATTTTTGCAATTTACGAAACCTTCCCAAGACATTGTGGGTTGCACAACCTTATTTACCCAACTATTTTGAGTACTATGTCAACTTTCCTTGGTTATCTTACTCCCATCTTTAGAGATGAGTGTAAATACTCCTTTCGTACTCCCAGAACACTTATGCACTAAATTACCTTGTCGATTAAGTATGAGTAAGTAGGATGATTTACAATGTCTTTATTTAAATGGATTGGGATGCCTTTTATTTAAATAAAACAATTATGAATCGCCGAACCATAAGTTTATATTTTCTTATTTACATTGTTTGGGACCCCTCTCTATATAAGTAATGAATTATAAATGAGTGGGTGATGAACTCAAATAAGTACATTTTATTATCATCATTTATCCTATTTATTTGACTTGTTTTATTATATTATCCATGAGAATCGATACATTAATGTTTACTTTAGTAATTCTCAGGTAAAAACAAGCATTATGTGAAACTTGGCGATTTTGGACTAATTATGGAGCAAAACAAGCAAGATGTCAAAAGCCTACTGAAATCCAGAAGATCAAGCTCGTTCTACTCCAGATACGCCGCATTATACTTCTAACATACGGCGTATCACTATCAAGATTTCACAAGTTACAATCCAAGTACATGCGCCGCATAAGAGATTGAAGATACGCCGCATCTAAAGACGGTGTACGAATATTCCTGAATATATTAATCTTGGACCCCACGCGAAGTTAAGTCAATGCGCCGCATCTACTTATCCTATGCGCCGCATCTAACCCTCAGACAGAAACTATAAATACTGATGCGTGGTTTTGCAACCTTACAACAGGTTTTACCTCTCGAGGGATCTCAAGAGGCTTACAACCCCACCAGGCAGTGTACCTGACCGATGTAGTATAGTGTAGTGGTAAGTACGGGGGATTGATCGTTCTCCACAGGGAATAGTGTTCGTTAGGTATGAAAAACTACTCTAGTAGGTCTAAGGGTGAGGGAAGATTCTTTTTGTATTTTTATATTTTTTATGAAAGCAAGTAAAAATCTCGGGTTTGAAGGAGTGGGCGGAATTAGTTGCTAGTCAACTAACCCAAATAACTACGAATGCAAATAAAATAAAATAATGAAAATGAAAAGGTTGTGAAACTTATGTGGAGAGAAATGTGTTTACTTAGATTTCCTTACTTCCTAACTATCTTTTACCGGTTGATTAGTGTGTATTAATTGCGTGGATGACGGGTGTATTCCTTAATACCAATCGTGGGGTGGCGTACGTACTTCCCCAACTCTACAAGCTCCTACTTCACTCCTATGTCGAGCCGGCTAGGAAGCTCCTAACATGGGATCACTAGAATTCGCTCATGCATTAAATACAACCATAAAAACCTTAGTACGCATTGGTTCATGTTTCTTAAGACGTTCAAGCAAGCTACCGAATAGGAGGTTAGCCAGTTTTCTTAAGCCTAACATAGATAAACAATCATCCAATACAACTAATAACACACTAATAACCAATAATCAATAGCTAGGTTTCATTAGATCTAAGCAAACACAAGATAAATCTAGCCAAGCATGTTAATTAAAAGACAAGAACAAGATATAATCAAACAACACATAGACATATTGATTGATTAAATGATAACTTATCTTCAATTAAACATGGGAGATCCAAGGGTATGAAAACCCTTAAAAATGGCAGAAATTCGTCTTTAGGGTTTCTCCTCACAAAGTTGCACACTAATGACAAAAAATTGTAAAACTATATATAGAGTTTAAGGGCTGACGGCGTCACGTTATAGGACTTGACACCGTCACCTCGCCGTGTGTCTAGGGTTCCCGGATGGCCTTCCTGACGCCGTCCCTCTTTAGACATCCAAAATCCGCTCTGGCTTATCAAGGCTTGACGCCGTCAGAATATGGCTTGACGCCGTCCCTCTTTAAGTTAAACCGTGACGACCTTGATCACGTTAAAGGGTGACGCCGTCAGACTTTCCTGTGTAAATTTCTCTGGCTTATCATGAGTAATTTTCATATCCACCTTTTTTGCCAAGCCATGACGCCGTCTGGACCAATCCCTGACGCCGTCAAAGGTACTTTCCAGCATAATTTTGAGACTTTGTCGTTTTCTTCACTTTTATGCTCCAAAAACGTCCAAAATGCTTCCTTTTCCAGATTTCTTCTCCAAAGTACCTAAAATGACAAAAGGAACGATTTAGGGCAATATTTGATTAAATAAATACGATTTAGGGCTTAAATGACCCCCTAAAAGCGGTACACTTTTCGCTTCATCAAATACCCTTACACTTGAGATTTGCTTGTCCTCAAGCAAATGCGCTTTTATTCTAATCAAAATACAAATTAGGGGTCATTTAATGCTAATATAAAAGTAATTACAACAATTAGTCGTTCCACTTTAATCATAATAAGCACGGAGATTACAAACTAGCACCTCACAAGTAGTGTTTAGATACTCACATCTCTCAAGTGTCATCAAAATAAATCTCATAAATGAAAATGGATAATATCTCTCACTACCTGTCATAGCAAATAGTTTACTATAGGCTTGGGAAAGGATCAAAAACCTCCTCCACTAGGCGTAAGCACCTAAGATAAACTATCAAAGAGGGCTTTTAAACGGGTTATAACGTTAGGTGTAGGGATATGATAAACACGGTTTTGTTGTATAAGGGATATTTTACTGGTGGCGAGTTAAAGATCTTGATTAATTACATGTACTATACAATGTTGCTAAGCCAAGACTAGACTCAATCTTAAGCTAAAAACAAAATAACAAAAACATAAAACAAACATAAAATGAAACGGGATGGTAGTCCGTATGTTTTTTCTACTTTTCTTTTTCTCATTTTTTTGTATTTTTCTTGATTTTTTTTTTTTTTTTTTTTTTCATACACTTTTGCCCTACCATCCAAAATAATACATCAAAGGGGCGTTGCATTCCCCTTACACTTGAACTTTTACATAACTTTACAAATAACTATTCTAATGACTCGAATTAAGATAATCGAAACACTTGGAGTACTTTTAAAATATTTAGCACATATGGGGGTAATAAATGATGTTCTTCCCCATTACTCCATTACACTAGTACTTTACCCATGAGTCCCAATCGTCCCAAAACAATATGTACAAGGATATGACTCGACTTAGCAACCATGTAATCAATTAGATAATTAACTTGGGTTTAAACAAATGTTGTCACAATAATGCACTAAAGATGAGTGCATACAAGGTAGGCTAAGGCGATTTGGGTGTACATTTAAGTGGGGTGTAACAAATTCTACCTTTAAGTAAAATGCTTAAAGGTCGAAACGAAAAGATAGGCTCTGAGGGGTGTACTAGGGGTATCGTGTACTAAAAATGAGTACAACGCAAAGGGTGTGGGAGAATTACTTGACCAATGTAGCCAAAGTAATTATAACAAAAACACAGGTGTAAAACAATGGGTTAATCCTAATGCCTCTTATCATGTAGTAAATCTAACTACACGAATGTAGTCTCACTTGTGGCCTCGGAATGGTCCTAACGCAAGTTCTAGAATCTAAGTGCTACCGGTACACACATCATAGCATAAATGCTTTTCCTACCAATTCTAGGGGCGAACCTCACATATTTGGGGGTGGAAAATTTTTTAGTGGTACGGTTTTTTGTGCTAGTCATATAACTCCTATCCGTGAGACGCTCATTAAGATCAAAGTTTCACTCCTAAATGTTGTAAAAAAATTTAAATTTGGCACTAAAATTGCCCTAACAAGTGTTTCTCTCAGTTTTATTACACATCTACCATTAAACAAACAAAAATCAAGCGTAATAGCATTCTCTAAAGTATCGTACTTTTACCCCCCCCCCCCCTTACACTTAAGATGAACATTGTCCCCAATGTTCAAATAACAAGATGTAAAAGCATAAAGTAAAAGAATGAAATCAAATACTCCCCTGATTCGTTCGGTGGATAATGTGGCAACATGGTTAGATCTTCTTCCAAAGTAATGTTGAAGCTCCATGACTAATGCATCGCCATAAGCTTGATTCCACATACATTTCCTTGTCCAAAATAACCTGTTAAACCAGAGAAAACAAACACGAAAACCTGCATAACATCGGCGGGATAAATTCTATATATAAGGATATAATGCTTGTGGAATGATAGTTTTGCAGATTCCTGGAGATTATAAGTTAGATATTTAATAAAAACTTTTTATGAAAACAAAACTTTCAAAATTTTCAGAAAATTAAAACCTGACGCCGTCAGGTTGTAAATCCTGACGCCGTCAGAAATGATCTGACAGAATTCTCATGTTAAGTTTCCGGAAAAATTTTGGAAAAACCTATACCTTACTTCCTGGAAATCCTGCAAAACATCATCATGACTCGATACAAGCATTTGACTCAAACAAATACTAATATGTATGTTAATTTATTATTGTTATGATTCATGTTCATTTGTTCTAATAAACCGATTTGGATTTCCCTTACACTTATCTTTTGCAAAATACCTTTATATGTAGTTAAGACGAAGTTAAAAACAAGATAAAGCATTTTCACAATTTAGTTTCGAACATGAATCAATAATAATAAAAATTAAACATACATACGGAAGCAAATAAAATCAAACAAACAAATAAATAAACACACAAAGCAAATAAAGCTTGGGTTGCCTCCCAAGAAGCGCTTGTTTTTGTTCGAGTCACGAGCCTGACTCTACCCTTATTTAACGGATAAAGGAGAGGTTTTTCCTACACTTAGGATTAAGTGCGGGTGATAGTAGCGATACACACCATCTCGGTGGAAGTATGCCACGTGAGGAAAGAGTGGTGGATGAATTATATACTCAAAGGGGTGTGCTCCTTTCATCATAACCTTACCAAGTTCACTTTGGTCAATGGGTGAATTAAAGTTTTCTCCTAAAAAGGGATCATCTTTTATCAACTTCGAGAAATTCCTAGTTGGGAATCCATCTTGACCTAATAAACCCGGTTTAAACCCATAATGTTTCTTGTGATCAATCATGAATGGGTGATGTAAGTATGTAAGGTCATGGTTCACTCCTATATTAGCTTCCACTCCACATGGCCTAGAGTCTACTACCTTAATCTCAACATTACCCGGACTACATGGTTTGATGGGTGGATCGGGACCTTTTTTAATTCCTAAATTCACATCTAAAGATGGAAGATTAGGTAACGGTTTTGGTTGAGGCTCCGGTTCATCAAAAATAGGAAATCCCCTAGAACTAAGAGTAAGGTTGTGATCACTATAAGCATTCAAACCTATATCCTCTAGTTGTGTTTGGTTCAAAGGTTCTACCTCCATCGGGATTCCTAAAGTCTCTTCTACTTCTTCCGGGTAAGTCACGGGCGGTGTGGGTGCCTCGAATGATGGTGGGTTTTGTGGAGTACTTGGTGGACTTGGATTTCTAACCTCATTCTCCATAGTATCTAAATCACCTATATGTTCATCATGTGTTTTGGTAGGATCTAACCCAAACACATTCCTAAGTATCTCAAATCCTTCTCTAGCGATGTGATATATTTTTTTTTTTATTTTTGAATCCAAAGAAATTGTAACGAATACAATTCCCCCGGGTCGTTCTCCCAACGAAGGTTTGACGGCGAATAAGTCGAATCGGAGTCGTGAATATGTGAAGTGAATAAGTGACGTGAAAGATTATTTTTTTTAGTATTGATTACACTAAAATAAGGAAAATTAAAAGCAATCTACGCTATTAAAATAAATGCACACAAAGAGAAATCAAATAAATGCAAATCCCGGGCTAATCCCGAGATTTATAAAACTAATAGTGAAATTATACTAAAATGAAAAAAATAAAAATCTAAAGGACGAAAATATTACTTATCGAAACTAATTTTATAAAAGAAAATTAAAGAAAACAAGAAATTTAAAAGTTAAGGGACTAAAAGCGTCAAAACTGAAACTATTTTATTACTTAAAACGATTTATACTAAGACAGGGACTAATTTTGCCAATAAACAAACTGTTTTATTACTAAAAACTACTAAGCCCGATTTTAAACTCAAATTAAAAAACGAGGGTCCAAAAGTGACAAACTCAGAAACTTATGAACACTCATCTCAAAACAGAAAGTCACCTCAACTAGCAATATTCAAAAGCTTATAAATAACTCAATTCTTGACCAATTTTGAAAACGAAAACTGTTTTGGAAAGCTTGCCCAGCTGAGATTACCAAGATCACAAAAGCCCTTTGCCTAGACTTCAATTGCTAGATCAATTAGAATCGAATATAGATGACCAGAAGAAGATCATGCAGTAGTTAATTTAGTACAGCAGATTTTGACAAACTTCAAGAGCAAATTTAGGTGACCAGTTATTGTTGCTATAACTCAAGATTTAAAACTCCAAAACTACAACAGGAAAACTACTCAGAAACTCAAAATCAAACCAAAACAAACACTAATGCTCAATCAGATGGACCTATGAACACAGCAACTCAGAACACAAATAGCACCAGATGCACATCAGAAAAAATGAAATAACTACTCATTTTGATTTTTTTTTTTTTTATTGAACAACCTATTGATTCTTAAGCTAATGTGAGTTTACTATGATGAATTAAGACTAACTGAATCAAAATCCTTCAACTGACAAACATTATACTCAGCAAAACTCATTATCAAAAACTCTATTATTATGCTACTATTACTGATAATGATCCAAATGAGTTAGTCAATATAAGAAACCACCACATCCACTATTAGACTGATCAAATACACAAATTTGCAACAGAATCACAGCTCACAAACATCAAAATACCACAGATCACAAGAATGCAAGTATGGAGCAGAATTGAAGCAATATTAAGCAAAATCCAAAGCTAACTATTTCCCAATAATGCAAACTGCTATTACTAAGCTAAAATATGACTAAGCTACTCAAATGAAACAGTAAACAAGCAAATATATCAGATCTATATTAATAACTAGATTATGCAATATTAAGCTTAAAAAAAAAAAAAAAAAGAGGAACTTACAAAACTTAATCCCAGCTGAACAGGGATAACCTTTGATCCAAGCCTATCTTTTAGATAGGCCAATCACTTCCATTTCTCTGATTGAACTATCAATTTAAACCCAGAATCACCATTTTCAACCCATTGTTGACTTTTGTTGACCACCAAGAACTTTGAGTCAAATGAACTGATGTACCTCTAAACAATCTCTCAAAAGCTACTGAGCTTATAAGAGCTTGGTAAAACAGAAAAGAAGCTTGTTGAAGCTTGATTTTGAACTTGAAACAAATATTTTTTTTATTTTTTAGAATTTTCTGTTTTTATTTTTTTTTCAATATGAAGTAAACAACTGAAATGATAAACTAAAACAATCCAACAATTACTGATCTAAACTGAATAAGTAGTAAATGACATTAAAATAAAACTCAATAAGAGATTAAGCTACTTTGAAATTAAACTAAATTTTTATTGATTCGACAGCTGAGTACAAGATTGAAAAAAAAATTATAATTCATAAAATAAATTGGCAGCATAACATTGCTAAAAAAAAATTACATACATAAAATGAGAAGAACCTCTCCTATTTATAGACTATAGCCGAACCTTCTGGGCTATGCCACCTTGGCAATCCGTGTGTATCCACAGCTATCATCACCCTTAGATCACGTCCCATCAATCATGGCCCTCGGATTAGATCCTCTGAGGTGTTCGAACCAATGAGAGCCTGCCATGTGTCCCTTTTGTGCTTCTTTAGCTCTAACACGCTTCTGACATGCTTCTGGAAGACCAATGATTGACTTAATTGCCCTTAATTTAAGTAAAGATGCGTACGGTAATTCTAGGGTTCTAAGTGAATAGTGGTAATTTCTGGGTTCGATGGTTTTGGGCGGGGATAAGAGAGAAGGATAAGTGAGTTAGTTTATTTTTTTTTATTTAACTTCTTTTGACTGAGGGTATATATGGGTATTTGACTGAGTGATTTATTTAAGAAAAATGGATCGGGTGAGTATTTTATGAATCGGGTCAAGAGATTTAAGGCTGGGCCGGATTGGTGTAAGGGATATGGGCTGAGATTTGTGTAAAGGATATGGTTAAAGGGTTTATAATTTAAGTTGGGATGGTTTTTGATTAATAAAGGTGTAGGCTTTTTATTAGAACCGGGTATAGAAAGATTTTAAGGGTTAAGGTTTAAGTACTAAAGGTGCAATTTTAGAAAGCTATAGGACTGATATTGCCAATATATCAAAGCGATCTAAGGGTGGATTCTTGACTAATTGACCAAGCATGACTTTCCCGGTTCAGCTCCGAGTCTTTTCCGTATCCCGTGCTCGTTTTCTTGATTTTCTTGTGTCTTTTGTCGGTTTTCACGATATCCATCCCTGCACATACAAAAACACAAAAACACAATATCTTTTGGCATTTTGGTCGGGTTTTTGGTTATTTTGGTCCGGTTTTTGGTCAATAAAAGGTATGTGTTTAAGCACATACCAAATTCCCCCAGACTAAGCTATTGCAATGTCCTCATGCAATGTTATAAAAACTCCCCGATTTTCCTTTTATTCTATTTTTGTATTTTTCTTATTTTTCAAGTGACGGCTTTTGATGACAATCATTATCTATCGATAATTTTTAGGGTCATAGAGTAGAAACACAACTCATAGAGGAGTGACCATAAGGATAAAATTCATCGTCCTTGATTTTTCACATGCTCCCAAACTAAGCTTATAAACGAGATCACAACCTACTTAGAAATTAGATGCCAACACTACTCATAGAAGTTACTTGTGTAAGAACCTCTCGCTCCCATTTTCTTATTTTTGTTTCTACTTATTTTATTTTTGTGAGAGAAATGAATTTCTTCATAAGCTTCTCATTTTCATAATTATTAGTCCGATAAAGATACCAAGTTTAAAACGCTAAGTAGTTTTCCATCTTCTTGCAAGAAAGTTTGCCTTAAAAATGAGGTCCAAATCAAGGTTATTACATACGTCCAAGACTAAAGAACTCATACAAACATGTAGACATAAGTTGTGGAGAAACATCACGTGCACCTCATGTGCCCGATCTAGGGTCATTCACATGCACCTCACGTGCCATCAACTTGTCTAACACATTAAGCACAAAATCCATACATCTCAACATACATTTTTTTTTTCTCAACTTTTCTTCACTCAATAACTTAATACCACGGGATTACCGGGTGTTTCCAAAACATCAAACATTCAATAGTAACCCTTAGAAAACGAACCTTCACGGTTTAAATCCAAGACCTTACCGCCTTTAGAAGTAAGGATCCAAGGTCCGATCTCAATCCGAAATCTAAGAGCACTTTACAACTTATTCACTCAATACGGGACCTTGATGTGTACCCAATCTTTAGAGCAAAAATTCTTTTAAGAAGATGGAGAACTAAATTTCGTTCTAAACCTAAATATCTTTAATTATTTATACAATATATGGGGTGAAACAATTTTACGGGAGCAAAAGGCCACAAGTACCTACGACGAGCTCTAAAGAGAACCAACTACTCCACGTTTGGCATCTAACTTCTAAATAAATTCTATCATTTCTCGCTCTTCGCACATTTAAAAATCTCAAATAATGAAATTCGCGAATACTTAGCCGATAATCAGCCACGCATATATAAAGTCAGTTACAGAAACTTGCAAATTCTTGAAAAGAATTCGCGTTTTCTAGTTCCTTATGTAAAAGACTAGCGAAAGCTTTTAAAGCCATGCATGTATAAAGTCAAGTACGGGAACTTGCAAAAGAGCAGCTCCTTGTGTACAAAACTAGCACAAGCTTATATGATTATCATTGGTTAAGAGAACAAGCTAGGGCTCAACACGCCCGGTCAAGTCAAAATTTTATTCCTACTCTACCCAGCGGAAAGTCAACAAAAATGTCAAAACTTATTATATTTTTGCACAAAATTTTTTTAAAATTTTTCTCTTTTTTTTTTTTTTTTTTTGATTTTTTCAATTTTTGGAGGAAAAACGGGGTTGCATGAGAAAATAGCAAAAATGCAAGGCAAAAATCAAATCGCAAGATCACCCCCCCCCCCCCCAGACTAGAACGAGACATTGTCCTCAATGTCTTAAAGGTACGGGTATCCCTACAAAAATCTAAGGCCGTTTATTAATTATGCCAAAAGATAAATGTAAAACGATAAGATTTTGGATATTGGATAAGCAGCGGATGATGAAACTCGAGTAGCGTGAAGGAAACTACGAGCACGAGAGTCTTCATCATCGGGCATTCCTGGACACAGCATAGAAAAACAACGAGACACAAGATATGGAAGAGGATCCCCCCTCACTCACTTTATTAGAAATAAGAAAAGAAGATAGAAGGATAAGCATGGGGTGCCTCCCACGAAGCGCTTGTTTTTGTTAACCGAGTCACATGAGCTTGACTCGACCCCGAATTTAGTTGTCCATGGGGAAAGTTTGGAGATCTGGGACAACCATGGATGGTACGTCCCCTCCAAAATAGTGCTTCAACCTATGACCATTCACCTTAAAGTTTGGACCGTCATTTTGAGCTAACTCGACGGTTCCATATGGAAAAACTTGAATGATGGTGAATGGCCCAGACCAGCGGGTTTTGAGTTTGCCCGAGAAAATCTTTAGCCGAGAATTGAAGAGGAGGACTTGATCACCAACATTGAAAATGCGGTTTTTAATCTTAGAGTCATGAATCCTCTTTGTTTTCTCTTTGTAGATCAAAGAATTTTCGTAGGCTTGATCCCGAAGCTCATTTAATTCATTTAATTGAAGCTTACGGTGATCTCCCGCGGTCTTGAGGTCAAAATTGGCATGTTTCAAGGCCCAATATGCCTTATGCTCGAGCTCGATGGGTAGATGGCAGGCCTTTCCGTAAACCAGCTTGTAAGGAGTACACCCGATGGGTGTCTTGAAAGCGGTTCGGAAAGCCCATAAAGCATCATCCAATTTGTCGGCCCACGAGGCTCGATTTTCACCAACGGTTCTTTCAAGGATACGTTTCAATCCACGATTCGAAACCTCGACTTGTCCGCTTGTTTGCGGGTGATATGCGGTAGAAAATCGGTGAGTGACACCATACTTGAGCATAACTTTTGCAAATTGATCATTGCAGAAGTGAGTACCGCGATCACTGATTATAGCACGAGGAGTTCCGAACCGGGAGAAGAGATTTTTCAAGAACTTAACAACCACTCGGGCGTCATTAGTGGGGAGCGCTTTAGCTTCAACCCATTTTGACAAGTAGTCGACGGCCACGAGGATATACTTATTCCCTCGTGAAGACGGGAATGGCCCCATGAAATCGATGCCCCCACACGTCAAAAATCTCACAGACTTGAATTGCATTTTGAGGCATTTCGTCTTTTTGCGAGATTTTCCTTGACGTTGGCAAGAGTCACAAGACTTCACCAAGTCGTGGGCATCGCGGTAGATTGTCGGCCAATAGAATCCAGAATCAAAGATTTTTTTAGCGGTGTAGCTGGCACCATGATGTCCCCCCGTGGGTCCATTATGGCAAGCGTTGAGGATGTCAACGGCTTCTTGGCCATGCACACACCGTCTTATCACTTGATCGGCACATATCCGGAATAAGTAGGGGTCGTCCCAGAAATAATGTTTAACATCTTTGAAAAACTTCTTTTTCTGCTGGGACGACATCCCTTTTACCACAAAATTCCCCGCATGGTAATTTGCGTAATCAGCAAACCATGGGGTACTCGGATCATTTTTTGAAGATATTTTCCCAAGTGTCTCGAGAGGAAATGTCTCGGTGATTTCCTTATTCTCGAGAACACTTTGATGAGGATTTTCCAGTCTGGACAAATGATCAGCGGCTAGATTCTCTGCTCCTTTTTTATCACGAATGATAATGTCAAATTCCTGGAGCAGAAGAATCCACCGAAGTAATCTCGGTTTAGCATCTTGTTTTGCTAAGAGATACTTGAGAGCAGAATGGTCCGTATACACTATGCTTTTTGATAAGACAAGATACGGTCTAAATTTCTCAAAAGCGTAGACAACGGCCAACAACTCTTTCTCAGTAGTAGTGTAATGAGATTGAGCATCGGTCATTGTCTTGCTAGCATAGTGTATCGGTTGAAAGTATTTGGACTTGCGTTGCCCCAGGACTGCACCGATAGCATAATCGCTTGCATCACACATTAGCTCAAAGGGCAAGTCCCAGTCGGGGGCAACCAAAATCGGTGCTTCGGTTAACTTCTGTTTGAGAACCTCGAATGCTTCGATGCATTCGGGAGAGAAGATGAACGGAGCATCTTTTTCAAGAAGATGGGTCAGAGGCCGGGCGATTTTTGAGAAGTCTTGAATAAATCGTCTGTAGAAACCGGCATGACCAAGGAAACTACGGATTCCTTTGACGGTAGTGGGATGAGGTAGCTTAGCGATAACATCGACTTTAGCTCGATCGACCTCAATCCCAGATTTGGAAATCTTATGGCCGAGGACGATGCCCTCTTTAACCATGAAGTGGCACTTCTCCCAATTTAGAACGAGATTGGTGCTTTCACACCGTTCAAGCATTTTCTCTAAATGGGAGAGGCACGAGGAGAAAGAATTTCCATAAACTGAGAAGTCATCCATAAAGACCTCCATTGTCGTCTCGATCATATCATGAAATATGGCCATCATGCACCTTTGAAACGTACCCGTAGCATTGCACAAGCCGAAAGGCATGCGTCGGTAGGCAAATGTTCCATAAGGACACGTGAAGGTGGTCTTTTCCTGATCTTGGGGATCAATTGGTATTTGAAAATACCCGGAAAAGCCATCGAGAAAACAATAGAACTCATTTCCCGCCAAACGCTCAAGCATTTGGTCCATAAATGGTAATGGGAAATGGTCTTTACGGGTAGCATCGTTGAGTTTTCGGTAATCGATACACACTCTCCATCCGGTGACGAGACGTGTGGGAATTAACTCATTTTCTTCGTTTGTAATGACGGTCATTCCACCCTTTTTAGACACACAGTGGACGGGACTAACCCATGAGCTATCCGAGATCGGATAAATCATCCCAGCGTCGAGGAGTTTAATAACTTCCTTTTTGATGACATCATGGATTTTTGGGTTAACCCGTCTTTGTTGCTGGACGGCGGGTTTGAAATTATCTTCCAATAAGATCTTATGGGTGCAGAATTTAGGGTCAATACCCTTTATATCAGAGATCTGCCAAGCAATGGCACTTTTATGCTTTTTAAGCACGTCTAAGAGTTTTGTCTTCTCCTCATCTTTGAGAGCTTTTGAAATGATGACGGGAAATGTATCGGAATCTCCCAAGAAAGCATATTCAAGATGAGGAGGTAAATCCTTGAGCTCAAGCTCCGGAGGATTTTCAATAGACGGCTTAATTTCCTTAACGTCGGCCATTTTAAGGTCCATCGGAGGGGAAAAAGGGGTAGGGTCTTCATTCAAAAGTTGTTCAAGCATAAGAATATCCCCCTCCGGATCATAATAAGAATCATCATCTTCCGGTGAAGAAGATGTGTCGGTAGCAAGAAACTCAGCGACCTCTTCCAAAAAGAAATCACCTCCCTCAAACGGAGTGAGGGATGGGGAAGAGTCGGAGATGATCGGTGAAGAAATAGTAGACGAAGAAGAATCATCAATAGAGGTAGAAGAAGAATCCAAAGTGGGATTGCCACTAGAAAAACCAAGAATCTCTTGAGCATACTCCTCCGTAGTGACGTCAATAATATCAATACGGTTGACGGACATGCAATTATCGTTGGAGGAGTATCTCGCGGTTTGATCCAAATCGAAAGTCACGGCTTAATTACCAACTCGCAAGGTAATCTCTTCATCATAAACATCAATCAACGCGCGCCCGGTTCTTAAAAATCCTCTCCCGAGAATGAGAGGAACTCGGGGATCGGCATCAAATTCGACAATCACGAAATCTGCCGGAAAATGGAACTTTCCCACATTAACGTAGACATCTTCGGCGATTCCAATTGGTCGAGTGATTGATCGATCTGCGAGCTCGAGAGTCATCCGGGTCGGAGTGAGAGCGGGGAGAGATAATTTTTCCCAAACGGACTTAGGCATTAGGTTAATGCTAGCGCCAAGATCGGCCAAGGCGAAACATTGAACCATCCCCAGAAAATTGCATGGAATAAGGAACTTTCCGGGATCTCCAAGCTTTTCCGGAAGCTTTTTAAGGAGAACCGCGGAACATTGTTCATTTAACGGGGTTGTTTTTGCCATCTCAAACAATTTATCTTTGTTACTCAACAAATTCTTTACCATCGATGCAAACTTCGGCATTAAGAGAGCAGCATCCGCAAAGCTAATTTCGAAGCTCATATCTTGAAAGATTTGATAGAATTTCTCCATCTGATGCGTATTCTTATCATGGTGCTTTTGTTCATCAAGTCGCGATGGATACAGAAGTTTTATCTTAGCGGGAACCTCTTGTTCAAAATCAACTTTCCCTTTTCCTTTTGACGATTGGACAACCGGAGGTTGGATGTCTTCGGTCCTTCCGTTATTAGTAGGAAGTGCCGTATCCGTTGTCACCTCGGTTTCACGGGCGACTACCTTGGGAGGAAGAGAAGAAGAGGTAGTCGGAGCCGTAGGTCCATCATAACAAACACCACTACGTGTTGTGATCGCCTTAACGTCTCCCCTCGGGTTTGCGATCGTGTTGCTTGGAAGGGAAGTAGTACCCGAACCCGAGGGTTGATCATTTAAACATTTCTTAATCTCACTCATTTCCTTAGTTAACAACTCTTGAGTTCTCATCATATTTTGATTTTGAAGCATTAATTGTCGAAGAATCTCATCCGAGGGTGGCGGATTTGGAACAACATTTTGATTTTGATTAAAATTTTGCCCTCGGTTGTTGTTATTGAAACCTTGATTATGAAAATTTCCTTGATTTTGATTCATATTTCCTTGATTAGCATTGAAATTCTCATAAAAATTCCCTTGATTTTGATTTCCTTGAAAACCCCGGTTTTGATGTTGATTAAAACCATTGTTTTGAAAACCATTATTTGCACGATTTTGATTATTGTTAACTTGATTACGGTTTTGACCTTGATTTTGACTTTGATTATTGAATCCCGGTGGTGGTCCAAGTGAATTGTTTGAACGGTAGCTAAGGAGATTACGATCACCTTGGGGTTGGTAACCATTACCACCCGAATTAGTAGCATACACATTCTCGTGTCCATAAGCCCCGGTGGCCGGACACTCGAAATAAGAATGAGGACCACCACATATTTCACAACCATGGTTAATAACATTGACTTGATTGGGTGTTTTCTCAATAACAAATGAATCGAATCTCTTATTAAGTGCGGCGAGAGCATTCATAACTTCTTCATTGTTCTTGCTCCTAGCACTAGACGTTTGAAGCTTGCTCCTTGAATTTCTCACACGGGCTTTGTTTTCAATTATTCCGAACGCCTCTTGAGTATTACGAGCCAATAAGTTTCCACCGGCCGCCGAATTGAGTGAATCTTGATCGGCAAGACTCAAACCATTATAAAAGGTATCGATTTGATGAAGCTCCGAAAAACCGTGGTTCGGACATTTCTCCAACAACTCTTTAAACCGATCCCAAGCCTCGCTGAACGATTCATCAAAGGCTTGTTGGAAACGTAAGATTTGAGCGCGGAGATTAGAAATCTTAGAAGGAGGATAGAAATGGTTCACGAACTTTGAAGCTAGGTCACCCCAAGTATAGATCGAGTTCGGGGGTTCCTTCTCAAGCCAAGTTCGAGCCGCTCCCTTAAGGGAGAAAGGAAATAACTTCATCTTGATCGCATCATATGATACTTGGTTAAGCTTAATGGTCTCAACTATATCCGTGAAGTTCCTAATGTGAATATGAGGATCTTCACTCTCGAACCCATGGTAAGAGATACTAGTGATGAGGTTCAATAACCCGTGATTGATTTCAAATTGATTAGCAAGTATGTCGGGAATCACAATGGCCCTTCGCACACCATTAAATGGTGTTTGAAGTTGTTCCTCCATCGGACGGAGGTCGGGGCCCGGTTGTGCTCCTTGATTAGGCTCCACCGGAGGAGCTTGATCGTCGTGATTCATTTCTTCAACGTTTGGGAAATGAGCACGGTGTGTGTGTCGAATTACCCTTTCGGGATTTGATAATGGAGAAATAAGATTTTGAGAAGATGAGCGGGTGTTCATACACCAAAAAGAAAACAAAAATGAAAATCAAAAATCTTTTTGTATTTTTGGTTGGGAATTATTTTTGGCTTTTTTAATATATTGAAAAACAAAAGACTTTATTTTCTTTTTGGTAACCGTTACGTTAACCGTAACCGTTTCCTTTAAAACTACGCGCAGCGTGGCGGGAAGGCAAAGGTAGCTCCGAAGATGCTTAAAAACCCGCCTTCTTCAGCTCGACAATTTAATGTCAAGCTTCCTTAAACCCCGTAATTAGGTTGTAGTAATAAAGTAATCCGATAACGATCAATTTCACGATTTATTTTGTTGTTATTTGGAATGGTTTACAACCGCCCTCCTTCAACGGAAGACCGAGGATGTTTATTAAGATGTATTTATGAAAACACTTTAGGAAAAGTGTTTTATTTATTATATTTTTGTATTTTTTATTTTTTAAAAAAAAAAACAATAACTTCCAAGGAAGGATCTTCAAATCACAAAAACAACGGACGAAATCGACGCACTCGTTTCAAGCCTTCCCCGGCAGCGGCGCCATTTAATTGATGTGGTATATTTTTTTATTTTTATTTTTGAATCCAAAGAAATTGTAACGAATACAATTCCCCCGGGTCGTTCTCCCAACGAAGGTTTGACGGCGAATAAGTCGAATCGGAGTCGTGAATATGTGAAGTGAATAAGTGACGTGAAAGATTATTTTTTTTTAGTATTGATTACACTAAAATAAGGAAAATTAAAAGCAATCTACGCTATTAAAATAAATGCACACAAAGAGAAATCAAATAAATGCAAATCCCGGGCTAATCCCGAGATTTATAAAACTAATAGTGAAATTATACTAAAATGAAAAAAATAAAAATCTAAAGGACGAAAATATTACTTATCGAAACTAATTTTATAAAAGAAAATTAAAGAAAACAAGAAATTTAAAAGTTAAGGGACTAAAAGCGTCAAAACTGAAACTATTTTATTACTTAAAACGATTTATACTAAGACAGGGACTAATTTTGCCAATAAACAAACTGTTTTATTACTAAAAACTACTAAGCCCGATTTTAAACTCAAATTAAAAAACGAGGGTCCAAAAGTGACAAACTCAGAAACTTATGAACACTCATCTCAAAACAGAAAGTCACCTCAACTAGCAATATTCAAAAGCTTATAAATAACTCAATTCTTGACCAATTTTGAAAACGAAAACTGTTTTGGAAAGCTTGCCCAGCTGAGATTACCAAGATCACAAAAGCCCTTTGCCTAGACTTCAATTGCTAGATCAATTAGAATCGAATATAGATGACCAGAAGAAGATCATGCAGTAGTTAATTTAGTACAGCAGATTTTGACAAACTTCAAGAGCAAATTTAGGTGACCAGTTATTGTTGCTATAACTCAAGATTTAAAACTCCAAAACTACAACAGGAAAACTACTCAGAAACTCAAAATCAAACCAAAACAAACACTAATGATCAATCAGATGGACCTATGAACACAGCAACTCAGAACACAAATAGCACCAGATGCACATCAGAAAAAATGAAATAACTACTCATTTTGATTTTTTTTTTTTTTTATTGAACAACCTATTGATTCTTAAGCTAATGTGAGTTTACTATGATGAATTAAGACTAACTGAATCAAAATCCTTCAACTGACAAACATTATACTCAGCAAAACTCATTATCAAAAACTCTATTATTATGCTACTATTACTGATAATGATCCAAATGAGTTAGTCAATATAAGAAACCACCACATCCACTATTAGACTGATCAAATACACAAATTTGCAACAGAATCACAGCTCACAAACATCAAAATACCACAGATCACAAGAATGCAAGTATGGAGCAGAATTGAAGCAATATTAAGCAAAATCCAAAGCTAACTATTTCCCAATAATGCAAACTGCTATTACTAAGCTAAAATATGACTAAGCTACTCAAATGAAACAGTAAACAAGCAAATATATCAGATCTATATCAATAACTAGATTATGCAATATTAAGCTTAAAAAAAAAAAAAAAAAAGAGGAACTTACAAAACTTAATCCCAGCTGAACAGGGATAACCTTTGATCCAAGCCTATCTTTTAGATAGGCCAATCACTTCCATTTCTCTGATTGAACTATCAATTTAAACCCAGAATCACCATTTTCAACCCATTGTTGACTTTTGTTGACCACCAAGAACTTTGAGTCAAATGAACTGATGTACCTCTAAACAATCTCTCAAAAGCTACTGAGCTTATAAGAGCTTGGTAAAACAGAAAAGAAGCTTGTTGAAGCTTGATTTTGAACTTGAAACAAATATTTTTTTTATTTTTTAGAATTTTCTGTTTTTATTTATTTTTTCAATATGAAGTAAACAACTGAAATGATAAACTAAAACAATCCAACAATTACTGATCTAAACTGAATAAGTAGTAAATGACATTAAAATAAAACTCAATAAGAGATTAAGCTACTTTGAAATTAAACTAAATTTTTATTGATTCGACAGCTGAGTACAAGATTGAAAAAAAAATTATAATTCATAAAATAAATTGGCAGCATAACATTGCTAAAAAAAATTACATACATAAAATGAGAAGAACCTCTCCTATTTATAGACTATAGCCGAACCTTCTGGGCTATGCCACCTTGGCAATCCGTGTGTATCCACAGCTATCATCACCCTTAGATCACGTCCCATCAATCATGGCCCTCGGATTAGATCCTCTGAGGTGTTCGAACCAATGAGAGCCTGCCATGTGTCCCTTTTGTGCTTCTTTAGCTCTAACACGCTTCTGACATGCTTCTGGAAGACCAATGATTGACTTAATTGCCCTTAATTTAAGTAAAGATGCGTACGGTAATTCTAGGGTTCTAAGTGAATAGTGGTAATTTCTGGGTTCGATGGTTTTGGGCGGGGATAAGAGAGAAGGATAAGTGAGTTAGTTTATTTTTTTTTATTTAACTTATTTTGACTGAGGGTATATATGGGTATTTGACTGAGTGATTTATTTAAGAAAAATGGATCGGGTGAGTATTTTATGAATCGGGTCAAGAGATTTAAGGCTGGGCTGGATTGGTGTAAGGGATATGGGCTGAGATTTGTGTAAAGGATATGGTTAAAGGGTTTATAATTTAAGTTGGGATGGTTTTTGATTAATAAAGGTGTAGGCTTTTTATTAGAACCGGGTATAGAAAGATTTTAAGGGTTAAGGTTTAAGTACTAAAGGTGCAATTTTAGAAAGCTATAGGACTGATATTGCCAATATATCAAAGCGATCTAAGGGTGGATTCTTGACTAATTGACCAAGCATGACTTTCCCGGTTCAGCTCCGAGTCTTTTCCGTATCCCGTGCTCGTTTTCTTGTTTTTCTTGTGTCTTTTGTCGGTTTTCACGATATCCATCCCTGCACATACAAAAACACAAAAACACAATATCTTTTGGCAATTTGGTCGGGTTCTTGGTCTTTTTGGTCCGGTTTTTGGTAAATAAAAGGTATGTGTTTTGGTAGGATCTAACCCAAGCACATTCCAGTATCTCAAATCCTTCTCTAGCCATTTGAAATTCTAAGTCCGATTCATAGTAATATTCAACTTGATTACTATGTTCCAATTGCCTAAAGGATTCCTCATGCGTGTCATATGTTTTGGTGAAATCTATCCCACTCATGCAACTAGGTAGTTCAACACTAACCATCTCACAATCTTGGTCCAATTCAAGGTCCATGTTCTTAAAAACTAGGTCTTCTTGCTCATGGTACCTATAGTCGGATAAATCCTCCTCATTTGTTTCCTCAAGTTGTGATGTATATAAACCCATCAATTCATTCAACTTATGGTTCACGGTTAGGAAGCTTTCCTCAAATTTTTTCCAAAGGGTTTCACTAAAAGGAGTTGATCCTAACAATGATTGTTTAATAGAAGCCGCACATGCACATAATTCATCAAACCTATCAAACTTTACACCCATCTCCTCTTGTATATATCTAAGATCACTTAAAAATTCATTGGAACAACAGGAAGCAAATCTATCCGTGTAAAGTAATTGTTCCTCTATTGTTAATGATCTAAATGGAATTTCATCCGCCATGGTGACAAATGAAAATGGTTTTACAAACAAAGGGCACAAAGAAAAAGATAGACTACAAGAAATCTAATAAAAATAAAATAAATATCTCACTCGATAGGAATCAAGTGAGTAGACCTAATAAAATAAAAATTCAACCTAAACAATAACTATTCCCCGGCAGCGGCGCCAAAAACTTGATGCGTGGTTTTGCAACCTTACAACAGGTTTTACCTCTCGAGGAATCTCAAGAGGCTTACAACCCCACCAGGCAGTGTACCTGACCGATGTAGTATAGTGTAGTGGTAAGTACGGGGGATTGATCGTTCTCCACAGGGAATAGTGTTCGTTAGGTATGAAAAACTACTTTAGTAGGTCTAAGGGTGAGGGAAGATTCTTTTTGTATTTTTATATTTTTTATGAAAGCAAGTAAAAATATTGGGTTTGAAGGAGTGGGCGGAATTAGTTGCTAGTCAACTAACCCAAATAACTACGAATGCAAATAAAATAAAATAATGAAAATGAAAAGGTTGTGAAACTTATGTGGAGAGAAATGTGTTTACTTAGATTTCCTTACTTCCTAACTATCTTTTACCGGTTGATTAGTGTGTATTAATTGCGTGGATGACGGGTGTATTCCTTAATACCAATCGTGGGGTGGCGTACGTACTTCCCCAACTCTACAAGCTCCTACTTCACTCATATGTCGAGCCAGCTAGGAAGCTCCTAACATGGGATCACTAGAATTCGCTCATGCATTAAATACAACCATAAAAACCTTAGTACGCATTGGTTCATGTTTCTTAAGACGTTCAAGCAAGTTACCGAATAGGAGGTTAGCCAGTTTTCTTAAGCCTAACATAGATAAACAATCATCCAATACAACTAATAACACACTAATAACCAATAATCAATAGCTAGGTTTCATTAGATCTAAGCAAACACAAGATAAATCTAGCCTAGCATGTTAATTAAAAGACAAGAACAAGATATAATCAAACAACACATAGACATATTGATTGATTAAATGATAACTTATCTTCAATTAAACATGGGAGATCCAAGGGTATGAAAACCCTTAAAAATGGCAGAAATTCGTCTTTAGGGTTTCTCCTCACAAAGTTGCACACTAATGACAAAAAATTGTAAAACTATATATAGAGTTTAAGGGCTGACGGCGTCACGTTATAGGACTTGACGCCGTCACCTCGCCGTGTCTAGGGTTCCCGGATGGCCTTCCTGACGCCGTCCCTCTTTAGACATCCAAAATCCGCTCTGGCTTATCAAGGCTTGACGCCGTCAGAATATGGCTTGACGCCGTCCCTCTTTAAGTTAAATCGTGACGACCTTGATAACATTAAAGGGTGACGCCGTCAGACTTTCCTGTGTAAATTTCTCTGGCTTATCATGAGTAATTTTCATATCCACCTTTTTTGCCAAGCCATGACGCCGTCTGGACCAATCCCTGACGCCGTCAAAGGTACTTTCCAGCATAATTTTGAGACTTTGTCGTTTTCTTCACTTTTATGCTCCAAAAACGTCCAAAATGCTTCCTTTTCCAGATTTCTTCTCCAAAGTACCTAAAATGACAAAAGGAACGATTTAGGGCAATATTTGATCAAATAAATACGATTTAGGGCTTAAATGACCCTCTAAAAGCGGTACACTTTTCGCTTCATCAAATACCCCAAGGCCAGACGAATTTCGAGACTCTTAGCTTAACTCAGAGACCGAAGACAGAAGAACCCTAGAGCCGAATTCAGAAGACCAAGCAGCACAAGACACACCTAAACAAAGATACAAGAGCTGTAAGAAGGTCCTGCATGTATTCAATTCATTAAGTAGTTTTGTTTTATTGTATTAGTACACTTTAATTCATCAGGATTGATGGGCTTGTGTCATGTGACTACGGAAAATCATGCACTCCCCTTAATATTGCTTTCCCATTAATTAAAGTTTATATGTTGATGTCTTTGGTGACTTTTATTAGTGCATTGATAACCTCTGTGTCTAGCTGAGCATTGCTTGGGTCGTCATGCCCCTTCCTCGCCTATTTAAGAGACGCTTAATAAATAGGATAGACATAAGTAATCATTAAGGGTTTACTCGCCGATAAGATTAGAGCCAACGAGAAAGGGTTAATTATATACACTTCATATAAAACTAGCAATAAAACAAGTGACAAGCTACTTAATTATCAGGACAGGTCTTCTTATTGTCTCGAGTATCTATCTATGTACGTGTGTGCTAATCGCTGATTCGTGCTCATTAGTTTAGTTTATATTTAATTATAACCAAACCGTGCCAGTCTCTCAGGCTGAACCCCCTTGCGTTAGATTTGGTTGTATAGCTAACTTAGGATATTAAAATACTGATTAGAATAACTAGATAATACGTTCCACTCTTAGTGATCGACACTTTACTTACCATTATATTCATACTGATCGGGTACACTGCTCGTTAAGTGTGTGTGTTATTGATAAGTCGGCTAAATATAAATTTAAAACTTGAGTAGGCATTAATACTGCTAAACCGCAACGACACCCACGCGCAAGTAATGAATTATAAATCAGTGGGCTTATTTGTATCTGAAACGACATGAGTACAAACTCGAGGATCACAAGAATTCATAAAGATATATGGAAAACACAAATAACGTAAATTTTATTAAAATCCACGAATATTAATACATAACGATATAATTATCATCGGTAGTGCTAATGTTACAAAGATCACTAAGTAAGGATTAGAATCGCCAATTGGTTGACCCGCCAAGCCAATGAAAAACACCACTATACCTACAAGAGCGAGAACCACGACTAGATTTAACACCGTGAGTATTCTGTGCGATAAATACAAATAAATCATTAACGCGTATGCATAAAAACAAACAATTATTATTTCATTAAAGATTACATGGAAACACAACAAAGATTTATTTCAACACTCCTACTATCTATTACCCCCATATTTTATCCACGCTGATGGCTAGAACCACGAGTGGTACGAGAATCACTAAAACCCCGGCCAAAAATTCATAATCTTCATCCAGAACGTAGGCCAAGTAGATGGCAGCGGCAACAACATACACAATCGCAAGGATGATAATAACATGCGGCATTTTGAAAAATTAATGAGAGAAATATGGGTGGTGGAAGAATGAAAATTAAAATGGGGTATTTATAAAAATAAAAGTAGTCGTTGGGCTACTGTTCATAGCCGTTTGAAATTACTGTTCATGTAAAAAAAATTTAAGGAACAAACTGATTCATCATCTACAAAAGCTGAAATTCAACAACTTTCTCTACATTCATCAAGTTCTCATCCGAAATCTTCATTGTTAAAAACAGTTTTCGACGTCAATGATTTGATTTTCACAAAACAAGTAATTATGAGCCATGTTATTTTCAAGACTAATTATCAAAACATGATAAACCTTATAAAATAACAATCTTCATTCAAAATGATTTTTTTCAAAATCTATTAAACCTTCGGAATAATATTTTTCTCATGTAAAATAATTCTAACTTATAAATTTTCACAAGTGAAACCAGAATCAAACCTGCTCACCTAGTCACATGATTAATATAAATCGAATCAGGAGAAACATTTATTTGATAAAACACTCAGAGGAAATTCAGTACAATGAAACGAAAATTTAAGATACATCACTAGTTATTTTATAAACCAATTGACACAAGAAACCATAACTAATTGTCAACATCGTTTCAACATCTAACACGGACTGAATCTCGGGACGAGATTCCATTTAAGGGGATGAGATTGTAACCACCGGTAAAATTTCACTTGTATTAATATTCTAGCGAAAGAATACTCATCCATTTTATACGTCTTTTTTTTTTTGGATTAAAATTTATCAGTTTATCTAATTACAACAGCAAACTAATGTGACGTAATTCACATTCTCACCAACATGTCTTAAGTACGTTTCAAATAAACATTCCTTATATGTCAACTATAAAAGTTTTCAACTTTTATTTACCACTTTACATTATTTCGTTAGCATACGATCATTAAACGTTCAAAACTAAACGTTAGCCATTTATTAGAATTTTCACGAAACCCTAACTTATTATAACCATGATTTTATGTAATTAAATCATAAACACTAAAGTACAACACTTCGAATGCTAATGTACAACCCTCTAATGCATCATTTCAAACTTTGTTTTATTTTACTTTACAAACTCTAAAGTACAAGATCTAAACCTCATGGTACAAGTATATAATGCATAAACTCAAAATATATTTATTTCATCTCGTGACCAAGTAACCAAACAAGGATTGCACCTCGCATATTTCAGGTCTATTTGTAAATATTTAATGCCAATTATTATTACGTTTTTATTAAATGATATTACTTTTAGTAACGATCACAAAAGTTTAATCGTGTGAATTATACTCACGACCAACACAAGATTAGGATGAGTGTATATGTTCAAAATACTCAAATAATCATATTTCATATAAACTATTGCCACTTTTTTATTTTTTTTACATTATACTCTTTACGTAATACGAAAACTCAAACCTATTAGATTTTATCAACATATACGCTCTCCGTTAAACTTATCACACGTCTAATATAATTAGTTGGAGTATATTAATAAACTTTGATATTTTTATAAGTATTATATTTTTACGTTACCCGGTTTTAAGTTTTGTGACTTAAGGACTTAACGTTAGTAATTACCGGGATCAAACTACACCTTAAACTATTAATATGTGTGTATAATTATGCCACATAGTAAATATTCACGCATACCATACCATGACATGCTACAACAGACTATATATGTACGTGTATGAATAAGTTGCCATAAGATTCTATGTATTAACATTGCTCCTACGTGTTCTAATTTAAAGATGCATGGTACAAGATCTTACACCATGCAAACTCCCTCACGTATACATGTTGCTACTTAATTCACCATACACTTTCAATGGTGAATATATATAATCACGCATACATGCTTACAAGATTTCAATGTAGACTAAATTTTTTTGGCTATATAAGTCGAACCAAATCAACACCCTTCCATCCCATTTTCCACTTTCTAATACAAAACACTCAATATAACACCCCAACCCGACAAGGGCAAAGGTGTCACATATACGGATTCTTATCAGAACAAACACAGACGTTTGACATAAATAATACAATGAAAATCCAAGGTTTACAACTGAAATCAGAACTACAAGCTTTACATTACAAAATTTCTATGTCTAATATAAGGTTCTTCTAGTCATCTTCCAAAAGCTAATGAAGTCTTCTAAAGTCAACACTTTTCACCCAACTCCCAGCTTCCAACTAAACCTGCCGCGGGAAAAGAAACGCGGCTAAGCTACACGAGCTCAGTGAACAGATATAACGGTAACAAACAACAATAATGAAATAGGGAAGATGGAAGGAATCGTACATGATGTAATAATAGATGAGAAGAAATATGAGGGTTATACAGAGATATCAGAAAGTATGGATAGTATCATGAGTAATGGTGAAGTAATCAAAAGATCCCATCAAGCCCAAACATACCAAGCCCAGTACAGAGATAAGTCCAGTATCATGTCATAGGGTGTCAGTAATGAAAGGTAAAGGTCATAAGTCTATAAAGTGCATGGAAAACAGTAATCCTCTACGAGCCCAGAAACATGAACATGAAATCATAATCATACCGCCATGCAGAGAGATGTTCCTCTCACTAATCCCAGAAATCAGAAATATGGAGTGATCAGCTCCCAGAGTTGTGAAAGACGTGTATCGCACACACCATCAGTCACCATGCATATCATAACATATCATAACATGAACATAATACAGAAACAAATCTAGGATGCATCCATACGCCCCTGGTGGCCATAACTCCCAACACACCAAATAAAATACAGAAAAGGGACGGGACAGGTCATCACTCTCCTGCCCTAGAGTCATGCCATCGGTGCATCGACTGACATGGACATGAAACCCTCATGCCTAGTGAGTGGCTCGTAGTATCAAACTGTGGGTCAAGGTCAAGTATCATGTATCCAGTATTTAATTTAGTTTCATAAGTCAATCTCCATTTCAGAATATCAGAGTTCATAATCAGAGGTTCATACCATAAAGGTTCCATGTCAGAAAGGTCATATATCAGAAATGTTTAATATCAGAAAGGTTCATAACAGAAAGGTCATGTATCAGAAAGGTTTAATATCAGAAAGGTTCATAACAGAAGGGTCATGTCAAAGGTTCATAATATCATGAAAGAAACCAGAAAGGTTCACAGAATCAAAGAACATGGCAGTGAATCAGAAATCAGAAATGAGACGAAGGCACCTTACTAAAGAAGGGCAGAATATCTGTACCTTATTGCTGACAAAGGAAAATACTGGATAAGATGATCAAGAGCACAAGACTACTCCCTCTTCACACCTAGAGGAGTAAAGACATGATTACTAAAGATCCCATTTCCATATTAAGTAACTTTCTATTTTTAGCAGGTTATAAAAGTTTAGGGTTAAATATGACAAGTTTACAAAGTTTAGGGTTTTAATTGTAAATATATCAAATTAAAGGTCTAGAATAAAATATCATAAATTACTTATTTAAATACCCCATTTATTCAGAATTACCTCTTTAGCCCATTAAGTTCCATATTTTACACTTTAAACCCTTTATTTATAAAAGTTACAAAATAAACCTTAAAGTTATATAACTTACAATTTAATCCATATATTATTCTTAATTACACCACTAGCCCTTATATTAATTTAATTACAGAATATACCCTTAAATTTCATGTATGGTACGATTTCACCTTTTAGTTTCACATATTTACACTTTTAGTCCCTATAATTATAAAACATATATATTAATTCATAAATTCCAAATAATTACATATTAGCCCCCATAATTATCCAAACTTACACCAAACCATCTTAACATTATAATTTACTAAAAATGACCTCAAGTTTCCAGTATTTACATTTTTAGTCCCTTGATTTAATTAATTTGTAAATTGAATTACTAATTATATATAATTACCCATTTACCCTTTTAAATACAAAATTTACATATAAACCCCTCATTTAACATTTTATACGAATTATACCATGTTCAAATAACCTACAAAAATTATCCCTTGAGTTTTTAGAATTACAAAACACACCCTTAGATTTAATTATTCAAATCGATATACACTTTTAATTAACAAAATCAAAACCCTAACATCACCAATCATTACCTCATCATTACCACATCATTTAGACACATCAATTTTCCAGATTTAATCATAAAATAACTAGGTCGAAATGTTTTTAGGGTTTTCCATAATTTCACTTTTATTTCTATTTAGCCGATTTACAACAATTTCCACAATAATAGATTTAGGCCTCCGCAATTCAAATGAACATTTTTCCAGTGTTATATGATGATCATAGATGCCATAAAAAATAATAACATGATCCAGAAAAATTGCATGCATACATTTTGATATTTAATTCGATTCTAGGGTTTATAACATAATATTTTTCATACGATTTATATATGATGCATGGGCTATTTTTATCATTTTTCCTATGTTATATTTGATCATTAGAAGCTGAGAAAAATACCAGGATATTTTTAGAATGATCGGATGGATTGATGGTGATTTATGTTACACGCTAGAACAATTCGACACAAGGAAATTCACCAAGCCTTCATGCGCGACCAAAACACCTTGCACATATTTTTCGTAGGGCATATACAATGTAAGGATCTCAGGAAAAATAAGGAATGATTTTTATGGAGATCGAATGAATTAATATGGCACTTACCTCACTCTTGAACTCGACACAAAGGAAATTCGAAAACGCATGAACTAGGCTACCACAATTCGATTTTCTATTTTTCTAGGCTTCTTAGGATTGTGATGAACTCAGGAAAATTGGTTCTTGATCTCCAGAATTTCGTATGAGCACAATAAGGATTTTTTGTGTGTTTTTGATTAATCGGCAACTAGGGTTTTTGGGATAAAAATGTGATGATTGAATTATAAAAAGAAGGACCGGTCAAAGGGGAGGATAAATGGCCAAAATTTCGGAATTTTGGTCAAGGGGATTAATGACTTGATTATCTCTTTTAATTTCCCATTTAATTCCATTTAATTACCCTTATTTAAATCATAAATTTGAATTTAAACTATATTAGGCGCCCAAGGGCATTTTGGTAATTTCGTGGCTTGTATAAATGTTAAATGGTGTTGCTAAAATTATTTGGGATCATAACTTGTTCATTGCTAGAAGTTTGGAATTTATTTTGTGCTTTACATATGTTTTATTTAGGTTTTAAATTCCCAGGGGCAATTTGGTCATTTTACATGTTATAGAATTTCAGGTATTACACTCAAACCTAGCTGAAATCAAGCCATGGAAGAAAGGACGGGCAAAACTTTGAGGTTTTAGCATAAGTTTTCAAGTACAAATCATTGGGTCGTGTTTCTTTTCTGACAAGATCAAACAAGCTCGTTGAGCTTTTGTAAGTTGTTTCTAAACCTTTGTTCAATCTTATATATGATATATTATCTATTTATCATGAGTTAAAACTATCAAAATCATCATACAAGCCACGGATAAGTTTTTCTTCTTTTTCTGTTATGTGAACAAAACAATATATATACGGATAAAACTAGAGTTTTGTCCATTTATTTTGAACTCATGGCTTCGAATCATGACACACCATCTACACCTCTGTAATCTCTATACTCTCAAGTTTTAAACACCCTCAAAACGTAATCAAATAAGCTCGATGCCTCACTTTTATTTGCGTCTCTTTCTGGTTGTCGAGACATAAAACAAACACCCCTTTATTATATGATTTTGTCTTTTAAAACCTCAAGTTACAAGCTACACCATAAGTCATTCAGCTAAGCTAATCAACATATTAACAAGCTCTAAAAATAAGCTCATGAGTTTATAAGGTTTAAAATCTATTTCATTTCCTTTTCTTTCTTGTCGCGAGCTAGAAAACCAAACGCACCCTTATTGGGCTTTAAGGCACAAAAGCTGCTTCAAAAGCTAATAAGCCATCAACAACTTATTTTCAAACTTAAAATAACTTATATTAATAAGCCATGACATGCCATATCCTTTTCCAAAACAAAAACACAAATTTACAAAAACAAGGACTAGAAATGTAACGCCAAACATGCATGGGGGTTAAAACACTAAACTTGGAGTTTCTTGGTCCAAAATTGTAAATTTAGTAAATAATATAGAATAAGGACTATGTATGTAAATTGCAAAATGCATGGAGGGCCTGTTTTGCCAAAATTTCTACAACTATATATAAAAAAGGATTAGATTTAAAAACTAAATTAATGGTTGGGGTTAAAAAGTGTAAATAATGAATTAATAAATTATAAAAAGGACACCGGTGCAAATTATATTTAACCAATGGGTAAAAAGTGTAACTTTTGGAAAGTACAAGGTAAAAACTATAAATTGCGACTTCTGAAACTGAAATAATTAAATATCAGGATAGAAACAGTAAATTTTCAGGAAGTGTGAATATAAAGTGAAATTTTATACTTTTGGACTAAAAATATAAAACTTTTAAGTTTTGGGTAAGAAGTGTAAATTTTTATAACCTAAAGGGTTAATTTTGTAACTTCATATTTTTAAAATACTTATACTTACATACTTATGTAGTCAAAGTTTTATGAAAACTTTCATGTAAGATTTAAAAACGGCAATATCAAAATATAAATAACGATGCTATTTTCAATCGAATAATAAATCGAATAGCTTAAAAACAAATAATACAAACTTCTTAGCAACTTAACGTTCACCAAACTTAAAATAGTTAGAAATAAATATTTTAACTTATCATGCACTAACCTTTATTAAATCTTAAACGATTTCATTCTTAAATCTCGATAAACGATTACATACACACAAGTTAGATGGGTATATAACTTTATTTTTGAACTTTAAGCATTTGCCACGCAAGTAAAGACGATACAAACACTTTTCAAACATTGTCTTTTGAACATTAAAGTCATGAACATAAACCATCGAAATCTAAGGTTTACCATATTAATCTAGGTAGCGTGATTTGAGCCGTTCCCATCCACACTTGACATTTCTATATCTGGACTACTATACCACCGAGGTGAGTTCATGGCCCCTATTTTCAATTATTTCGTACTATCTTTGGAGGAGATACATGTTCATTTTACTTACAAATACTTATTCATAAACATTCTACTCGATTTATGAAACACTCTATTTGTTTACTGAAACTTATTACATGCTGAACACAAGTACTTTTTGTATGCTATCGTAATTGTTATTGCCTAAGTTACACTATTGCCATTAAAAGACCCTCATATCATGATCTATTAATCACTTGCGAGTGAACGCGAATATAGTGAATAGATCTATTGGAGGTTGATGACCCATTTGTACTAGCCGGATAAATAGCTATAATGGTATCTGGATTGATAGACAAATGCACTTTATTTGAGCCTAAATAGGAAGTTGGCAAGCCCCTACCCGAGGGCATTATTACTACATTTAATTATGTTAGTAATTTACATCACTCTTGTGATGTCCTACTGTTAAGGTTTGCGTGTCATGAGCTTAGGGCAATAATTATTATTTACCCATAATTGTATTCGTTGCAATTATTCTCTTAAACTTGAAACTTGTGTTCAACTGATTTGCATGCAAACACTATGGATTTACACAATCTTTGACCCGTTTAGGGCAAACAAACAAACTATGGGTGTAAAACAACGTAGCCCACTATTCATTTTATCGATATTCGTAATCATTACAATTATCGCCCAAACTTGAAACTATTTAAATCAACTGTTTTACTTATAAACTCTATGAACTCACCAACCTTTGTGTTGACACTTTTAGCATGTTTACCTGAGATCCATAATGAACGAGGATGGCACGGAGGGGCACGGATAATGATAGAAGGCTAAAATCTAATTATCATTCGAAACTTATTTAACAAACTGCAAAACTAATGGGCCCTCATTTTGTAAACTCTGATATTTATAAAATTCGAATGATAAATCTTTTAAAATGACTCAATTAGATATCGTTTTCTATTATTATAACTGTTGTGCCGTCAAGTAACACCCAGTTTGAATTCCGCTGCGTATCACAAAATTGGGGGTGTTACACATAAGTTATTGTAATACTCTAATGTTTATAAACTTGACACTATTATAAAGCCATGTGTCCATATCCTTTGATGAGCATATAAAAGCCAAGTCCAAGCTTCTTGAAGCGGCAAAACTTCATGCTCACATAGGTAGTCCTTTTATTCTTGCACCTGCACATGCAATTTTTTAAAATAACTATTAAGAAGTTGAACTTCAATCTAACACCATCTGCAGAACCGAGCACATACCTTGGGATGATTTTGTTGAATGTGCTCCAATCACTAAAAATGAGCTTTCCACATTGAATTCACCTCCTAGCGTTAGCTAGAAGGGAATTGGGTGTCTCACCTTTAGAGATTTGAATGGACTTTAATCCATCCCTATAGCTGACTTGTGTACTAAGTCTCGGGCTAATCCTTTTGTCAAGTGATCCGCCAAATTTTGTTGAGATCGAACAAAATCCACGGAAATCACTCTATTTGTAATGAGCTCATGAACCATACTGCGTCTAACACCTAAGTGTCTAGACTTTTGTAACACCCCCAAATTACCGTAGTGGAACAGTAGTATCAAGGGGTATTACTTCATAATATAGATCAAGGTATAGAAAACGACCTCTAAATGAGACGTTTTGAAATATTATCATTCGAATTATTAAAATCAGAGTTAATACAAAGGTTCCAAAGTAAAGTTACATAAAAGTTTTCAAAGTGTATCGAATGATAAAGATAAGATATAAGTCTCCAAGTATGCAAATGACTCTAAGATCCAATGCATCTACTATCGCCTTAACAACCTGAGATAAACATGCTAAAAAGTGTCAACCAACGGTTGGTGAGTTCATAGAGTTTAGTTTAAGGTAAAGCATTTGAATAAAGATTCCACTGCAAAGGCATTGTAAATCCACTCAGTCCCAAGCCCCGCCCATACAAGACTTGCAACCTGTGTGTTTACAACCCACTGCTAACATAGTATGAATAACAAAGATTTCCACTACAAAGGCATTGTAAATTCACTTAGTCCCAAGTCCCGCCCATACAAGACTTGCAACCTGTGTGTTTACAACCCACTGCTAAAGTATGATTAGGACAAGTACAAATGTGTATAGAAATACGTATCATAGGATGAATAAGACTAAGACTAGAACTAGAACAAATACAGATGTGTATAGAAATACGTATCATACGATGAATAAGACTAGGACTAAAACTAGAATTAGAACTAAAACAGATGTGTATAGAAATACGTATCAATGTATGAATAGGACAAATGTGTATATAAATATGTATCAATGTCATAAGTATTTTGACAAACGCGTAAAGTAATTTAAATATGGTAACAATGCATAATGTATAAGAGAACAAATATGTATATAAATACGAATCATGTCATAAGTGTTTTGAGTACTTGCAAAAGTAAATAATTATAGTTTGAGCATGTATCTCCCCCAAATAGTAAATCAAAATGTATAAAAGTAGGGGCTATGAAATCTCACCTTAGCTGTAAGGTCAAAGTAATGTTATGTCAATTGTAACACGAGAACGGCTCCAACACACGACCTGAATAATAGGGAAGTATGAGATTTCGATGGTTTAAGATTGACTGGATGTGAATAATGATTGTGAAAAATATCGGATAACGAATTGGTTTCGTGATGAAAATGGATGATATGCTTAAAATGCTTAAAGTTCAAAAATAAAACTTTTCAACAAAATGTATTTGTAAGTATTGGCTCGAATGTTGGCTCAATAGTTATTGATAATTAAATACGATTCAAAGGTATTTATTTAAGTTCGTTTGGTCTTGATGTGAATAAATTTACATATATGTATCGAAGTTGTAGGTAAATAATATATTTGAACCAATATAATATTTATGGCTTTACGTTGATATGGTCGTTGGTTTAAACAGATTTATGTAGGCGAAAAGTGGTAAAAATATGTAAGTTATTAAACTATAAATCTTTATGAGAAAGATGTAACTTGGTTCAAGTCGAGGGACTAAAATGGTATAAATATTATAAGTTTCAAAATTATAAGAGTTTTTAAGAAAAGTGATGGTTTGTTCAATGTTGAGGGGCTGAAAGTGTAAGAATTACAAAAGTACTAAAAATAACAAAAATTGGCAAAACTGCCATGCCATGGATCGAACTCAGGACCTCTCCTTTGAAATGAAGTGACACTACCAGTGAGCTAAGGCTTATTTGATGTCAAGTTTAGTAGATTCATTACATTTATGGTTTAGCTTCTGATTGCTATAAGTTCATTTCTTTCCAGTATGCTAAATCGAGTTTGTATATATATATATATATATATATATATATATATATATATATATATATATATATATATATATATATATATATATATATATATATATATATATATATTGCCATTCGACACATTTTAGAACCTGCATGAATTTATTTGGTTTTCGACTTTAATTCACGTTCACTTTTCAAACTGACTTAGTACTTTGTCGTGCTTGGTTTCACTTCACATTAACATGTATATATATATATATATATATATATATATATATATATACATGCATGCGTGGCTCGTATATAATGAAGGGTACCTGATCTTTTTGTGAAACGAGGACATGTTATAGTAGTTTGTACCATGTGTGTGTCTACTAATGAAATTGTTGACTAGTAGGAATTGAAATGAGAGTAACATTTAAAACACCAAGAAGGTAGTGACGAGGGTCGAATGGAAAGGTGGTAACGAGAACCCAATATAGCAAGAAAACCCGAGCCTTCTTACTTAGACCCAACTCATACTCAAACCAAAAACTCTAATAAATCGTAACAGACTTGTAGTTTGACCGATGCTTCTTTTTCCCTCTTCTTTTCCTTCGGCAGTGAACAAAAACAAAGAGAAAATGTGATTTTCTTGTAGGTTGTGTTTGTGTTATTCTTTTATGGCAGTGAGATCGAAAAGGAGAGTGTTTGAGTGAGATTGAGCGTACAAGTGAATGAGAGTGAATGAAAGAAAAATGGAGAATGATTTTATATCTTCAAATGCATGCATGTATACTAGGTCGATATATAGTAAAATAACACAAGTTGGAACATGTTGAGTATATATATTCGATTGGCAGTAGATTTAAGGGGACAAAGAGAATAACATGGCTAGAAAGTCATGTGTGTAAGTGTCGAGTGGACTTATGTTTAGAGGAAATAAAGTGGTTTATATATGTATGTTATATATATGTCGACATATAGAAATTTTAAAGGCAAGTTGAGATATGGTTCAAGTTGTATCAGGTTTAGGATAGGATTTGAAGATTTTGTCTAGCCACTTGTATATAGAAAACATTAAGAAAATGTGTGAGCTTGTGTTTTATTTATGTGTCGAGTGCTATGTATATGAAATATACTCGACATATTTTAAAGGTCCAAAACAACAATATAACGTGTGATATGGCATAAGGAAGTGAGAAATGATCATTTAGCTTCATATTCGATCATATAATGTCGAATGAGATAGAGAAAAATAGGTTGTGTCGAGTTTGGATTTAATATGGTATAATATTGTGTAAGTAGTACACTTGTCGAGGGTCAATTACTTTGAGTCCCGTTTATGCAACAAACGTTCGAGATAGAAAGTGAAATTCGACATCATGATTATTTGGTGTTTAGAGATTCGAGAGGTGTAAAAATTCGGGTGTGTTGTGTGTCGAATTTAAGAGAACACGAGGTCAAGTTATGGTGAGTTGAGTCGAGTAAGATAAGAGTTTTAATAAAAATTATGAAATGTGTTAGGCTTATGAATAGTAACAGGCCACAAAAGTTAGGCCATGAATAGTGTGGATCCGTTTGGTGTATTTTGAGTGTTTTTGATTCGCCGTGGTCCGCGTGTGAGCTCGTTCCAATGTGTGTGAATCACGTAACAACGTTTGAATTATAGAAATGTAATAAACAAAATATTCAAATTTTGCTCGTAAAATGGTTAAGTGAACAGTAACGATGTGTTAATACTAGATTAACGTTGACTAATGACTAGGGAATTCTACGGGTTGCTACAACTTTCCATTGTATATTTGACAGTATGCTTTAGCCAGAGTGGTTGCACTATCACAATGAATGGAAATAGGAGAAATTGGTTTTGGCCACAAATGGAATCTCATATATCAGATTCCTCAACCATTCTGCCTCTTTGCCAGCCGCAGCTAAAGCTACAAACTCTGCTTCCATAGTTGAGTCAGTAATACAAGTTTTCTTCTTGGAAGCCCATGAGATGGCACCTCCACCTAGCAAAAATACCCAACCAGTTGTAGAAGTATGATCTTCTGAATTAGTTATCCAACTTGCATCAGAATATCCTTCTAAAACTACAGGAAACCCAATATATGATAAACCATAATCCATGGTTTTCTTTAAGTACTTGAATACCCCTATTAGAGAATGCCAATGATGAGTACAAGGATTACTAGTATACCTACTCAATTTACCCACAACATAAGCAATATCCGGTCTTGTGCTTGTCATTGCATACATCAAGCAACCAATTGCTCTAGTGTACTCAAGTTGATCCACAACCTTGCCTGTATTAGGCATAAGTTTGATAGTTGGATCTAAAGGAGTGCTTACTGGACAACAATCGTCACATTTGAACTTCTTGAGTATTTTCTCAATGTAATGTGATTGAGTAATTGTGATACCCTTGTCCTCACGTTTAATCCTTATACCAAGGATCACATCAGCCTCCCCCATACCCTTCATGGAGAAATTTGATGACAAAAACTCTTTCGTTTTATCCACTTGATCTTGATCAGTTCCAAAAATCAACATGTCATCAACATATAAACAAATGATGACTCATTTACCAGATTCATCGAATTTGCAATATACACACTTGTCAGATTGGTTTAGTATAAACCTATTAGACAAGACAACCTCATCAAATTTTTGATGTCATTGTTTTGGAGCTTGTTTGAGTCCATATAATTATTTAATTAATTTACACACCTTATGCTCATTTCCAGATATAACAAATCCTTCTGGTTGTTTCATATACACCTCCTCATCCAAATAACCATTTAAGAATGTTGTTTTGACATCCATTTGATGGATCACTATATTATAAGTAGCTGCTAAAGCAATCAATAATCTAATTGTGGAGATTCGAGCAACCAGAGCATAGGTATCGAAATAATTGATTCCTTTTTTTTGTCTAAAGCCTTGGATAACCAATCGAGCTTTAAACTTGTCAATGGTTCCATCAACTTTCATTTTCCTTTGAAAATCCATTTGCAACCCAAAGGCTTGCAACCAGGTGGTAGATCAGATAAAATCCATGTATTATTTTCCATTATTGAATCCATCTCATCGTTAATTGCTTCTTTCCAGAATGCAACATCATGAGATTGCATAGCTTCATCAAATGTTCTTGGATCCTCTTCTATACTGTAACAGTAAGAGTATTGAGGTCCAATCTCATCTCTAGATCCCTCAACTAAGTATAGTTGAAAATCAGATCCAAATGATTTAGCTACCCTTGCTCTTTTACTTCTACGAGTTGTAGGAATTTCAATTGGAGTTTCACCAATTTGATCTTCGTCTGAACTTGGTATCAGACTTTTAGGTTTAGGTATTGTAGTGAATCGTTTTTCATCAAACATTGCATCTCTTGACTCTATAACCGAATTAACGGATATATATTCATTAGGTTCTATTACATATAATCTATAAGCCTTGGAATGCTCAGCATATCCAATAAAGATGCAATCAATACCTTTTTCACCCAAAATTTTTCTTTTGGGTTCCGGGAGCCTTACAACTGCCCTACAACCCCAAACTCGTAAATATGACAAGTTAGGTCATTTTTTATACCAAAGTTCATATGGAGTGACTTTGTTCCTTTTGTTAGGAACTCTATTTAATAAATAACAAGCCGTCAACATGGCTTCACCCCAAAATCCTTCACTCAAACCCGAGTAAGAAAACATGGAGTTAACCATTTCTTTAAGAGACCTATTTTTCCTTTCGAACACACCATTTTGTTGTGGTGTATAAGGAGCCGTAGTCTCATGTATGATTCCTACGGATTGGAAATAACTAGGATCATAATATTCACCACCTCTATCCGTGCGTAAAGTTTTAATTAGATCATTTTGTTGCAACTCAACCTCAGTTTTATAGATTTTAAATTTATCTAAGGCTTCATCTTTAGCATGGCATAGATAAACATAGCAAAACCTAGTTGCATCATCTATAAAAATGACAACATACTTTTTATTCCATAAGGAAGGTGTATCATGAAAATCACATAAATCACTATGTATCAACTCCAAAACATTAGAATCTCGTATTATTTCTTTGAAAGGTTGTCTAGTGATTTTTGTTAACATACAAGTGTTGCATTTTTATAAGTTGATATCAAATTCTGGAATTAAATTATCCTTTGACATACCAATCATACGTTTATAGTGAACGTGTCCTAAACGTGCATGCCACATAGAAGAATCAACAACTTTAGAACTAATCATGCAAACACTACTACAATTATCAGGAACTGAATTAAGATTTAACATAAACATGCCATTATTATAGTATCCGAAACCAACAAATACACCACGTCTTGATAAGATATACTTATCAGATTCATACACTTGTCTATAACCAGACTTATTTAACACGGGACCGGACATAAGGTTCTTCTTAAGCCCCGATACATACACAACATTAACTAAAGTAATAGTTTTTCCAGAACTGAATTCTAATACAACATTTCCACATCCAAGTATTGGTTTAGTTGACTCGTCGCCCATATGAAGAACAAATCCATCTTGCACCGGATGAAAAGTTTCAAACCAGCAACGATCCTTACATGCATGACAAGTTGCACCCGAGTCAATCCACCAAGCAAATGCATCATCCTGCACATAACATATTTCATAAATATGCGACACATAATGATTAAAAAGAATTACATCAAAGCCTAAATTTAGACCTTGTGATGAATTAGGGTCCTTAGACCCTTGTCCCGAGCCAGAAGTGTTACCACCATTGTTCTTCTTACCAACACGACAATCCTTTTTGTAGTGACCCGTTTCGCCACACTTCCAACAAGTCAATTTAGACTTTTTGTTGGATCCGTCGTTGTTACCATCATTCTTCCTTTTCTTTCCATTGGAATTTTTGTTGTTATTCTTGTTCTTACCATCTTCTATTATATTTACCGAAGAAGAACCAACAATTTCTTTACCCTTTGCCTTTGCCACTTTCTTCCGCCCTAAGAGATTCCTCTATGCAAAAGTGGCTTCCAAGTTGTACAAGTGACAACTCAACCTTGTTGTGTTTTAAACTATGTTTAAAATCCTTCAATGAGGGTGGAAGTTTGTCTATGATACTAGACACAGAAATGGATTCATCCATTTTCAAACCGTGCTGTGTAAATTGTCCCAGAATTTGAAGGAGTTCGTGATATTGTTCCATCACAGACCTTGAATCAACCATTTTATAATTGTAAAATTACTAACAAGTAACTTCTTACTTGAAGCATCTTCTGCCATGTATTTTGATTCAAGTTGGTCCTATAACTCCTTTGCCGAATCCACGTTTTGATATACATCAAATAAGGCATCAGACATACCATTTAAGATGTGGCCACGACAAATGTAATCGTCATTCTCCCACTTGCATCGTCTTCTTGAGTGCTCCAGCGTCGCATCCTCCATCAGTTCAGGCATGGGGGTACTCAACACGTACACAACCTTCAACGTGGTGAGAAAAAAATGCATCTTCTTCTGCCAGCGCCTGAAATCATTTCCCTCAAACTTATCTAACTACCCAAACTTCGCAGTCATATCCTTAACAATGTCACCCATGATTAAAACCAGGAAATACTTTAATCTTTGTAGGAAATTTAAATGGTGTGTGAATGGTTTATAATCTGGATATCAATCTGAATCGTGTAATCACTATAGTATAATAGTAATACAAAGACTATTCTAGAAGTCGGGCTTGAGCCAATTATGAAATATTATCTAACAATATTTACATAGTTTCATACCAAATTAGCCCGTTTTCATATAGATTTGTATGTTTTTCAATCAATGATTAGTTAAAAAGACAACAAATTCCATTTGGAAGCTATTATACGATAGAACCACAAAAAACCAAATGGACATAAAAATATCAAATTAAGACGATGTGCTAGACTGATATGTCCATCACATAAAGATAACATGCAACCACCAAAAAAAAAGAAAAAAAAGTCAACAACTTGAAATACACGTTAGAGCAAACGGTGCAATCTTCTTCGTCGCTCGCCGTGCCTACGTGGCCATATCGCCGTCCCTCGCCATTGCACCCTGATCCTTCGCTATGCCTAGCCGTTGCTTCCTTGCTCGTCTGCACGACGAGTATAAGATCTGTACTTATTGTCAGTAAAAATCAAACATAAACGTTATGAAACGTTTAAAAATTCATGATTCGACCGTTTATTTTTTTTGTTTGCTTTGTTTAGAGATAGTGGTGGGGCCCAAAGGAATAAGTTGTGGTATGTATACTAGGTCGATATATAGTAAAATAACACAAGTTGGAACATGTTGAGTATATATATTCGATTGGCAGTAGATTTAAGGGGACAAAGAGAACAACATGGCTAGAAAGTCATGTGTGTAAGTGTCAAGTGGACTTTGGTTTAGAGGAAATCAAGTGGTGTATATATGTATGTTATATATATGTCGACATATAGAAATTTTAAGGGCTAGTTGAGATATGGTTCGAGTTGTAGCAGGTTTAGGATAGGATTTGAAGATTTTGTCTAGCCACTTGTGTATAGAAAACATTAAGAAAATGTGTGAGCTTGTGTTTTATTTATGTGTCGAATGGTATGTATATGAAATGTACTCGACATATTTTAAAGGTCCAAAACAACAATATAACGTGTGATATGGCATAAGGAAGTGAGAAATGATCATTTAGCTTCATATTCGATCATATAATGTCGGATGAGATAGAGAAAAATAGGTTGTGTCGAGTTTGGATTTAATATGGTTTAATATTGTGTAAGTAGTACACTTGTCGAGGGTCAATTACTTTGAGTCCCGTTTATGCAACAAACGTTCGAGATAGAAAGTGAAATTCGACATCATGATTATTTGGTGTTTAGAGTGTAACACCCCAACCCGGCAAGGGCAAAGGCGTCACAAGTACATGGTTTCATATCAGATACAAGCATTCAAGAATTGAAGTAGCGGAAGTCTTAATATAAAAATCCAAAGGAAAATAAGTCAACAAGACTAATGAAGTACGAAACAGAATCCAAAATGCCCAAACAATGGCATAACAGAAATAATATCCAAATGGTCACACTAGAATGACAAGGTCTAAACTTCACACAAGTTGCTCTCATCCCAAGCTAAAACCCAGCTCCTAGCTTAAATGTACCTGCCGCAGGAAAAGAAATGCGGCTGAGCTACGAGAGCTCAGTGAACAGATATAACAGAAACAAAGCAATAATATAAAATAAAGAACAGGAAGAGAAATACGAACCGGTCAGAGTCAAGGTACAAGTATAATGTAACAGTAATGAAAGATAAGTGATGTCAAGGTCATGCAAATATGTCAAGGGTTAAGGAAGGTAGTACAGGTAAGTGTAAGGGTAACAGAAATCCACTACGAGCCCAGAAATCAGAAATCATATCAAGTCCAGTAATCAGGGTGTACGGAGGGGAGACCTCGGTACCAAGTACAGGGTGAGGGGTTACCTCTCAGGGTTGGAGTCATGAGCTCCCAGGGGTTGTGAAAGACGTGCATCGCACACACCATCAGTCACCAGAGATAACAAGTCATATATCATATACAGAAAACAGAACAAGTCTAGGATGCATCCATACGCCCCAGGTGGCCAGAGTCTACCAATACACACCATATAATCAATTCAGGGACGGGATAGGACATCTCTCTCCTACCCTAGAGTCAAGTCATCGGTGCATCAATGACAAGGACATGAACACCTCATGCCTGGTGGGTGGCTCGTAATATCAAACTGTGGGTCAAGGTTAAGTATCAAGTATCAAGTATCAAGTGTCAGGTGTCAAGTATCAGGTGTCAAGTATCAAGTGTCAAGTATCAAGTGTCAGGTGTCAAGTATCAGGTATCAAGTATCAAGTGTCAAGTGTCAAGTATCAGGTATCAAGTGTCAGGTGTCAAGTATCAGGTATCAAGTCAGAAGGTTCATATCAGAGGGTTCAATATCAGAAGGTTCAATATCAGGAAGGTCAATATCAGGAGGTCAATATCAGGAGGTTCAAAGGTTCATAATAAAGTTCACTTTAAAAGTTTACTATTAAAAGTCCATTTTATAGGTGTCAAAATAATCCTTAAGTACTGGTCTTCATAAAATGATTTTTAAACGGTTTTCATAAAGAAGGTCTTTTCAAAAGGTTTCTATAAAGATAGTCTTCAAAATAGTTTCTTGAAACATTTTCATAATTAATTAAAAAAAAATTTCTCGTCCAGTTATAATATCAAAATATCAAGGTTCAAGTCAAGGTTTTATGGCAGGGTTCATATCAAGGTTCATGGCAAGGTTCAGAACAAGGTATAAAACAAAGATCAAGGCAAGGGTTCAAACAAGGGTCCAAGAGTAAGTACACAGATCAAGGTTCACAATACAAGGGATACATAGCAATGGTTCGGGAAATCTTAAACGAATCTAATAAATCAAGAGAACGAAGGCCCCTTACTAAAAAGGGCAGAATATCTGTACCTTATTCCAATGCAAGCACACAAAATAAAAAAGACTGACAGGAAATCAAATCACTCCCTCCTCGAACCTAAGGAGTAGAAGACAGAAATACGAAAGGGGTTTAAGTTATCTTCTCATTATAAGTGACTTTATATTTTTAGCAGGTTTCCAGAATTAGTAAGTTTCCATACTTAGCAAGATTCAAGTGATATAATTCAAGTTAAGTCATTAATGTAGGCTTATTATGGAAGTCATGATCATTTGACAAGTTATACAAGTTCAGGGTTAATTATGACAAGCTTTCATAGTTCAGGGTTATAAATGTAAATTTGCCAAAGTTCAAGGTTACAATAGAAATATTATAATTTACCATTCAAATACTTAATTTTCCAGAATTTCACGTTTAGCCTTCAAGTTTCAAATATTTACAAGTTACACCCTTTTAGTTAATTATTTTACAAATTAAACCTTATAATTATGTAAATTACAATTTAACCCTATAATATCCATATTTACCAACCAAGCATATTATTTTACCAAAATTCAGAATGTCACATCCGAGTTTACATTTAGTACGAAACAGCCCCTCATATTTCAGATTTTACACAAATGGTCCCTTAAGTTTACAAAACTTATACATTAAATCATAATTCCATAATAATTACACAATAGACCCATAAATACTCAAAATTACCCAAAACACTCTTAACATTATTATTTACTCAAAATAACTTCAAGTTTCCAGAATTTACCCTTTTAGTCCCTCAAGTTATCAAAGTTACATATTAAGCCCTTTAATTTACCATTTCAACCTTTAATTATTAATAATTACATATTAAGCCATTAAATTACCAAAATTACACATAACCCCCTGAATATAATTTATTACTCAATTCGACCCTAACTTTCCAGAAATTACATATTTAGTCCCTCTATTTTAATTTCTTTTCAATTCGCTATAATTATTACAAATAAATCATTATCTCGCCAAAATTACAAATAAGACCCTCATGTTATAATTTTTACATATTCTCCCAGGTCTATAAAATATTACAAAAATATCCCACAAGTTTTAATAATTGCAAAACACCCCCTTAACTTATTATTTTCCAATCGGTTTACAAAATGTTTATCAAAAATCAAACCCTAAACATCCCAATCAATAAGCAATCATTGTTTCATCATTATAACTCATTTAATTCCAGATTTCATCCCTGAAAACCCTAGATCGATCAGTTTTGTAATTTTTCCACAATTTCTCCTTTTTGTTCTAAAATCCAATATACAAATAATTCCATAAATCACGAATTTGACTCAAACAATTCGAATGACCATTTATCTCATGTTATACGAAGCATATAGAACCCAGGAAAAATAAGTATACACCTCAAAAAAATCGCATGTAATGAATATAGAATAATTTCGTTTTTAGGGTTTGTTGATTCGTTATTTTTCATACGACCAAAATATTGTGCATGATTCAATTATACCATTTTACCCACGTTATATATGATTATAAGAGTGTTAGAAAAATACCAGAAAATTTATAGATCTAAGGAATCACACAGCTATGGTTTTTGTTGCTCGGTTTTACTATTTCCGACCAAATAATTCGTCACGCCCAAACGATCGACTCCAGGACCTTGTGGCTATTTTTCTCACCTCCTTTGCACTTGGAAGAACACCAGAAAAATACCTCCTTGCCTCAAAAAAATCGGATCAAGTGTGTGGGATTTTTATGAGTGGCGGCTAAAAAGAATTAGGGTTTAATGGGAGAAAATAAATTATGGATTGTTATTAGAAGTTATAAGCCGAGTAATATGGGGGGGGGGGAAATAGGCTAGAATACCGGCCTTCCTTGACCAAGGCCCAATTTACCAAACTTAATTAATTTTTTCCTTAATTACTTTGTGATTTAAAAGATTTTTTTAATTAATAAAATTTGTATATTAACTTATATAATTCGGCCCAAGTAAGATTTAGATGAATTAATACACATTTGTAATTGTAAAAATATTAGAAACTTGTATCAAAATTATCTCACTCGATTTGTAGTTCGTTTCCAAAGATTCGGGATTAATTCGGTACTTTAATTAAGCTTTAATTAATTTTTAAAGTTTCAGGGGTAATTTGGTAATTTTGCATGTTTTAGATTTTCGGGTTTTACATAGAGATTCGAGAGGTGTAAAAATTCGGGTGTGTTGTGTGTCGAATTTAAGAGAACACGAGGTCAAGTTATGGTGAGTTGAGTCGAGTAAGATAAGAGTTTTAATAAAAATTATGAAATGTGTTAGGCTTATGAATAGTAACAGGCCACAAAAGTTAGGCCATGAATAGTGTGGATCCGTTTGGTGTATTTTGAGTGTTTTTGATTCGCCGTGGTCCGCGTGTGAGCTCGTTCCAATGTGTGTGAATCACGTAACAACGTTTGAATTATAGAAATGTAATAAACAAAATATTCAAATTTTGCTCGTAAAATGGTTAAGTGAACAGTAACGATGTGTTAATACTAGATTAACGTTGACTAATGACTAGGAATTCTACGGGTTGCTACAACTTTCCATTGTATATTTGACAGTATGCTTTAGCCAGAGTGGCTGCACTATCACAATGAATGGAAATAGGAGAAATTGGTTTTGGCCACAAATGGAATCTCATATATCAGATTCCTCAACCATTCTGCCTCTTTGCCAGCCGCAGCTAAAGCTACAAACTCTGCTTCCATAGTTGAGTCAGTAATACAAGTTTTCTTCTTGAAAGCCCATGAGATGGCACCTCCACCTAGCAAAAATACCCAACCAGTTGTAGAAGTATGATCTTCTGAATTAGTTATCCAACTTGCATCAGAATATCCTTCTAAAACTGCAGGAAACCCAATATATGATAAACCATAATCCATGGTTTTCTTTAAGTACTTGAATACCCGTATTAGAGAATGCCAATGATGAGTACAAGGATTACTAGTATACCTACTCAATTTACCCACAACATAAGCCATATCCGGTCTTGTGCTTGTCATTGCATACATCAAGCAACCAATTGCTCTAGTGTACTCAAGTTGATCCACAACCTTGCATGTATTAGGCATAAGTTTGATAGTTGGATCTAAAGGAGTGCTTACTGGACAACAATCGTCACATTTGAACTTCTTGAGTATTTTCTCAATGTAATGTGATTGAGTAATTGTGATACCCTTGTCCTCACGTTTAATCCTTATACCAAGGATCACATCAGCCTCCCCCATATCCTTCATGGAGAAATTTGATGACAAAAACTCTTTCGTTTTATCCACTTGATCTTGATCAGTTCCAAAAATCAACATGTCATCAACATATAAACAAATGATGACTCATTTACCAGATTCATCGAATTTGCAATATACACACTTGTCAGATTGGTTTAGTATAAACCTATTAGACAAGACAACCTCATCAAATTTTTGATGTCATTGTTTTGGAGCTTGTTTGAGTCCATATAATTATTTAATTAATTTACACACCTTATGCTCATTTCCAGGTATAACAAATCCTTCTGGTTGTTTCATATACACCTCCTCATCCAAATAACCATTTAAGAATGTTGTTTTGACATCCATTTGATGGATCACTATATTATAAGTAGCTGCTAAAGCAATCAATAATCTAATTGTGGAGATTCGAGCAACCAGAGCATAGGTATCGAAATAATTGATTCCTTTTTTTTGTCTAAAGCCTTGGATAACCAATCGAGCTTTAAACTTGTCAATGGTTCCATCAACTTTCATTTTCCTTTTGAAAATCCATTTGCAACCCAAAGGCTTGCAACCAGGTGGTAGATCAGATAAAATCCATGTATTATTTTCCATTATTGAATCCATCTCATTGTTAATTGCTTCTTTCCAGAATGCAACATCATGAGATTGCATAGCTTCATCAAATGTTCTTGGATCCTCTTCTATACTGTAACAGTAAGAGTATTGAGGTCCAATCCCATCTCTAGATCCCTCAACTAAATATAGTTGAAAATCAGATCCAAATGATTTAGCTACCCTTGCTCTTTTACTTCTACGAGTTGTAGGAATTTCAATTGGAGTTTCACCAATTTGATCTTCGTCTGAACTTGGTATCAGACTTTTAGGTTTAGGTATTGAAGTGAATCGTTTTTCATCAAACATTGCATCTCTTGACTCTATAACCGAATTAACAGATATATATTCATTAGGTTCTATTACATAAAATCTATAAGCCTTGGAATGCTCAGCATATCCAATAAAGATGCAATCAATACCTTTTTCACCCAAAATTTTCCTTTTGGGTTCCGGGAGTCTTACAACTGCCCTACAACCCCAAACTCGTAAATATGACAAGTTAGGTCATTTTTTTATACCAAAGTTCATATGGAGTGACTTTGTTCCTTTTGTTAGGAACTCTATTTAATAAATAACAAGCCGTCAACATGGCTTCACCCCAAAATCCTTCACTCAAACCCGAGTAAGAAAACATGGAGTTAACCATTTCTTTAAGAGACCTATTTTTCCTTTCGAACACACCATTTTGTTGTGGTGTATAAGGAGCCGTAGTCTCATGTATGATTCCTACGGATTGGAAATAACTAGGATCATAATATTCACCACCTCTATCCGTGCGTAAAGTTTTAATTAGATCATTTTGTTGCAACTCAACCTCAGTTTTATAGATTTTAAATTTATCTAAGGCTTCATCTTTAGCATGGCATAGATAAACATAGCAAAACCTAGTTGCATCATCTATAAAAATGACAACATACTTTTTATTCCATAAGGAAGGTGTAGCATGAAAATCACATAAATCACTATGTATCAACTCCAAAACATTAGAATCTCGTATTATTTCTTTGAAAGGTTGTCTAGTGATTTTTGTTAACATACAAGTGTTGCATTTTTCTAAGTTGATATCAAATTCTGGAATTAAATTATCCTTTGACATACCAATCATACGTTTATAGTGAACGTGTCCTAAACGTGCATGCCACATAGAAGAATCAACAACTTTAGAACTAATCATGCAAACACTACTACAATTATCAGGAACTGAATTAAGATTTAACATAAACATGCCATTATTATAGTATCCGAAACCAACAAATACACCACGTCTTGATAAGATATACTTATCAGATTCATACACTTGTCTATAACCAGACTTATTTAACACGGGACCGGACATAAGGTTCTTCTTAAGCCCCGATACATACACAACATTAACTAAAGTAATAGTTTTTCCATAACTGAATTCTAATACAACATTTCCACATCCAAGTATTGGTTTAGTTGACTCGTCGCCCATATGAAGAACAGATCCATCTTGCACCGGATGAAAAGTTTCAAACCAGCAACGATCCTTACATGCATGACAAGTTGCACCCGATTCAATCCACCAAGCAAATGCATCATCCTGCACATAACATATTTCATAAATATGCGACACATAATGACTAAAAAGAATTACATCAAAGCCTAAATTTAGACCTTGTGATGAATTAGGGTCCTAAGACCCTTGTCCCGAGCCAGAAGTGTTACCACCATTGTTCTTCATACCAACACGACAATCCTTTTTGTAGTAACCCGTTTCGCCACACTTCCAACAAGTCAATTTAGACTTTTTGTTGGATCCATCGTTGTTACCATCATTCTTCCTTTTCTTTCCATTGGAATTTTTGTTGTTATTCTTGTTCTTACCATCTTCTATTATATTCACCGAAGAAGAACCAACAATTTCTTTACCCTTTGCCTTTGCCACTTTCTTCCGCCCTAAGAGATTCCTCTATGCGAAAGTGGCTTCCAAGTTGTACAAGTGACAACTCAACCTTGTTGTGTTTTAAACTATGTTTAAAATCCTTCCATGAGGGTGGAAGTTTGTCTATGATACTAGACACAGAAATGGATTCATCCATTTTCAAACCGTGCTGTGTAAATTGTCCCAGAATTTGAAGGAGTTCGTGATATTGTTCCATCACAGACCTTGAATTAACCATTTTATAATTATAAAATTACTAACAAGTAACTTCTTACTTGAAGCATCTTCTGCCATGTATTTTGATTCAAGTTGGTCCTATAACTCCTTTGCCGAATCCACGTTTTGATATACATCAAATAAGGCATCAGACATACCATTTAAGATGTGGCCACGACAAATGTAATCGTCATTCTCCCACTTGCATCGTCTTCTTGAGTGCTCCAGCGTCGCATCCTCCATCAGTTCAGGCATGGGGGTACTCAACACGTACACAACCTTCAACGTGGTGAGAAAAAAATGCATCTTCTTCTGCCAGCGCCTGAAATCATTTCCCTCAAACTTATCTAACTACCCAAACTTCGCAGTCATATCCTTAACAATGTCACCCATGATTAAAACCAGGAAATACTTTAATCTTTGTAGGAAATTTAAATGGTGTGTGAATGGTTTATAATCTGGATATCAATCTGAATCGTGTAATCACTATAGTATAATAGTAATACAAAGACTATTCTAGAAGTCGGGCTTGAGCCAATTACGAAATATTATCTAACAATATTTACATAGTTTCATACCAAATTAGCCCGTTTTCATATAGATTTGTATGTTTTTCAATCAATGATTAGTTAAAAAGACAACAAATTCCATTTGGAAGCTATTATTCGATAGAACCACAAAAAACCAAATGGACATAAAAATATCAAATTTTAAGACGATGTGCTAGACTGATTGGTCCATCACATAAAGATAACATGCAACCACCAAAAAAAAAAAAAAAGTCAACAACTTGAAATACACGTTAGAGCAAACGGTGCAATCTTCTTCGTCGCTCGCCGTGCCTACGTGGCCATATCGCCGTCCCTCGCCATTGCACCCTGATCCTTCGCTATGCCTAGCCGTTGCTTCCTTGCTCGTCTGCACGACGAGTATAAGATCTGTACTTATTGTCAGTAAAAATCAAACATAAACGTTATGAAACGTTTAAAAATTCATGATTCGACCGTTTATTTTTTTTGTTTGCTTTGTTTAGAGATAGTGGTGGGGACCAAATGAATAAGTTGTGGTATGTATACTAGGTCGATATATAGTAAAATAACACAAGTTGGAACATGTTGAGTATATATATTCGATTGGCAGTAGATTTAAGGGGACAAAGAGAATAACATGGCTAGAAAGTCATGTGTGTAAGTGTCAAGTGGACTTTGGTTTAGAGGAAATCAAGTGGTGTATATATGTATGTTATATATATGTCGACATATAGAAATTTTAAGGGCAAGTTGAGATATGGTTCGAGTTGTAGCAGGTTTAGGATAGGATTTGAAGATTTTGTCTAGCCACTTGTGTATAGAAAACATTAAGAAAATGTGTGAGCTTGTGTTTTATTTATGTGTCAAATGGTACGTATATGAAATGTACTCGACATATTTTAAAGGTCCAAAACAACAATATAACGTGTGATATGGCATAAGGAAGTGAGAAATGATCATTTAGCTTCATATTCGATCATATAATGTCGAATGAGATAGAGAAAAATAGGTTGTGTCGAGTTTGGATTTAATATGGTTTAATATTGTGTAAGTAGTACACTTGTCGAGGGTCAATTACTTTGAGTCCCGTTTATGCAACAAACGTTCGAGATAGAAAGTGAAATTCGACATCATGATTATTTGGTTTTACATAGAGATTCGAGAGGTGTAAAAATTCGGGTGTGTTGTGTGTCGAATTTAAGAGAACACGAGGTCAAGTTATGGTGAGTTGAGTCGAGTAAGATAAGAGTTTTAATAAAAATTATGAAATGTGTTAGGCTTATGAATAGTAACAGGCCACAAAAGTTAGGCCATGAATAGTGTGGATCCGTTTGGTGTATTTTGAGTGTTTTTGATTCGCCGTGGTCCGCGTGTGAGCTCTTTCCAATGTGTGTGAATCACGTAACAACGTTTGAATTATAGAAATGTAATAAACAAAATATTCAAATTTTGCTCGTAAAATGGTTAAGTGAACAGTAACGATGTGTTAATACTAGATTAACGTTGACTAATGACTAGGGAATTCTACGGGTTGCTACAACTTTCCATTGTATATTTGACAGTATGCTTTAGCCAGAGTGGCTGCACTATCACAATGAATGGAAATAGGAGAAATTGGTTTTGGCCACAAATGGAATCTCATATATCAGATTCCTGAACCATTCTGCCTCTTTGCCAGCCGCAGCTAAAGCTACAAACTCTGCTTCCATAGTTGAGTCAGTAATACAAGTTTTCTTCTTGGAAGCCCATGAGATGGCACCTCCACCTAGCAAAAATACCCAACCAGTTGTAGAAGTATGATCTTCTGAATTAGTTATCCAACTTGCATCAGAATATCCTTCTAAAACTACAGGAAACCCAATATATGATAAACCATAATCCATGGTTTTCTTTAAGTACTTGAATACCCGTATTAGAGAATGCCAATGATGAGTACAAGGATTACTAGTATACCTACTCAATTTACCCACAACATAAGCAATATCCGGTCTTGTGCTTGTCATTGCATACATCAAGCAACCAATTGCTCTAGTGTACTCAAGTTGATCCACAACCTTGCCTGTATTAGGCATAAGTTTGATAGTTGGATCTAAAGGATTGCTTACTGGACAACAATCGTCACATTTGAACTTCTTGAGTATTTTCTCAATGTAATGTGATTGAGTAATTGTGATACCCTTGTCCTCACGTTAATCTTTATACCAAGGATCACATCAGCCTCCCCCATATCCTTCATGGAGAAATTTGATGACAAAAACTCTTTCGTTTTATCCACTTGATCTTGATCAGTTCCAAAAATCAACATGTCATCAACATATAAACAAATGATGACTCATTTACCAGATTCATCGAATTTGCAATATACACACTTGTCAGATTGGTTTAGTATAAACCTATTAGACAAGACAACCTCATCAAATTTTTGATGTCTTTGTTTTGGAGCTTGTTTGAGTCCATATAATTATTTAATTAATTTACACACCTTATGCTCATTTCTAGGTATAACAAATCCTTCTCGTTGTTTCATATACACCTCCTCATCCAAATAACCATTTAAGAATTGTTAGGATCTCTGGGAAATAAGAGTTTCATTGTTGCTGCCGATAGTGTTAAGCTGGTTCCTGCCGATAGCTTTGGTTCCTGCTGCAAGCTCATTGCTGCCGACAGTGTTATCTCGTTCCTACTGATAGTGTTGTTGCTGCGGATAGTATTGTTAGTTATCCGTATATTTAGAATGTTTGTTAAGATTTATTTTTAGAAGAGATCTCGTTTATCTCTTCACACGTTTTCTTGTAGAACGGGTTAGGGTTAGGTCATCTTGTTAGTATAAAAGATAAACCCGTCTATGAGTTTATGTACGCCTTTAACGTTTTCAATATTCAATATCACAATTCTTAGTTCATAGTCTGATCCATAGAGGATCATTGTCCTTTAGAGTTTTCTTCTTTATTATACTTGCTGTTTAGTTTCCGCATAAATGCTTGTATAGCATACAGAGGTTCTCGTTTTAACCAAGCTCAATCAAGCTCGAATTACTCGATCCTACAAGTGGTATCAGAGCCTGGTAAGGATCTCTGATAAAGAAGAAAAAGTTCGATTTCATATTTCACAACCCTCTTTCAATGGAAGACGAAATCCCTCAAAACAATGTCATTAACCCTGAAGAATAACAACCCAAACCTGAAACCTCACAAGTCCAAACACAAATCCTCACCACCATGTCCACCAACAATGCTAAATTCCCATATCTGAAGAAAGATGAGTATGAAGTCTAGGCTATGAGAATGGAATATTGGATCACAAACACTGATTACAATCTGTGGAATGTGATTCTTAAGGGAAATAGTAAGAAGAATACTGGAAGGGATAATGATGGAAATATCTGTATAGAGCCACCTGTTACTACAGAAGAACACCTTGCTGTTCAAAGGGAAATCAAGGCAAGAACCCTTCTACTTCAAGCTATTCCAGAAGATCATATGAGTGATTTTCATCACTTGGATGATGCTAGAAAGATCTGGCATGCTGTAAAATCCAGATTTGGAGGGAATGATGAATCCAGAAAGATGAGAAGGTCTATGCTCAAGCAAGAATTTCAGGAATTCAAGATCTCTGAGGCTGAGGGGATTCAGAAAGGGTATGACAGATTCCACAAGATCCTGAGCCAACTCAACCAGTTGAAAGCTAGGCCGGATGATGAAGACTGCAACACTAAGTTTCTGAGGGCTTTGCCACCATCATGGTCTCAGGTTTCCATTACACTCAAGGCCAAAGGAGGACTGGATTATATGAGCTTTGATGATCTGTACAACAAGCTGAAAACCCTTGAAATTGATATCAAAGGGTATTCCACCTATACACCTCATAATCCAGCCCATACTGCTTTTGTTAGTAACTCTGGTCCTAACAAAACATCATATGGAAACAGTCCAACACCATCAATATCATCAATCTCCTACTCACCTGTCACACCAAAAGCTCAGACTAGATCTGATAATCTTGTAGTGGATGTGCTCCATTCATTTGTTGCTGAGAGTACACCACAGCAGAAGATTGTGTATGAAGATTTCAATCAAGTTGATGAATTGGATCTAGAAGAGATGAACCTAAGATGGCAAGTGGCTATGATATCGTTGAAATTGGATAGGTTTGAAAAGAAGGCAGGAAGAAGGGTCAACTTTGATGGACAGGAACCTGCCAGGTTTGACAGAAGGAAGGTGAGGTGCTATAAATGTTCTCAAACAGGACATTTTGCCAGGGAATGTACAGATAAGAAGGTAGATGACAAAGTACGATGTTCTGCTTTCAAAATTCAAGAGCTGGACTCAGAGGACCCCAAGGCATTGGTATCTGTGGATGCGATGGTGGACTGGGAGCATCATGAGAAGACGATTGCAAGTGGGTCAGATAAGGTCTTTGGGATGATAGCTGGATATGGTGAGAAGAAACAAGTGGCTGGTCAGTTTGGAATGATGGGTCATCCATCTCAGGTACTGATGAGGCGAAAAGTGTACCGCTTTTAAGGGGTCATTTAAGCCCGAAATCGTATTTATTTGATCAAATATTGCCCTAAATCGTTCCTTTTGTCATTTTAGGTACTTTTGAGGAGAAATCTGGAAAAGGAGGCATTTTGGACGTTTTTGGAGCATAAAAGTGAAGAAAACGGCAAAGTCTCAAAATTGTGCTGAAAGTCACCTTTGACGGCGTCAACATTAACTCCAGACGGCGTCATGCTTTGGCAAGAAAAGTTGGATGTGAAATTTACTCATGACGGGCCAGTGAGTTTGCATGAGAATTCTGACGGCGTCACGCTTTAACTAAATCAAGGGCGTCACGGCTTAAATCATAAGGGGACGGCGTCACGTTATAGGTCCGACGGCGTCAAGCCTTGATAAGCCAGAATGGATTTTTGAAGAGCTAAAGAGGGACGGCGTCAAGAAGGTCACCCGGGAACCCTAAAAGCGGCGAGGTGACGGCGTCACAATGCATAAGGTGACGCCGTCAGATGTCAAAGTCTATATATAGTTTTCTAATTTTTTGTCATTAGGGAGAGCTTAGTGTGTGGAATTTTGGGATAAAACCCTAAGACGATTTTAGCTACTTTTTCAGGGCTTCTTGCCTTGAGATCTTCCATGTTTCATTGAAAGATAAGTTATCAATTAATCATTCAATATGTCTATGTGTTGTTTGATTCTATCTTATGCTTGTCTTTTGTTTAACATGTTAGGCTAATTTTATCTTGTGTTTGCTTAGATCTAATGAAACCTAGCTATTGATTATTGGTTGTTAGTGTGTTGTTAGTTGTATTGGATGATTGTTTATCTATGTTAGGCTTAAGAAAACTGGCTAACTTCCTATTCGGTAACTTGCTTGAACGTCTTAAGAAACATGAACCAAACGCGTACTAAAGGTTTTTATGGTTGTATTTAATGCACAAGCGAATTCTAGTGATCCCATGTTAGGAGCTTCCTAGCCGGCTCGACATAGGAGTGAAGTAGGAGCTTGTAGAGTTTGGGGAAGTAAGTACGCCACCCCACGAATGGTATTAAGGAATACACCCGTCATCCACGCGACTAATACACACTAATTAACCGGTAAAAGATAGTTAGGGAGTAAGGAAATCTAAGTAAACACATTTCTCCACACATAAGTTTCTCACCACTTTTCATTTTTGTTATTTTATTTTATTTGCATTTGTAGTAATTTGGGTTAGTTGACTAGCAACTAATTCCGCCCACTCCTTCAAAACCCGAGATTTTACTTGCTTTCATAAAATATAAAAACATAAAAAAAGAATCTTCCTCAACCCTTAGACCTAATTAGAGTAGCCTTTCACACCTAACGAACACTATTCCCTGTGGAGAACGATCAATCCCCCGTACTTACCACTACACTATACTACATCGGTCAGGTACACTGCCTGGTGGGGTTGTAAGCCTCTTGAGATCCCTCGAGAGGTAAAACCTGTTGTAAGGTTGCAAAACCCACGCATCAAGTTTTTGGCGCCGCTGCCGGGGGAATAGTTATTGTTTAGGTTGAATTTTTATTTCTATTAGGTCTACTCACTAGATTCCTTTCTAGTAAGATTTTTATTTTATTTTTCTAGGTCTTCTTTAGTCTATCTATTTTCTTCGTGTCTTTGTTCGTAACCATTACCGTCCGACATCATGGAAGATGGTAATATCCTTAACCCACACAACCCACCACCACAACAACCACAACCACCTCCTAGAGCCCGTACTTTAGGAGAGTATTCCCGTCCTAGCAACCATGGCTATCGAAACACCATTGAGCTCACTCAAGGAGCCAATATCACACCCTTGCGATCCGACACCATCCGGTTGGTGCAAAGCGGATGCGCATTCCATGGACTTCGTTCTGAAGATCCTAATCAACATCTCAAGGACTTTCTTAAAATCGTTGATTCTATAGACCTTGATGTTGCCACTCGAGAGACGACCCGATTGCGTCTCTTTCAATTCTCTCTGCGGGACCAAGCTAGTCAGTGGCTAGAACGTCAACCCGCAGGATCCATCACCTCTTGGGATGATCTCACCACTCGTTTCCTTGCTCAGTTTTTCCCACCAGGAAGAACTACCAAGCTAAGGAATGATATCTTGATGTTCCAACAACGTCAAGGCGAAACTCTCTACGGGGCATGGATTCGATTCAAGGACTTACTTCAAAAAGTCCCTCATCATGGCATAAATCTATGGCTTCAAATCCAAATCTTCTATGACCATGTTGATTACCACACCAAGCGTGCCATCGATCGAGCCGCCGGGGGCAGATTGCGCGACAAAAGCGCCGAGGAATCATGGGAGATCATTGATGAGCTTGCATCCGACGATGATGAACTGTGGCAAGTCTCCCACGACGTGCGCTCGGCAGTCAAGACATATTCATCGCCCGATACAGCCAATCAAATCACTGAGGAAAGCGTTAGTGAACTTGAGAAAAGGGTTGCATATCTTATGGAAAAGCAAAAGAGACCCTTAAGTCCACAAAAAGCAACAATTAACTCAGTCTCAAGCGTTAGGCAAATACCATTGTCCGAATCACCCCTTAGGGAAACTACCAAACCCTTCCATAAGCACGCTCCACCCAACTCACCACCTCAGGAACTTAGTCCAACATTCGAAGCTCGAATGAGAGAGTACATGTCAAAACACTCCGAACGGTTGGCAAAATTTGAGGAAGCCGTCTACAAACAAAAGGAGGAAATGGAAGAGAAAATGGCGGAGATGATGAATCTTTTGAAAGAATACACAAATACTAAAGCCCCTGAAAAAGTGTTGGTGAGGAATGACGCTGATGTTCCTAACACTGAATTTGTCAAGGCCACCTCCGTCGTCCAAGAGGGCGGAAATGATGGAAGAGGAAAATCCATAACTATGGAAGTTAACAAAATTGACCTCATCCCACTTAATAAGGGAAACACCAATGCTTACAAATGCGATTCCGACAAGGGAGAGGAGGCGCCCTCTGAGGAGCGCCAATTGTTTGAACCGCCAGTATCACAACAAGTGAAGCATTACTTGAAGCACGAAATAAACAAGGAGACCATAAACGATTGGGTGAGAAACTATCGACGTACTCATCTACCCAACAAGGAGTCCAAGAAGGTGGAACCGGATGACAAATCTGACACATTACCCGGTGGGCAATTGTATGAATGCCTCATAGGACAAAAGTTAGTGGAAAAGCAGAAATTCTACGGGGTCTTTGAAATACCATGCAGCATTGGAAAACATAAGTATCTGGATGCGATAGCTGACCAAGGTTCCGACGTAAATTTGATGCCTTTATCCGTTTATGTCCAGTTAACCGATGAGTTGCCATCCATCACCCATACTAAACTCTCCTTTGCGAAACATTCTTATGAGTACCCGTTAGGAATTGCAGAAGATGTATTGGTCAACGTTGCCGGATTCCTGTATCCGGTCGACTTCATGATCATTGAGAGAAATGATATGAATATGCCAATAATCCTTGGGGCACCCTTTCTCGCTACCACTAGAGCACAAATCAATTACGAAAATAGCACCATCCAAATGAAGAAGGGGAAGAAAACAATAAACTTCCCAACGATCCCACGACATATACGAGATGTTGCTCTGCAGAAGAAGATGGAGGCTAACCCCAATATAATCCGTGGTAATGTCCGAGAGAAAATTCTTGCATGGGAGGCGAGGATTAAGAGTTATATGGAAAATGAGATTAGAGAATGTAAAGGTGGAAATAACAATTACATTGAGGCTGATGAGCAAACCAATAACCCCGTTGAATTTACAAAAGGGGACTTAGTGCTCCTAAGGCACTCAGCAACTGAAGCACCTACTAATGAACCAAGTCCCTGGTGGTACGGACCATTCATAATTAAAAGTTTGCACCAAGATGGGATAGTAAGCTTGACCAGCAAAGGAGGAGGTGAAGTGACCGCGAATGTCGAGCGATTGAGACACCATCACCCTGATAACAAGGATCATATCTATCAGGGATACGTCATTATGAATGATGGAGTCACGTAATGTACGTGACTTTGAGTCTAGCTACAAGACTCGTTAATAAAGAAAAGCGCTTCTTGGGAGGCAACCCAATCTTTATTTGTTTTATTTGCTTTGTGTGTTTATTTATTTGTTTGTTTGATTTTATTTGCTTCCGTATGTGTGTTTAATTTTTATTCTTATTGATTCATGTTCAAAAACTAATTTGTGAAAATGCTTTATTTTGTTTTTAACTTCGTCTTAACTACATATAAAGGTATTTTGCAAAAGTTAAGTGTAAGGGAAATCTAAATCGGTTTATTAGAACACAAATTAACATGAATCGTAATAATAATAAATTAACATACATATTAGTGTGTGTTTGAGTCAAATGCTTGTATCGAGTCATAATGATGTTTTGCAGGATTTCCAGGAAGTAAGGTAAAGGTTTTTCCAGAAATTTTCCGGAAACTTAAAACGAGAATTTTTGTCAGGTCATTTCTGACGGCGTCAGGGGTTATAACCTGACGGCGTCAGATTTAATTTTCAGAAATTTTTGAAATTTTTGTTTTTAAAAAGTTTTTATTAAAATCTCCAACTTATAATCTCCAGGAATCTGCAAAGTTATCATTCCACAAGCATTATATCCTTATATATAGATTTTATCCCGCCAATGTTATGCAGGTTTTCGTGTTTGTTTTCTCAGGTTCAACAGGTTATTTTGGACAAGGAAATGTTTTGAATCAAGCTTATGGCGATGCATTAGTCATGGAGCTTCAACATTCTCTTTGGAGGAAGATTTAACCGTGTAATTTCATTATCCAACGAGCGAATCAGGGGAGTATTTGATTTCATTCTTTTACTTTTTTTTTCTTTTACATCTTGTTATTTGAACATTGGGGACAATGTTCATCTTAAGTGTAAGGGGAGGGTAAAAGTACGATTTTAGAGAATACAATTGCGCTTGATTTTTGTTTGTTTAATAGTAGATGTGTAATAAAACTGAGAGAAATACTTGTTAAGGTAATTTTAGTGCCAAATTTAAAATTTTTTACAACATATAGGAGTAAAACTTTGATCTTAATAAGCGTCTCACGGATAGGAGTTATATGACTAGCACAAAAACCGTACCACTAAAAAATTTTCCACCCCAAATATGTGAGGTTCGCCCCTAGAATTGGTAGGAAAAGCATTTATGCTATGATGTGTGTACCGGTAGCACTTAGATTCTAGAACTTGCGTTAGGACCATTCCAAGGCCACAAGTGAGACTACATTCGTGTAGTTAGATTTACTACATGATAAGAGGCATTAGGATTAACCCATGTTTTACACCTGTGTTTTTGTTATAATTACTTTGGCTACATTGGTCAAGTAATTCTCCCACACCCTTTGCGTTGTACTCATTTTTAGTACACGATACCCCTAGTACACCCCTCAGAGCCTATCTTTTCGTTTCGACCTTTAAGCATTTTACTTAAAGGAAGAATTTGTTACACCCCACTTAAATGTACACCCAAATCGCCTTAGCCTACCTTGTATGCACTCATTTTTAGTGCATTATTGTGACAACATTTGTTTAAACCCAAGTTAATTATCTAGTTGATTACATGGTTGCTAAGTCGAGTCATATCCTTGTACATATTGTTTTGGGACGATTGGGACTCATGGGTAAAGTACTAGTGTAATGGAGTAATGGGGAAGAACATCATTTATTACCCCCATATGTGCTAAATGTTTTAAAAGTACTCCAAGTTTTTCAATTATCTTAATTCGAGTCATTAGATTAGTATTTGTAAAGTTATGTAAAAGTTCAAGTGTAAGGGGGATGCAACGCCCCTTTGATGTATTATTTTGGATGGTAGGGTAAAAGTGTATGTCAAAAAAAAAAAAAAAAAAAAAAAAAAAAAAAAAAAAAAAAAAAAAAAAAAAAAAATCGAAAAAATCAAGAAAAATACAAAAAAAATGAGAAAAAGAAAAATAGAAAAAACATACGGACTACCATCCCGTTTCATTTTATGTTTGTTTTATGTTTTTTGTTATTATGTTATTTTGTTTCTAGCTTAAGATCGAGTCTAGTCTTGGCTTAGCAACATTGTATAGTACATGTAATTGATCAAGATCTTTAACTCGCCACCAGTAAAATATCCCGTATCCAACAAAACCGTGTTTTCCTTTTCCCTACACCTAACATTATAACCCATTTAAAAGCCCTCTTTGATAGTTTATCTTAGGTGCTTACGCCTAGTGGAGGAGGTTTTCGATCCTTTCCCAAGCCTATGGTAATCTATTTGCTATGACAGGTAGTGAGAGATATTTTCCGTTTTCATTTATGAGATTTATTTTGATGACACTTGAGAGATGTGAGTATCTAAACACTACTTGTGAGGTGCTAGTATGTAATCTCCGTGCTTATTATGATTGAAGTGGAGCGATTATTTGTTGTAATTACTTTTATGTTTGCATTAAATGACCCCTAACTTGTATTTTGATTAGAATAAAAGCGCATTTGCTTGAGGACAAGCAAATCTCAAGTGTAAGGGTATTTGATGAGGCGAAAAGTGTACCGCTTTTAAGGGGTCATTTAAGCCCGAAATCGTATTTATTTGATCAAATATTGCCCTAAATCGTTCCTTTTGTCATTTTAGGTACTTTTGAGGAGAAATCTGGAAAAGGAGGCATTTTGGACGTTTTTGGAGCATAAAAGTGAAGAAAACGGCAAAGTCTCAAAATTGTGCTGAAAGTCACCTTTGACGGCGTCAACATTAACTCCAGACGGCGTCATGCTTTGGCAAGAAAAGTTGGATGTGAAATTTACTCATGACGGGCCAGTGAGTTTGCATGAGAATTCTGACGGCGTCACGCTTTAACTAAATCAAGGGCGTCACGGCTTAAATCATAAGGGGACGGCGTCACGTTATAGGTCCGACGGCGTCAAGCCTTGATAAGCCAGAATGGATTTTTGAAGAGCTAAAGAGGGACGGCGTCAAGAAGGTCACCCGGGAACCCTAAAAGCGGCGAGGTGACGGCGTCACAATGCATAAGGTGACGCCGTCAGATGTCAAAGTCTATATATAGTTTTCTAATTTTTTGTCATTAGGGAGAGCTTAGTGTGTGGAATTTTGGGATAAAACCCTAAGACGATTTTAGCTACTTTTTCAGGGCTTCTTGCCTTGAGATCTTCCATGTTTCATTGAAAGATAAGTTATCAATTAATCATTCAATATGTCTATGTGTTGTTTGATTCTATCTTATGCTTGTCTTTTGTTTAACATGTTAGGCTAATTTTATCTTGTGTTTGCTTAGATCTAATGAAACCTAGCTATTGATTATTGGTTGTTAGTGTGTTGTTAGTTGTATTGGATGATTGTTTATCTATGTTAGGCTTAAGAAAACTGGCTAACTTCCTATTCGGTAACTTGCTTGAACGTCTTAAGAAACATGAACCAAACGCGTACTAAAGGTTTTTATGGTTGTATTTAATGCACAAGCGAATTCTAGTGATCCCATGTTAGGAGCTTCCTAGCCGGCTCGACATAGGAGTGAAGTAGGAGCTTGTAGAGTTTGGGGAAGTAAGTACGCCACCCCACGAATGGTATTAAGGAATACACCCGTCATCCACGCGACTAATACACACTAATTAACCGGTAAAAGATAGTTAGGGAGTAAGGAAATCTAAGTAAACACATTTCTCCACACATAAGTTTCTCACCACTTTTCATTTTGTTATTTTATTTTATTTGCATTTGTAGTAATTTGGGTTAGTTGACTAGCAACTAATTCCGCCCACTCCTTCAAAACCCGAGATTTTACTTGCTTTCATAAAATATAAAAACATAAAAAAAGAATCTTCCTCAACCCTTAGACCTAATTAGAGTAGCCTTTCACACCTAACGAACACTATTCCCTGTGGAGAACGATCAATCCCCCGTACTTACCACTACACTATACTACATCGGTCAGGTACACTGCCTGGTGGGGTTGTAAGCCTCTTGAGATCCCTCGAGAGGTAAAACCTGTTGTAAGGTTGCAAAACCCACGCATCTCAGGTACAAAACTGTCCATTTGGTTGTGATTCTAAATATGATAAATTGAAACAGGAATTTGATGATATAGAAAGTGAAAATAAGGATAACTTTATTCAACTTAAGGCTCATAAAAAGGCTGTTAAAACTTTAGAACAACAAAAGGTCTGGTATCAACAACAACAGTCTGCTTATGAAGTAAAAATAAAGGTTTTGGAAAGAGATTTAAAAAATGCTATTAATGAGTTTAAACATTCTGAAAGGGAAAAAGCTAAGGTAGTGTTAGAAAATCAGGATTTACAATTTAAGCTAGATAATTCCTTGGCTAGATTTGATAAGTGGAAAGACTCATCCAAAAACCTTCACATGCTTATTGATAGTTCTATGTCTACTAAAACTAAAAGAGGTTTAGGGTACGGTGACCTGATAGGGCCAAATCAATACTATGACCCTAATGAGTATAGTGTTTTTAATCCTGAACCTGTAGATTATAAAAAACCTGTAAAGTATGTAAAAGAGGGAGGAATGAATGATGTTCCTCCACCCATAACTGGAACATTTAAGCCTGCTAATCCTTTTGATGACTTTGATGATTCACAAATGATGTATGGCAAACAGGCAAAGGACTTGCCTAATCTTGATTGTGACTCTAATGAATTTGTCTCTTGTTCTTACAGTGACAAATCTTCAGAAATCAAGACAGATGACTATGCCACATGTGGATCAAGTGACAAGTCAGCATCAATAAAGTCAGAAGATCTCTCCTCAGAAGTAGCTACTAATGAATCTCATTCAAAGACAGCTGCATTTGAAGATAGTTTTTTTGATAGTGTTAAGAACAATAATGTTTCTGGTTGTGGTTATCTTTCAAACAATTCTAGTTGTGATTCTGTTTCAAACAATTATGGTTGTGCTTTTGTTTCTGTTAAGGATAATTTTGTTTCATGTGTTGGTTTGAATAATTCTGTTTGCAATGAGAAAGTTATTGTTAAGAAAAAGATCCCTAGAAAGAAATCTTGCTTTGTGTGTCGTAGTTATGATCATCTTATTAAAGATTGTGACTATTATGAAAAACAGATGAGTAAATATGCCTGTCAAAATAGGTCTGTATGGAAAAATGTTAATGATATTCCCCCTTATATTCCTCAAGCAGCAAGGAGAACTTCAGTTGCTTCTGGCAAGCCAGTTTCTGCTGGTAAGCCTGTTGCTGCTGATAAGTTCATTCCTGCCGATAGACCTGTTGCTGCTGTCTATACTGTTCCTGCCGGTAGGATCAATCCTGCTGGTTGGAGAAGTAATATTGCTAGACCTTTCAGCAGACCTACTAGTACTTACTTTCAAAATAATTTGAGACCTGTTTGTTTAGACACCATGCACAAGGGAGGGGCAAGATGGAAAACTGCTGTTAAGTCCTCAGCAGGTTGTTCTTGGAAAATCAATAACCAACATATGAAAATGGGGTCCAAGATCAATGGTGGATCTCATCAATCTCCAGGGTTTAATTCTTATTGATCCACTAGGCAGGCTCAAGTCAGCAATGGCTTGAGTCTCTCTTGTATCTAATGTTGTATATGTATTTTTTTTCTCAGGATTTTCCTTTTAGAAGCAAAGATGTTGGAATTGTTGACAGTGGGTGTTCCAGGAGTATGACAGGGAATTTGGAAAGATTGCATGATTTTGTACCTTTGAATGGAGGTACTGTGACATTTGGAGGAGGAGATGGAATAATTTCTGGGAAGGGAACTATCAAGACTGCTAAGCTGGACTTTGAAGATGTACTTTATGTGAAGGAACTTCAAGACTTCAATTTGTTCTCTGTCTCCCAAATCTGTGACAAGAAGAACAGTGTTCTCTTCACTGAGAATGATTGCTTTGTGTTGTCCAAAGACTTCAAGCTGCCTGATGAAAGTCAGGTTGAACTTAAAGTTCCTAGGACTTTCAATCTTTATAGCTTCAATCTTAGTGATGTTCAGCCTGAGGGATCACTTGCTTGTCTGGTTGCAAAAGCTTCTGTGGATGAATCTAATAAATGGCACAGAAGAATGGCCCATGTGAATTTCAAGACCATTAACAAGTTGGCTAAGAATGGGTTGGTTAAAGGGCTTCCTATGAAGATCTTCTCTAATGAGCACGATTGTGTTGCTTGCAACAAAGGAAAGCAGCACAAAGCATCATACAAGGCCATAACTGCTGTGAGCAACATCTCTGAGCCTTTGCAGCTTCTTCATATGGATCTTTTTGGTCCTACTTCTATCACAAGTATTGACCATAAGAACTACTGCCTGGTGATTACAGATGATTTTAGCAGGTTTTCATGGACTTTCTTTTTGGGTACTAAAGATGAAACTTATCCAGTTCTTAGGGATTTTATTGCCTTAATAGAAAATCAGCTAAGTAAAAAGGTTAAGTCTATAAGGTGTGATAATGGCACAGAGTTTAAGAACTCTAATCTTATTGAACTCTGTGGGACTAAGGGGATAAAAAGGGACTATAGTAATGCTAGAACTCCACAACAAAATGGGGTTGCAGAAAGGAAAAATAGGACCCTGATAGAAGCAGCTAGGACTATGTTAGCTGAATCTAAGATGCCCACTATGTTTTGGACTGAAGCAGTTTGCACTGCTTGTTATGTGTTGAATAGGGTATCTATTACTAGTCCTCATAATAAAACACCTTATGAACTTTTTTCTGGGAAGGTTCCTAACATTAGTTACCTTAAGCCTTTTGGATGTCATGTCACTATTTTGAACACTAGTGATTACCTAGGCAAGTTTGATGGGAAGGCTGATGAAGGGTTTATTATTGGATATTCTGCTCATGGTAAAGCCTATAGGGTTTATAATCTGTCCTCTAAGAGAATAGAAGAGACTCTCAACTTAAGATATCTTGAAGATAAACCTAATTTGCAGGGTGCTGGTCCAGAGTGGTACTTTGATCTGGATTATCTATCTGACACCTTAGGTTATAATAGATTCAAATCAAATCTATCTGCTGGTACAAATGTTTCTCAAACTAACAATGCAGGTACCTCGGATGATGATTCTGATGTAGAGAGTGATGAACGACCTATAGTTGTTCCTTCTTTTCCCTCTAACAACATTTCAGGTTCAAAGCTCAAAGATTCTTTTGATATGGCTGGAGGTGATTCTAGTTATGCAGAAGATCTTGCTAGGCTTCAAAGACAAGAGTTTAATGCCAAAAGAGCTGCTGAGATGTTTGATTCTGAGTATTCTAAAGAGACAGAGGAGATTCTGAGAAAGGCTGAAGCTGAAGTTAGAAGACAACTGAATTCAACTGGTGGTATTCAGGTTCCTGCTGATCCCGTTCCTGCCGAAAGTGGATCTGTTCCTGCTGAACCTACTAGAGTTTCTGCTGATGTTCCTGTGTCTTCTCCATCTGTTGACACTCTGGGTGTTGTTAACTCCCTTGAAAGATTTCCAATTCCTTCTGATCTTGGAAATTCAGTCTCTTCAAGAGATAAGTTGAATGATCCTCTTCATCAGTCCAGAACTGGCATTTTCACCTCTTCCTCATATGATGATGACTTCAACCCCTCAATTACTAATCAGGCATCCTCCATTGAAGTCAATCCCATTGCTACCAAGAGAATCAATACTGTTCATCCTCAGTCTTTGATTCTTGGAGATATTAATTCCCCTGTTCAGACAAGAAGTAAACTTCATCAACCCAAGTTTGGAGAATCTGCTTTTCTCAGTTATATACAGGATCAGTTGAGGAGCAATCATACTGATTATTTACATTGTCTGTATGCTTGTTTCTTATCTCAAGTTGAACCAACTAGCATAGCTCAAGCTCTTTCTAATGATGATTGGGTTGAGGCTATGCAAGAGGAAATGCAGCAGTTCCAGAATCAGAAAGTATGGATGTTGGTTCCTTTGCCTGCTGGAAAGCATGCTATTGGAACTAAATGGATTCTAAAGAATAAAAGGGATGCTAGGGGAATTGTGGTTAGAAATAAAGCTAGGTTGGTAGCTCAGGGTCATAGACAAGAGGAGGGGATTGATTATGATGAGGTGTTTGCACCAGTGGCAAGAGTTGAAGCTATCCGATTGTTCCTGGCTTTTGCTTCCTTTATGGGGTTTGTAGTATATCAGATGGATGTGAAGAGTGCATTTTTGTATGGAAGGATTGAGGAAGAAGTTTATGTTACTCAACCACAGGAATTTGTAGATCCTCAGAATCCTAATTTGGTTTACAAAGTGGTTAAAGCACTTTATGGTCTTCATCAAGCACCAAGGGCTTGGTATGCACGGCTATCAGCCTTTTTGCTAAAACATGGTTACAGAAGAGGGGCTATTGATAAAACTCTTTTTATCAGAAAGAACTTCAAAGATATCATTCTGGTACAAGTTTATGTAGATGATATTATCTTTGGTTCTACTAATGAAGCCTGGTGCAGGAAGTTTGAAGAATTGATGAAGAGTGAATTTGAGATGAGTGCTATGGGTGAAATGACTTTCTTCTTAGGTCTTCAGGTTAAGCAGAAACCAGATGGGATCTTTATTTGCCAGGAGAAGTATGTTTATGACATGCTTAAGAAGTTTGATATGGAAAATGTGAAGATTGCTACAACTCCTTTTGAACGTCCAAAGCCTAAGTCCAATAATGAACCTGATGCTGCTGTTAATGTTCATCTTTATAGGTCCATGATTGGATCACTCATGTATTTGACAGCTTCAAGACCTGATATCATGTTTGTTGTTGGTGCATGTGCTAGACATCAGGTTACACCATTGACTTCTAACCTAAATGCAGTGAAGAGAATCTTCAAGTATTTGAGAGGACAGCCAAAGATGGGACTTTGGTATCCCAAAGACTCTCCTTTTGTGTTGGAAGCCTATAGTGACAGTGATTATGCTGGGGCTAACTTTGATAGGAAGTCTACTACAGGAGGTTGTCAGTTTCTGGGTAGGAGGTTGGTTTCTTGGCAGTGCAAGAAGCAGACTATAGTGGCTACATCTTCTACTGAGGCAGAGTATGTTGCTGCTGCTAGTTGCTGTGGACAGGTACTTTGGATGCAAAATCAGCTGTTGGATTATGGGTTCAACTATATGAACACTAAGATTTTTATTGATAATCAAAGTACTATGTGTATTGTTAAGAATCCTGTTTATCATCAAAGGACAAAGCATATTGAGATTCGACACCATTTCATAAGAGATGCTTATGAGAAGCATCTTATTCAGGTGGTTAAGATTCACACAGATGATAATGTTGCTGATCTGCTGACCAAGGCTTTTGATGGACCAAGGTTTAAACATTTGGTGGTCCATATTGGGATGGTAAATCCCTAGATACTCAGCTTAAGGGGAGGATTGCAGATTAAGGGGAGGATTGAAGCTCAAGGGGAGGATTGTTCTTGTTGTTGTTGTATATTTTTCTATCTTTCTTTTGGTTTCTTTTCTTATTTTCTTATTTTCTTTTGGTGTGTTTCTGATTTTTTTTTCTTAGTTAAAAAAAAAAAAAAAAAAACAAAAAAAAAAAAAAAAAAACAAAAAAAAAAAAATCTTGTATAATTTGTGTGCTAATAAGATGGTTTTGAGCAACACCATGCAGGTACAGTGTTGGTGTTTACACCTTCACAATAAATGGTGCTCAACTCACCATGTCTTGCAGACAAGAAAGAGTTGACTCACCATGAGGGTACGACTCTGGTGTGATTATCAAATCCGTTGATAGCTGTAATAGCTTGCTCAAAGCTATAGGGTACTTCAACTCACCCATGGTTCATTCCTGAGAGTTGAAAAATGGTTCTCAATTCACCATGGATGTAACCCTCTATGGGATCCAAAGGATTGGCTAGTCCACAAAAGTATGGTTTGTGGTAAAGACATTTGGTATCCATATTTAGTATTCAATTCACCAAGGTTCAGTTGAAACCAAAGAATTGGCTAGTCCTGAGCAAACGACTACAGGTAAAGACAAGTCAAATCCGTTTATAGTTGCTGATTTGCTACTAAATCAGATGGTTATCAATGTACCATGATCTAACACATCTAAACATTGGCTACTCCAGTAGTGATGGCTATTGGTAAAGAGACATCAAATCCATTAATTTTCAATGATTCACCTCTCACAGGAGTTAACACACCTGGATGTGATGAGAATAGTATGAAACTTAAGTGATTTGATGTACATATTGTCATAAGTAGCAGCCAAGTTCAAGTGAATGTTATGGTGACCAGTATACATGTTTTGAAGAAGATTTCCTTTTCCTGCTGAACTATTGAAGTTGCTGCTGGATGCTATAGAAGTTGGAATCTTGCAAGTTATGGATGTTGCTGCTGGTTACTACTTATTGCTGCTGCTAAGTCGCAGTCCTCAAGCCTGAGAAGTTCAAAGCTTTATCACATTGGAATCTTGCAGGTTAACCTAGTCAACCTCAAGATTAGGGGAGGATTGTTAGGATCTCTGGGAAATAAGAGTTTCATTGTTGCTGCCGATAGTGTTAAGCTGGTTCCTGCCGATAGCTTTGGTTCCTGCTGCAAGCTCATTGCTGCCGACAGTGTTATCTCGTTCCTACTGATAGTGTTGTTGCTGCGGATAGTATTGTTAGTTATCCGTATATTTAGAATGTTTGTTAAGATTTATTTTTAGAAGAGATCTCGTTTATCTCTTCACACGTTTTCTTGTAGAACGGGTTAGGGTTAGGTCATCTTGTTAGTATAAAAGATAAACCCGTCTATGAGTTTATGTACGCCTTTAACGTTTTCAATATTCAATATCACAATTCTTAGTTCATAGTCTGATCCATAGAGGATCATTGTCCTTTAGAGTTTTCTTCTTTATTATACTTGCTGTTTAGTTTCCGCATAAACGCTTGTATAGCATACAGAGGTTCTCGTTTTAACCAAGCTCAATCAAGCTCGAATTACTCGATCCTACAAGAATGTTGTTTTGACATCCATTTGATGGATCACTATATTATAAGTAGCTGCTAAAGCAATCAATAATCTAATTGTGGAGATTCGAGCAACCAGAGCATAGGTACCGAAATAATTGATTCCTTTTTTTTTTTGTCTAAAGCCTTGGATAACCAATCGAGCTTTAAACTTGTCAATGGTTCCATCAACTTTCATTTTCCTTTTGAAAATCCATTTGCAACCTAAAGGCTTGCAACCAGGTGGTAGATCAGATAAAATCCATGTATTATTTTCCATTATTGAATCCATCTCATCATTAATTGCTTCTTTCCAGAATGCAACATCATGAGATTGCATAGCTTCATCAAATGTTCTTGGATCCTCTTCTATACTGTAACAGTAAGAGTATTGAGGTCCAATCCCATCTCTAGATCCCTCAACTAAATATAGTTGAAAATCAGATCCAAATGATTTAGCTACCCTTGCTCTTTTACTTCTACGAGTTGTAGGAATTTCAATTGGAGTTTCACCAATTTGATCTTCGTTTGAACTTGGTATCAGACTTTTAGGTTTAGGTATTGAAGTGAATCGTTTTTCATCAAACATTGCATCTCTTGACTCTATAACCGAATTAACGGATATATATTCATTAGGTTCTATTACATAAAATCTATAAGCCTTGGAATGCTCAGCATATCCAATAAAGATGCAATCAATACCTTTTTCACCCAAAATTTTCCTTTTGGGTTCCGGGAGCCTTACAACTGCCCTACAACCCCAAACTCGTAAATATGACAAGTTAGGTCATTTTTTTATACCAAAGTTCATATGGAGTGACTTTGTTCCTTTTGTTAGGAACTCTATTTAATAAATAACAAGCCGTCAACATGGCTTCACCCCAAAATCCTTCACTCAAACCCGAGTAAGAAAACATGGAGTTAACCATTTCTTTAAGAGACCTATTTTTCCTTTCGAACACACCATTTTGTTGTGGTGTATAAGGAGCCGTAGTCTCATGTATGATTCCTACGGATTGGAAATAACTAGGATCATAATATTCACCACCTCTATCCGTGCGTAAAGTTTTAATTAGATCATTTTGTTGCAACTCAACCTCAGTTTTATAGATTTTAAATTTATCTAAGGCTTCATCTTTAGCATGGCATAGATAAACATAGCAAAACCTAGTTGCATCATCTATAAAAATGACAACATACTTTTTATTCCATAAGGAAGGTGTAGCATGAAAATCACATAAATCACTATGTATCAACTCCAAAACATTAGAATCTCGTATTATTTCTTTGAAAGGTTGTCTAGTGATTTTTGTTAACATACAAGTGTTGCATTTTTCTAAGTTGATATCAAATTCTGGAATTAAATTATCCTTTGACATAGCAATCATACGTTTATAGTGAACGTGTCCTAAACGTGCATGCCACATAGAAGAATCAACAACTTTAGAACTAATCATGCAAACACTACTACAATTATCAGGAACTGAATTAAGATTTAACATAAACATGCCATTATTATAGTATCCGAAACCAGCAAATACACCACGTCTTGATAAGATATACTTATCAGATTCATACACTTGTCTATAACCAGACTTATTTAACACGGGACCGGACATAAGGTTCTTCTTAAGCCCCGATACACACACAACATTAACTAAAGTAATAGTTTTTCCAGAACTGAATTCTAATACAACATTTCCACATCCAAGTATTGGTTTAGTTGACTCGTCGCCCATATGAAGAACAGATCCATCTTGCACCGGATGAAAAGTTTCAAACCAGCAACGATCCTTACATGCATGACAAGTTGCACCGAGTCAATCCACCAAGCAAATGCATCATCCTGCACATAACATATTTCATAAATATGCGACACATAATGACTAAAAAGAATTACATCAAAGCCTAAATTTAGACCTTGTGATGAATTAGGGTCCTAAGACCCTTGTCCCGAGCCAGAAGTGTTACCACCATTGTTCTTCTTACCAACACGACAATCCTTTTTGTAGTAACCCGTTTCGCTACACTTCCAACAAGTCAATTTAGACTTTTTGTTGGATCCATCGTTGTTACCATCATTCTTCCTTTTCTTTCCATTGGAATTTTTGTTGTTATTCTTGTTCTTACCATCTTCTATTATATTCACCGAAGAAGAACCAACAATTTCTTTACCCTTTGCCTTTGCCACTTTCTTCCGCCCTAAGAGATTCCTCTATGCGAAAATGGCTTCCAAGTTGTACAAGTGACAACTCAACCTTGTTGTGTTTTAAAATATGTTTAAAATCCTTCCATGAGGGTGGAAGTTTGTCTATGATACTAGACACATAAATGGATTCATCCATTTTCAAACCGTGCTGTGTAAATTGTCCCAGAATTTGAAGGAGTTCGTGATATTGTTCCATCACAGACCTTGAATCAACCATTTTATAATTATAAAATTACTAACAAGTAACTTCTTACTTGAAGCATCTTCTGCCATGTATTTTGATTCAAGTTGGTCCTATAACTCCTTTGCCGAATCCACGTTTTGATATACATCAAATAAGGCATCAGACATACCATTTAAGATGTGGCCACGACAAATGTAATCGTCATTCTCCCACTTGCATCGTCTTCTTGAGTGCTCCAGCGTCGCATCCTCCATCAGTTCAGGCATGGGGGTACTCAACACGTACACAACCTTCAACGTGGTGAGAAAAAAATGCATCTTCTTCTGCCAGCGCCTGGAATCATTTCCCTCAAACTTATCTAACTACCCAAACTTCGCAGTCATATCCTTAACAATGTCACCCATGATTAAAACCAGGAAATACTTTAATCTTTGTAGGAAATTTAAATGGTGTGTGAATGGTTTATAATCTGGATATCAATCTGAATCGTGTAATCACTATAGTATAATAGTAATACAAAGACTATTCTAGAAGTCGGGCTTGAGCCAATTACGAAATATTATCTAACAATATTTACATAGTTTCATACCAAATTAGCCCGTTTTCATATAGATTTGTATGTTTTTCAATCAATGATTAGTTAAAAAGACAACAAATTCCATTTGGAAGCTATTATACGATAGAACCACAAAAAACCAAATGGACATAAAAATATCAAATTAAGACGATGTGCTAGACTGATATGTCCATCACATAAAGATAACATGCAACCACCCAAAAAAAAAAAAAAAGAAAAAAAAGTCAACAACTTGAAATACACGTTAGAGCAAACGGTGCAATCTTCTTCGTCGCTCGCCGTGCCTACGTGGCCATATCGCCGTCCCTCGCCATTGCACCCTGATCCTTCGCTATGCCTAGCCGTTGCTTCCTTGCTCGTCTGCACGACGAGTATAAGATCTGTACTTATTGTCAGTAAAAATCAAACATAAACGTTATGAAACGTTTAAAAATTCATGATTCGACCGTTTATTTTTTTTGTTTGCTTTGTTTATAGATAGTGGTGGGGCCCAAATGAATAAGTTGTGGTATGTTATTGGAAGGGGGGTTATAAAGGGAGGTACGTCATGATGACGTGACACCCTGTGAAGCCCGAATGAGGAGATTTTGTTTGCCATTGCACCTATTGCTCTTAGTATAATAGTAATACAAAGACTATTCTCAAACGTGTACTTACAAAGACAACAAATCCCAGGGGACAACTAGGAGGTTTTTGGGACACACATTAAATTTTTTGATATGATGTTAATTTTTGAAAAAAACATTGATTTTTTTTAAATGTATCTTAAATGCATCTGGTCTTCAAGTCATTTAACTCTATCATATTGCGGTTAAAAAAAAATAAAATTGTGCACCACGTCATATTTGGTCCCGGCTCCGTCCCTGATTGGCCCATTAGTTCATTTAGCCACTAAGGATCTTCACAACTTTTGTAACACCTACACTAACTTTTTCGAAAATTGTTTCAATTTTTTTTTCTTTTTTCCTTTTTTGTTAAAACAACATATTAACTCATCTGAATTTACAAGTCTCATCTGAATTTACAAGTCCGCTACGCTTTTATTTTACAAGCTCGTTCAAGACACCTTAAGCAGCTTATTTTTTGTTCTTAACTATGCTGATTTGGTAACATATAAGTATTCATCTTCAAATAAGTCGATTGATCCTTTGCCATCAACCATGTTGAACAAACCAATGCTATAAGAAAATAATATGTTAAACATAATAGGTTTTTGCTTTACATTTTCACATGTTACATGGATTTCGGTCTTCTTTTATTCCTTCTAGTGAATATGATCTATTGTTTCCATAGTTTTAACGGGTTTTGGTCGTAAAATAGCAACGTACTTTTTCAAATGTACCGTTTTGGTACGTGTACTATTTTCTGTTCCACTTAATGTAGTGTACTTTCATATTTTGTTCCATTTTGCACATTTTGATGATGTGTCATGCCTGAAAGTATGACACGTGTCACCATTTATAACGTGACACGTCATCAAAATGTGCAAAATGGAACAAATATGAAAGTACACTACATTAAGTGAAACATAAAATAGTACACGTATCAAAACGGTAAATTTGAAAAAGTACGTTGCTATTTTACGAAAAAACCCTAGTTTTAACACAAGAAAGTCAATATAATTTTCAACCAACTCGTCGTCCATCAATAAACCAAAGTATCAAACAATCAAACATGAAAAAATGAAATAAGGTTATAGTTGAATACACTTAAGACGTGGAATTGTTCAAAAATCATACTCAGACCATTTTTTTTAAAAAAAACCAAAAGAAGAGCCACAAAAACTGGTTTAAAGCAAGGGTGTTTGACTGAATTTGTTTGGGAAAAGCTATAGATCATAAGCTGAAAGTGAAATTTTATTTTTATAGAAGTAATTGGCGAATAAGCTGGAGATGTAACTTATAATTGTAAATGACATAAAAAATCATCAAATAAAATTCTAATATATTAATAAAACAGGGTTTTGAAAATATCATCTCTCCCCAAAATACCTTAAAACCTGCCACCTGGAAATTCATTTGATCTGACGGTCCTGGTTGTATTCACCTTCTAAACATTAACTGCTCACAATTTTATCCCCTTTTCAAACCGTAACAGAAAAACACAAATCAATAGTAGATCCATAAAAATTAAATTAAACTTTCAGAAATCGTTCAATGAATGAAAACCTCCCCCAAATCAATATAACCGAAATCCCTTCAAACAAAAACCTCCCCCAAATAATTTAATCCTTAATTTTTGCCTACAAAACAATTATCAATAGAATCAACTAATCAAATTACACGAAAACAAATTCAATGAATGAAATCGGATACTTGATTGTGGTAAGATTTATCTTCTTCTTCTTTTTTTCTTTTTTTATTTTTTTATTTTTTATTTTTTTATGTTTCATAATTTCATTAATCTTGGTGGTTTTAAATAATTCTTATGTTTTCTTGAATATAGGATTGAATTCGTGTATCAAGGAATCATCTAATGGAGGTAATTTCTCATTTTAGGGTTTAATTGAATTTAAATCTAGAATTAGTTAAGAGTTTTTATTGATAGAATTAGGTTTTTAATTCGTATGATTTTGATTTCGAATTTGTTGATAATATGTTTGCAGCATTTATTTGAAATTTATCAGATTTTTTAAAAATTATAAGCAGTTATTATATTCCAATGTTTGTTAATACAGTTTTTAGATTATATATCAGGGCTTTTTTGGTAGCGATATATAATTATGAAAGTGTGTTTTTGAGTCTAATACTGCGGATGTATGTTATCATAGCCTTTTATACGTAGATATTACCAAGGCTGAAAGGTTGTTATCTGTAAATGCTTAGAAGTGATAATCCGTTTTCATTTATTTAGACTTACCTACAAGTGAGAATTTGTTGCATATATTGTCATACGTTGTAAAAAAAACAGCATCAGCAAGGACAGTGACTCAAGATAAAGTAATTTTAAGGCCACTTAAAACATTTTGTAGAACCTTTGCACTATATTGCAACCACCCTCTGAACGAATTATCATAGTATTGAACCAAACGGTTTTATTTTACAACGGTGTAACATATCAACTACCGCGTACACATAAATGAAATACAACAGTTAATTTAGATTGTACCCAACTTGAGATAATTCGTTGTTATGCTCACCCCAATTGCCTTACCCGATGGATAGTGCACAATTGATACCTTTATATATGTATAACAATACGCCAATTGCTAAGCATACATATGTACAAAAGACATGTGGTTTGCTCAAATATTTGAAACACTTCCTTCCCTGTTCCCCTTTATAGCGTATTGAAGCAAGGTCTTTGATGGTCTTAAAAATTTGAGCCTTAGAACTTTATACTTAAATTGTTTTCATACTGATGTCTATGCATCAAGAGGTTTTATTTACCTTTTCAATAATGTAGGGTTGTATGGGCCCCTTGATATACAAAGTTTCACTTGGACATTTTTAAAAACTATTTTTTGTAATCTCCATCATTCGTAAAAAAATGGTTACTAAGTGTATTTATAGGCAAAGAAATTACTTTCTGGAGCGCACCAATTAACTTAGGCTCATTTGACATAATGATCGTATCACAAACTTAGACAATTTATTATTGACTATCTTATTTTTGAAAGTTGTATACTACCTAATGGAATATTTGATTGACAGATAAAAGGGAATCATAGCAAAGAATAACTGTTTGATTTTTGTCTTGAGATTATCCTCTTTAAAATAAAACTTGTCAATCAAATCTCTTTTTTGTTTGTCATATTTGACTAAGCATGCTTCCTTAGCATCACTATTCTTCATTGGGAGAATTGCATATATACCCACTAAAACTCAAAAACTTGCATATTTCCTCAAAATACAAGTTTTTAATGCATGATTTACAATGCAAGTTAAGCATGTTTTGGGTATATATGCAAATATGCAAGTTTTAGTGGGTATATATGCAATTGCCCCCCTTCTTCATTTGGTATCACAACATAAAAAAAAAACACACACACACACACGCAAATCCTCTCAAGATCCCCTGCTCAAAACCCTAACCGAAAAAAACCAATTCAATAGCAGATCCATCAAAAGTAAATCAAAGCAATTATCAAAAAAAGGCCTGATGATTATGATAAAGAAACGACATATGTTTGAATGAAATATATCCGATCGTATTTGTTCCAGGTGACATTTCATGTTTATAGTTTTCTTGATTTTTTTCCGACTTGAATTTGCACATAACATGATTAGGGGTTTTTTTTTTTTTTTTTTTTTTTTTTTTTTTTTTTTTTTATGTTTTAAAAGTATTCTTTTTTCATTTAATTGTGATTAGTTTGTGTTTAATTTAAAGTAATTGTAGCTATTAAAAAAATTGGGCATTTTTTTGATCTTTAGTATTGGGTCTAACTTCTTTTTTAAAGGTTGAATTATCATAATTCAGTTTTGTATCTTCAAAGAAGAATTTATTTATGGTTTGATTGCATCTTACTTTATTCAGTGACTTATTATTCAGCTTTATAATTTATGGTGTATTAACTATTATCGTATTCAAGATGTAATGCCAAACACACTTTAGTTACAATGGAATACCTTATTTTCAGTTACAATGATAAAGTTTGCATCTTTTGAGACGATTGTGGAGATGGTGTACAAGCATATCATCTCAACAGCAAAAGAGTAATGTAGCGGAACTTTTCCAATTGGGGTGAGCTTTTCTGGAGGTGCAAGTGTTCTTCATATTATTAGCTTTTTAGAAAAATCTTCATCTGATTTGATTAGATTTTGTAATAACCAGGATGTAAATGGGGAAAATCTTCATTAAGTAAAGGAAGAATGGAGGGAACTCATGAGGCGAGTGATGGATGCCAACAAAATCTTCGAAATACGTTATAAAAATCTTGCCTATTGAAAGGATGATGATGCATGTTTTCCAACACGTAAACAATCTTATCGTCTTGTGTTTAACTGATATTGTTTTCTTTTAGCCATCCTTCTCTGTTCTGAAGGTCTCAATTTTTCAAACATAAATATTTTGTTTAATCCTTTGTTATTTTGTGACGTATATATCTTATTTGGTACCTTTTTATTAGATATTGGACACTAAATTTCCTCTTCGTTAATTGCAGGGGTTATTGAGGTGATTGGCCCATGGTATACTCAAGTAGCCTTTGATAACCCTACGTAGGAAGGCATAGGGTACGATACTTGGTAGAGGGTGTACACTCATGACACCACTACCACAATTAGCTATCAGAAGTTTAGATTTATCAACAGTTTCGACTTTGTTAAATTATGAGTATATGTGTTGCTGGATGCACTTGGTTATAGTTAGTGGAATTAATAATAGCTAGGGTCACGATGACTAGAAATAACTTCATGATGACATCGTTTTAGCTTTATTCTTGCCTCTTCATGTTTCGTAATTGCCTTAAATTATGAAGTGGGTATATTGTCCTGTAACTTACATACTGATTCAACTATATTAGCTTGCAGGTTGTCTCAATTGGCCCCTTTTGCACCGTTGATTCTTCAGCTGTATTGGATAAATGCATCTTGATGAGGTTTTATGCAGTTGGGAGATAAATGCATCTTGATGAGGTTTTATTCAGATCATTTAACTACTTTCATTGCTAAAGATTTTTCATCTAGCCGTAATCCTTGATTATATTTTATTGTCAAACAGTGAGGCAATTTTTGGAGATAACCTTCCTAGGAAAACGATTATCACATGCAATAATGTTATTGGTCATCATGTTGTGGGCATCAAATGTTTAGCTAAGCTCATTATTCTTATCATGTAGGTGGTGAATGCTTTCTTGAAGTTGGTGATAGCAATGAGATCAGGGAACATGTTTCTATCCATCGATCTTCAAAACCTTGCGACAGAACGGTATGAGAATATCTTTCCCCTTTTTTTGGTATTGCTATAAACTTGAGTGATGGTTGTTCTTAAATTAAAGAATTGTATAACCAGATTATTGGCGATAACAATCTTATAATGGGATCTTGCCATACAGCCCTTGAACATATTGCCGATAACAATCTTATAATGGTGATGACAATCTTAAAATGGGCAAATTAAGGCAAAGTAGTAGTGACTTTTAGAGTTTTGTTGGGTATTTGATTTCTAAGCCAACCTTTGAACATAAATAGGTTTACCCGTTACACCATTGTAGAACTTTAAGAATTATGAGCTCTTTAGTTGGACAATATATATTATTGCTAATACCAATGTTTAGTAACATATGTATATATGAAAACGGGTGACTTCATAAATGTCCACTCTTTATTTATGTTCTTTCATCTTGATGTGACTTTTTTATATTAAGGGAGGTAAAATTGAAGGTACACATGATGAGTTGTTAAATGAAGGACTGCTAGCAGCTGAGTATACCAGAAGAAAACAATCATGTTTATTTTAAGTTGATCTTGCTCAGGTACATTTCTTCACCCGTTGAATGAGCACAATATTACTTGATACTTGATTAGTCCTAAAATGGTAATGAAGTACTTTTTATAGCATATACCATCGATTTTTTTTCTTAAATTTTAATTGAAGTTTCTAATTTTGCATTCTCAGTTAATGATGTTAGAGGGTCTTTGGAGGGAGGTAAAACAGCTGAAACTCGACTCATTATCAATTTTGCCATTCAACCTTTGTCTAAATTTATCATAACAATTCTTGCTCTCTTTACTCAGATATGGAGCTTCACAATGAAAGTTGCATGTTGCCAACATCACATAGCCATTCAAACAGATCCAAAGAGCTGCAAGTGGACCCAAAAGAATGTCCAAGAATTTGATACCAAATATGTAGAAACTATGGCACTCCTGTTGAGTTATTTTCCATTGGAGAGTTATATAAGGGCAGTTGTGAACAATGATTATAATGCTATCTTATGTAATCTTATTTAACTTGGCTTCCCAAATGAATGATAATCACTTGACACAGGTAATGAAGACGCAAACAGAAAAATAGATAGTATTTGACACAGGTAATGAGAGATACATGTGAAATACAATCACTATTTATCATGATGTTATTGTCTAATAGTTTGTCACGACATAGAATTTTGTTTGGCTACAAACTATTATAATTCTACAACAAACGTTGTCTATAAAAAAGTCCTTCATTGACTATAAATTTGTTCTTATTTTTTAGCTACTTTTTGTTTAAACAATCAATGTTATTTAGTTTTGTTGCGGATGTTTGCAAATGACATTTTACCTTAACTTTTTTGGTTTTTAATATTATATCATTTAACGTTATTTCTATTAACTATTTTATTACTTTTATATTTTCAACAATTCTTAAAGCTAGCCGCCCATCGGGCGGGCCTTGAGGCTAGTTCTCATATACTTCGAACATTTTTTTGTGTTCAGTACTCATATTTTGAAAAACATTTAATTAATTTGGCTAACAACAAGTTTTACTCGATCCTACAAGTTTTTTTTTTTTTTTTTTTTTTTTTTTTTTTTATAGTTAGAACTAATGAGAAGCTTATAATGTATAAAAACTTCAATGAGCATGTGGGTGACATACAAAACTTATTTTATAGGTTTAAGCTTTGATGCAATAGGTAATCACAATTAGTGGTATTAATCGGGTCGGGTTGGTCGGGTTCGGTTCAATTTGAGTCGGCCAAAGTTGGGTCAAGGCTAAAAATACCATACCCGATCCCGATCCTAATTAATTTCGGGTTAGTCGGATTTTGGTCAATTCGGATCGGGTCCATTCGGGTTCGAGTCAATCTAAATATGAGTAAGATGTAATAAAATTGCCTATATGAACTCATTTAAATAGATAATTTAACAAATAAATTATTAAAAAATATGAAAAACCTTATTCGGATCAATCAGGTCGACCCGAAACCGAGTTAGCAAAACACTTTCAAGCCGATACCCGACCCTATTTAGTATTCAGATACCCATATTGACCCGTGTACAATCATTGAACTAAGTAACCGACCCGAATAGACTTATTTGGGTTTACACCCACAATGACTAATTTTGAAAGAAAGGAACATAGAAGGGGCAAATTTAGAAAACTAAAAAGTATAGGGTGAAAAATTAAAAAAAGAGCCAAATGTTATCTAGGGTTTTAGAAATGGGGTACCCTTTATAAGATCGCAAACTCGTGTTTCGTCACTTTACAGACGTTGTTTTTTTCACCACCATCATCACCAACAACAGGTATATAACAATCCTTCTATTATATAGTTTTAGATTGCATTTTATCTAAACAAGTAATTATGAGATTACATGTTTGATTGTATATATGTTTTGTTTAGAGATTGGAATATATGTATAGATTAATATAATACATACTAGTTGAATTGTGTATTCTGCCAATGTTTTATCATTTAGGTTTAGTTTAATATGGTTTTTAGCCACTTATATGATTTGATTTATATTTATAGATTAAGAACTTTAATATCATTAAGTTTCATATAAAAATGAAAATAAAAATTAATGATCTACTTTTTGGTGTGTTTTTTTAAACATATTTTTGGCTTATTTTCGAGCTTATGATTTTATTTTTCACTTTTAAGTCATAATAAGCCCAAAATTAAGCTTAAGCAAACATCCCCTGGTGTATTTATTAGGTGTAGGTGAAAATATGAGTGTAACTATTTTGAATGACATTGGTTTATCCGCTTGATGGTCTCATTTAGCTGGTTTTGTTTGAACTCTACTAGGTTTGGTGTAAAATTTTCTGTTTTGATCGTTACAATCGAAGTTACTGTTTCTTTGTGCAAGTACTCTTGTTTTTGATAATGTTTTGATTGAGCAGGTACAGCAATGTATAGGTATATTAGAATTGTCGATGTTTGTTAGTTTGTTGGACTGTGAATCGTGTGATTGTTTTGATGCTAGAAGATGACCTATTGAGTTCTGAATTTGTGACTTCAATGCCAACGTTTGAATTACCTTTTGCTTGTAATGTGTATAATGGTTGTTTTGTCATATGTGGCACACCATACGCTGTCAAATGTTTGCGAATCTAACTGTTAGAAGCTGTTTCAACTTTGTTGTTATGTCTTTTTTTAAACTTTTTTATTTATCCGTTACAATGGCTTTTCAATGCAGTTTGAACAGAAGATTTGATCATCAAAAAACATGGCTGGGTACGTAAACAGATTCTATTTCTGCATTTCTAGTACCGCACATTGTTGATACGAGTTTGTATACGTGATTAGTTTCATTGCTTTCTGTTCGAGTATTCAAGTAATTTATATATATTGTATTGGTTTTGCAGTGAAGAGGCTGTTGTTCCAGTTGAGGTAGCTGCACCTGCTCCCGCTCTTGGTGAGCCAATGGACATCATGACTGCTTTGCAGCTTGTGCTAAGGAAGTCACTTGCTCACGGTGGACTTGTCAGGGGACTTCACGGGGCTGCTAAAGTTATCGAGAAGCATGCTGCCCAGATCTGTGTGCTGGCTGAGGACTGTAACCAACCCGACTATCTAAAGTTGGTCAAGGCTCTTTGTGCTGACCACAATGTTAGCTTGATCACTGTTCCCAGTGCTAAGACTCTTGGCGAGTGGGCTGGTGTAAGTCTCTTTTGCTGCACAGTTTGTCTTTCATATATTTTCGTTTGCTTAGTAATTTTGAACTAATAAATTATAAGTTTTTTAATCATTGATTGGACTGTTGCTTTGCAGTTGTGCAAGATTGATTCAGAAGGCAAGGCCAGGAAGGTTGTGGGTTGCTCATGCCTTGTTGTGAAGGTATTTGAATGCTTAAGTTAATTAACTGTCATTTATATTGTATCCATTTTTCTAATTCGAAGATTTCTAATCATGTTGCAGGATTTTGGAGAGGAGAGCGAAGGTCTTCACATTGTTCAGGAGTATGTCAAATCTCACTAGATATGTAACAAGGGATCAAAATATTTGATGTTTGAACTTTATGTGGTTTCTGTTTATCAGGAACTTTCTTTTTTGTTAAATGGAGAACATTTCGTGTAGGAAATTTTGGATCATTAAGCAAAATCTATCTTCTATGTGTTGATTGTTGATTTATCCAGTTTTTCATCATTGCTTTGTGTTTTATTGTTGCTCGTGCCTTGTAAACATGTTCGTCTTTCGTTTAGCCTTAGTTGTATTCTTGTATGGGGGTGATGACCATTTTTAGTATTTATTTATGGAAACAAAAAAGCCAAACATACTAGTAGAAATCTGTAAGGTGACGTATCCAAGCCTCCGACTAGTTGTCTACCAAAGTTTTAAAAACCATTTATTTTGTGGGCCTGGTCTAGTTCAATCGGTTTGACGGATGGTTTCAAATTTAACCGCTCAGATCAGCCTGGGTTTAAAGATTTCCATGTACAATGAAACAATGATATAATCTGCTAAAGGCTAATATCTGTAACTGTTCTAACCTAAGTGTAAAAGGCATATGATCTTCAATACACTCGCCCACATTTTGTTCTAATTGAGACGTGAGACCCTGTATCACTTGACTGGAGTAGTTCATTCTTCTTTGCTCAATTAAATTTGTTCATTCCTTTTTAGTACTTCATTCTAGTAACTCGTTCTTCCAACTAGGTGTGAAGCTGTAAACGAACCAAGCTGCCCATGAGCTACTTGAGATTCACTCGGAAAAAGCTTGAAACGAGTCGAGTCTAAACGAAACCAATCCCGAGTTCGAGCCAATTTGGGGCTCATTCAATAAACAAGCTCTCGAGCCTGAACTTCATTACTAAAGCTTGACTAGGTTCACGAGTCTAAACGAGCTCGAGCCTAGGGTGCTTAACTAGCCGAGCTTGAGTTGTTCTTTATTTCGTTTAGGGTCATCGTAAAAGAATAAGTCGAGCCCGAGCTGAGTCTGAGGTTGTAAAAAGTGTCATGACTCGAGCTCAAGCTAAAAATATATAACTCAAAAGAGCTCGAGCTTTGTAAATATAAACGACCCTAGCTCGAGCTCTGACATGCTTGACTATGCTTGTTTCCGGCCTATTTCCAACCACAAATTCTTTACTTATGTAATGTACTAATCATATATTCTCGTTCCACTTCGTTGATTTTCCAAGTGTTGTGGTCACAAAATTCCTACAAGGATAAGTGAATAAAAGGAGAAATTACATTTCTTTTCATTCCTTTCTCCACACTACAAACAAAAGTCGTTAATATGCGTTTTCTGAATAAATATCGACACAAATGTCTATTGATAGCTTTAATTATCATATATTATCCTGAATGTTGCTATATCTTAAGCAAATGTTTCAAACTAACAAGTTATGGGGGTGTTTGGTTAAACTTTTTTTGAGCTTATTAGCTCTTTGCATCTTGGTAAAGCATCATATCCTTATGGATGTTTGGATGAATCTATTAGGATTATAACCTACTTTGAGAGTTCATTTGCTGTCACCTGCAGCTATTACAGATGCTTCTCACATATCACACTTCTACAGTTATAAGCAGTGGCGAAGCTTGGGAAAAAATTTCAGGGGTCGCGATCTAAAATTCTATAATGCTTAGTATATACCGAAATTAAAATGGGGGTCGAAACCGATATACGAAATTTTTCTACACGAAAACATATACCCTACATCGTAAAAAAAATTTCGGGGGGTCGGGCGCCCCCCTCCCCTTAATAGCTGCGCCCTTGGTTATAAGTTAATAACAAGTCTCTTTTTATAAAGGAAACATTATAACCTATTACAAATAAGTTTATCCAAACACCCTCTTAAAAAAATGACTAAAATTTAATAATGTAACGTCCTATAAGAGCTCTATGTAGGAAGACATCTAAAATTTTCAATGTCATCCACTTCATGTCAGGATGACACTAAAAATACTATAACACCAAATCACCACTCTCTTCACTTGTAACAGGACTAGACCCGTTGAAATACACATATAAATAACCAAACACATCAAAAAGTAGCTTTTTTGACATTGTCAACAACACAAACCATAACATGAGCGGTGTTTGTTTAACCTTATATGTGGCTTATTAGCTTATTTGTTTTTCGGCTTATAATTCATAAACTTCAATTTTCAAGCTTATTTTGAAACTCGTCGACTTATATAAGTTTGTTATTGTATATAAACTTATGTAAGCCCATAAGTCTCAAAATAAGTCCAAAAATCATGGCTTAAGAAATATAAGACAAAATCAATTAAGCTCAAAATACAACCTAAAGCAAACACCCCCGAAAGTAGGACGCGGCCTTTTTTTTTTTCTTTCTAAAACGACAACTAACTATCTCACATGTGATGTGCAGGACTTGAATATCACACAACAAGAGTGTCTGGTACCATTGGAATGAAACCCTTTGGTAGTAAAGACGCGAGATGACATTCGGTGTTATCTGATAATGACGACATTCGGTGTTATCTGATAATGACGACACTTAAGATAAAAAGTAAAAGTAAAAAACAATTTAGTGAAGGAATTAAAGACGGTTAATTTGATTATCACGGAAAATCTGAAATGTATAGTCCCCACCACCCAAACCAGTAAACCAGTATCAAACACCACCACCCACGAGGACGAGACAGACCTTTTTCAAAAATATTCATGAATTAGGTTTCCAAAACCCACACTTGCATTCCATAAATACCTACCTATCTAATCAGTCAGTTAGTTAGTTAGCTAGTTAGGGTTTGTATAAAAAAACAAATAATGGAGTATGTGAATCCGGTGGAGCAGCAGCTTAAAGAAGCCGGTGAACATCTCTCATTGCCTCCTTCTTCCACAAAAAAAGATCTTCTAGACCTACTTGATGTATGTAACCTTTTTTTTTTTTTTTTAAAGTCATTATTTACTCCTAGATAACTAGTTTCAGCCAAACATTGTGTATCTTCTTTCAAAATCGCAAACGCCGATTAATTGTCGATAATCGAATGGTGGCTACAACTTTAATGTTGTTATTAGTACATGTGTAGATATCACTATGTTTTGTAGTTAGGGTTTGGTTTACACAGTTTGTGTATTTAAGTGATTACTTACTTTAAATAACTAGTTTCGGCCAAAAACTCAAAAACTTTTAGTGGCTTTGAAAACTGTGGTAACACGGTTATTTGATTGACTTGTTAGGTTAATGTTGTTTGTTGTTTTGAGGTTTATATTGAGAATTGTTTTATTGTGTTTGTGTACTCAATTTTTGCCGATAGTAACTGAATAGCAGCTACGGTATTTTACTCTTTTTCATGGTTGTAAAACACGCTAGGAACTAGTAGTTGGAGTAATCAGGGATTGGTCAAATTGGAGTTTTTATATGTAAATTTCGAAATTATATGTATGACATGTTGGTAGAACTAGGAATATGTTTAGAAACATCAACATAATTGTTCAATACTTCAAACCGTGTTTGGCAGACTTAACCCCAAGTTTTGACTGATTTTTGGCCTTGTAGTGAGTAATCAGCAATTAATCGGTCACTGACCTTGTAGCGAGTAATCGCCTCTTACTACGCCTTGCAACCCTTGTTTTACAACACTGTTCTTTTTTAGGATTATTATGAACGTGACGAGTAGAAACATGTAATGGAAATGTGTTGGGTGAGGTTATATATGTGTAGGATGCTTATTTCTGATATGTCGTTGTTTTCGGTTTATTGTGCTGCAATATACTTATGAATGCTGCTAAGTTTTTGAACTTCTTTGTTTAAGATTATTGAGCAACTTTTGAGTTTTCAAGTCTATGTTCAGATTAGTTCATTGGCCTTGTGTTTGACATTCGTTGTTCTTAGGTTGTTAATAATCAGATAGCACCTACGAGTGCAACTATAATGTTTGCAGACTTTAGTTACTGATTACGAGTACGAATAAATAAGTTTTGATGCAAATGTGTTGGGTGGGGTTCTGTTACAACACATTCGTAATGGATACATCATATTGTTATTTTTGATGGTCCTAATGGTGGGCGTTATACATGCGTTACGAGTGCCGGTGCTTTCTATTGTTGCTGTGCTATGATATACTTATAACAGTATAATATGTGGTTAGATCATCGGCACATGCGTAGAACTCACTTTTGCTCATGTTTTATAGTTAGGGTTTGGTTTACACAGTTTGTGTATTTAAGCGATTACTTACTTTAAAATAAGTAGGTTTGGCCAAAAACTCGAAAACATATAGTGACTTTAAAATAAAGCAGAAGTGAACACTGTTGTAACACGGTTATTTGATTGACTTGTTAGGTTAATATTGTTTGCTGTTTTGAGGTTTATGCTGAGAATTATTTTATTGTGTTTGTTTACTAATTATTTGCTGATAACTGAATGGTGGTTATAACTATAATGTTTGTACACTCTATTATGCATTACGAATACAACAAGTGTAAGCATTATATTATGCACATGTGTTGGGTAAGGTAATATGGGCGTTAAGAATGCTGATGCTTATGAGCTTATCACTGTCATATTTCTTTGTTTTCTGTTTTTGTTGTGTTACGGCGTAATACTTGCTATCCTTTTCTGAACTTCTGAATTTTTTTGTTTAAGAACCGAGCAACTCTTGGATTAGTTTATGGGCTTTTTGTACTGATGATTATTTGATGGATTCGTCATTCGGTATTCTTACTTTGCCAATAATTAGATAGCAGCTACAAGTATACTGTTTGTAGACTCTGTTTACTCATTATGAATATAAGCATAAACATTTTAGTGCAGATGCGTTGGATTGGTCATACATCTGTTACGAATGCTGATGCTTAGTTTTGTTGTGTTCTGATATATTTATAATACTTGCGATGTTTTTTGAGCTTTTGTTTGTCTTCTTTGTTTTAGAAAACCGAGCAACTGCTGTCTTTTGTGGCTCAAGCACCGTCTATCTCAATGCAAGGGGCACTTGTGCCATCGATGGGGGCGCTAATTGGTGTTGAACTTATGAAGCATTCAGATCTGGATGTAAGAATTGCTGTGGCTTCTTGCCTTTGTGAAGTAGCAAGAATAACTGCACCAGAGCCACCTTATAAGGATGAAATTATGCAGGTATTCCAAGAGCCGATTTACTTAACTATTTTAATATCTCTAGATCGTTTAGTTAGCGTATACCATTCCTTTTTAAGTGGTTATAACTATCATAGAATACTTGGAGAATTCCAGTGATATCTCTTATACTCATGTTCGGTTTATTTGTTGAACAGGAAATCTTCCAGCTGATTATGGTGGCTTTTGGAGAACTTGCCAATCTGACCGGTCAGAGTTATTATAAAGCCGTTCATATTCTCAAGTCTGTTTCTAAAGTTAAGATATGCTTATTGATGCTGGACCTAGAGTGTGATGATTTGATACTTGAAATGTTTGAGCAATTTCTAAAAAACATTAGGTGAGAGCTCTTAGTTCGGTCATTATTTAATTGTTATTGTGGACATCTGATCAATGGATTTGTTAAAATATATATGATGAATTGTTTCGCTTCACGATCATGTGAAATTATGAACATTTGGAAATTGAAATTTCCTTCTTGGTGAAATTCAGGACAAGTCACCCGCAGACTGTATTCTCAGCCATGGCAAATATCATGACCTTGGTCATTGAAGAAAGTGACGAGATTGCTACTGAGCTTCTGTCCCTTCTCATTTCTCATGTCAGAAAAGAAAAAAAGGTTCTTTTATTTCTGTTAAGCATTTCCCCTTTTTTATTTATGCATCCTATGTTTCTGAAAGAATTGTGTCCTTTCAGGATATTTCGCCTGTTCCATGGAAGTTGGCAGAGAAGGTATTGAGTGATTGTAAAGTTATACTTAAATCCTATGCTGGAACAATAAAGGAACTCATAAAATCAGATTCGGGTGATTATGCGGAAGTGGTCACTGTCCTATGCCAGAGTGCCACTGAAAATGGACTCGTGGTGAGTTTCTTCATTAAATCACATTTATATTGGAACTGGTGCATCATTGTTGTGATTGGGAATTGGCATCTTATTTTGTTGACCATGTCAAATAACAGACATCAGATATTACCTCAGTCCTCAGATGTGCATTCCTCTTTGCATCTCGTTTTGTTTGTTCGGTTTTACTCCGCTTACTGATGTCTGATGATTTCTTACATTGATCATTTTTGTCTTTATACTTTTACTATGTTTATGAGATGGGAGCCTTAAAAGTTCTGTGAATTGTGTAAATATTCCCCTGCACCTCAGTTGCTTCATTCTTAGCATGAGTCTAGCTGGTTACTTCTTTGGGAATGGGAAGGTCATAGGTTTTGGTTACTGATCTATCTGAAAGGAAATTACAGTGACACTCTGATTGTCAGGTTTTGACATTTTATTTTTGGTAGTAGTATTATGAATCTTAAAAACGGGATAAGCCTTGAGATTTTGACACTTAACTCCAAGGGAGTTTAGTTATCACGTTAGAAATGCAGCCTAAAAGAGAGAATTGACTTCAAGATCTAGAGGTGGCAAAATGGTCGGGCCGGGTAATTGGTCACTAATAGTTCGGATTGAAACGGGTCAGATCAGATTGACCCACAGACATTGATTTGCCTTCTTTTTATAAATACTTGATCCGTTAGTTATATTTACAAAGCTATCACAGAAAGAGGTCTGTTCTTTTGATTGAGCGATACATGAGGCTGTAAATATTTCAAATACAATTTAGGCGACTTTCAAATTGATAAGTAGTAGGGAAAAACCATAACCCAAGTTGACTCATTGATAAGTACATGGGTAAAGATTGGCACCTCCAAACGATCTGTAGTGAAGCAGAATAAGTTGATTGTTATATTTTCAAATAGACATCACACGAGTCTTGACATGGTTGTCCCTATTCATTCATGGAAGATAGTAAGGTTTTCGGTCTCACTAGTGTTATTAAGGTATTATCATCACCAACTGCACCTAAACTAATTCAGATGGTGTAAAAGTGGATGCCTTTAGATAAAAACCAACTCCTCATGCTTATTAACTAATTCAGATAATGTCAATTGTTCTGTACAAGTCAATACTAAATTGTGACAGATGTAAACACCTAGTCATCAGTTTGCTTAGAAAAATGCATGACTGCTTAACGTTCTTCTGGAATGTGATTGGTCAGGGGAACGACTATTAGCCATCTTACATTTTTCACCATATTACCATATTAGTTTCATAATCTTTGAAATGTTTATATCTACTAAATACCAAATTTTATGATCTAGAGCCTTATGTTTCTTCCAAATTTTTTTGCAGATAAGTAAATCAATAAAGAGGGATCTTAATACTTTGGAGAATGGGGGATCCATAAAAACCCCCATTCATTCTCAGTCCAAAAAGCGAAAATACGTTGACGCAGAGAGAGTTGCAGCAGTTTCAAATAAAATAAATCGAAATCTGTTAAAGGGAAAACAACTAGAAACGTCTCAAAACCTTGGCACTAGTAATGGAAGCCATTCAGCAAAGAGTCGACCAAAGAAGAATAAAAATAATGTAAATCAACATAACAAACCTAAATTGGTTCAGGATTCACAGGATGATTTGAGGATAACTAAATTTCAGGACAAATCTAAAGGTATGAAAAGTTCTTTATATAATGGTACCATAAAGAAGGAAAATGAGCCAGTATCTGATTATGGTGGAGCAGATCCGTTATCGCAACAAAGGAAAGATAACACACAGAGTAGTAAAAAAATGTCTTCCAAGAAGCCTGCTGCTAATGATTCTCGTGGAAAGGTACAGCTGTTTTCATCAAAAAGTTTCAACATGAAATTTTTTGTTACTTCTATACCTAATGGTTTATGTTTCTGTTTGTGTTCATTGTTCGTTAACTCTAATAGCCTTAATGCTCATTACAGGATAATCCGAAGAAATTTGGGCAAGATTTAGTGGGGCATAGGATAGAAGTTTGGTGGCCATTGGATAAAATGTAAGTACCTTTGCATAGATGAGCCAATGTTTTTAATAACCATAAAAGTTTATCTTCAGTACTGATAAGTTTCTTTTTGGGCAGGTTTTACGAAGGTGCTGTTTCTTCTTATAACCCTACAGATAAGAAGCATAAGGTGAGAGTATGTTTAATTTGTTTTTTTTTGGCATATATATTTCTCTTATCTGATTCATTACAATATTACATAATGTTTGAGAATTTGGAATTCTGATTTACTTCTTAATGCAGGTTTTATATGCTGATGGTGATGAGGAAGTGTTGGATCTAAAGCAAGAACGGTGGTTGATGCTTAATGACACGTCACGTGATCAAGTTACTGTCTTTTCCTAATTCTTTATTGTGCTGTTTTTTATTCACTTGTCTATATCTTTATTTTGCTTTATTCTTTCTGTATGTTACTGATTTATCATATTAGCAACAGGATCAAATTTCAGTTTTGCCAAGCCCTGTGACGGCACCTGTCAAGTAAGTGCTGGTTTTATCAATTTTCTTTATATACGGAAACTAAGTTACATAAAATTCCAAAACATTTGGTTGACCTTTGTCTCACTTTTTGGTTGAATAACATTTGCAGGCATCTAAAGCAGAAAGGGAAAAGGAAGCTAGATTCCGCACCTACGCAGGAAGATAATTCTAACCCACCAAAAAGGTTGGTTATCAGTACTAGAAAGTAGTTTACGTAATTCATGTATCAGGGCTGTGTTTGTTTAATGACCTGCTGTATTATTAACAGGCGCTCTTCCGCATACTCATTGCGAACCAAACCCACAAGAGAACATGAAATTAAGGATGCAAAGACTTCAACTAGAGACATACTTTGCAATTCTGAGTATCATAAGGATGATCCAGTTCAAACACCTGTCATTTCTCGTGGGCTTAATTCTTCTAAGAAGATCATCGAGGTGGAACGAGATAGTGAGCCAAACCCGGGTGAAAATTTGGAAGTAAAGAGACTGCTTGTATCAGGGCAGACGACAAAGGTGCAACAAGATGGGGAGCTAAAGCTGAGTAGAAATTTTGAAGAGAAGAAACTGCTTGAATCCAGCCAGACAATTGAGGTGGAACAGAACGGTGAGCCAAACCCGAGTGGATATTTGAAAGAAAAGAGGCTGCTTGATTTAAGTCATGCAATTGAGATGGAGCAAGCTGGTGAGCCAAACCCAAGTGTCGAACTGGAAGAAAAGATGCTACCTGAATCAAGGGAGATGACCAAGACTGAGCAAGATGGTGAGCTAAATCCAAGTGTAAAGCTGGAGGAAAATAGAATGCCTGAATCAAGTGAGATGATCAATGTGGATCAAGATTGCGAGCCAAACCAGAGAGTAAAAGTGGAGGAAAAGAAATTGCCTGAATCAAGTGAGATGATTGAGGCGGAGCAAGCTTGTGAGCAACTTCCGAGTGGAGAATTGGAAAAAAAGAGACAGCCTGAATCAAGTGAGATGATCGAAGATGGTAAGCCAAGCCCGAGTATAGAACGGCTTGAAATGAAACTGCCTGGATCAAGTGACATGATCGAGGTAGAGCAAGATGGCGAGCGAATTCCAAGTGGAGAGTTGGAAATAAAGATACTGGCTGAAACAAACGAGACAATACAACGCTTGGACAAAAGTGACGGGTTAATTTCTGAACCTTAGTCAGATCAGATTACTGCATAAGAGAGTTATAAAAAATCGGCCAAAAGTAATAGATGAAAGAATGTTCACTTTGACCAGTTAGTCTATAAATTTTGATTATTGTAGATGGAGACCCGAAAACTGTTCTGTGGTCACATATGTAGTGTAGATTCTAATGTTTTCATGAACGATGGGATGTTGGACTAATTAAGATGGTAAAATATTAGATTATACAAGCATCATCCGACATATTGCAGTTTCAGTCGTTTTTTGTTTTTTCTTAAGAATGTGTCTGAATAAAAACATGCTTATCTCGGTGCTTGAATTTAGGGGTGTGCAGAAACCGCACCGCAAACCGCAAAAAACCGAACCACAAAAACAAAAACCGATGGATCGGTTTTAAGAAAAAAGAAAAACCGCAAAATGCGGTGCGGCTTTACCCGTAAAACCGAACCACAAAACCCGCACCGCACATTGATTATTTAAAACCGAAAAATGGCACATTGATTATTTAACGTGTATTAAATATATGCATTGTTATAACTGAAAAAAAACAACATTGTAAACCAAAAACCGCAAGAACCCACATTAATTATATAAGTCATAAGTGATGGTGCGGTGCGGTTAAAACCGCAAAAACTGAAACCGCAAGTGCGGTTGCGGTTCGGTTTTAGTCAAAACCCGCACCGTGCTCACCCCTACATGAATTGGTCACTATACATATTATCGCGTACTTTTGTCATTGGTCTTGGTAAAGATGTTATCCTTCAGATCATACACTCTCCACACATTTTCTAAAATCTCACTGTAAGTCAAATAGCTCAAAACTGAGACTTTTAAAGATTTAAAGTGACAAAACTGGTAGGCTAATTTTGTAAAGTAAAACCATTGTGAAACATTGAGATGGTTGTTATTCGATGATAAACTAGTTTTATGTGTTATTCTTTTCCTAGAAATGGAGTTTTGATAAATGCTGACCAAAATGTAAACTGTCGAGGGTACTAGGTCAATCTGAACTAAAAAACAAATATAAAGAAAAAACAACCCATCTCAACTGAACTTTAATAAAACCAGATGTTTTTAAGAGTTTATAAGAGCACCCGGTGTGGCTCTCGTTGTGGCTCGCCGTGCCACCCTAACACCCTCGTTGTGTCTCGCCACGACACCGCCTCCTTTTGTTTTTTCTCGCCACTTGAACCCTCGTCGTCTGCACGGCGAGGGTAAATTTTGTACTTTTTTCAGATGGAGTTGCAGGGATCCGTTGTAGAACGGATTAAAAATTAAAACGTTTACTTTTTTTCTTTTCTTTTTTTAAACACACATATTTTACACTATAAATATTACACATTTTATTCAAATTCTACACAACTTTTATTTCAAAACACTTATAGGTGATGTAAATATAAATTAACAATTAACAACATATAAACGCATCGGAATACATCACCGACAAGGATCCATATAGCCATATGATCAATCTAAATGAAAAACAAATTAAACAAACATGTTCTATACCTTTGTAGCGTGATCCGGGTAACACCACCAATATCACCACCACGTAGAGATGTAAGAAACCAAAAAATCAATAAGGTTGATCTTCTCTAAGAATGAAACACACTACACGTCATCGATCACCACCCGATGCTAGTCATGACCTCGTAACAATCATCCTTGATGCATCTACATTAGAATGAGCAAAGAAGGGATCAAGAAAACACAAACCCTAATTAGGGTGTGTTTATTTCGTGGCTTTTGAGGTATGGAGGAGGGAGGAGATATTTTCCCCTTCACATGTGGTTAGTCATAATTGTAATTGATATGGTTCAAAATAGATTTGACCTTATCAAGTTACAATTACACTTAGCACCTCATAAAAGCTCATTAGCCCCTCCAAGCCCTTCATAAAGGCCGGCCACCATGAGGGCCCACAATGGGCTTGCCCATTGTTGGTCCAATCCAAAAACACTAAGTCTAACTTAGTATTTAACGACCCGTTATAGATCCCGAGTTATGTAGTCATTTATATATTGTAAATACGATAATTACAATCTATAAAATGATGTCTCTGTGTATAAGTGTGTGACCCCATAGGCTCACATATGTCTAGCCATATAATTATTAATTATGACAAGAGCATACTCCAACAGCTCCCACTTGCGACGTCATAATAATCAAGTAATTATACAAGCAATGGTTAGCGTCTAGCAACACGCCAATGCCCCTAGAAATATGTGAGGTTAGTTTCTTAAACGTCTCATTTTAGATGGTTTATATGTCATCTATCCTTTTGTTACAGATATCGTGTTGAACATTAGACATGGATCAAATATCATTCTAATAGTTCAACTATTATGTTTCTCGATACAGATATTGAACAAGATTACCAAGTGAATTAAGATTCATCTTAATCTCATTTGGGTACGGCCATACAAACATCTGTCTAATTCATCGAAGGGCCCAATAGTATCTAACTCCATAACATGTGGAGGAACAAATCCTGTTTTGACTACACGTGTCATTCATATGCTTCATATCACTCCTGATAATGGCTTTTATAACTACCTTATTCAGGATAGCGTTTAACGATATCAAGGAATGAAATTCCACACATGCAAGACCTGCTTGCATCTCAAGTCTAAGGATAAGAGACATAACCTCTTGCGAGATTCACTATTGACGACGATCTATGTAGTGAATACTCATAGGTTGGGTCAATCCAATGTTCATCACAATGAACAACATGTGAGTGTGGCAAATAAGTCACCAACACGCTCACATTTGCCTTAATTTGATGATACTCCCGTATCGTCAACCGACAATGGATAATTTTAGAATAAATAAATTATTCATGGATTAAATATGCAAATATAGAACACAGTAGTATAAATGAAGACGATCATACCAGGTATATCAATTCATTGTATAATACGACTGCTTACAGTTCCATTATCCAAATACTAAAAACGGATATGCATAAGACTACTCATAGGTCGGAATCCGATGTTCCCACCATGATCGAATCATGTTGTACAAGGCAACAAGTAGTCATCTGAGTAAACTTTGAGAATACTTCTTTCAAAATTCATGAAAAGTTTGAATGATGATTGTCCTTTGTATGTGTGCATTCAAGTCAAGACGAGTATTGCAACCATACATTCCATAGGGTGTTTGAAGCTAGCAAGACACCTACTTTAGATAGTCATCTGAATAGTTTCTCAAACTATAAAGTATTCTTATTCTTTTAATGTATAACGCATTAATGCTCTCAGTCGAGCACATCTAGTCAGCAATTTCATCATTCATGATGACATCCTACCACGACTGGGGTTGAGTATCATCTCAGTTAAATAAGCATCAGCGTATGCAAACAAAACAGAGCTCCTCAAGTATCCGTAAACGTTGAACATATCTTTGGTCCTTTGTAGGTCCATTATAATATTCGTGTAACAATTATCTAACGACCTTCACTTAGATATTTGTTGTTATCAACTCATCTTGCATTCATGCAAATGATAAATATATATAGTCCAATACTTAATATGACTTACATGATGAATCCTTTAGTCAAACTTAATATTTCCAATCATGTGTTCAATCTCATCAAGTGTGATTGATCATTGAGACTCCCCTCAATAACGTGTCATATTGTGTTTAGACTTAATAACCGCTTATGTTTATTCTAATAAACATATATATAACAAGGTTGTATGTCTTATTTTATAAATCCCTTAAGAGAAACTTCATTCCAAGCTAAGGATTAAAGTCTAGCTTAGATAGAATATTGTTTCTAATATGTTAATGACATATGAGATTTAAGAAAATAAATACAGTGCTCCAACTTGCTCTTAGTGTACTTAGGAGTAATCTTGTTAATCAAAATCAAATTAATGATTTTATAATTAACTTAAGATCTCTGCTCCTAGATGCATGATCTAATCCACACATGGATACTTTTATCTTGTATACATTATAAAGATTATATGGATTCATAAACCCTTTTGATTACTTATCGTCCTCGCAAAGGTAATCAACAAGAAAAGTGTTTTGATATCCTATTGTCATACTTCATTTACATGAAAACAGGTATGACAATTAATCATCTTTATACATTTAATGTTTGTAGCTAGGAAGATTTAATCATAGTCAATTTCTTGAGTACGAGTAAACTCCTTTTACTACACGTGCATTAAATGTGTGTACAAGTTTGTCCTTTTGAGTCTTCTCATCAAGAAACTCATTCTTAACCTCACAGTCTAACTGATTGGTAAGAGATCAATCAAGCTCCATGAGTGATTGTCTTTCAAGGGCTGCATCTTTAACATTCATAGTTTTGAGCTACTCATCAGATACAATATCTGATAATGCATCTCAGTAGTTAGCAGGTTCACCATGATCCTCTAACTTATGTCCCTCAGCATTGATATAAAAACTATATCATTCAGGTGCAAGAGGTATCCTTGCGGATTTATGAATGAGAGATATCAATCTATGGTTTAACATATGCATGTTCAACCATAGTATGACATTAGCAAGTGTACTCAGAAGGTTGTGTATTTAGTTCTTGAATAACTTCAAGGTCTAAAGGTACTTCCACTAGCTTTTGTATGTAGAGACTAATCTCTAGATACTCAGCATCTTGAGTAACAATAAATTGTTTTCAAGTGGGACATCCAAAATACACCGTTAGTTCTTGACTCTAGTTTGTTAACTATTTACTCTTAAGTAGTTAACAAATTAAGAACTTCAATTAAGACATAATGGGATTCATCCCATGCCATAATACAATGGTGTCTTAAATTCCTTCTGGGTTGGAATCATATTGAGTGTACACATGGCACACCCAATTTCTAACCTTGATAGCTTTGGAGGTAAAACAGTTTAAGTCATCAAAGATCAAACAATATCAATAGTGTTTGATTTTCCATGATGGACATACCATAAAGTTGTGGTATTCCATGAGGACTGATGTTGTGAGACTATCACACAACTCATTAGATGAACTTATACCTTTTGGCTTACATATCTGCCAACCAAGTCAAACCAGATGGCATCAATAGTAATTTTAGCCTATTGCATACTTTACTTCATGTGCATGTTTTGACTAGAAAACATAAACATTTAATATTATACGTCGTAAGTGTACATGTCTTTAACAAGAAGACATAACAAATTAACGTAGACGTCGTAAGTGTACATGTCTTTAACAAGAAGACATAACAAATTTGACGTCTTACTTTACGTTATAAGTCTTTCAACAATTAACGGAATTAATGTTTGTGTCTTTACAAGAGACCTAAACATATTCAACTAAAGTAATTACGAGCGCCGACTCTTGGCCTCAATAGTATATTCAAGTTAATTTTGTACTTCATGATTATGAGTTTACAAGAAAACATAATCATACTTACTAAACGATTCAGTGAATATGTTGAAGTAGCTTTTCATGTTATCTTGATATTTGTTCTAATTAGGGCAACCTACATTTTATGTGTAGAAGTCCTAGTAGAATCTTAGTTTCTTACCTTTCAGTCAAGAAAAACTATTAGTCATATTGTTATATGTTGTACCTTGCACACAATTGAGATTTCTCCCACTTGTGCATGGCACAACATCATGAGAGTATACAAGCACCACTACGCTCTTGTGTTTGTATGAGCAATATGACAATGTCTAAGATAACATATGATTTTTAGTCAAAATCAAAATATAGATATGTAGAACTTTATCGTTTGAATAATGAATCATGCATAACAATTTTATAGATAACATTTCAGGAGGCAACATCAGGAACGCGACAAGTTATCATATAAAATTTATGCAATGGTTCTTATATAAACTATGATGCTTGACATGTGGAAAGTAATGTATTATTTCAAGACAATCTAGAAATAAGATGGGCAACTTGCAAGGTAATAAAGCTTACAGCTCCCACTGGATTAGACAACATTACATGTGTTTCGTCACCAGTAATATAATCACGTAGCTCCCACTGGATTAGACAACATTACAATGTGTTACGTCACCAGTGGAGAGTGAGTAGCGATTGGATACTTTCCATCTTTCTTTGAATATCTACACATTATTGTTAATGTGAGTCACTTTGACTAGTAAACATGTACTTAGGTATTCAAGAAAGTGCATCAAGTTCTAACATATAGATGATGGGCTAGCCATCATTGCTATTTTAACTTAAAAATAGGCATGCATTTCCTCCATAATTGGTCTACTTTACCACAATGGTATGTAGGACCTTAGTAGGCTTATTGGGTTAAGACAAACTGCTAGGTAATCATGCTAGTAATTGCCTTTACCTCTTTGAGGTTTATTGATACTTCCATCTTCTAATTATTTAAACTCATTTTAGTTTGGTAGCTATAGAAAACGTGTTCTCTAGTTATCCAAATATCTTATATTTCATCAATGTTTCAAAACCGAAACTAGGGTTATAAAACAATCTTGAAAGAATAAGATGTGTAACCATACTTAACCGTTTTGACTTTTACAAGACATCACGATTTCTAGAGTACGTATTCTTTGAGTTTTATTAGAATTAGGAAAATTCAAATATTCCTATTATGGCTTTTCCTCATAAAGAAAAAGGATAGGAACAAGTCTCTTTCTTACAAGGAAAGATCGACTTAGTTCGTCCTTTTAACAAGAAAAGAACAAACTCTTGTTTACGGTATGCGTTGCATTAATTGAATTTACAAAGTTCAATTTTAGTATTTTTGATAATTGTCCTTTTATAAATTAACTACCCCATGTTTATAATATAAAACAATTAATTTACGAAAAGGCTAAGATCCTCATTGAGGTTCGACCATTAATGCAGTTGATCTACTAGAAATGGTGGATTCAATAGGTGGGCGACGATCACCAATTGTATTACATGTACAACTCTTAGATCCTTATGGGACTCATGGCATCTAGTGTCAAACAACTAGTGTCATGTAGGCATGTTTAGTCCCATCTTTGCCTCGGGTAAGGGTCTGACCACACTACTCGATTAAGTCATCCAATTTGAAAACTATGAGAATAATCCTAGGTCTGACCATGGAGAATAGTCACCTTGGGTTACAATTCAGCCTAGGTCTGACCAGATGCTAAAAGGTAATTGCAAGTGTTCTCATAATTGGACGGCGTGACTTAAATTTTGACGGGTAAATAGTTTTGATGTGGATCAAAACCGTGTACGAAAGAAGCATGCATTCATTCTTCGTAGCACAAGTTAAAAAACTTTTCTTAACTTTAGTCTAATCATTGTTTTAATTTATGTGTGTCAAGTTGTCCATTTTCAAGACTAATATAAATCCTAGGTGGATTTTAATTAAGTTTGGACAATACAATAAATCAATAAATAAACAATCTTAACTAGTTTAAGTGTTATTTAGAAAACAATGATTTTTAAGTTTCAAATCATATTTAAACTTAGTTAAACTAAATCATAAGACTTAGTTCAAAATGGTTTATGTTTAGTTTCAAGTTTTAAGAAAACATTTTTCCGTTTTACATGTAGTCACAACATACATAAAAACAACCAACCAAACATACAACCACAATATGCAAAGCCTCAACCGATGAAAATCCTATGCTTGGTCTCGTGAGCCATCACGAGAACCAAGAGTCAACTAGGGACAAAAACCACAACCACACGGATGGCTCCCACTTGCCCCAAGACAATCATGGGCAAGTAAAGGCCCATAATGCACATGAAACTTTGATTCTGTCAGCCCAGTTTTTCTGTTTTGCGAGGCCCAATGCTCCTAGAAGACGACCTCTTCATCGTTCGGCCCAGTTGACAAAGTTGTAGCCCTATGTTTTAAGGACCTGGAAAACAAATTTTAGAAAAAAATACCTTACCAATCAGCGGGAAATCACGTTTTCCCAACAGGTGTCCAGCAGCAACTTTCGGTCTACAACTCTTCAATCTTTCGCCATTTGCTTCCAAGATCTTGTTTACAATACATATAAAGTAAAATACAACTAATCTACTTTGTATCTACTGTAAAATGCCCAAACAATGGCAAAACCAAAATTGAAATACATTACAAAAGTGCCGAAACAATGGCAAACTCCAAAACAAGAAAAACAACCAACAATCACAACATCACAATGCATAAGTGGTCTAGGTTTTCATCGGCTTTGCATATTCACATAATAATACATTAAGATTATGATCATGACAAGGTGTTGGCTAACTCCATGGACAAACATGCATGTATTTGCCATGGATAACAAAATAAATACAAGAATTAAATTGTTAGCCAACGAATCGAAGAAATAATTAACAAGAATTAAAACCCCGAATGGTACGCGTGACAAATGGCTATAGACTCATAACCCAATGATATTAGGACCATCTTAACACTATTTTACCACAGAAAAATAAGCCTCATGGGCTGATTTGAAATCGGGTTAAAAATCTCTTAAAAAACACGTTTTTAGGCCATTTTACGGGTACCGATCAAGTAAACAATCAATGTATGCATAACAAATGGCCATAGGATCAAAAAGTCCAGATCTTAAGACCTTCTTAAGGTCGACATATTCATAATATTTAAGCCCTAGGGGCTGTTTTAAAATGACACTTTTAAATCCATTAAAAAAACCACGTTTTTAGCCATTTTTACGCATACAAGATGATCATATGACAACATATGATGGCTCGTGATACCACTATAGGTGATGTAAATATAAATTAACAATTAACAACATATAAACGCAGCGGAATACATCACCGACAAGGATCCATATAGCCATATGATCAATCTAAATGAAAAACAAATTAAACAAACATGTTTTATACCTTTGTAGCGTGATCCGGGTAACACCACCAATATCACCACCACGTAGAGATGTAAGAAACCAAAAGATCAATAAGGTTGATCTTCTCTAAGAATGAAACACACTACACGTCATCGATCACCACCCGATGCTAGTCATGACCTCGTAACAATCATCCTTGATGCATCTACATTAGAATGAGCAAAGAAGGGATCAAGAAAACACAAACCCTAATTAGGGTGTGTTTATTTCGTGGCTTTTGAGGTATGGAGGAGGGAGGAGAGATTTTCTCCTTCACATGTGGTTAGTCATAATTGTAATTGATATGGTTCAAAATAGATTTGACCTTATCAAGTTACAATTACACTTAGCACCTCATAAAAGCTCATTAGCCCTTCCAAGCCCTTCATAAAGGCCGGCCACCATGAGGGCCCACAATGGGCTTGCCCATTGTTGGTCCAATCCAAAAACACTAAGTCTAACTTAGTATTTAACGACCCGTTATAGATCCCGAGTTATGTAGTCATTTATATATTGTAAATACGATAATTATAATCTATAAAATGATGTCTCTGTGTATAAGTGTGTGACCCCATAGGCTCACATATGTCTAGCCATATAATTATTAATTATGACACGAGCATACTCCAACACTTTTATTTCAAAACACTTATACATATAAGCAAGAAACATGAGCGAATCATCTTATTCCGGTGAAAGTGACCTTGAAGAGATAACAGAGCTAAAGATGATTCTCCAAGAGTTTGAGTTCGAGCAATCGTTGCAGCAACAACAACAAGCCGGTCCTTCATGCAACCGTAGATACATCCCCCGTGAACGTGAAATTGCTGAATAACGTCTAATGGCTGACTATTTTGTTAACAACCCAAAATATACGGAAGAAAATTTTAGGCGTCGCTTTCGTATGAGCCGTAAACTATTTTTAGAAATAGTATAAGGTATTGAAACATATATTCAAACTCATCATCCTCTTTCCAAGCATTTTGATTTCTTTAGAGTCCGACCCGATGCTACTGTTGTAATGAGTTTTAGTGTGATTATGAAATGCACATGTGCCCTACGCCAATTGGCTTACGGGATAGCAACTGATGCATTAGATGAGTATTTACAAATAGGGGAACACTGTGCACGCGATTGTCTAGTTTTTTTACTATTTGCATAATCCAGTTGTATGCGAAGGAGTTTTTAAGAAAACCAGACGAGAATGACATTCACAACTTATACCACGCACATAACGCGGTTCATAAGATACCGGGAATGTTGGGAAACATCGATTGTATGCACTGGGAATGGAAAAATTGTCCGAAAAAATGGCAAGGCCAATTTCACAGAGATGATAAAAAGTATCCAACTATAATGCTTGAAGCCGTTGCGTCATACGATTTGTGGATTTGGCATGCATTTTTTGGGGTAGCGAGTGCGAATAACGATCTTACCGTTTTGAATAATTCTCCGTTATTCAACGACCTGCTTGATGACATCGCCCCTGAGGTTCCGTTTGAAGTATACGGGCGTACATTTAACCATGGGTATTATCTAGCTAACGGAATTTACCCAGAGTGGGCATCTTTTGTCAAATCATTTACGGTTGCAAATACCCAAAAAAATGCCGTATTTAAAGCGAAACAAGAAAGTGCTCGAAAAGATATCGAAAGAGCTTTTGGTGTCCTCCAAGGACGTTGGCATATTATTGCCCAACCGGCGCGTGCATTTACTGTCGGCAAATTACGGAGAATCATGTACTCGTGCATCATAATGCATAACATGATTTTGAAAGATAAAAAATTTGCGATCTCCGAAGCTAGCGAAATGTATATTTCTCCGCAACCAAATTTACAACAGACATGGATTGAGCGTTGCGCAGTGCAAAGAAGAAAAGCCAAAGAACTACATGATAAACACAAACACTCAAAGCTTCAACGATGTCTCATCGAGCATGTTTGGCAACGACATCAATGGGAACAAATTCAACAACAGAATCCGAATAATTAGTTTCATTATAATTTGATGTATTTCTTAAGTTGCGCATGTTTTTTTTACCGTATCGTTATTTACGTTTCGTATGTTTTTTATTGTGTTGTATTGTATTTTTATTTTTAATGAAATGAATTTAGTTTATTTGAAAATTTGAATAAAAAAAATAAAGTTGTAAGTGGTGGGCCCCAAATGAGTACGTTGAGGTTAGTTGTGAGTGAGGGGGAGGAGGTTAGTTGTGGAGGTTTGTTAAAATGATTTGACATCCCGTGGGCACCAAATGAGGAGCTTGAGCTCTTCACCACACCAATTGCTCTATGTACCAAGTCTTAGGTTAATTTATTAAAGCATGATGATGAAATGTAATTTGGATTTGGTCATACCTCCAGGAAATTTCAACTATAGTACCTTCTATCCAAATATTATTGTTCACTTTTTCTTTTTTGTCCCAAACTAATTGTGGACTAATGAATGTAACTGTTGAGGTTATTTTAGTTTATCATATTACCACCAATCAAGGCTAATAATTGTTCAAGGCTAAAACTTTCTTTATGTAAAAATCAAAGTTGTAATAGATGCGTTTTTTTCTATAAGATGTGCGTTCTTATTAGACAATAATTTTGAGATAGATGGAGTAGACGAAAGGAGTAGTCCAATCATTTAGTTTTTTGACCATCTCCTCTAGTAAGCAATGCATCTTTATCTTATTGTGGATTACACATGCCGAAACATATTAGGTTTGACACTAAAGGGAGGTCTTGTAGGTTAGCGATACTCGTGAATTTAGCGATGTCCGTAAATTACTTCTCAACCAAGTAGTTGTAATTTCACGTCTCATCTAAAACAATTGTGTGAAATAATGTGTGTATTACGAGATAGTCCGTAGTTAGTTTTCTCTCAAAATATAATAACACAATTGACGTGTGTTGCATAATATATCATTGTAGATTCAAACCTTTATTTATTCATGGAATTAAATTAGCAAAGGCGGACAATTGAGATAAGGTAGCGTTTAGTGGTAGACTTTATTTTATTTTTCCCTCCTCTTCTCTAGATTCCTTGGGAGTAGAATGGTTTTTCTTCTCTAAACAAGAGTTGAAAAAAAATTTTTTTTTGTTGCAAAAGGGTGAATTTATATATTAATAGCAACAATCACAGCTTACAATACAATGCAACATCTACTTGTTTGAAAATTTTGAAAACCCATTTAGATGAAGTTAGTGTTGAAGCTGTTTTAGTGGTGTAGGATCTATTAAAAGATCGTAGATATCAAATTTTGTTTATGATCACATAAACGTACTTGTTGAGATATCAATTTCAGTTTATAAGTTTATTATAGGTTTGTCGTTTCCTTAATGAGTCAAATTAAAATTGATACGTGTTTATGTGCGTGGGAAATGCAAGGTTATTTCTTGCGCGCATAACTTATAAGGAAATATTGCACATCGTTAAATGAAATACAACTAAACATGTTAAATTAAATGAAAGTAAATTAAAAAAAAGCCTCTATGTATAGGGTTGTGCAAATCAAACTCAAATGACTCGTTCATAACTTGAAAGGAGGAGAATCATATAGATTTGGAGAAAATAATGCTACTACACTAGCGTATGAATAAACTTGTGCATATGTCACATGAAATGTTCTGCAATAAGAAAATTAATGCATTAGTTTACAAAAGATATACAGTAGCTGCTTCGATAGAGAGCACTTGCACGCAACGGAGTTCCAATCTGTGAAATTTCTTATTTTGGGATTGCAAATCGAAAAAAATGAATCAAAGAATTCTGAGTGTCCCCGCAAGTCTTCACCTGCAGATGTTTCAAACGAGAGTTGTTGAACGTTCGTAGCTGGACATGGGACCTGTCTTCTCAAATCATCAATGTCAACGACAAATTGCTTTAGTATATCATGCCTAGTAATTACTCTAATGTTAAACTCGCTTGATAACTTAAGCGTTTCCCTTAAGTTAAGGAAGAAACAAACATCAATGGGATCAAGCAACTCAAGGTTTAGCTGAATTTGGTCGGGAAACATGAGCTGCAAATGACAAACTAGGAATTGCCTTTCTGCAAGTGTAACTGAAAAAGAGTAACTTTGGAGCTGCAACTTGGACACGGAGTGGCCGGTCAAACGTTTCTTCTATGATTAATCTTTTCAAAGACACACATGTGATGTCCAAGTTATCCTCCATCCCATTACAGCTAAGGGTCAAACTCTCGAGAAAAGGAAACTTGGATTTGAGTAACTCGCTGAATCTAAAATTGTAAAGCTCTAAACATAACTCTCTTACGCTTGAAAATGTATCCGTGATGGGTGTCCAACTCCACGGATTGTTAGCAATTATGCGTAGACTAACCTTCTCTAGGTTTTTACCCGAGAATATCTCCTCGGACAACTGAAACTGAAACGACTGATTAATAACATCTAATTTGAGGTAAACCTCAGTGAGACAGCTTTTGGAGACTACTTTCCGAATCCATTTGTTGACAAAAGAAGCCAATTCATCATCGTCTATGACGATATGTAGTTTGAAACTTGTGATTGCTATGTTGTCCCGAAAATACCTTTGTATAGTGCGGTCGATCATATGCATGTACCCTTTTTGTTGTTTGCCTGGAAAAGGTTCGTATTGACGGTAGGGGTGTTCGCGGGGCGGTTCGGTTCGGTCAGTTGGAAGATTTAAATTATCCATCGCGGGGCGGGTAATTAATTTTACTATCCGAAACCGAACCGTACTAGGCGGGTAACCGGACAAGCGGGTACCCGAAATGAGCGGTTACCCGCAGTTCGGGTCACGGTTAACCATTTTAGACATTTAATCGAGTTTAACCTTTTAAACAATAACATGTTCTAAAACGTAAAATGTCATTTTAGTAAAATTAAATGACATTTAATAGATAATAGTCATATAAAAGTTATCATGTTATAATAATTGCATTCAAATATCCATACATAATCAATTAACAAAATAATAGTTATTCGACGTTTATAGATTACAATCACATTTATCAACTTTAACACATAAATGTTTAGAAATGTTCACATTAGGAGCGAAAAAGGCGTTATACAATAAAATTAGTGCAATAATATAATTAATACTTATACAATTATTTGAATATTTAGTTAAAAAAAACCTTCATGTATTAATCTCGGTTCGGTTCGGTTAACCGCGGATATCAAAAAATAAAAAACGAAACCGAACCGTGATAAACGGGTTTTTTCGGTTTCCGTTTTTTTCGGTTTCGGTTTCTTCGGTTTCGGGTTTTTTCGGTTTCAGATTGAGCGGTTCGGCTCGGTTCTTCGGTTTCTCGGATTTTTTGAACACCCCTAATTGACGGAACCTAAGTGTAGGGTTGGTAGACCAAGCTTGCAGCCATGACTTGGACAAGACAGACGTGCGGGCAGCTTCTTTTACCGGTAATAATGATTGTATATGTTGGATCAAGCCATCTGGAATACCATCTAACTGTGGTGTGCGGGTGAGTTTGATTCTTTTAGTATCCTCCATCTCTGTGTACCATAAAGAATATATATGTTAGTTGTAGCAAAACACAATAACAACATGTAAACGTATGAGGTTTTCTTGGTTTTAGCTAGTGTCAAAGATCATCGATTTAGATGGTGATGATGATCGATAGTGTTTATTAATCGGATTCGCAGGTTAATGAATGGAAATCGAATTTGCTATGCTCTTCTTTCGCCGTATATACCTTTTATATTGGGCTATATATATGGGCTGTCTGTTTTATTCAGGCCCAAATTCAGTCCGTATATATGTCTAATCTTATCGTCAAATTTTATGAGTTAGGATGAAACAGATATAGCAAGTGCGAGTTTTAAAGTGAAAACATGAAGACAAATAATACTGTAATTGAGTTAAATATAATTTAAAAAAATATCGGGTTTGGTCTAAAATAAAACACCTGTTACGGATATTGTCCGACTTTACAATCACAGTTAAATTTTGTTGTCAAGTGTTGTGAAACGACGTAAATACCCTCGCCTATATTTTAACTTCTCTTACTTATGTTTTCTTTCTCTAAAAACATTTATCCAAAACCCAATCTGCTTATTAACTTGTTCTCATCAAAATTCAATATGTGAAGAAAAGAAAAAAAGTCAGTCCTCAATAAACAACAAAAACAAAAACCCATAAGTGAATAAGGGCGTGGTAGTAAAAAAGACATCTCGTTTCCATCTTTTCTCACTAACATGACAACCTTTTCCAATTTATTTAAGAAAATACCAAAACTGAAAAAAAAAAAAAAAAAAAAAAAAAAAAAAACAAACAAACAAATAATAATAAAAAAATGAATAATCTCAAACTAAAAAAAACTTGAATACTCATTTTCTCCCACCTTAAAAACCATCAACTAAACCATGAATTTTAATTATAAATATGTAAAATGATTGGGAAGCTTAATTATGTGCCTAAACATGTGCCATGATCTTGATTATTTGTGAAAAAGTGGGTCCCATAACTGCAACCATCAAGATGATGCCAAACAGGTGTAGGCACATCTTTAAGCACATAATTTAGATGTCCCAATCACTACTCTATAAATATATACGTCTATGAAACAAAAAATCTATTCATAAGGATAAAGTACAAGGTGTCAATATATAAAATGAAAGGCAAACAATATAACAAATGTTGTCTTAGTTGAGGTGATAAACCACTTAAAATTTAGAGTAAATTGCAAAAATCGTCCTTAAAGTTTGGCCAAATTGTATGTTTCGTCTCTGAAGTTAGGAAAGTGCAAGAATCGTCCATGTGAGAAACTTTTGGGGCAAATATAGTCCCTGACCAAGTTCAAACGACACAAATACCCATATCATTTTCTTTTTTTATATTCCTTTTCAGTTTTTAACACAAATGGTCCTTGTGTTGAGCAAGGCTTTACAAATTTAGCCCTTTTTTTTTCCACAAATGGTCCTTCTTACACAAAATCGTCCTTGTGTTGCGCAAAGCTTACACAAATGGTCCTTGAGTCCGTTTTTCTTTCGTTTTAAACGTTTTCGTCCGTTTTTCTTACGTTTTTGTCCGTTTTTATCCGTTTTTGTCCGTTTTTCTTACGTTTTTGTCCGTTTTTTCTTACGTTTTTGTCCGTTTTTCTTACGTTTTTTACGTTTTCGTCCGTTTTTTCTTCTGTTTTTTACGTTTTCGTCCGTTTTTCTTACATTTTTCCGTTTTTATTCCGTTTTTCTTACGTTTTTGTCCGTTTTTCTTACGTTTTTGTCCGTTTTTCTAAACTTTTTTACGTTTTCGGCCGTTTTTCTTACTTTTTTTTTTTTTTTTTTTTTTTTTTTTTTTTTTTTTTTTTCTGTTTTTGTCCGTTTTTATCCGTTTTTCTTACGTTTTTGTCTGTTTTTCTTACGTTTTTTTTTTACGTTTTTTACGTTTTCGTCCGTTATTCTTACGTTTTTTCCGTTTTCATACGTTTTTCTTACATTTTTTCTGTTTTTGTCCGTTTTTCTTACAATTTTATCCGTTTTTATACGTTTTCACCCGTTTTCTTGCGCTTTCATCCGTTTTTATCTTTTTCGGACGTTCTTCTTAAGTTTTTGTATGTTTTATCCGTTTTTGTTCATTTTCCTTACGTTTTTGTACGTTTGCTTACATTTTCTTTTTTTTTTTGTCCGATTTTTTTTATTTAGTCCGAATTTTTTGTCCGATTTTTTTTGACCAAATTTTCTTAAAAAAATCAAAAAAAAAAAAAAAAAAAAAAAAAAAATCATAATTTTTGTCTGAATTTTTTATCCATTTTTTTTTCTTTTTTGTCCGAATTTAAAAAAAAAATAAAAAAAGTTCAAAATTTTTGTCCGATTTTTTTTCTTTTTTGTCCGAATATTTTAAATAAAATAAAAAATTCAAATTTTTTTTTAAAAAAAAATAAATAAAATAAAAAAAAATTCGGCCAAAAAAGAAAAAAAAAAATCGGACAAAAATTTTGATTTTGATTTTTAATTGTTTTTTTTTAAAAAAATTTGGTAAAAAAAAAAATCGGACTAAATAAAAAATTCGGACAAAATAAAAAAATTCGGACTAAATAAAAAAATTCGGACAAAAAAAAAAGAAAAACGGAAAAAAAACGTAAGAAAACGTACAAAAACGTAAGAAAGACGTCCGAAAACGTAAAAAACGGAATGAAAGCGCAAGAAAACGGCGAAAAACGTTAAAAAAGGGATAAAATTGTAAGAAAAACGGACAAAAAACGGAAAAAAAAAACGTAAGAATAACGACGAAAATGTAAAAAACTAGAAAACAACAAAGTAAGAAAAAAAAAAATAAACTACAAAAACAGAAAAAGTCGAAAATAAAACGATGAAAGCCAAGAAAACGGAAAACTAAAAACGAAAAATTGTAGAAAACGGACAAAAACAGAAAAAACGTACGAAAAACGAATGAAAACGAAAAAAACGTAAGAATAACGGACGAAAACGTAAAAAACGAAGAGAAACAGACAAAAACGTAAGAAAAACGGATAAAAGGGACAAAAACGGAAAAAAACGTAAGAAAAACGGACGAAAACGTAAAAAAACAGAAGAAAAACGGATGAAAACGTAAGAAAAACGGAAAAAAACGTAAGAAAAACGGAAAAAAAAAAAACGGACGAAAACGTAAAAAACAGAAGAAAAACGGACGAAAACGTAAAAAAACGTAAGAAAAATGGACAAAAACGTAAGAAAAACGGACGAAAACGTTTAAAACGGAAGAAAAACGGACTCAAGGACCATTTGTGTAAGCCTTGCGCAACACAAGGACGATTTTGTGTAAGAAGGACCATTTGTGAAAAACAAGGACTAAATTTGTAAAGCCTTGCGCAACACAAGGACCATTTGTGTTAAAAACTGAAAAGGAATATAAAAAAAGAAAAGGACAGGTGTATTTGTGTCATTTGAACTTGGCCAGGGACTATATTTGCCCCAAAAGTTTCCCACAGGGACGATTTTTGCACTTTCCTAACTTCAGGGACGAAACATGCAATTTGGCCAAACTTTAGGGACGATTTTTGCAATTTACTCTAAAATTTATATAGGACTATGAGGTTAGGTGTTCAAGCCTTAGCAGCCATCATGCATTTATTTGAATTTACACTTCAAGCCCATCAACTTCTACAAAATATATTTAATAATTCTGATAGTTTTATTTATTTCAAGTTATTTTCATACTTCACACTCATTTTAAAACATACATTTATCAATAAGAGGTGGATAGCATGTTGGTAATCCTCATACATCTATTCAACAAAAGACAACAAGTGTAACACCCCAACCCGACAAGGGTAAAGATGTCACGCAAATGGTTTCATATCAGATAAACATAGCATACAATCAAATAGTAATACAATGGTTCTCAAAGGTTACACATGAAATCTTGCAATACAAAGGGTTACAAAGGAAAATAAAAGCCGTCTATAAAATCCATAAGTACATCTCTTCTAATAGCTTCTACTCAAAGTCTTCTAAGTCCAAAAGTCTCTTCACTTATACCCAAACCCGTCGTCCTGCTTATAATCTGCCGCACATGAAAAGAAAACGTGCGGCTGAGCTTAAAAAGCCCAGTGAACAGATATAACGGAAACAAAACAGTAGCATAATGAATAATACATGAGTAAATGAGAATGGAAGCATGAATACATGGTGAGAATACAAGGTAAGAATACATGGTAAGAACGCATGGTAAGAATACATGGTGTCATAAGGGAAAGGATAAAGGTGCAAAGTAAAGAAAGGTCAGTAATCCACTACGAGCCCATAACATGAAATCATAATCATAATCGTAACCATAAACATGTAGAGGGGAGACCTCTTAGTATCCTGTAAATATGAGGGGTGTCCTCAATCATGGGTTGGAGTGATCAACTCCCAGAGTGTGAAAGACGTGTATCGCACACACCATCAGTCACCATGAATAACATAACATAACATAACATAACATGTACATGAACAAATCTAGGATGCATCCATACGCCCCTGGTGGCCATAACTCCCAACACACCAAATAAAATACAGAAACGTGCAGGGACGGGACAGGTCATCACTCTCCTGCCCTAGAGTCATGCCATCGGTGCATCGACTGACATGGACATGAAACCCTCATGCCTAGTGAGTGGCTCGTAGTATCAAACTGAGGGTAAAGGTCAAGTATCATGAATCATGTTTTAAGTTTACTTGCATAGGTCAATATCATGTTTCATAAGTTCATAATCATGGTTCATAATCATGGTTCATAAGCAAAGGTTCATAGTCAAGGTTCATAAGCAAAGGTTCATGAATGAAAGGTTCATAATCATAAAAGGTTCAATATCATGATGGTTCAATAATCGGAGTCATAATAAGAGAATGAAGGCCTCTTATCAAAGAAGCAGAATATCTGTACCTTAACGAAATACGCAAGCAAGAAATGAAAATCAAATCAAGTAGGAGATCACTCCCTCTTCACCCGATCTACAAATAAGCACAAGTTCTCTTATAAGTTCATAGGACCGTAAGGTTTCATTCTTGTTCTCATTCCATATTAGGTGACTTTATGTTATATCATTCCCGTATGCTAATTCAAAGTATTATAGATGATCATATTCATAGTTCAAGATTCTTAATGTCTTTTACCAAGTTTTAGTGTTCATGTAGTAGTTTTCATAATTTAGGGTTCATTAGGTAATTATCATAAGTTTAGGGTATAATATGAAAATATCATCAAGTTACAGATTTTATAAGTTATGACCTTTGGTTTTTAGCAAAATATCCATTTACACCCTTTAGGTTACACAATAAACACATCACACCCTTTAGTTCACAATTTTACCCTTTTATAACATCACACAGTTTTAAGTACGAATTTGTCAGGTTTTCCATAAATTATAAATCGTATAAGAACTCAGTATTAAAATCCAAAAAAATTCCCAGAGGTGTTCATATGTCTAAGCTATTTTATCAAATTTTTCCAGATTTTATTATGTAGTATAGATATGTATTAAAAATCCACTTTCTCAACTCGTCCAGATTTCTGAGTAATTTTACCATACGAAAAGTTATCAATTATAAACCTTTTAAGAAAAATTCACAAAAATATAGAAAAATTCAAGGAAGTAGCACACATCTTATAGATTACCCAGTTAAAAGGAATCTTCCTAACTCAACACAGTTTGAAAATTAAAAATCAAAAACCCGGACGGATTTTCCAGACTCACAAATCCGACCAGACATATAATTTTCTAAAAATCAAAAAGTATACTTCCAGGCCTCTAAAAATTACAAAATAAATTTCTCCAGATAGCTATTTCAATGAACTTAATTTAGGGATTTTGAAACACTCAAAAACTCGATTCCATCATAAAGTTATAGCCCTTCAAAGTTGAACAAAATTCGGACTCAGAAACAGTCCACACAGCAAGTTAACCAAATTAGGGTTTTTCATATCCAAATCACAAGTTTTTCATCCCAAACGACTTTGGTTGAGTCCATAACATATTTAAGTTGATCTATAACGGATTTATACATGTTCATAACGAATTTTTCAACCACCAAAATGTATAGCCGATTCTTATATCTAGTTTTAGGGTTTTTACATTCATGATTTCATGTGATTATTTGTGGTTCCAAAACACATATTTTTCGATCATACAACGGAACAAGAACAAGAATTAAACAAGAACACGATACCCTCGAAAAACCACGAACACGACAACGATCACAACACCACACGAAAGCTTCCTTTCTCCTCTTCCTTCTTGTCGACAGAACAGCAGAAAAACAGCACAAAAAGTGATTGATTTGATTAGTTTTTGACGCGTAATCTTCGTATGGATCATCATAGAGGTTAGGGGCTTACCTTGTGACGATTAGACAAGAGTTAGAACGAGATTTTGGAGCTCCTTGGATGGATTTTAGGGCGTGGCAGCAGGGAAAAGTGGGGAGGCCGATTGGTTTGTTGTTTAGGGTTTTTTTTTTTTTTGGTTTGTTTTAAAAAGTGAAGATCGGTGTATGGAGATAAGCTAGGACCGAATATTGAGTTTTGGCAATTAAGGAAAGGATTAACACTAATTAGGGACATGCCATATTGGTGCAAATCAAGAACATGGACTCCTTTGTGGTTAAGGGGGGGGGGGGGGGGGCGGCAAAACATATCCTTGTTTCTTTTTTTTTTTCTTTTTTTTTTTTTTTTTTTTTTGTAACGAAATGTATATTGTATAGTTTTAATTTAGTTAATAACTTAGGTTAACTTTCATTTAATTCGTATTCATAAGTTCCCAAGATTTTAATTCGAGGGCATTTTAGTCTTTTCATATTGTGTTAATTTGCGGGTTTTACAACTCTTCCCCTCTTAAAAAAAATTTTTTCGTCCTCGAAAATTGAAGTGCGAAATCGAAATGAAATGCGAAATCGAAAGCAATAACGAAATGAATACGTATCAAGTCAAAAAGAAAAATTCGGATAACTGGATCGTATTGATTCTTCGGTCTCCCAAGTAGCCTTGCTCTCAGGATGGTTCTTCCAAGGAATCTTTACGAACGGAATTGTTTTAGTTCTCATGACTCTTTTCTGACGCTCAAAACAGCCTCAGGTTCTTCACAATACGAAAGATTTTCTCGAATCTGATCGAATGGGCAAAACACAACATGAAGCGGATGATAATCATACTAACGAAGAAGTGGTACATGGAATACATCGTATACATGATATTACAGGGAAGGTAACGCCAAGCGATGAGATACCTTGCCAACCTGATCAAAATCATCGAAAAGCCCTAGGCTTTCATAGTTCACAACGAATCCGTTCCAAGAAATACGAAACAACAATGTAGCGGATAACGATTTAAATCTCACACAGAGATACGTGAAACATTCCTGTTGTAAGTAATACGAAGGTAGTACTAAGGAGTAAAATCTCATCAGCTCAGTCCAGATTCTTAACGAAAAGGGAACTAGTGCACCACTATAGAAGAACTCATCAATTCCAAGCAGATACCGATCGAACTAAGGAACGTACCATCGGTCAACGAAGCGCGTGACGAATCATCAAATGTATCAAATCGTATATCAAAGACAGCGGATCAATCATATAGTTAGAATAAATCTAAAGTCTCACTAAACGCGGATGATCTCAAACAGATATCAGAAATTCTAAGGCTTCTAAGGCACTTCTCGAAATATCCTATGCCCACAAAGAGTGCACGTTATATGATGTAAGTATTATCACGCTGGCCAGACGTCATAATACTTGCATCATATAAATATGCCCTCACGATGGTCATACTTTATCTCAAGTCGTGATTAACATAACTTATCTAAATCCACCTAGTCCACCTACCGTCTCAGAGGTCACTAAAATCAAACATCATAACTAAGAGAACGAAATTACTCGAAGAGTAACGGAAATCCGAAAATGTCCATCAGAATTCAGGTACGTCGTTAATAGCGTCGATACTTCATAACTTATCAAAATCAACTCAGCCAATATCAGTGGTTACTTCAACATCCGTCCTTTCTGAAACATAAATCACAAAGTCCCTTCCATAATTCGTCAAAATTCCACATAACTCGTTACTCAACAAATGCAGAGTGACATAGGACGAAATTTCTAACAGAGAAACCCAAATTATTCAAAGGACTTCATTATCAGGTAACGGTATTTAAGTAGGTTGAGGGAAAAACAAATTACGTCATCGATAGCTTCATCATTCACAGAATCACCTCGTCTAAACGCAAATGTCCACTTCAAAATTCGTCAATTCAAATACTAAATTTCAAAATTTCTTCCAAGTTGGAGTGGTTCATCTATGTTTGTCCATCTTATCCCATGGTGAAAAGGAATTACAAACTTGAGTCTGATTCCTCAAGCCTTCAGCAACTCTTCTTGATATGGTGATGTCGTAGCGGCAGTCTCTGACACGATCATCGTGCATCCCTCCATCCGCAAGTCTGCTTCTGCTCTCAATTCATCTTAGTACAACTAAAATGAATAGAGAAGCAAGACTGCGCATCTTCGACATAGCTCCAGGTATGTGTTGAACGATTCACCTCATACGATCTGGTTGTCTTGATGCCCGAGTTGCAATCTTCACGTGTTGCATGATGTGTAGTCGAGTACTATCCAGTTCCTCTCTTCTTCTTAGGTGCTTCTTCTAAGGTACACTTGTCGCAACCATCTTCTACTATTCTCCCACCAGGTTTCTAACGCTGATAATTGTCTTCGATCTTGATCCTTTCTGTGTGAAACTCTGTCTTCACATTATATAGGGTAGTGTTGCCTACTAAGAGCTCTGAACGTCAACCGAATTTCTCTTCTAGAACAAAGGCTCATCCTGCCAATAATCTCTATGTTCTTCTTTCGTTCTCTGAACATAACACAATGTCATACTATGACAATTTGTCCAAAACACACGAAGACATGATCATTTTTGCCAATACTATTGGCATCACTCAAACTCATAAGGTTATAACGAGCGCGAGGACCGTCTCTGAAATCGTTTAGGGGAAAAACTTTCACATACACCTCATGTCGCCTTCCTTCTTCTTCAAAGTAAGACTGAACTACTTCACAAAGGTTACTCTCGGTTAGTTAACCCCCTTCTTAGAAGTTCTTGTGGTTGCTGCTTCAGCCCTTCAAATTTAGCACGATGCAACGAGATACGAAGTTTCAAAAGAAGGACCAAATCAATCATTGAGGTGCGAAAACGGGTAACGATTACTGATAGTGGTACGGTTAGGTGCACAATAGTCGATACGTCGTCACATACTTCATCTTCATAGACCAACAAGAGTACTTCAAGAGAATCACTGAGGTGAGCAAAATTCATATTACACCTGAAATACCAGAAAATCTTCGTACAACGGAATATTTCTAATGGCGGAACTTTCCAAGGGTGAATAGTAATGGTTGTCAGGAAAATTGATAATCATATGAGTTCAGGGTTGGTGCTTCCATAGTGGCAAAACTTTAGCAGATTCAGGTGTAGAGATTCATCATAACGAAATAGGGTAAGATAAATTGTTAAGATCACATTTCAGATACGGTAGTCTATGGTAGCTTTACAAATAGTCATCTAGTCCATACATAAGAGACCACACAATAAGACATGTCAAGACCAAAGGATTCATAGAACGAATACAGTCATCTAATCAGACGGATAGTTCATATATCGAAATCCAGCACATGTTTCAATAAAAGTGTTGAGATGGATAAACGAATGATTCAAGTGTGGGGATTTGTTCAGCTTCTTAGCATAAGCAGTAAGTAGGATGTGTATTATCAGCAGTACGAACATCGTATATTTGTCAAAAGTGATATGTACAGAATATCCGTTATTAACATCATCATGCTTAGTTAACAAATCCATACAGAGGTAACATAGCATCATATCCCTCCAAAGGAAATGGTTGGCAGAACAAGATTCGTCATTCAAAGGAAAAGGAACATAACTTCCTATATCCATGGTTAATAATTACCAGAATTCTCATAGGAGTAGTAACGGATTTATCCAAAGTTAAGTAGTATCGGACGATACATTCGCATTCAGCATAAGCAATGAATTCACAAAATGTGTCGAACACATTATGATTGAATGGCTTACGACATGGTCGGAAAGGTGTTAAACAGCTTATCAAACAAATCGGAGGTGGATGTCAAAATCTGAAAATGAAACTTACATGGTGTAAGGTATCCAGGTGGGTTTTCCGAGGTATTCCAAACTGACTTGGTTACTACGCTTAAGTTGCAAAACTTCTAACTCCTGAAAAGTTTCTGATGAGGTTTAACTAAGGGCAGAGGCACGAATCAGAGTGATGCGGAAGCAAATGATACTCACATATATGTCTTAGTCTACCTATTCCTCACTGGTCAAATTTAGGTTCCTACAGGGAGATCCTAGAGCAAATCTTACAGGTTATCTTATGAGCGCTTACAGGGAAACTTAGTGGTCCTACTTACACAGGCCAAGGGTAAATGTATTACGAATCGCAACCTGTCTCTGATACCATAATTGTAACACCCCAACCCGACAAGGGTAAAGATGTCACGCAAATGGTTTCATATCAGATAAACATAGCATACAATCAAATAGTAATACAATGGTTCTCAAAGGTTACACATGAAATCTTGCAATACAAAGGGTTACAAAGGAAAATAAAAGCCGTCTATAAAATCCATAAGTACATCTCTTCTAATAGCTTCTACTCAAAGTCTTCTAAGTCCAAAAGTCTCTTCACTTATACCCAAACCCGTCGTCCTGCTTAAAATCTGCCGCACACGAAAAGAAAACGTGCGGCTGAGCTTAAAAAGCCCAGTGAACAGATATAACGGAAACAAAGCAGTAGCATAATGAATAATACATGAGTAAATGAGAATGGAAGCATGAATACATGGTGAGAATACAAGGTAAGAATACATGGTAAGAACGCATGGTAAGAATACATGGTGTCATAAGGGAAAGGATAAAGGTGCAAAGTAAAGAAAGGTCAGTAATCCACTACGAGCCCATAACATGAAATCATAATCATAATCGTAACCATAAACATGTAGAGGGGAGACCTCTTAGTATCCTGTAAATATGAGGGGTGTCCTCAATCATGGGTTGGAGTGATCAACTCCCAGAGTGTGAAAGACGTGTATCGCACACACCATCAGTCACCATGAATAACATAACATAACATAACATAACATGAACATGAACAAATCTAGGATGCATCCATACGCCCCTGGTGGCCATAACTCCCAACACACCAAATAAAATACATAACATGAAGGGACGGGACAGGTCATCACTCTCCTGCCCTAGAGTCATGCCATCGGTGCATCGACTGACATGGACATGAAACCCTCATGCCTAGTGAGTGGCTCGTAGTATCAAACTGAGGGTAAAGGTCAAGTATCATGAATCATGTTTTAAGTTTACTTGCATAGGTCAATATCATGTTTCATAAGTTCATAATCATGGTTCATAATCATGGTTCATAAGCAAAGGTTCATGGTCAAGGTTCATAAGCAAGGTTCATGAATGAAAGGTTCATAATCATAAAAGGTTCAATATCATGGTGGTTCAATAATCGAAGTCATAATAAGAGAATGAAGGCCTCTTATCAAAGAAGCAGAATATCTGTACCTTAACGAAATACGCAAGCAAGAAATGAAAATCAAATCAAGTAGGAGATCACTCCCTCTTCACCCGATCTACAAATAAGCACAAGTTCTCTTATAAGTTCATAGGACCGTAAGGTTTCATTCTTGTTCTCATTCCATATTAGGTGACTTTATGTTATATCATTCCCGTATGCTAATTCAAAGTATTATAGATGATCATATTCATAGTTCAAGATTCTTAATGTCTTTTACCAAGTTTTAGTGTTCATGTAGTAGTTTTCATAATTTAGGGTTCATTAGGTAATTATCATAAGTTTAGGGTATAATATGAAAATATCATCAAGTTACAGATTTTATAAGTTATGACCTTTGGTTTTTAGCAAAATATCCATTTACACCCTTTAGGTTACACAATAAACACATCACACCCTTTAGTTCACAATTTTACCCTTTTATAACATCACACAGTTTTAAGTACGAATTTGTCAGGTTTTCCATAAATTATAAATCGTATAAGAACTCAGTATTAAAATCCACAAAAATTCCCAGAGGTGTTCATATGTCTAAGCTATTTTATCAAATTTTTCCAGATTTTATTATGTAGTATAGATATGTATTAAAAATCCACTTTCTCAACTCGTCCAGATTTCTGAGTAATTTTACCATACGAAAAGTTATCAATTATAAACCTTTTAAGAAAAATTCACAAAAATATAGAAAAATTCAAGGAAGTAGCACACATCTTATAGATTACCCAGTTAAAAGGAATCTTCCTAACTCAACACAGTTTGAAAATTAAAAATCAAAAACCCGGACGGATTTTCCAGACTCACAAATCCGACCAGACATATAATTTTCTAAAAATCAAAAAGTATACTTCCAGGCCTCTAAAAATTACAAAATAAATTTCTCCAGATAGCTATTTCAATGAACTTAATTTAGGGATTTTGAAACACTCAAAAACTCGATTCCATCATAAAGTTATAGCCCTTCAAAGTTGAACAAAATTCGGACTCAGAAACAGTCCACACAGCAAGTTAACCAAATTAGGGTTTTTCATATCCAAATCACAAGTTTTTCATCCCAAACGACTTTGGTTGAGTCCATAACATATTTAAGTTGATCTATAACGGATTTATACATGTTCATAACGAATTTTTCAACCACCAAAATGTATAGCCGATTCTTATATCTAGTTTTAGGGTTTTTACATTCATGATTTCATGTGATTATTTGTGGTTCCAAAACACATATTTTTCGATCATACAACGGAACAAGAACAAGAATTAAACAAGAACACGATACCCTCGAAAAACCACGAACACGACAACGATCACAACACCACACGAAAGCTTCCTTTCTCCTCTTCCTTCTTGTCGACAGAACAGCAGAAAAACAGCACAAAAAGTGATTGATTTGATTAGTTTTTGACGCGTAATCTTCGTATGGATCATCATAGAGGTTAGGGGCTTACCTTGTGACGATTAGACAAGAGTTAGAACGAGATTTTGGAGCTCCTTGGATGGATTTTAGGGCGTGGCAGCAGGGAAAAGTGGGGAGGCCGATTGGTTTGTTGTTTAGGGTTTTTTTTTTTTTTTGGTTTGTTTTAAAAAGTGAAGATCGGTGTATGGAGATAAGCTAGGACCGAATATTGAGTTTTGGAAATTAAGGAAAGGATTAACACTAATTAGGGACATGCCATATTGGTGCAAATCAAGAACATGGACTCCTTTGTGGTTAAGGGGGGGGGGGGCGGCAAAACATATCCTTGTTTTCTTTTTTTTTTTTTTTTTTTTTTTTTTTTTTTTGTAACGAAATGTATATTGTATAGTTTTAATTTAGTTAATAACTTAGGTTAACTTTCATTTAATTCGTATTCATAAGTTCCCAAGATTTTAATTCGAGGGCATTTTAGTCTTTTCATATTGTGTTAATTTGCGGGTTTTACAACAAGTATAGTTTTCAAATCTTGTCATTTGCATTCACTTTATTTAACTTTTAAATTTAGTCACTTTAGTTTGAGTTTAGTGACCATGCACCTATGTTTATCTTAACTATATATAAAATCAAAATGGTCAAATGTGGAAAAATGGAATAGTCAATATTGTGAAATATTGAAAATTTATATAAGGAATTATTGAAATTGTAATATATAATGGCTGTACTATGTTTGAAATTTTTTATATTAGGAAATATTGAAATGTGCAAACCTATAAGGAAAAGTCAATATGCGTTTCATACACACAATTAAAATGAAAATTTGAAAGTCATTGTGAAAAATTAAACAATTAAAATGGAATTTTGGCTGGAAGGTAAATCACAAGCTAGGACACGATTTGATAATTAATTACCTTTCATTAATTAAGGCAACTTTATAGGAACGATTTGATAAATTAAGGCAACTTTATAGGAATGATTCAAAGCACTTTGAGTTGACTTATGTTTCGTATAAATGGCAACTATATGCACGAATTAAGATATATCTTAACTACACGATTGAAAGTCGACTATAAAATTAAAATACGAATTATGTTTCATTTGTAACTATAAAATTAAAATACAACTTTATAGGAATGATTTGTTAAGATTTGATACTGACAATACAAATTCTATGCTAATAGTGTATTTGTAATGCTTTCTAAAATTAATACTTTCCAAAACATATTCTATATAAACACCACTATCCTCATTTTCATTTTCAACTTTTGCTAATTCCATGATTAACTTTTGCCATACCTATTCAGATGATTGACAAGGTTCAGGAGGAAACCAAGAACCGCACTGGTATGCTTCGGATCAAATTTACTAATTTGTAACAAAAAACAATATCTTCAGTCTGTGTGCACTTAGGTTTTAGCTACCAAGGTTATAACAGAAGTACATGAAAACTTTCGATTCAATTGGAGTTACTGCTTGCTAAAAAAAAATTGGAGTTACTGCTTAATCATTCATGCATTAGTCGATCAAATACCTTCTTTACAATTATCTGTTCATTTCATATATACTAGACGAGTACTCGTGCATAACAATGAAATTTTATAGCGACACATAATTATGATTGTGATATTTTGGTTAGACGTTTCCTATAACATTTATTCATACAACGTAAAAAAATCAAAATGTAACAGAAAATATGATTAGTAAAGTATAAGTTTCAACTCTTAGATAGAATTAGTCAACTTTCAAGTTTGCATTAGTTTTAAGTTTCCTTAATTAATTTTAAGTTTTCAAGATTCCTTAATTAGTTTTAATTTTTCAAAATTCTTGAATTTTTAATAAATTGGATACTATTGAGAATAATCTTGAACAAGAAAGAGAGATGTAAGGAGAATAGAGAATTCTTATTGATTAAATCATCCCAAGAGGTTACAAGTAGGATCTATTTATAAGGTTAATAGTCTAAACCTAACTTGTTACTAAAGATTAGATTAATAGACATAAGCCTATAAGCCCATAAGTAATATTTTACAACACTCCTTCTTGAATATTCATCATTTATTATACGCCATAGACTTCCTCATTAAAAACCTTATCAAGAAAAACCCAGTGGGATAAAAACTTGATGAAGGAAAAAAGAGTGCAGTGCGCATAATATGCTCCTCCTCCTCAAATTAATGTATATCTTTCAAGCGTTGAAGACAATCTTCCAAACCAGTTGCTCAAAAACTTTTGTTGGCAAAGATTTTGTGAATAAATCTGCCAAATTGTTACTTGATCAAATTTGACAAACATCAATAAATCCATCCTTTTGTAGATCATATGTAAAGAAAAACTTCAGAGAAATGTGATTTGTTTTGTCTCCTTTGATATACCCTTCATTGATTTGAGCTATACACGCCGTATTATCTTCATATAATAAGGTTGGATTTTCTTTGATAGACTTGAGACCGCATTCTTCTTGGATGTATTGAATCATCGATCTTAACCAAACGCATTCTTCTTGGATGGTTTGATGATGTAGCAATTAAAAGGATATGGACATCCATTCCATAATTATTTATAACACTTCCCCTTGGATGTTTATTTGAAGATTATGCCTCGCTAAAACCTTACTAGATAAAACCCAATGGGACAAAAATCTAGTGAAGGGAAAAGAGTACATAATTCCTTCATACGCTTAGGAATGCTGCCTCGTCAAAAACCTTACCAGGAAAACCCAATGGGGACAAAACCATGGTCAAAGGAAAAAAAGTGCAACACGTATTTTCAACATCATGTCACCTCATAAACATGAGCATCATATATCCATATAAAGATATTTATCATATTTCTTTAGTTTTCATGATGTATAAAGATATCATTATTAAATATTCAATTCGTAAATTAAGACAAACTTTGTCTTTTATTTCAAGTTTAGTTTCTAAGCATTTAATCGCCTTCATAAACTCTCAGGGAGTTTCATTGACATACCATAGTCAAATCCAGATATCTTTATAAAATTTCATGGGCAAACATAATCATTTCATGTCCCATTTTAACAAATATTGACTAAGGGCGATTGTAACAATTATGATCATATTCCTTGATCTCATACAATTATTTATTCGGTTTGATCAAGTTGTATACTCTAAGAATTTTTCTTATATGCTTCAAGCATTTTAAATAACGAGACATGCTTCATGCATTTTATATCCTTTTAAGAATCTAAACATCAAATGAGCACTTACTCATATTCTTTTAGGCGCATATCAGTATTTCTCATATTTTCAGACTTATATAATATCAAAAATACTTATTGGATCCACCACATGAAATCATGTCTCATTATTATTTTCACGTCTTTGCGAAAATGTAAATTCAGCACATTAATTTTGCTTTCTTATAAAGACATATATTAATCCAATAAGTTTACACATTCATGTGTACGGACTTCAATTCTCATATGTCTCATCACAAGAGACTTCAATCTTTCACTAGTTACTTGCGTCTTTACATTATGGCCAATCATTGCACTTCTTGCAAGATTATTTCCAAGATCCTCACTGTTATTATAGCGCTATTTTGTGATAAATTCGTTATCTTGCGCATCATTAGATACGATAGTACTATCGACGTTGATTCAACTCTTTTCGATTCCACATTTTACTAGACATTATATTTATTGAGATCTCATAGTTTTAAATGTACACGAGGTTCTTTTAGAATCCTCTTTGTCTAGTGTCTCAGTACGAGACTATTATGGGGTCTTTATTACCTCGATATGACCATCTTAACTTCTTGCTCCATTTATATATCATTCGAGGATTTATATTTGGAATCGATTGTTCTATCACGCAATAGGCGTGCCATAGAATCATTCGTATAAAAGATCTAGTTACTCTGTTTAGGTCACCAAATATGTCTGGCATTTTCTAGATCAGAAAAATGAATTATATTTTGAACTTCAAGTTCATATTCATTAGTGTTGTGAGGATCAACATTTACATTATTATAATTCATTCCAAATTCTTGCTGCTCATTCTCTTCCCCTGAATGAATTATCATTCTTAATATCCCACTTTGTGCGTTGTGGTGGATTCACTAGAATATAAACCGCACAACTACATGACTCTTAGATGGGAGATATGGTTCGTGACCGAAAAACCATTAAAATGAGGAGAATCATTATAACTTTTGGCATGATGCAAATTCATGTTCTATCATTTAAATAACAACCCCCATAAACCATTAATTTTGCTCTCATAATTATTGGCTTTGTAATTAATTGAAAACGTTTATAAATGCTTCAACAAAAGCATTTCGCTTACCAACATGAGCTACAAGTGTTCGACACTTGTTTCAATAATTACCAAATACTTGGAATTACTAACCACCATTTCCAAAAATATAATATGGAAAACATGCTCGCATTCTTATAAGCGGAGCCACTAATCACGCTAACTTCATGTTGCGTCTTTCATGATCATTTTAACAATGCATCGATTTTAAAATCAAAATGATCTAAATGACACTTGTATAGGCCTATATATATATATCTGTTTTGGATATTTTCCAAAATATAAGAGAATGAGCCCTTACTTTAATTTGATGGTGGTAGGTGAAGTATTAACTTCTATTGAGAGCAATAAAGACAATGAAAAAAAAATCATTGAAGAAACTCATGGTTCTTTTATATATTCGCATCATCATTGACTCGGGATGGTCCAACCAGTCATGCCTCATAATAATATAATTTTGGCACATAAACTTATGTTATGGCTTGTCGAGGAAGATGCAAGAGAATATAATGCATCATTAATATGAAATTTCATTCCTCGTAACAAGTTTATATTTTCTTTTACGGAGCAAAATTGTGTTTGCATAGATTCTTACATCTATGAATATAGTGTGTAATATCTTTGACACACTTGTATTTTGCATACATCACATTGCATTTTACATGAATCACATTTTCGTTTGCTCCTTTCTTATTTTGCCACTACTAGTGGTTTGTCAATTTCATATTACTTTGACCATATCCTTTACCATGATAAATGATCTTTAGACATTTATCATTATATTTTCACATTCACTTGAGGGAATGGAGATCTTACATTGATCATTTTATCACATTCACTTGAGGGAATGGATATCTCTACATTGATCATTATATCATATCACATTCTCATGAGGGAATGAAGATCTTTATGTTGATCATCTCATCACATTCACTTGAGTGAATGGAATAAATTTATTGAACGGGTTTATGGTGTTTGTTCAAATACTCATTGCTTTGTTTGGCACAAGAAGAACTTGTATCAAAGCATCGTTCTCGATATATGAGCATATCGAGGCATCAACCATCTCATCGCATATTTTCGTATCATTTAGATGTAATATTGAATATTGCGAAATTGTGCTCGCGAACACTTTTCATGTTTTACAACACGAAGTGCATCAATTATAGCGCGCACTTACAAGAATTTCTTTCACTTGATGGTCAAATAATTCTTTTAGATTTTACCATAATTTTGACAGATTTTCACCCGTTGAATATTCTATTTCTATACGTTTAAGAATTTATTCTTAAAAAAAGATTGGATTTAAAGATTAACAATTCTTTAAATAGTAAGGTTTGATTTTGATATTAAAACTACATATGATCTATGATTTTAAAAGAATTACAATCTATCAATAATATTGATATTAAAGCATAACCTTATCTGATAATGTCAGACCCACAAATTCAATTTACGCAACATGTAATATTACAGTACATGCAAATGAAGCAAGTTACGTATCAAACAAAATAGACACAATTCAAACAAGATAGATCAAATATTATATGTAGCGAATAATCAATCTCAACCACAAATTTTAAGTTGTAACCAACCTTAATAGAGCACATACCTCATGCAGATTCATACACTCAAAATATATCATCAAAAAGCAATAACATGACCAAAGCCGATTTTAAAAATAACAACCGTAGGCGGACTTACTTATAACAAATTTTAAGAAGTATCTTAACATTCGGTGTTTTGTATTCGCCTTTGTTCCACTAGATGCATTGATATAAATTAAGCTCACAAATTATATAATCAGATAAAGTTTAAAGTCTATAGACACACGGGAACTCAGGTTATCCAATTCAGACCAAGAAAAATAAATAAATAAATAAAATAACACCAACATCAATTAGCACACAGGCATAGGCAAACCGAATATCGCTTTAATGCCTATAACGTAAATATTACATATTCAAGCCCATACAAAATATCACAAGTTTAATCACATAGCCAAGGCATATTATAACAATCAATAATGAGCTACATAACATATTTTGGGGGCGTCTATCACCTCCGAACACTGTGACATATAGTCTCAACAAACTTTTTTATAAATTTTGGTTATATTTAAGTTTCTAATTCTCGTGAACTACGAATAAACTTATCCATCTACATAATCAAATAAATTAGATTGAATACTTTAGTGATTTTGGGGGCATGTGAAACCAAACACGTTTGTACATACATATGAGCATAAGGTTAGCTTTCTATAAATCTAAACAATATCAAGTGGCACATACGTCTAGCGTACGGTATATATCACAATATATTCATATAACTATAATGAAATAATGAAACAATTAAAGAAAAGTCAAACTGCTAATTAGTTATTAACAAGTAATGATTTTGATGAAGAAAAATGGGTAAAGCTTTGATCTTATTCTGATGATGATGGATATTTTGTGTGTTACGTAAAAATAACTAATCCTCTACCTATGGTGACACCTTAAGGTAAGTTTAAATAAAGTTAAGATTATAAAATTTTAATATAGCTTATAAATAAACAGGACTTTTTATTAAAACTTTATTAACTTAAGGTAAATAAATCATTATATAGTAACGCTAACAACAATGTATCAAAAGGAATTATACTTTATAACCAAACCGCGGGCTAGAATATTAATTATCGATGAACCATTTAAACTATAGACTAATCAAAAAACAATAATTGTCGATGAATTATTGAAGTTTTTATGGCATTGTTATTCATAAGAAATTCGATAATTCACTGAGATATTTATCCTTTAAAACAAGTTTAAATCAGATTAGTTAGTAAGTGTGTGGATGTATGTCTCTTGCTTTAAATAAAATCGTAACACTTACAAGCAAATACGAGCAAGTTTTAATAGGATCTTGTTTAAGTGTTTTGCTTGTAAATAAATACGAAGCTAAACAACTATTTATATTTGTACACAAATAATAAGCAAATGAGCACCACAATTCAATATAACACTTTCACTATTACTTCAACACAAAACATATAATAAAAGTATATGTGCATGTGATACTGAGACTCATTAAAAGACTACATATGAATATATATTAAATTATTTAGTGAATACATAGCATGCCGAATCATATATGTAAAGAGTTAAAAGACATACCGGTCGTAAACGAGAGAAAGCAAAAACGGAACTAAAAACTTAGAGCGCGCTGATAACGTGTTGTGAATAATCATGAACAAGAAAGAGATATGTAAGGAGAAGAGAGAATTCTTATTGATTAAATCATCCCAAAAGGTTACAAGTAGGATCTATTTATAAGGTTAATTATTGAGAAGTTGAGAGAAAACAGAATTGGGGGAAAAAGTGAATATATTTCATTACTTGACAATGAAACAGTACATGGTATTTATAGTGTATTGGGTCAAATGACATAAGCTAACCCAAAACAAGCTACAGCTAATAACTAATCTACTTTTACAAATATTGACTGCTATACTACTATATACAATCAACACTCTACATTGCTTGGCAGTTCACATGAATCCTTTCATGAAGTAACATCTTTGTAGGCTTGTTGACTTTTGCATTGTTGACTTTGATGTTGTTGACTTTATGACTTGAGCTGTTTGAGTTGTCTCCTTTACCCCCCCCCCCCCCCCCCCCCCACCAAGTTGGCAATGTGAAGGGATCACAAGTGCCAAACTTGATAAGCATGCATAGTGTAGGGCTTTTGGTAGACCTTTAGTCAAAACATCAGCTGCTTGTTGTTTGGTTGGGATGTAGCATGGTAGGACTTCATTGTTCCTGACCTTGTCTCTAACAAAATGGCAGTCCAATTCAATATGCTTGGTTCTGGCATGTTGGATAGGATTGAATGCCATTGCAATTGTTGACTGATTATCCCCTAAAATTGTTGTTGGACTGGAAGAGTCAACTGTAAGTCTTTGAAAGACATTTGAGCCAAGTTAATTCACATGTACAATCTGCCAATGCCTGTTATTCTGCTTCAGTTGAAGATCTTGAAACTATTTGGCTGCTTTCTTAGAAAACCAGGAGATTAAACAAAGGCCTAGAAATACTGCTTAACCAGAAATGGATCTCCTTGTGATGGGACATGCAGCCCAATCACTGTCACAGTAGGCTGAGAGAATGAGGTTTGACTGCTTAGGAAAGTGTAAACCTTGTCCTGGACAGAGTTTAATATATCTCATAACCCTCAGTAAAGCTTTCATGTGTGTGGTCCTGGGTTGATGAGAGAATTGACTTAGTAATTGAGCAGCAAATGACAAGTCTGGCCTTGTGATTGTAAGATAGATGAGTTTGCCCACAATAGTTCTATAATGAGAGGGATCAGGAAGTAATTCTCCATCAGTAAGGTTGATACTGATTGTAGGATCAAGGGGTGAAGAACATGGCTTGTTATTAAGGACACCAGCACATTGAAGTAAATCAAGTGCATATTTTCTTTGAGATAAAACAAGACCAGTAGAGTTCCTGAGTAGTTCAATGCCCAAGTAATAATGAAGTGGCCCCAAATCCTTTATACTGAACTGATGATGCAGCTGTTGTTTAATAGTGGTGATGGTGTCTTTGTGGTTGCCTGTCAAAATTATATCATCCACATACACAAGGAGAGCAGTGAATGTGGATCCTTTGGAGAGGGTAAATAATGAAGTATCAGCATAACTTTGTAGAAAGCCCAAGGATAGGAGAAAAGAAGTTAGCTTGTGAAACCATTGCCTATTTGCCTGCTTGAGACCATAGAGAGACTTCTTGAGCTTACAAACTGAGTTGGGTGGAAGAACTTTGTTGTAGCCTTGTGGAATGGCCATGTAGACTTCTTCATGAAGATCACCATGTAAGAATGCATTGTTAACATCCAATTGCTCAATAATCCAGTCTTGATGAACAGCTACTGCAAGTAAAGCTCTGACAGTAACCATTTTGGCTACAGGAGCAAAAGTCTCTTTGTAGTCTATACCCTCTTTTTGAGTAAACCCTTTGGCAACCAATCTGGCCTTGAACTTCTCTATAGTGCCATCTGCATGGTATTTAATTCTGAAGACCCATTTGCATCCAATTAGAGATTTGCCTTGAGGTAGAATTGTAATGTCCCATGTGTGATTGTCTTCAAGTGCTTTGATCTCCTTCTGCATTGCTACAACCCATCTAGGATCTTTTGATGCTTGTGAATATGTTAGGAATATAAATATTCAGATGAAGGCTCGGTCACCCCGAGCATCTATTTAGCATCTACATAGCTCGTAGGCTTATTTATATTAGCTTAGCAATATTAGTATTAGTATTATTAGTTTAGTCGTATTTATATTTGTGGAGTGGGTCGGGGCTTTCCCCACTATCAGCTCACTCCACAGCCCACTAGGGGCATAATACTAGTAAGTATATATACCCCTTCCCACACTTGGGAAGGGTTGGAACTCTTGTCACAATTTCACATTGAATCTAATAGATCCAGGTTTTCTCTCAAAGGGTTCCCTCTCTCTCTAGTTCATCTCATCTCTCTAACTATGGATCTAATCTTCCACAACCCAAGCCCACCTGAATCATCCACACAATCAAGATGGTCATTTCCTACAATTGGTATCAAGAGCCATGGTTAGGTTCGATTGATTGTGCTCGGATTTGAGGTATCTAATGTTTTCTTTTTGGCTGTCTTGGTTCGTACAGTAACATGTGGTCTTGAGTGTATATTGTTTATTCGTGTATATTGAGCATACACGTGTGGTCTTGAGTGTAGATTGAATTTGAAAACAGTAACGTGTGGTCTTGAGCCTGCAGATTACACCTCACGTTTTCATTCTTATATTGGCTTTAAAAAATTGTTTTTGGGCTTCTACAAGTTCATGATTTTTTTGGTGATTAAATGTTCATTTGGGCTTTCCTATATTCTGCTCTTTGTTGGCTTCTTAATATTCTGTTTTTTTTGTGATTAAATGTTCGTTGTAATCTTGATTTGTGAAGTCGGGCATGATTGTCCTCATGAACACTTGATAGTCAATATGGGTCGTACGCTTTGGCCTCTAATGTCTTTAAGATCAAAAGTGCGGTTTTTCTTGGAATGATGTTCTTGGTTGCTGCTGGTGTTAAATGGATGTTCTTGTATGCGGTTTATGTATAGTTTTTGGACAGTAGCTGCAAAAAGAGATAAAAGACAAAATTGGGTGATAGTGACAGCTTTGACTGGTCAAAAATGCGGTTTATCTCTATGATGATAGATGCTGTTTGTCTATTTTTCACGAATGCGGTTTGTCTAAATGCTCACGAATGCGGTTTGTATGAATGATCATGGATGCTGTTAGTATGTATGTTCATGGACGCGGTTTGTCTGTATAATCACGAATGCGGTTTGTCTGTATAGTCATGAATGCGGTTTGCCTTTATGCTCACGAACTCGGTTTGTCTATATACTCACGAACTCGGTTTGTCTATACGCTCACGAACTCGGTTTGTCTACAATTTCATCGATGCGGTTTGTCTGTCACTCGGTCAAACGGTCAAACGGTCAAATTTGGTCAACGAGTTATCGAATATCTAAATGAAAGATTAGAACGAGAAGAAGCAATCACTGAGAAAGAATCAAATGCATTCGAAACAAATTAAGAACAACAGTCAACACAACAACAACAGTCAACAATTCACAACTGCCTCATCAACGACTGCTTACAACAATTACAATCAACTTCAAATCTAATCTAAACCTAAACCTCATATTCACACTTCAATCACAAACAAAGACTCGGATTGTAAAATCACACAATTAAAAGATCTCAGCCGTCCCTGTTCGTGTGGAACTATTTTTCATAAGACCTTTAAAGATCAACACACGAAAGAAATAAACGAATCATCATCGATCTATTTTAAAGCTCTTAGCCTCGTTTAATATTCGAACAGATAAAGAAAAGGGTTATAACAACTATGTTATAACTTTTTCTTGGTTCGTTTAAAAGATCAAATGACCAAATGACCAAATCACACGTAATTAAGACCTACCCGATACCCTGTTTAAAGGATCTTGAAGCCTTGTCGAGTGATTTCTTGATCTAGATGCATATGAAGTAAACGGTTGTGTTTATGCTATATTTATTATGGTTCGGATTTGATCTTGCTGATGGGATCTGAGACTCGAAAGTTTTTTTGTGATGTTGTTTGATGAAACAAAGATGAAGATGGAGGAGTCTGTTGAGTTGAGAAAGAATGTATTGTGATGAGATAGGGGCAGATTCAGAGATCTGGGTTTGAGTTGTTTGGTGGCTAAGTGAATGGATGAGAGGACAGTGAAAGGGGGCTAAGATTAATAAGGGATTAGGGTTTGAGTTATGTATAAAGTGGGAGTTAAATACCGGATAATTAGGGTTAAGAGAGAAATGGATTGGGTTTTATGATTGGTTGAATGGGCTGGACGATTTGAAGTGGGTCGTGACTTTGTGTAAATTGAATGGTGGGCCGTGACTTTGTGTAAATTGAATGGTGGGCTGACCATTGACTTTGTGTTAATTTACTTGAATGGTGGACGATTTGATATTCATAGGATTTGGACATATTCTTGAATAGTTGTCGAAGGGATTTGTGTAAATTAAAGGATTTGATATTCATGGTCTGCTGAATGCACATTCTTGGAATGGTATCTCGGTCATTATTCTCACGAGGATACACACGTCACGGCTGGTTATTTGGGTATATGAATGTCATAGAGATTACAAAGTTGCGAATTTGGCTGCATAGTCCAATTAGAGCCTACCTCTTGAGCGAGCATGCAATTTGATCTTTACGATTTGAGTTATAGTTGACAAATAACAATTTATTTAATTGCTATTTGTCAAGTTGCGCTTTTGACTTGCTGCGACTTGACTTGTTGCGATGTGATCAAGTTGAGATTTGACTTCTTTGACTTTGAATTGTAAAGATTAGTATTGCAACTCACTCTTAGTTGTTCTTGTTGACTTCACGGTTTCTCTTGTAGGTTTTAGAAAATCCCGCGAAAGATTCTATTTCTCGGTTTAAATCTCAAGAGCTGTAAAATCCCGTGAGATTAATTTTGGACATGTAGGCGGGACTTGTATTTAGACACAATAATACTTACGAGGTTTGACTATTTTTCGGGATAAGTTTGTGCTACAAGATCGGCAGGAATTGGGAAATTATGGTAACTTGGTTGGTTTGTTAATTCACGGGTTGGTGTACTTAGTGTCACAAACATCTCGGGGTGGATGGATGCACGATGTTTGATGACCCTTGCTCAAGCGTATTTAAGGTGATTAGACCTGGATGTTCAAGAAGTGGATATATACAATAAAGGATGGAAGGTTGGGTATATATCACTACCTATATTTAAAGGAGTTACGTTGTTGTGCTCAATATAGGTTCTAAATCACAATTTGCAATTTAAGGTGATTAGACTTGGATGTTCACGAAGTGGATATATACAATTAAGGATGGAAGGTTGGGTATATATCACTACCTATATTTAAAGGAGTTACGTTATTGTGCTCAATATAGGTTCTAAATCATAATTTAGTGCAAGTTTAAGTCGCGGACTTGTTCTTTATCAAGCTTCATCAAGTGATTGTTGTTTCTCAAGCTTCTAATGGGATTGTTGTTCAAGATCTTCTCAAGAGGTAGTCAGGCTTAAAGACAAGAGGTGATCTGTTTGGAGACATGTTTTAACCTTTTACTCAATTTAAAGTCATATGCATTTCATCAAGCGGTTTTGGCATATTACGAGCTTCAATGAATTGTTAATCTACTAAACCATTGATGATGAGGAAAGCAAGGGGTTACTACAAGAGAGTCTTAATCACCATCTTCGTTGCAGTAGTTTCATTTGTCTCTTTCCATGTTTTGTGCCTGACAAATTCACAAACATCACGGACTCTCAGCTTTGGCAAAAAGGTCATTTCATGTCCTTTTTGAGGGGGAGAATTATCGCAAGTTTCCTAGAAGTTCCGTCTCCAGCGATGTGAATTTTAGCGGTTCCGGTTACAGCGGGTCAGATCGTATCGGTTCAGTCTCCAGCGGTTTGAATCTTAGCAGTTTCGGTTACAGCGGGTCAGATCGTAGCGATTCAGGATTCAGTGGTTCAGTCTACAGCAGTTTGATACTTACTGTTGTGCAGATAGTTCTTGAATTTATTTCTCAGATAAATCTCAAGAACTGTAAAATCCTGTACACAGTACGACAACTATTCCACATCCAAGTAGCTGGGTCAGACAGCTTTGTTTGATAAGACTGACTATGAGTCATGGGCACTTCTAAGAATTAGCGCATGTTTCTTCTCTTTTTGGCTAGTCAACAGCACAAGATGATCACGAAGCTAATCAGGTATTCTTTATTTGTGATTGAAGTTGAATTTCACGAAGGCGACTACTTATTTTATCTTGAAGTCGGGGTTGGTTGGATGCATGAACTTCATGGATAACTTTCTCGTGCTTAAAATTTAAGTTGAAGACTTGGGTTATCTAGTTACCAGCAGTCGGGGTAACTATCACTTAAGAGTTATTGGAGTACTCAGTGTCACACGTCAATGACGATGTCGATAATCGCAAGAGGTGTTAATGTCTCATACTTTGGTTGGGTATTGAGCACTTAGAGATCTGCTTGGAGCATTAATTCTCTACACCGTTCTTCCAACATTAGTGCAAGCTTAAGTAACAAATTTGGGGATTTCTACTTCAGTTTTCAGTATTGGTATATCGGGTTTCCTTCATCAAGTGGTCACTAATCTGTGTACAAGGTTGGTTGGTTGGCCAAAGGTTTTAAAAGGTTGTGATGTGATCTGTAATTCTCACGGGATACTCTTAACCCAAACTGAGGTTAACCAAAATCAAATCATTCATGCCACATTCAATCTATTACTGTCTCACGGTTTCTTCTTGGTTTTGTAAAATCCCGCGAAAGAACTTATTTCTCGGTTTAAATCATAGATTTGTAAAATCCCGTGATAATGGACTATGCGCTCTTAACCATGATCGGGTTAAAACCATTATCAAAGTTCAGTTAAGCATCATAAAGGGCTAGATTTGGACATTAACCACAAGACGTGTCTACGGCGTTAATTCATTATTATTTATTTGAAGCTGAAGTGAAATTTCATGGGTGCGTGTACTTAGTATCTGAAGATATCGGGGAGGTTGGATGAAGATTCTTCGAGATCCTTGTTCGAGCTTTCAACGTTTACAATGACGAGGACTTGGATATCTGGTTATTTTTTCTTTCTCTATATTACAAAATAACTATTACTTTAAGGAGTCACGTTGTAGTGCTCAGTGTCACACGAAGTTGTGGATATCCAAGAGGTGATGTACGTCTTATACTTGATGGTTGGTTGGTTGAAGAGTATAGAGTACTTAGGGATTCGATGTTGCACGAAGTCTCTACACCGCTCTTTGTCACGCATTAGTATAAGTTTAAGTCACAAGTTCGGGTTATATTACTTCAGTATCAAGTTCATCATATTGGGTTTTCTCCATCAGTGGTCACGACATCAAGCCGACAGAATGATAATGGGGTTGGTAATGAGTTAGATGAGAGAAGAAGTAAAGAGAGAGTTATGACGTCTGTACAAGTCAGTGCAGGCCTCGCTCTTCATCAGTATGACGTCTGTACACATCAGTGCAGGCCTCGTTCTTCATCTTATGACGCCTGTACTCATCAGTACAGGCCTCGCTCTTCATCATTATGACGTCTGTACACTTCAGTGCAGGCCTCAGTCTTCATCATAATGACGTCTGAATACCTCAGTTCAGGCCTCGTTCTTCAAAGAAAAGAAAAGTGTACGCTTGAGTGCACTTTATCTTCAAAAGAAGAGGAATCTTCTTATTTATGGCCATTCTCATCAACAAGTTTCACGCTCTTTCCGTGCTTAGTCAGTCTTCAAGTGGGTCGGCGCACATAGGAGTATATTCTTATTCACTTATTCAACCAAAAATTGCAGTTGACAAGCATATGCAACTTTTGAGGGGGGGAAAGGGTGAATAAACAACATGTTAGTCTTCAAGAACCGTCAAGCGGAGCTACTTACCGTTGATGGTATTCATATTCACTAGTTCAATTATCAAAAATTGCAGTTGGCAGGCATATGCAATTTTTGAGGGGGGGAAAGGGTGAATATTAATCTACATGTTGGTTGATGATTGAGAAATGGTCATACGACTCCTGAATACGTCAGCTCAGGAGTCGTGCAAACCATGTTTCTCCAACACTACTTCTTCCGTCTATCAAGGTGTTGAAGAACATGGTCATGGAATGCTAATCTACATCGTCTCACGGGCTGGTACAATCAGCAACAATGGGTTTCTAGTCAATGCTTCATGTACACGTCATTAGGCTACATGTACACATCATCATGATGATTCCGATTAATCGTAACCATCATGGGGGAGAGAAATGTGTACACCAAGGACGCACAGCAGGTTCACGTGATCGGGCTTAATCATTTATTCCGGTGTTGATAACCGCAGAGATGATCAGTGGTTCAACTTGTTACCTTGGTATTTACGTTTCACTGTTACGTCATGGGCTGATTAATCGTAACCATCAGGGGAGAGAGAATGTGTACATCAAGGATGCACAACAGGTTCACGTGATCAGGGCTTAATATCCAAGGATGGATACATACTATAGATGATCAGTGGTTCAACTTGTTACTTTGGTGTTATACTTAAGACTGAAGAAGGTCGAGTCGTCAGTCTATTCTACATTCTCTGTTGGGAGTTATCTTCTCATGTGTATGCTGCGGGCTGATGGGTTACATGTAAGGTTACTGGAAGGCATTTGGTGAGATGAAGATGATTGGTATTCTGTTCCTCCACATTGGGCAATCTTGAAGAAGGTCGAGTCTACAGTCTTCTCTACATTCAAAAATGTTGAGCTCTTTTCTTACAACTTGATATTTAACTTAATCCCATGACAGTTCTTGTTTGATGAGTTGTGGAGTTAAGTTAGGTTCAAGTTGTTCTGTAGTTTAAGGTTAGGTCCAACTTGATTTTAACCTAACCTCATGACAGTTCTTGTTTGATGAGTTGTGGGGTTAAGCTAGATTTCAGTTGAGGCTCAACTTAAACTATCGAAAAGATGCCTAAGGTTTTTGACGGCGTTTCTCAAGGACGCTATGTGTTAGAAGACTAAAGACGGCATGCATTTGGTTATCCAAAGACTTCTTCATATTATGGGCGTTCATCCAAAGTCTTCTTCCTATTATGGGTGTTCTTCAGAAAGGTTGTCAGATTGGGGGAGAGCACTAATTAGGGGAGAGTGAAAAGCCAGAATCAATCCCTAATTATATGTGCTCACGTTACTCTTCAGCAAGTCAAAAGATGGAAGCGGAAAAGATTCAGGATGCTGAGGAGTAATAGTTTTCGGTTAGTATCCTTGTATATATTTTGCTTTTTACATTCTTTTTCATATCTTATACCATTTTGTATATAGTTATATAGATATCTTGCTAATTGTAAATAGAGAATCGTAAAATCAGAAAAACCATAAAAAAATTAAAAAATTAGAAAAGACCAAAAATAGTTTCACCTAGGCATGTCTTCTGTTTATCGATAACATTTACGGACTTAGAAATGTCATTCAATAATGGCACGGGTCTTTAAATGAAGCTCGAGCAGAAGTTAAAATGGATTGTTAAAACATGTCTTAATGGCTTGCTATTACTTTAGATAGCAACCCGCGCTTCATAATGGGGAAAGCACGTCGCCAAAAAGACGGCTGTTCCTCCAACTGGGTGATGTTCACCTGGGCATGGATTACTTTATATCCATGTTTCTTCGATCTGATGTACGTTTCAGTGCATCATTTCTTGAAAAAGAAGAGAAATCTTCTTTGTATACAAATAGTTTTCATTCTATGATTCTTCTGAAAATTATTTGTGAGACACTTGGTGAATATGTGTTGTATGAAATTTGTTTATACTTGGATTATGCATAAAAATTTGTCACTCAATCAACGACCACAAATCTTTAACTTGAATATGGGTCATTGATTGAGGGGGAGAGTGAATTCAAAATTTATATCATCAAACGGGTTTCTTGATTAATTCATGACTCTTAGAAAAGGTTTTGCAGTTAATGGGGTATTAGTTGAAGAGGATATTGCTTAAATATATCAAATGACCAAGTGTGTTAGTTGCTAGAAAGTTTAGGACATTATGTGCAATTTGCTTGTAGTATCCTAGCTTCATATAACTAGAAGGTTCATTTGTATCTCTTTGGAATCCTCGTTTAATCCCCTAGATACATTAAAACTCAAAATCTGAAAGAAGTTAGAAAACCCGATGTGTTTGATGTTCTTGAATGCTCCACTGACATTTGTATGAACTAAGTGAATGAGTTTCAAATGTTGTTTGTCTCTGCTGCTTAATTGTTGTTGATATTGTGCATATGTTCTCAGGATTCGCTTAGGTAGATTGCTATTATGTTAGAATCATGTTCCTAAGATCCTGAATTAAATATTGAAATCTGTGTGAATTGCCATGTTCATGATTGCTAATTGCTCTTCATGCTAGATAGTGGTTTGACGTAGTTCCTGATTGGGGTTTGATTATAAGATGAACTTGGTATTATAATGTGGCAAGCTGCTGAAGGGTAGCTATTAAGGAATAGTGTATCTGTATGCATGTATATCTGTGTTGATATTCTTATGCAGATTCCATAGCCAAAATGAATGTGCCATTTCCCATTCTAACCATTTAATCAGACGTTCTAACTCTATTGATTGGCTCGAAATTCACCTCAACAACAACGTCGGCAACAACAACAACAACAACACTTTCACCACCGCCACCACCATTCATCTATGTTGGTCTCGCCAAGTGGGGATCAACGACATTTGCGAAAGATTTGTTGGTGGATGGATAATTGATGTTGACTACTAACTCAGAGAAGCGGATGATCACATCATCTGTGCAAAAAGGTCAATATCATTCGTGTCATTAACAATCACTTTGTGCAAAATTAGAAGCAGTGAATCTCCCTCTTAGATTAAGGGGGAGCATAGTATGTTCCATTATCAGAATACATTAAAATTGGACACATTTTCTCCCACATTTTTCTAACTTATTTAAATCATTTGGGATCACAAATCTCAAATGGTTTGAAATTTTTGATCGGGGGAGATAATGTGATTTAAATATGAAATCTGATAAAATGTGATGATTTGAACATATATGCAAGCTCTCCCGTATGTGTTAAACCATTTTATATATCAATGCACATATTGAGGGGGAGCAAAATGTTTTGGATGTGAAAGTAAGCTCTCCAGTAAGTGCTAAACTCTTTTGTATACCAATTCACTTATTGAGGGGGAGCAAAGGATTTGGCATGCATCTTATGTGAGCAAGGCTCAGACTTCACCAATGAATTGACGATAGCTAAAGTCAGTAGTCAAAAGGACATGTCCTGGACGGGTAATAATTTCAAGCCAGTTTATCTGGTGATGTAAGCGTGTCTAGCAAAGGACGTGTCTGAGTAGAATGTACCGATTTCGAGTGACTTTCCTTGAATGTGATCTGGACGGGTAATAATTTCAAGCTAGTTTACTAGTGATGTAAGCGTGTCTCGCGATGATCATGTTCTTGGAAAATCAATCAATTCAAAAAGTGCGAGCTCTACCTAACATGTGCAAATTTATAAAACAATCAACCGAGCACATGTTGAGGGGGAGCATTTGAAAAATATAAAACTCTCAAGTGTTTGCAAAAATGTGTTTTCAGAATCATGAACACTTTGAGAGATTTTTCAAAAATTTGGTTTATGGCAATCGTGGAAGAATACCAAAGACCGACCATTTTAATTAATGTATGGAGTTATAAGGATGGTTAGGTTAGGCTCAAGTTCCCACGATCCCGCCAGAGCCGGAGGGATCTACCCAGGGACAATCCACTAGTTAGTGTAGAAGTCCTTAGGTATGATTAAAAAAGGAGAAAAGTGAATTAGGGAAGAGTGCCGACTGAGATGGAGCTAGTACTGGAACAAACCCAACAAGGTTCTAGTAATGAAGTCTCGGTAAGCACTGAAGGGGTTGAAGTATGAAAAAGAATTGTAAAGATAAAGGGTGAAAAGTAAGAAGCCCTCCTTACAACTTAGGCAGAAACCGGGTCAATTCATATGCTGTCAGAATCACTTAGTTGATTGCTGACATTGAAGACAAAGTATCATGGACCCAGTGATACGCTGCACAACCCTCCCTAGCCACTCAAGGTCCCTCAAAGGATTCTTGTTTCAATTGTCACGGAGTTCAATACATTCCTATCGTCTCTCTCACTCCGAGTCAGATGATATTGAAAAAGGTGGCAGTCCTCTCCAGCCTCCGCTCACTAAATCAAAGCGCACTATAGAGTCTAGAGCCACGAGATTCATCATAAGATCTCATAGGAACACAAATTATCTCTACACTGGTTGTTCAACATTAAGGACACCAGTTGTAAACTTACGAGTCCTACGCAGATCTTAGCAATCTGCCAGAACATTTATGAGAGAATTTACAAATGTAATTCTCAATGATTGAATGGAAATTCCTGCCGGGGTCAACATCAAGCAGCCCTGAAAGCAGGTCACTTCGGTAATTCTTTATGGATTACGCTTAGTGGTCACGGCGGTTTCTAACGGTCTACAGTCGTGGAGTGATCTCCAGCGACTCACCTAATCGTTGATGTGCTACGGTTCGATCTTAAAAAGCCCTCTGTGGGTTTTCGATTAGGAACGGTCTTGGTAAGGATTAGAGAGAGTTTTCACACTATGCTATTAACAATCTCGAAGTCCGAACCTGTAAGTACTGGTCGATTTGTTGCTAACTGTCGTATGCAGGAACTTCTGGCGATTGTAGCTGTGGAATGCTGTAGCTGGTTGCTGTTGTAGCTGGTTGCAGAAAAGATGCCAATCCTCTACCACATGTTCACACTACACCATCATTGTAATTCAACAAAGTCATGATCAACCAAAAGACCTTCAACACGGATTCTGCTAACTCTGATGCTAAAGATCATGACACCAAATAGTGTGAGCATGTCGGCTCGAAGAATATCACATCACAAGGAAACATACTGCTGAAAGATGACTTGGAAACAAATGTTGGATGATAAAGTCGAATAATACTCAAAGATCATCCAAGACGATCAAACGGTCATCAAACGAACACTGCTGAATGCACAAAGTTTCAAGACAATGAAGAATCAAAGACTACGAGCTATAAAGACAAGTTCAGAAGAAAGAATGCTAGAATTCAAATTATTATTTCCGGGGTGACCTCCCTTAGGGGGAGATTGTTAGGAATATAAATATTCAGATGAAGGCTCGGTCACCCCGAGCATCTATTTAGCATCTACATAGCTCGTAGGCTTATTTATATTAGCTTAGCAATATTAGTATTAGTATTATTAGTTTAGTCGTATTTATATTTGTGGAGTGGGTCGGGGCTTTCCCCACTGTCAGCTCACTCCACAGCCCACTAGGGGCATAATATTAGTAAGTATAAATACCCCTTCCCACACTTGGGAAGGGTTGGAACTCTTGTCACAATTTCACATTGAATCTAATAGATCCAGGTTTTTCTCTCAAAGGGTTCCCTCTCTCTCTAGTTCATCTCATCTCTCTAACTATGGATCTAATCTTCTACAACCCAAGACCACCCGAATCATCCACACAATCAAGATGGTTATTTCCTACAGAATAGGTGTGTGGTTCAGTGTTGTGATTAATGTTATGAATGAGATGTCTATAATTATGAGAATGAATGTTGTTATAATTAATGTAATGTGTGTGATGATGTTTACTGATATTGTGAATGATAGATTTGGGTAGGGTGCAGTGGTAGTCTTTGAGTTTTGAGGGTTGAGCTTTGTTCCTGTTTGAGACTCTGGTAGGTATAGGAGGTGGTGGTGGTGGTGTAGGTGGTTGAGGTGTTGTTGTGGTGTTGTCTGTTTGAGGTGTTGTTGTGTTATCTGTGTTTATAGAGGTGTGAGTTGGTGAATTAGGAGTGGTATTGTTTGATGCTGTTGGTGGTGTAGTTTGTGCTGTTGGTGATGTAGTTTGTGTTGTTGGTGATGGAAAGGTAGGTATGGTGTAAGGATCAGGTGAGGTGATGGTTGTAGGTTTGGGAGATGTTGTTGAGGTTGAGAATGGAAATTTTGTTTCATCAAAGGTAACATGTCTGCTGGTGTATGTTTTGTGTGTGGAAAGGTCATAAAGTATGTACCCTTTTTGGTTTGTGGCATATCCAACTAGGACTGTAGGGATGGATCTAGGAGCAAATTTGTCTAGTGTGTGGTGATGAACATAGGCTTTGCATCCAATAACTCTTAGGTTATCCAGTGATGGAGGTGTTTGATAAAGCAGCTCATAGGGTGATTTGTGGTTGAGTACTCTAGATGGCAGTCTGTTGATGATGTATGTGGCAGCTAAGAGGCAGTAGCCCCAAAAATGGAGTGGAAAGTGGGCTTGAAATTTGAGTGACCTTGCCATGTCTAGGAGTTGTCAATGTTTTCTTTCAACCCTAGCATTTTGTTGTGGGGTATTTGGACAGGATGTTTGATGGACAATTCTTTTGGTTTGAAAGAAATCTCTTAAAGATGAATTGATAAATTCTGTCCCATTGTCACTTCTTATGGTTTTAATATTGACTTTGAAATGGTTTTGAACATATATGTAAAACATTTTGATGGTTGAGACTGTATGTGTTTTGTTTGGCATGAGGTAAGTCCAAGTTGCTCTTGAGTGATCATCAACTATTGTGAGGAAGTAATTGCACTTGTTTATTGTTGGATGCTTATATGGTCCCCAAACATCAATATGAACAAGATCAAAAATGGATTTTGCATAAGAGGTACTGTCATTAAAAGGAAGTGAATGATGTTTTGCAAGAGTACATATTTCACATATAGAATCTGAACTACAATTGATTACAGATGAAATGTCTTTTATTTGTTTGAGTACTCCATAAGATGAGTGTCCTAGTCTGGAATGCCAAAGTGATGATGATGAGCTGTGATGAAGGATGGTTGATGTAGGTGTGGTTGTTGGTGTTCCTGGTGTGAGGAAGTAGAGACCATTACAAAGGCTGCCAAGTGCAATCCTCTTGTTCTGGTCCTGAAAGATACATTGGGTGGCAGTAAGTATGAGTGAAAAGTTAGTCCCAAACAGAAACTTGCTCACTGAAATGATGTTATAGGTAAATGATGGTATGTAGAAAACATTGTGTAATGTGACATGTGCACTTATTGTGACTGACCCATATGTGGTTACTTTGCAGGTTTGACCATTTGGTAAAGTGACAAAGATGGGGGTTAAGCATGTTTTGATGTTGTGCATTATTTTAAGGGAAATAGATATATGATCAGTGGCACCACTATCTATTATCCAAGCATCAGTTAGATCAGAGATAAGAGTAGCAACAAATTTAGGTAATCTAAGGCTTTTGGAAGAGAAAATACCATGTGCAATACCCTGTTGACTTTGAAGCATGAGTAAGACTTGGTTGAGCTGGTTCTGCAACTGATCCACCCTGGCTGAGACATGAGCATCTGATGGTGCATTTGTCAGACTTGAAATGTTTGCATTGTTTGACTCATCTTGTCCCATAACCATGTTCACAGTCCTAGTGTTTTTGTAGTCTTGCACTGTTTGATATGGTCTTGCAGATTGCACCTTACCATACAATGGATGACCAATAGGATAACCCACAATCTTATAACATTCTTCCTTAAGGTGCCCTTCTTTTCCACAATTTCCACAATACACCCCTTTCTTAAAAGCACTTTTTCTGTCTGACCCACTTTGTACAGGCCTGGATGGGTTAAATCTTGAGTTGGGAGTGTTTGAGACAGCACTCCTCTTACTGTTTTGGACATTTTGGTTCGTGAATCTTGAGTTATTTGATGAATTTGACATGTTAGACCTCTGGTTGGTTGAGAAATTGTTTAAGATGGTTGCTATTGTTGATCTTGGTACAACACCTTCTCTTTGCTTTTCTTCTTGTCTGACCATAGTATATGCTTTAGCAGCAGTAGGTAAGGGTTTCATGAGTAGAACCTGACCTCTGATGTTAGAGTAGCATTCATCAAGTCCCATTAAGAACTGTATCAACCTCTTCCTTTGATCTCTCTCCCTATTGATTCTGCCATTGACACAAGTGCAGGCACATAGACACAAGTATGGTGCTTCCAATGCATCAAATTCATCCCATAACCCTTTCAACTTGTGATAATACACTTCAATTGAACAGTTTTCTTGCTTCAATTGTACAATTTCATTACTCAATTGATAAATTCTATGACCATCAATCACAACATAGTGTTCTTTGTAACTCAATCCACATTTTAGAAGCAGAATTGATGTAAGTTCAAGTTATTCCCAATTTGTTCACTTACATTATTAAGAATCCATGAGAATTAGCATGTCATTATTCCCTTTCCAAAGTGTTTTACTCAAATCAAACTTGTTCAGCAAATTCACCAATAATGATCTTCATCTTGTTCTTAGCATTCAAAGTAATGGTAAGGGACCTCTTCCATGAACTGTAGTTGTCAGATCCAGTCAACTTCTTGGAGATTAAGATAAGACCTGGATGATCAGTTTGATGAAGAAATAAAGGATGATTGGATGTGATTTCATCACTGTTAGTTGTGGTGTTTGAGTTTTGTGATTTGTGTGATTCTTGAGAATTTCCTGCCATTTTCTGTTTTGAAAATTTGTGATGGTTTTGATTGATTTTGATAAAATTTGTGTTGTTTGATGATGATTTGATGTGTTAATGGTGATTAGGAAGTGATTGTGATTAAAATGGTGGTTGTTTGGTGATCTGAATGATGGTTTCTTGACAGTTATGGTGGTTTTGGTGGTGGTCAAAGTTTGTTGGGATGATCAGAGTTAGTTAATGGTGGTGGTTATACCACCGGAGAGCTGGTGGTGGCTCTGATACCATATTGAGAAGTTGAGAGAAAACATAATTGGGGAAAAAGTGAATATATTTCATTACTTGACAATGAAACAGTACATGGTATTTATAGTGTATTGGGTCAAATGACATAAGCTAACCCAAAACAAGCTACAGCTAATAACTAATCTACTTTTACAAATATTGACTGCTATACTACTATATACAATCAACACTCTACATTGCTTGGCAGTTCACATGAATCCTTTCATGAAGTAACATCTTTGTAGGCTTGTTGACTTTTGCATTGTTGACTTTGATGCTGTTGACTTTATGACTTGAGCTGTTTGAGTTGTCTCCTTTACATTAATAGTCTAAACCTAACTTGTTACTAAAGATTAGATGAATAGACATAAACCCATAAGCCCATAAGTAATATTTTACAATAGATACACTCATTATATGTATTATATAGATATAGAATTAAAATAATGTTGCAATTAATTGTTGTGTGCTTGAATGTGTATGCATACTGATGCATTTGTGAGTCTATTTTGTTATTCATTTGGATTCTATTATGCGTTCCATTAATATTGTTGGAGGTTTTGTTGTCATTACTTTTTTTTTTTTTTTTTTTTTTTTTTTTTATTTTTTAATAAAGGTATATTTAACTATTTTTATTGTGAAATTGGAACGTGATCTTTGTTAGAGTTTGTGTATAAATATTAATATTAGTATGTCCGGTTTCGAACCCGAGACTCAGGATTGCACACAATACGTAAGAGTTTCAATGGTTTAAATAAATTAAATATATTTTATATTTTATTTATTCATTTTACAAACAAATAACTTAACGGTCGTTAGTACTTAACGGAGTTAGAGATAACGGTCGTTAAAGGACTAATAATGAAAAAGGAAGAAAGAAGGATCTAGAATCCTTGTCTTGGGAAAAAAGTCGATCGACCCTTCTTTAGGGATAGGGCTAGTCGATTCTTGGAGTGGGGAACAAGATATCCGGGTGCCTATAAATACAATCCCATTGTATTCATTAATCCCTAATCTTGTTCCAAGTAAAACCCTAATTCTCTTCTTCTTCTCCTCCATTGTGGCCGGTCGACATTCATCTCCCAAACACCTTGGGTTGTCGATTTTGCTTCAACAAAAGTTAGGGTTTTGTTTGTGAATCTTGAACCTAGCTTTTCGCATTGAAACGCTAACAATACGTGTGTACAAGAACGAGTAACAAGCTTCCTTTAGCTTGTGTGATTTCCCTTGTTGATCCTTGTGGTGTTCGATCCATATAAACCCCACCCCAGGGTTTATAATTTGTTCTTGGTGTTCACGTAAAAGGTACGTGTCTATTTAATTTTTTAGTTAATTAATTTATATGTTATCGTAGATCTATTCCGCTGCGTGTGCTTTGATGTTTATGTGTTTATAGTTTTTTATGATTCACATATTCCAACAGTGGCATCATGAGCCCGTTTTTAACATGTAATTAATTACTAAAAACCTTAAAAATTGAATCTTGTTGTATAGATACATGCAATTTTTTAGCTAGGGTTTTATTTTTTGCTAACCCTAATTTTTTTTAGATGGGTCGACACCCATTAAATAATTTTTTAGGGTTTTAGCTTTGTAAAATTTAGTAGAAACCCTAGGATTGCATGAAATTTTTAGGGCTTAATTAATGAGTACCTATGTGATGTCATTAATTAGATTGCGTACAATATATATATATATATATATATATATATATATATATATATATAATATATATATATATATATATATATATATATATATATATATATATATATTATATATATATATATATATATATTGACATGATAATATGTGATTACATGATTATATGTGCAATATGGGATCTATGATAAAATCTTGCATGTTTTGTCATGGAATGTTATGTGTTTAATTTGCTACATGTTTTTAAAGATAAATCTAAAATTAAGGAAGACCCTAATTAATATATTAATTAATTGGTTATGTGCAATGTGGTATCTAATTAATCAAAACTTACGCGGCCAAGTTATTTGGCGTCTGTGGTCCATTGGGCACAATGAGCTCGAAAACCAATGGGAGTTTTATTAATTACATGCATTATAAATTCACATAGAAAATTAATACTACCTCCGTCCCAAAATAAGTGTCCAGTTTGACTTTTCAGAGTCAAACTGGTTCAACTTTGACCTTCTCTATTTTTGCGGGTATTATATAATACTTTATGCAAAATATATGAATGGATTGGGTTTTAAGTGTATTTTTCATTGGTATAATTTTTCATCAAGTATTATATAACACAAAAAAAAAATATTTAAGGTCAAAGTTGAACCAGTTAGACCCCAAAAAGTCCAAGTGGACATTTATTTAGGGACGGAGGGAGTAGGATTTATCAAAAGGTTTGCATGTGGCTATATGATATTGTTAATGATCATATATGTGTTATTGAGTGTTTATTTATTTTTTCAATTACTTGTTATTTGTGTTTAATTATGATGGATTGTAACATCAAAGAGGGTAATTTTTTGAATAAAAAATAAATGAACCTAATAACTATGAAACCTTTGTAGTAAACTATTTAATTGCCAAGTCTTATGTGCCGACAGTGGTTCGCTTCGCACGGTAATTTGCTCCCAGGCGAGACTAGCAATTAATAATTTGCTACATAAATGTTTTAAGCTTTAAATCTTAAAGTTTTAATTGATTGATGCGACTGTACAAAAGTGATCGAAGCGGCGGACCTATTATTGACAAACTATAAAGTGGGTATAAGGAGGCTTGACATTAAATTGTCATCCGAAAGGGGCGCGTTTTTAATTAGCTTCGGCGGACGTTTGCCCCTCCACTCGCCTGTGCGTCAATAATAGACTTACCAAGTACACCAAGAAAAAGTACGAAGCATCTTAAGGAAATGTTGTAAGTTTCTCAACGCCATCAATTAAATTTTGTTGATTTAAGCTGCGAATGAGTAAACAGTTTTTTGTAGAAAACATATGATACAAAGATGAATGCATGACATCTTTGTACATATTTTGATTACACACATCAAAATTTAATACCCTTAAAATTTAAGTAATATGCCATCCAACTACAAAAAGGAACACCTAAGGTTACATCCTACATTGCTAGCAGCCAAAGCTGAATGTTAATGTTCAAAGGGTGGGAGTCTAAGGGTAAATTGGGTACTTTCATTGCTAGCAGCTAAAGCTGATGTGATGAAACGACGTCAATTTACATGTTTCTTAAGTTGGTTAACTTAATTGGGCACTTTCATTACTAGCAGCCAAAGCTGATGTAATGGAACGGCGCCAAGGCATAAAGATTTGGGGATGAAACATGCTTACATTTTGCAACTGATGTTGGCAATATGTAGAGCACTAAATATACCACTTTATCAACCAACTAATAATATAAACTACTAAATAATAATATTCGACACAAGCAGGAATAGAATGGGACCAGTAGATGTAGCGTATATAATAATAAGAAGCAAGAGATAAGATTAATAAAGAAGAGAATAGAAATAATAAAGAAGAGATGGAAAAGTAGAGAGTGGCGGCGCAATAAAGAAGAAAGAGTGAACCGTGTATATTAGATTTGAGGAGAAAAGAAAGAGATACAAAGAGGCAATACACACACTCCCACCTTACCCTTTCTATTGCACACATCTAAATGTGGTGGCAGTGTAGTATTTATAGGTAAGAAGAGTGATGACCTAGTGGACTTTCTATGGGCTTGGTTGGGCTCTTGTTGGACTTGGACATTTAAGCCATTACATGGACCTTGACTAATAACATATTAGCTTAGCCCAACCAAAAGCCCTTCTATACTATTCTATTACATAGAATCGACACACAATTACAAAGTTAATAAAAGATAAATGACCATCACTTCAACATATAATTTAAATGCTAACAATCTCCCCCTAAGGGATGGTCATTTCAATGATGCTCCGGTGATTGGTCTTTTGACTTCTACGTCTTGATCTTGGAGTGTCGATGTAGAATAGTCTTTGTTCTTCGTTCCTTCATGCTATGTGATTCTTCAAAGTAATCGTCTTTTGGTCGTTCTTGCCTTGATCAACATCTTCGTGTGATGATGCGTCGTGTCCTCCAACATACTCATACATCTTGGACTTTATACTTATGCTAACAATCTCCCCATAATCTTTCATCATTTGACATATGAACTTGTTCTTGACATTTTGACTACGTCTTTAACACTTGGTCTTTAACATGATCTCCTTGTCTTGAACTTTTACATTTGAGCTTAGATGAGGGATGTTCTTCATAAGTATGAGTATGCTGAGGTGAAGATGTTTGATGTATCTGATGATGGTTGATGGATGTTTATAGGTAGCTGCATAAAACTGTTAGTAATAATCATCCAGCGCTTACAGGTTTAGACTTCGAGATTGTCAACAACATAATGTGAAGACTTTCTCTAATCTTAACCCAGGCCGTTCTGAACCGGATACCCCCGAAAGGGCTTACACGGACACACCGAAGTGCACCCACGATTTAGTGAGTTGCTAGAGATCACCCTACGACTGTAGACCGTTTGAAGCACGTAACCATCATGATAAAACTTGGCAAGATCCTTGGATCTCTTTAAGACTCTTGTACACCTTGTGTCCTTTTTGTTGAACAAAAGGGTATTCATATGGAAGTGTTCCTAAGAGATTTTTAATGAATCTCATGGCTCTAGACTCTATTGTGCGTTTTGGTTTTAGTAGTCGGAGGCATGGAGCAGAGTGCCACCTTTTCAATATCAACACATCTCGGAGTGAGAGGCCGATAGATTATGCAGTGTTCTCTGTAAGAATGAAACAAATATCTTTTAAGAGATATCTGAGTGGCTAGGAGGGGTGGTGCAGCGCGTCACTGGGTCCATGACGTCTTGTCTTCAATATCAGTATCACCTTAGTGAGTACCAATAGCAGATGTATTGACCCGGTTTCTGCCCTAAGTTTTTCATGGAGGGCTATTTCTTTTCACCCTTAAATTAAACTTTTCTTTTTCATTCTTCAACCCCTTCTTTCTCCTTTCTCATTTACTCCTTTTTTCAATCTTACCTAAGGACTTCTAATTCTAGACTATTGGAATTGTCCTTGTGAAGATCCCTCCGGCTCTGGCGGATCATAGGACATAACCTAACCATAATCACCTTATAACACCATGATTATCCTAGGTTTGTTGATCACTTGCCATAAAACCATTTGTGAAAATCTCTCAAAGTGTTTATGAATAAACACATTTGGTTAACACTTCAAGAATTTTGCATTTATCTAAAATACTCCCCCTTCACATGTGCATATGAGATTTCAGAAAGAATTGCACATGCTGGGTAGAGTTCACACATTTTTGAAATGATTGATTTTCATTTAATATAACCATTGCGAGACACGTTTACATCACTAGTTAGACTAGCTTGAAATTATTACCCGTCCCGGTCATATCAAAAGATCATCTCTCGAATTGGTACATTCTACTCAGACAAGTCCTTTGCGAGACACGTTTACATCAATGGATAACCATCTTGAAATTATTACCCGTCCCAGACAAGTCTTTTCGATTACGGACATTTAAATTTCGTCACTTCGAGGGTTCATGCTGAGTCTGTCTGGTGAGCATACTTTAAGATTCCACGAACTTTGATCACATTTTAATCACGTCCTCTCCCCCTCAAAAATAGCATGTATTGATATTTTTGATATCAATTTGATTAAAATGAAACTTTTTGGAGAGAGACGGAATTTTAGCATGAAATTGGAACATTTTGCATTTTAAATTTTATACTCCCCCTTAAATAAAGCATATTCTTTAAACATTTGAGTTTAAAAATCATTTAAGGGTATAGAGGGAGTTCTCTTGAGCACAGAATTTGAGAAAGATTTTGAAAAATCTTTTTTAAAAATCTTGATCATGTGCTCAAGGTTTGTTTTTGTTTTGCCATTAACAATGCGAGTCCTGATCAGAAATAATCAGAAGTCATCAATGTAGTGCGGGTTTCGTACTGAAATGCACGAAAGCCGTTGTGAATTTTTAGGATAAGTGCTCGAAAAAATATTTAAAACATTTGATTTTGAATGAGCACTTTCCTTTCTTTGAAGAACGGGTCCTGAACTGATGTGTCCAGAAGCCATTGGGTTAAGCGCGGGTTTCGTACTGAAATATACGAAAGCCATTGAGAAGAAATTTTGAAAGACGACATGTTTTGAAAACATTTAAATGAACTCTCGCTCAAGCATCTGTACATGCCCGTATCATTGTTGAATGACATTTCTAGGTACGTACATAATATCGATTATACGAGAGACATGTCGTGAGAAGAATATTTTTGGTTTTTATATTTTATATTGTTTTTGAATTTTTGAAATTTTATATTTTTGTATTTTGTTTTTGTTTGTTTTTCAAATTTTGTATTTTGTTTTTTGATTTTTTTTTCAAAAAAAATGATATTCACAAAGAATGATTAAGAACGAACAAGTAAAAGTGGAGTTAAGAGTGGAATAAGACCAGGATTTCCAAATGCGATGTTGGCATAAAGTTCTTCTTTTCCACATTGGATGTATGAACCCTCTGCACTTTCATAAGTACCTGCATCCACAGAATCCACAAACGAAGAATATGCACAAATAACAGTGTTAGAAGTACATGAATCATCACATTGAGGGTGTCCACTATCAACGGTTGTAGTGGTTTCTACTTCCTTATCATGAGGATTTTCACTATTATTTGTCTTGGTGCAGCTATCAATAATCTTCCCTGTGAGAATCCATCTAAGACCAACTGTTTTAAAAACTTTTCCCTTAGGAATCCACCTAAGGCAAGATCTAGGAGCAGTTTTCTTTTCAGATGCAGCAGAAGTCTCATTTTGAGAAAAACTACGTCCTGTAGGGATCCACCTAGTAGGTTTCTTAGCCTTTTGCTTCTTATCAACGGGTTTGTTTCTATTAGTCTTAGTGGATTGTGCCTTAGCACGCAAATTTGCTTTCTTGATATACTGTGCCACACATGAATCATGATTCGCTAAAAAGACACATTTTTGACATGTAGGACAGACAAATTCAACATTCTTGTTCAAAACAGCAACCTTAACTTTGTCACTACAGTCATTTGAAGCTTGTTTCCTGTTCGAAGAGGAATTTGAGTTCTTAGTGTTGCATTCTACGTGTTTAACATTTTCTTTTTCGCAACTACTCTTAGATGCAGGCCAATCCCTAGTCTGTTGTTGATAAATCCTAGGTAATGGTTTACTACTACTAGCAGTGCCTTGTAATGTTGTAGAATTCATCACCCTAGGTTTTGTACCTAAAATTCCGTCTTTTCGAAGCTGTGCCTTTTTCCTAGCTCTTTCTAGGTAGGGATTGTTGTTTGAACCAACAGATTCTTTAACAGTATTTGTGTTCACACTCGGTGAGCTGTTCCTGGGGGCACACACATTAGGATTTAACTTGTTGTCCTTTGAATTTGTAGTAGCATTCCTAGACTCTTTTGGATTATCTTTTGCTCTTTTGTCTATCGCCCTATGTGTATGAGATGTAGAGGCAGACACAGTAGTGGGACTAATCCTATTAAGGCCAGGTGCTATCACATTTGGTGTTTTGACAACAGCTTTTCCTTTTCCTTTCACATTCTCCTTAGGCAAGGGTGTTGAAATAGACATTTTTGGTCTAGCAACAGGTTTGTCCGAAGTTGCTGGTTTTGTACCCTTAGATTCCTCACCCTTCCCTTTTTGACTATCAAGCTGAGACTTCAAAAGATCAATTTGTTCTTGCATGTTTTTGTAAGAACGCTCATACGACAATTTGTCATACTTGCATTCTTCTTTTTTCTGATCAAGTTGTTTAAAATATGTTACATTTTGTTTTTCAAGCTTAATAAGCGCCTTTTCATATTTTGAAACAATTTCGGAAGTCTCAGCTCGAAGTCTTTCATCATCTTCGACAGAATACATTTGATAAATAATGGACATGATATCAGTTGAAAGAGCTTCTTCAGAGAGTGCGTCATTTTGTTTTTCCAAAACTTTGATTTTATCAATGTTTTCATTAGCTTCAAGTACCAAGGATGTGTGGTCCTTGACAAATTCAGTTACTTCTTTGATAATTGCGTTCTCAACATGAATTGCTCTTGCATGTATGCCAGATACAATGGGAGTAATCTCTGTTTCGAACATCTTTTTCTGTTCAGTTTCAAAACTTTTGAACCAATCGTTGGTTTTAGCATTTGTTTTGGTTGCCACAACATCTTGAAGCATTTCAACTCTCCTTTTAAGATCGGCTAAAAGTATTCTAGCTTCACTTGCGGAAGTGTCGGTAGAGTACATTTGTTCGATGTTAGAAAGGTGTTTTGACACAACTTTGAACTTTGTGGCAGCCACTGGTTTTTTGAAAAACAAAGGTGACTCCTTTTTAACAAGATGAACTCCAGCAAGTTTGTTAGCTTCATTATAATCGATTGGTTTTATTTCTGGGTTCTTTTGACTCATTTTGACACGCGTCTCTTTGGAAAGCTCAATCGTTTCATAAGTATCCCAAACATCGGGAGGGTCATGATTGTCATTTAGCACATTACCATTATACAATACATTCTGTTCTTTCTTAGCTTTCTTGAGATAACAAGGGTTTTCACATCCGAGAGCCATTTTCTTTCTTGTATGTAAAATCGGGTTTTTGTCGTTAATTATCATATTAATCGTTTGAGTTGAATGACCCGTTTTTACAAGTATTTATTCCAACTTTTTAATAGTTTCCTGTTTGTCAAGTACTTCATCAAGAAGTTCATCTTCTCGTTTTGAAAACTTTGCTTGCAACTCTTTTTTCTCTTTTTCAAGATTAGAAGAAGTTGATTTTTGTTTAGAAAGTTGGTTGGTTAAATCAGAAATTTCTGCTTTTAGGGATTTAATTTGCATGTTCAGTTTAACATCAAGAGTGTCGTATTTGATTTGCAAATGTTTTTCCCTTAAAACAGAATCACTGTAACCAGTTTCAAGTTCTGACTGTCGTTTGTGGTTAAATTCAAAAGTTTTTTCGTTCACCTTGTATCTCTCAAGCTTAGTGGTCAATTTCAGATTCGCGGTCTGAAGATCGCTATTGACCTTTTTCACCTTTTCAATCTCAATGCGACAGTTATTCAGTAATGATTCAAATAAAGCACGGGTTTCCTCATCATTAGCTTCATTTTGTGCAACTTGAACTTCATTAGGATTCATATCTGGAGATGCCAAATTAATATTGCTACAACTGGGCGAGTCCATCTATGTATCATAAGTAGGTAAGAGAGGCACAGAATGTGGTTTTTGATGAGCAAACGGATTAACCTCATTACTTGGATTAGATGTCTCATGGAGTGGTTCTGTGTCATAGGTAGGAGGAGTGTCAGAATCACTGCACGATGTTGTTGCTTGCTGAATATCCATAACGTCAGAGGTTCCACTAATTTCTGTAGAATTATCATTAAGTATTGTTGTAACCATGAAGTTGTATTCCTCATCAGTCAAGGGTATTCCCGAGTCATCCTTTTTGGCTAGCATCAACATGTACTGGAGCTTTTCTACCCTATCCATTGTATTGACATTTCCAGCTCTACCTATATCACTCCTTTGGGTTGCAGAAGAAGTCATGAAACAATAATTCTCATTTTGATTGACCCCGATCTGATTCACAATCTGACCCCTCTGATTTCCATCATACTGCCCTGCATTTTGCATTTGAATACCCGTAGCATTTTCAGTTGCTTCTGACTTAGACTCAAGCAATGCTTTAGCACTTTGATCCATTTCTGACCATCGTTTCCAATGTGCAGCAAATGTGATTGGAAATCTCAAGTCAAGTGATTGTAAATGCTCTGGAAGCTCATATTCTTCATCATCTTGTTCATTATCAGTCGATAGCTTCTCACTCTCATACCATGTTTCCTCAGATTCAGTCTCATTTATCTCAGTCTGAGGATATGGGGCAAAGAATTGAATGAGAGGATCCATATCAATTGATGAAATGAGATTGGTGAGAAAAGACATTGTGGGTATGATAAAGTTGTTTCAGTTGATTCAGGATCGTTGCATAGAAATAGGTGTTGTGGTTGTTGAAGGTTAAGCTTGGTTGTTGTTGTTGTGAAGCCTTGGTTGTTTGTTGATGATCGTTGAAGTTACAATTTAAATAAACGAAACAAATTAAATAAAGTTACTAAATTTGACTAGACTATAATTTAGACAAAATCAAAAGTTTACAATTTCGACAAAAGTTATGTAAATTATAATTTAGATAAAATTTCAATTTCTATAGAAATTTCAATTTGACCAAAATTTATACAAATTATGGTAAAATTTCAATTTAGATAGAAATATCTAATTTATATAAATTGATAATTTATATAAAACGATCTAACACTCTTATACAAGAGAGTAGATATCCGAATGTCGAAGTATTTTCTACACTTATACAAGCGCAAAAATACCGAGTTCACTTTTGATGTTGAAGAAATCCCGATCGTAGCAAATTTATAAAAGTTATTTAAGTTGAACAATGTTTATGTAAAGTGCAAGGGTTAAATCTGCAAAATCCGGAAGTTCACAAAATCTGCTGCGAAGTCGAGGGACTGATTCTGTCAATTTCTGAAACTTTCAGTCTGTCCGAGAAGTAATCGCGATAAGCCTTTGTTGTCCGAGATCCAATAGCGATAAAGATATCGGATGAACTTGAACTTGAATTGCGATAAGATGCTAACTTCCAATTGAGATAAAGCCTTTTGTTTGAACTGCGATAACTAGCTCAAGAGCAATTGCGATAAGTTCAGCTTGGTGAATTGCGATAAAAGACCAAGTTCCAAATGCGATAAACCCTAAGTTATCGCGATTGGGACAATTATCTACTTTCTTATACAAGAAAGTGGATTTTTAACGTGAAGATTTGAAGCCCTTTTTTTTTTATCGATTTCTTATACAAGAAATGATAAAAAATCAATCCGCAAAGATGAAGAACCACTTTTATCACAATTTCTTATACAAGAAAAGTGATAAAATTAATCCCGATGAAGATTCGAACGTGACCTTGTGAAGCCCTCTTTTTTCTATCAAACACCTTTTGTAGCAACCCCTTTTTTTTCGATCAAAGGTAACCAGTATCCCGAACAAACCAATTAAATTGCCAACGTTTTGTTACCAGAATATTGTATATCTCACGTACACAATTTAAAGCATCAACCTTTTTCAATAACACCTCACGTCACAATCACAAAGTTACCTCTTTGTCTACACTGAAGATAACCTTTTTAATATCTAACTAATAAAGCTATGATTTTTTTTCCCTGTGGCGTTAACTCCAACAAAATACAAACAAAAGATACGATTTTTCTTCAAAAAATACTCGATTTGAGAATAAAAAAAAATGCAACTTTTTGAGCTTAAATGATCTAAAAACAACACAAATAGAACCTAAATCTTTGTTTGGCGAATGATACCACTTGTAGAGCACTAAATATACCACTTTATCAACCAACTAATAATATAAACTACTAAATAATAATATTCGACACAAGCAGGAATAGAATGGGACCAGTAGATGTAGCGTATATAATAATAAGAAGTAAGAGATAAGATTAATAAAGAAGAGAATAGAAATAATAAAGAAGAGATGGAAAAGTAGAGAGTGGCGGCGCAATAAAGAAGAAAGAGTGAACCGTGTATATTAGATTTGAGGAGAAAAGAAAGAGATACAAAGAGGCAATACACACACTCCCACCTTACTCTTTCTATTGCACACATCTAAATGTGGTGGCAGTGTAGTATTTATAGGTAAGAAGAGTGATGCCCTAGTGGGCTTTCTATGGGCTTGGTTGGGCTCTTGTTGGACTTGGACATTTAAGCCATTACATGGACCTTGACTAATAACATATTAGCTTAGCCCAACCAAAAGCCCTTCTATACTATTCTATTACATAGAATCGACACACTATTACAAAGTTAATAAAAGATAAATGACCATCACTTCAACATATAATTTAAATGCTAACACAATATAATGTAAGTCCCAAGATTTCTAGGAATTGCAATTGGGTGATCCCGTACCTTATTGAGCACTTTCATTGCTAGCAGCCAAAGCTGATGTAATGAAACGGCGTCAGTTAGGATCCTAGTTTTCAGTGAAAATTAAATGGTGAATATAATTTGCCATGGGTGTTTAATTTTCTTGAAATGTTTAATTATCGAAAGTACTAACTTTTGAACTTTTTCTGTAGAAATGGCCCAACCCGGAAACATGTCAAACATAACCTCTGCTTTCAAAATGATGATTGAAAAAGAGAAATTGACTTGGACTAAAAATTTCAACGATTGGTACCGTAATCTAAGGATTTTTCTTAGAATAGCCAAACGTTTTGAATATCTTAGTGAGCCTCTTCCTGTTGCTCCTCCTGCTAACTCTCCTAATGAAATACTTAGAGAGTATAACGAAGCTTATGACAAGCACAATGATGCGGCTTGTCTTATGCTATCGGGGATGGATCCTCAGCTGGTAAAACAGTTTGAGAATTATGGTCCGATGGCTATGATTGAGGAACTCAAACGCATTTTTGAGAAACCTCCAATGGCTGAGTTATATGATGTGCTAGATTCTATAGCCAAGTGCAAGCAGGAAGCAACAAAACCCGTGAGTGCACATGTATTGGAGATGAAAGGATATCTTGACCAATTGGATGCACTCGGATGCGGGTATGTGGAAGATGTTAAAGTTGGCCTCATCAATAGATCCCTCAATGAGGAATTGTATGGTGAGTTTGTGCGCAACTTCAACATGCATTGCAAGGGGAAGACATTTACTGACTTGCATGCAATGCTCATTGATTATGAGAAAGGACTCGCTAAGAAAGCTCCTACACCTGCTGTGATGGCAATTAGAGGTGGTAGGGTAGCTAAGCCCGGTAAACCGCACAATGTGAACAAGAAGGGCAAAGGGAAAGCTGACAAAGGAAAACAGGTCGTGATCCATCAGCAGAAGCCCAAGAAGCAGAATCCTCCTCCTAAGAAGGATTATCCTAAAAAGGATACGGCTGCTTGTCACCACTGTAACACTCCTGGACGTCGGCAACGGTATACGTGCAGCAGTGGAAGCCATAGGGACTTTTGACTTACTTTTACCTTCGGGTTTAATTTTAGTATTGAACAATTGTCATTACGCACCATCTATTGTTAGAGGTGTTGTTTCAGTTTCTTTATTGTTGGATATTGGTTTTGAGCATACTTTTATTAATAATGGAATTTCGGTTTCTCTTAATTCTGTTTTTTACTTTAAAGCAATTCCATTAAATGGTGTGTTTGAAATTGATATGGAAAATCATGCATCCAACGGAAATAATTCTGTGTATAGCATCGGAAATAAGAGAATCAAGTCTAACTTGGATTCGTCTTATCTATGGCACTGTCGTCTTGCTCATATAGGCAAGAAACGCATGGAAAAGCTGCAACACGATGGGCTTTTGAAAAATATCAATGATGATTCAGTTGATAAATGCGAATCTTGCATATCTGGTAAGATGACGAAGAAACCTTTCCATAGCAATATGGAAAAGGCTTCAGATCTACTTGGATTAATACACACGGATGTGTGTGGTCCACTTAGACATGTGTCTAAGCGCGGTGCTAGCTACTTCTTGACCTTCACGGATGACTATAGTCGTTATGGTTATGTTTATTTACTTAAACATAAACATGAAGTCTTTGAGACATTCAAGGTCTTTAAAAATGAAGTAGAACTGCAACTCGGAAAGAAGATTAAGGCCCTTCGATCCGATCGTGGTGGTGAGTATTTAAGCCAAGAGTTTAAAGATTATCTAGCTGAGTGTGGCATTGTCCAACAACTCACTTCTCCTTATACTCCACAACAAAATGGTGTATCTGAAAGGAGAAATCGTACTTTGTTAGATATGGTGCGATCTATGTTTAATCTTACAACTCTTCCCTTATCCTTTTGGGACTATGCTCTTGAAACAGCTGTTTACGTGTTGAATAGGATTCCAACTAAGAAGGTTGATAAGACTCCATATGAAGTATGGACTGGAAAAGCTCCCAACTTTTCTTACTTAAAGGTCTGGGGTTGTGAGGCGTTTGTTAAACGTGACTCACCTGATAAACTCCAACAAAGATCAGTTAAGTGTATCTTCATAGGATACCCTAAGGAAACAAAGGGTTACTACTTTTACTTTCCACCAGAAAATAAGGTCATCGTGGCTAGGTATGGCGAATTCCTTGAGGATAATCTAATATCTCAAGAATTCAGTGGGAGAGTATACGATCTTGAAAGTGATCATGAAGATACGTCACCTTCTGAAGGCACTAACACACTTCCTGTGGAACCTGAAAGTTTAGGTCCTCCACCAGAAGTTGAAGTGGTACCCATCCGTAGATCTTCAAGATCTACAAAAGCTCCTGATCGTCTATATTTAAACGTAGAGTGTGAGGAAACTATACTAGGGGATCTTGATGAGCCAACTAGTTATAGTGCTGCCATTAATAGTCCTGAAAAGGATAAATGGCAGGTTGCTATGGATAGGGAAATGCAATCCATGAAAGACAACAAAGTCTGGATTGAAGTAGACCTTCCTCCCAATGCTAAGGTAGTTGGGTGTAAGTGGCTCTTCAAAAAGAAAACGGACATGGATGGCAAAGTACACACCTACAAAGCTCGTTTGGTGGCTAAAGGCTTTACCCAAACATACGGTGTTGACTATGAGGAGACATTTTCTCCTGTGGCCGACATTAAAGCTATTAGGATTCTTATAGCCATAGCTGCCTACTATGACTATGAGATTTGGCAGATGGATGTCAAAACCGCCTTTCTGAATGGTCGCCTAGATGAAGACATCTATATGGCGCAACCTGAGGGGTTTGTCAATCCATAATTTCCTGAGCGTGTATGCAAGCTTCAAAGATCCATTTATGGATTGAAGCAAGCATCCAGGCAATGGAATAAGAAATTTGATGAGGAAATCAAGAAGTTTGGATTTACTAAAAATTTCGATGAGCCATGTGTATACCACAAAGTTAGTGGGAATAACACTACTTTTCTTATCCTATATGTCGATGACATATTAATCATGGGAAATCATATACCAAGTGTTGATGAAGTTAAGGCTTATCTGAGTAAATGTTTTTCCATGAAGGATTTAGGAGAAGCAGCTTATATCCTTGGAATCAAGATCTATAGAGACAGATCTAAGCGGTTGATCGGTTTAAGCCAAAGTGCTTACATGGATAAAATATTGAATAGATTCAATATGCAAAATTCCAAGAAGGGATATTTGCCCATGCAAGTAGAACATGGCTTAAGTAGCGAAATGTGTGCTTCTACACCTGAAGAGGTGGCATACATGAAGAAAGTTCTGTATGCTTCGGGAGTAGGATCTATCATGTATGCAGTTAGATGTACAAAGGCCAGATGTGGCATTCGCACAAAATTTAACCAGTCATTATCAACAAAACCCAGGGAAAGATCACGGGCATGCTGTTAAGAACATTCTTAAGTATTTAAGGAATACTAAAGATATGTTTCTTGTATTCGGGGGAAATCCAGACGCAGAACTGAATGTTACAGGTTTCTGCGATGCGTCCTTTCAAACTGATAAAGATGATATGAAGTCTCAGACGGGTTACGTTTTTGTCAATAATGGAGGAGCTGTAGACTGGAAGAGCAAAAAGCAGAGTACAACGGCCATGTCTGCTACAGAAGCCGAGTATATTGCTGCATCGGAAGCTGCACAAGAAGCTGTTTGGATAAGGAAATTCATATCGGATCTTGGAGTGATGCCGTCAAATGAATTACCTATAAATGTGTATTGCGACAACTCTGCTGCAATCACATTCGCCAATGAACCTGGAGTTATGAAGGGCGCCAGACACTTTCGTAGGAAGTACCACTATGTTCGAGAACAAGTCGAACTGGGTGAGATCAATGTACTCAAAGTTCACACAGATGACAATCTGGCTGATCCTTTTACGAAGGCATTACCTAAGGAACCGTTTACTCGACATGCTGAGGGTATTGGTCTTCGTTTAGCCGTTAGTTTCATGTAAATCTGTGATTAGTATTTTGGATAAGGGACATGTAAACAATTATTATTTTAATGAAATAAAGTGCGGATAACGTTTATTCTCATTTATAATATTTGTGTCCTATATTTGCATGTTTAAATCCGTGAATAAATTAATTTATTCTAAATGGTCTGCTGTCAATTAATAATGTGGGAATATTATTGAACTAAGACAAATGTGAGGATTGGTAGAATGTACTGTAAGGTTGAGATACCAATATCACATGATATTCAATATTGGATAAATTGAATATAGGACTTATCCCAACCACATGATTATACTTTATGGATCGTTGTCATTAAGTAAATCATGAATATTTATCCTCAGACTTGAGATACCAGATAATTGCCGAGGATGTAGCTCATTTTCTGTAAGGTAGTCTAACGCTATCCGTAAAAGGTGGTTATAAGGGCTATTTTCGGAAGTGATGCGAAGTTCGAGGGTTATGCTCGTAGTCAATAAATGATTTGTTCCTTCAACTTTGTATTGAAGTTTAATACTGCTTGGCCACTCGTAGGATTGACAAGATGTTTGCGTGCGCACGCCCAAAGTCTATCTGGAAGACGTTCAGATGATTTGGTAATCTTGATCAATTATGTATAAACGAGAAACTAATTGTTAATTATGGAATGACCTTGATCCATATCCATATTAACGGAGTATTAGAAACAAAAGGATAAGTATGATAATTAAATTCATCACGTGGTTTTTCCAGGAAAACCATACTCGGATCAAACTGGGGGCATTGGGAAGGTTAAGCTAGACTGACCCATGTCATTACTATATTAATAGTTATCCAAATGGGAGCTGTTAGAGTTTGTGTATAAATATTAATATTAATATGTCCGGTTTCGAACCCGAGACTCGGGATTGCACACAATACGTAAGAGTTTCAATGGTTTAAATAAATTAAATATATTTTATATTTTATTTATTCATTTCACAAACAAATAACTTAACGGTCGTTAGTACTTAACGGAGTTAGAGATAACGGTCGTTAAAGGACTAATAATGAAAAAGGAAGAAAGAAGGATCTAGAATCCTTGCCTTGGGAAAAAAGTCGGCCGACCCTTCCTTAGGGATAGGGCTAGTCGATTCTTGGAGTGGGGAACAAGATATCCGGGTGCCTATAAATACAATCTCATTGTATTCATTAATCCCTAATCTTGTTTCAAGTAAAACCCTAATTCTCTTCTTCTTCTCCTCCATTGTGGCCGGTCGACATTCATCTCCCAAACACCTTGGGTTGTCGATTTTGCTTCAACAAAAGTTAGGGTTTTGTTTGTGAACTTAGAACCTAGCTTTTCCCATTGGAACGCTAGTATTACGTGTGTACAAGAACGAGTAACAAGCTTACTTTAGCTTGTGTGATTTCCCTTGTTGATTCTTGTGTTGTTCGATCCATATAAACCCCACCCTAGGGTTTATAATTTGTTCTTGGTGTTCACGTAAAAGGTACGCGTTTATTTAATTTTTTAGTTAATTAATTATATGTTATCGTAGATCTATTCCGCTGCGTGTGCTTTGATGTTTATGTGTTTATAGTTTTTTATGATTCACGTATTCCAACAATCTTTGTTTCATTTTTTTTGTACGTATCTCGCGTTGCGACACATGTGAAACCCGATTTTTGAATTAGCATATTTGAAATGTCCTCTACGTTTCAAAATTCCTTGTGTCAATTAGATAAGTTGGATGTGGCTTGTTTGTGGTATCTTGTATTCCTTTTTTTTTTCAGTGGAAGACCTTCCAACCGGCAAATTACCATGACGAGCGCGGACAAGAGTTTGCATCTTCACAATGCTTAAATGCAACGCAAAGTACCAGCAGCCTGACAACGAGCAAAATGCCCTTATACAGCAGCTTGCAATTTCACAACTTTTTTAATCCTCACCAAATCTCTCTGAGCAGCAGTCGAAACGAGTTCAGAATTGATTCATCGAGTTCAATATCATCTTCATCGACAAGTTTGGTTACCGTATTAGATACTATATATATTGCCTTTGGTATTTGAAATTGAGACACGTTGCAATTCTTCTGTTGATAAGTTTGCAGTAATTTTTTTAGATACAGAAGAGGTGATAGGTGCCTTAGAATTGATAATAACTGGTTCTGATATATTGTTCTTAGAAGAAATAAGTTCAGTTATAATAGTGTTGCTTAGAATGTATTTCATCTTAAACGGATCAATTATGAAAATAGCTAAAAGGAGAACAAGTCAAACGGGTACTAAATCAACTTTATTACAAACAGATAAGTTTCGTGACTTAATGCTTTATATTCTTATAGTAAAAAATATAATTTTTCTAAGCATTTATCAAAAAAGAAGACTTTGAATAATATTTTTGGGGGTCAGCCCAACCCGGTCTGTTTTGACCCATGACTCATTCAACCTGAGCCCGTTTTGAAATCCGACCCGCTTGACCCAGCCGTCAGTCAAAAGAACTAAACTGCAACTACAAACTAAACTTAATAATTTGAAAATTCTAAATATTCTTGCAAGGTATGTTTAAAACTAAGCTCATATGCTATAATTATGAGTATAGAAAGTCAAAGGTTTGACTTTGAAAGTCAAACAGTAAACAGACCTGTGTTTTTGTTTCACTAATGGTTTCATAATCTCTTGTAAATTAATGTTTACTTATTTCATCAACAATCAGGAAGAGGAATTAGAGTTTTTCGTGCATCCCTAGCTACATGAGCTTACATAAAAAATAAGTACATTGAACTTGGAACCAGATTCCTTGAATGAAAAACAGACTTGTTGCATTGACTCAAAGGCTCAAAAAGGTAAGAGATTAAATAGAGAAGATAATGGATGATGTGGATATATGGCCGAAAGTTACCTGACCGAGAAGAAAATGAGGATGGACTCGGTATCCTACAGTGAAGATCAATCTATGACGGGATACAGGCTATCATGGTCCACAATCTGTATCAACTCCAGTATTTCCAGTTTCTTCACCTCCATATTTTCGAAAGATTTAATAAATCTTTTAGCTTCTCAAGAAGTAGACATAAGAGCATCAGGATTTCAGGACGTACCACATAAACATTGAGGAGACGGAGATGTTTTTGGAATCTTATTTTGCTGTCACTAACGGCACTCTTAGTAAGCTGACATCGGTATGAAATTCATGCATAATGTTTTTACTTCTTTTTCACATACTTTCCTTCTGTGATGATTTGGTATCTCTTGAAAATGGATACTTCCCAAGAGGTAGACATGGCACATTGACGTGTTGGTCAGTTGGGTAAAAAGTCAAATCAGGTAATTCTTAGGCCAGAAATATTTATTAGTTGATGATTTTATCCATTTTTCGAAAATAGTAAATTTATTAAACATGATTTAGAAAACTATATTTGTCCTCCCACATCATCCCAACTAGAAACAAGTGGTAATACAAATGATGATAATGATGAGTTCTTGTAGTATAACTCAGTAGTCCATGTGGTACTATCTTCTAACACCTATGATATCATATATATTTGTGTTTGAAGAGCAATAGTCAAAGCTAACACCTATGAAACTTTAGCATGCTTGACCACAATAGTCAAACCTTGCATCGGAATATTTCGAGTGCAAGGTGCACTTGCTCATTGTAACTATTATAGACGCCGCCACGTCAGCAAGTACAATACTACCATGTAACAATACCATAACATAAATACCTTCCCCAATAAAGTTCTTGTAAAAAACCACAAAAAATACTCACTCACTACACTAAAAAAAAAAAACAACGCGTTACGAATGTTTACGCTATGAAACGTATGTCCAAAACCAAATAAGCCATAAGCCATAAGCCGGCTACAACAAGCCGAAACACACACCCCTCTAGCTTTGTTTCATTGATCGTGAGTCGTGACCACCCTCTATTTTGTCTACAGAGGGGCCAATTTTGTCATCTTGGGATAAATGATTTGTATGAATTTTGATATTTCTAAGGGGAATTGGCTAGTCTTTGAACGCATATCAAATATCATGAGGGTATAACATATCAGCTGAAATTACCCAAGCTTCACTCATATGGTCTGATTGAAGATAGAGGATGTTTGATTGTTTGAATATGCATCAGGCCATGTTATATGGTGTTTGAAAAGAACAATTATACGAATCTCGTTTTGAGTGTCCCATGAGTTTACAAAATGGATTCCTCTGTATTAGTGATTGAAACAACATTATAAAATGGTATATAGGTCACATTTTAATATCACAATAGTTGCAAAAATGAGAAGAGAAAGAATGAAAAATAGTAATTACACATTAAAAACCTTTACCCTAAGCAAAATTCATAAGCCCCGGGTCTCACTTTGCGAATAAAAGGCAAGAAATATTGACTATGAAGCTCTTCATCTTCTCTATATTTTGTTAAGGATGGATAGCAAAAAGGGAAGCATGTTCAACAAGCGTTGCAGTTTTGAGGATGAGGATAAACCAACTATGATCCGACAACAGTGGTTAAAAAATAGACATATCTTCCAAAATCTAAAATATATCAGAAACAATGAAAGATTGACACCCACCACCCTTCTATAGTATGGGTCTATGGGTTTGCGGGCACATAAAAACAAACTTGATTCTTAACATTGTGAACCAAACACGCATTTTAAAGAAACATAACAAATGTCTTTTAAGTCGAAGATAATACTAAAATGAGAACATATAAAGGCATCAAAAGCTTTTGATGTTAGGAACAATTTGTTATGTTTCTAATTAAAAGCTTTTGATGCCTTTATATGTTCTCATTTTAGTATTATCTTCTACTTAAAAGAGGTTTGTTATGTTTCTTTAAAATGCGTGTTTGGTTCACAATGTTAAGAATCAAGTTTGTTTTTATGTGCCAGCAAACCCATAGACCCATAAAAGGAAGATCTTTGACGAAGACCTGCAAAAAGTAAAAAAAACTAATTAAAAGAATGAAAACCAAAGTAACCCTTGCAAAGAAGTTACTCCCAGCACACTCACTATAGTAATATCAGTTTCACTCGCCTCATAGTCTCACACTCACTCATTAACTATCTCTCTCTCTCCTAGTTTCATCCCAAAGAAAAGAAAGAAAACCCTCACTAAATCCAAACCCTAACCCTAACAAATGGCTGGTAAGAAAGCTAGTGAAGAGATTGCGAAGAAGTTACTCCCAGCAGCAGGAGAGGCTCTTTCCACATCAGCAAAGGCTGCTGCAGCTTCTGTTAAGGAAACATCGCCATTCCCGCCGCCGGCGTTATCATCGTCACCACCGTCGTGACCATTACCAACACCACCGTTCTTACCATTCCCGCCGCCTCCTCCGTTATTCCCATTCCCGCCGCCGCCAGTTATTTTGGTGAATGTTTCCTTAACATAAGCCGCAGCAGCCTTTGATGTGGAAAGAGCCTCTCCTGCTGTTGGGAGTAACTTCTTCGCAATCTGTTCACTAGCTTTCTTACCAGCCATTTGTTAGGGTTAGGGTTTGGATTTAGTGAGGGTTTTCTTTCTTTTCTTTGGGATGAAACTAGGAGAGAGTGAGATAGTTAATGAGTGAGTGTGAGACTATGAGGCGAGTGAAACTGATATTATTAGAGTGCTCGGTACCCATGGCTGATGGCTCAAGCCATGGCCACCAGCCAACCATGGCCGACGGCGCACAGTACCACCGGTCGCGCCATGGTGGCTGGCGCCGTAGCCACCAGCCCACGCCATAGATGATTTTTTTTTTTTTTTTTTTTTTTTTTTTTTTGCTTTATAATTCGAACGTTGGGAAAATATTTTGGGAAGGAAGCAAAGAAGCCAACGGTTATATAACTGTTTGGCATTAATTCAAAAAAAAAAAAAAAAAAAAAAAAAGATTGTGTTGTTGAGTTCGGATCAGATTTACCAAAGGGACGAATTTGTTATGTTGGTGGCTGAGCTTTGGGATTGAGAGAGATAAGTTAGGTTATGTGTGAGTTTGTTTTGGTTACCGCGTATTTTTTTAAGATAGAGTATTTAGGGTTAGAGGTTATCAGGTTTAGTAATATATAGCCGAAATATTAGTGGTCTTGGGCTTTGCATTTGGTCAAGTGGACTGGATTTGGGCTTAGTTAAAAGGGACGAATTGTGTTCTTTATCACAAAGACGATTTTTTTTGTTGATTTTGGGATATTGCACTTGATTATTATTTTTTATGCATTTTGTTTTTTTAATGTAATGTGTGTTTTTTTTATGTAATGTGTGTTTTTTTTAAAAAAAAAAAAAAAAAAAAAAAAGAAAAAAAAAAAAATGGACGACGGCACCACATTTTCTGGTGCCGTGGGTACCGCCCAGAATGTGGTGCCGTGGGATTTCTGGTGCCATAGAGATTTTTGCTGACGTGGAAGGGAATTTTGAGTCATGGCACGAAGCCATGGCTCCAAGGTACCCATTACTCTTATAAAGACAAAAGTTCGAACAAAAAATATCTAAAGATCAAACCACTCCATCTCAACCATTGATCTGTCTATCATCCTACCGCCTATATTAAACATCTGCATTGCATTTAACACAAGGACAGTTTTGTACTTTTATTCTTCTTTCATTTACTCACTTTCCACTTGTCTCTCTTCTCATTCACCCAACTCTCCAATTCTCTTTCATAAAACACACACAAAACTCACCTCTAAACTGTGTGAAAATCATAGCTGTGATAACGGCAGCATGCGGTAGCGCATCAGATCACGCGCCGGACTTTGATGAGTTTCAATGGCAGGCGTCGCTGATGACGAGCTGCACGCTGCTGTGGAAGGAGTTGTAGGATCATTTTGAATCGTTGGAGGAGAAGCTGATGAGTAGATCTGACGTCATAAAAGTGAAGATAAATAAAATAAGGTGCATCGTATTTTTAGTGTTATGAAAATAAGGTGCATCAAAGGGAAGATAAAGAAAATAAAGAGCAGATCTGATTTCATAAGCTTAAGCAAATTACAAGAATCGTAAGCTGACATCATCAAAAGGAAGATAAAGAAAATAAGGTGCATCATATTTGAAAGCCTGTTGATCATCTCCTCAAGAATTTTTTAAAAGACATTACATAACATTGACCTTCAGTTTTTTAGAAAATAGACACTTTAAGATATGGATCATTACATTAAGAGATCTTTTATTTTATTTTGAAATTTGAAACCAAGTTTGAGAGAGAGATGTAAGGAAGAAGACATAAAAGGAAGAGAGATAGTCTTGACTTTCTTTTATTGAGTTTGTATAAGGAGTAGATAAAAAGAATATATATATTATGATATTCCCAAAATAAAATAATAACTGTTACTTTTTTATTTAGGTTTCTTTTACATTTTTTCTTATTTGAGAATAAATATGTATATATGTCATTTAAAAATTGTTAGACGTAATTGTCTGTATTTTGTACCATTCATAGTAGCTTTTAAATATACAAAAGAAATTTGTTGAGCAATTCAAATAGACAATAACATATTAACAGAATCACATGTGATTTACACACGAATCACATGTGATTTACACACGAATCACAACAAAAAACAGAATCACATGTGATTTACTCATTTTTAGATTAAAACAGAATCACATGCGTTTCAGTTTATAACGATTTACATTTTTTCATAACAGAATCACACGTGATTTCACGAATTTGTTTTATAAAAGGAAGGAATAAGTTGATTTGATATTGAAGATCACATGTGATTTATTACTTTAAAGATCGCATGTGACTTGTGAAATCACATGTGATTTTTTTTTTTGTAAGCTGTGTTTCCGACTCGACATTGTGAGCCGGCTAAAATCACATGTGATTTTGTGATTTATGAAATCACCACGTGATTTTTAAAATAACAAATCACAAGTGATTTTACAAATCACATGTGATTTTTCTGGGCGGAAATTTAAAAAAAAAAAATCGTCGAAAGTATATAAAAGTGCATATCTATAGAAAGATAATTTAATTCTCGTCACGATGGTGTATTTTTCGTAGCTTGAAAATTTACCGTTTACAAGATATGTTTTTTTTTTAAAAGGTGGAAAGTGGGTTTTTATAGTGTATAAGTTGGAATGTCAATTTTGCCCTTGTTTTGTTATTTTTTTGTTTGATCTCTACCGTTGGATGAAGCAAAATGGAAGGCTATGATTTGTTTATTTTCTCTTTAGATATTTGTTGAATGTCATAGATCTCATCTCTTACTATAAATCTATACTATGTATAAAGAGAAAATGGTCAAAAAGTCAAGAAATGAAAAGTGAAAAAACTGAAATTAAGGTATTGGCTAATTACCTTTTGAAACTTAAAACTTAATTTGAAACACTCTCATCCTCCTCATTCTGACACTCGGCTCTCTCTCTAAAAAAAACATACAACTCTTTTTATGAATTCTCTAGGAAAAAAAAAGAAAAAAAAAAAGAGACCACGTCCACCACCGGTAACCTCCAGCACCGACACTCTTCACCGTCGGACCCTCCACTGCCGGACCACTCGGCCGCCGAAACGTCACCACCACAGATCCTCACCACCGAAACCACCCCTTCTCATCCACCACCACCTCCACTATCACCACTACCACCCTCACCACCAACGAAATGCGCACCATCACCGAGACAAACGACCACAGAAAACCCCACCACCTCCACGAAAGGTATTTTTTTTCTTCATATTTAGAGGTTTTTCTTTTTAGTTTTGAAGATTTTTTTATCGATCTAAATCGTTGTTTTATAGATCTATCTTTACAAAAAATTTCTTAATATTTTTTGCAGCTATCGCCGCTGTTGACAGAATATTCCATTACCTTTGCCGGAATATTCGTTGCCGCCGCTGGAATGTACGCTGCCGCCACCAGAACTTGTTGTCACCGGTGCTGCCGCTGGAATATTCTATATTTAATTGTTTGTATATTAAATATTAATAAGATTACGATTACTGAATTTAGAATATGGGAAAATTTGAGATTTAATTTAAATTTTTGTTGATGGTTCAAAACTTCAAACTCTTTAAATTTGAAAATTTTCCAATGAAAGTTGAAATTTTTTGAAATGTAAATGAGAAAAATACTTTTGGATATGTTAAAAGTAAGTCTACTATTAAAAAAATCAAAAGTAGTACATACATTGAAAATATAAAAAGTAAATGGTAGAATAGGTGTGTTTAGTTTGTACCTTACGTGTCGTTTTAAAACATATGTAGTTAGTTTCACCATTTTATTAAAAAAATAAATAAATAAGAGAGGCATACTTGCTTGAAAAACTAATGAATTCACTTGCAAACTTGAAAAGTTTACTGAAACAAGCTTCTTTAGTCATATTTACTTTTTGTTGTACCTAACACAATTTTGAATCAAGCATAATGACATGTTTCTTTTATACTTCATACTAGGAAATGCAAAATGTTGTTCTACAGACAGCCCGCGAAGTTCGGTATTGATTTTTTATCGACTTTAAATTTTTGTGAATATGGCTACCTTCCTAACCCGTTATTAAAAAGCTTACGAAATTCAGCGTCAAAATATTTTATCGACCACACAAAATATACATTTATGAAACAATAAAACAATTTTTTTTTATTAATATATAAAAGGTATGCATATCAGATACGGAGTATAAAAAAACTTTTAGCTTTTTGTACAATATCCAAATCATATACATTTATGCGACAATTCACCAAACCGTTTTACTAATACATAAAAACGAAAGCAAAAATGTGAGTTGTTTGATTGCAAATATATTTATGCTTTCCTAAAGAATAAAAAGCATGAATAAAAAATTTGAATAAGCTAATATTTACGAGTGACAAGGGAATTGCATATGTTAGGCTGTACATTGAAATTTTGAAAAATTATATAAGGAAACAAAGACATCAATATTGTAGTAGATGTTTGGCTATCAATTACAGAAAAAATGTTTTGTATTTTAAATGATGTTTAATGCTAATTAACGCTTTAATTAGTTACTTATAATAAAACGATTTGTATAATAAATACATTCTCTTCCGATTCCAACTTTTTGAAAATTGTATATAAATACATAGGTACCAACCAAGAAGACAATATCTATACTATCTATAAAACAAAAATGGTCAAAATTGAAAAGTGAAAAAATTTCAGTCATGGTTAAACTTTAAAAGTTCAGTCATCTATCTACAGAAACTTATGAAATAATTTTGAATTAAAATGTATTTAAGGTATATACTAATTAGTCAAAGCTTACACCACAATTTTCGGAAAAAATATACAAAACCAATTTTTGGGTCTAACCGGGTTTCGAAAATATAAAAAACGGTTTTATTTGACCCGTTTTTTGATCGGAATCGGTTCAACCGGTGGAACCGAGTTTCAAAACATTATGTTTAATCCCCAAATCATCAACTTTTACAGTATTATTTTTCGTTTTCAACCCATAAACTTTTTTTTTATCTCTACAACTATCTAAAAAATCCCGTTGCTATGCACGGGTACTCGTTTCTGTGTGTTCGAGTTGCTTGGGCCTCTATCTTTTCTTTTACTAGTATCTATGTGTTCCTTCTTCTCTCTCTTTTTAATACTTCATGTGTATTTTTTCGCGTTTTGTAACGTAGCTGTAACTCTAACTCTAACGCTGATCAAATTAATTTGAGGCTATATTTGTAATTTAATAAGTGTAACAACGCTAGCAGCAATATTTCTAGAAGGAGCAGTTACACTAAATGCAAATGCTAGCTGCTTTTTTTCCAAACAAGCTTTCTGTTAAAACGCTTGCTGTCAAACCCATGTGTTCCTTATTATGTATACCACCTTTTATTTTTGTCTTTCTGTTCATTTTTGTATTTATCATCAATATCATTTAAAAGGACATCCTCAACTCATTCTCATTTTTTTTTTAATTAAAAAAAAAAAAAATAGTAAACTACAAAACAAAAAAAAAAAAAAAAAAAAAAAAAAAAAAAAAAAAAAAAAAAAAAAATCCTTCTTTGTTTCCATTTTGGCATGTTTAGCAACGGAAAAGATAAATCTGCAAATTATGTCCCTCGGCCTAACGATCGTTATAAAGTCTCATTAGCTTGAGGACCAACTAGGGCTATTTTAGTCGTTTCACTCCCCCCCCCCCCCCCCCCCAATTTACTAACCCCACTAACACGGTTATTTTCCCGATGCGGCCATCACATGGACATGACTTGCGACAATGAACATAACTCTTATATCTTACTCTCTATCATAAACAGATAAAACAACCGTTCCAATTTAATTTAAATTTTAAACCTTTCAACTTCGATTCCTTGCTAGTTTTTTAAATCAACCCGGTGTTCTTCAACACCACCTATAAACTTTTTCTAACCCTAATTACACTTTTGCAACACCACCCATAAACTTTTCCAATTTCCTAATTACACTTTTGCAAATGGCTGCTACACGCGAGCAAGATTCGAGAATGGCAGAGTTTGTAACCAGACTTCTTTGTAGAAAAGCCGAAAGAGACAAGCAATGCAAGGAAAAATTGAAACAACTATGCCTCGAACTCACCACAGCCATAAAAGCTATAACACGAGCAATTGAAGTACTAAAAACAACACGTGGTCTTCTTCTTCATCTAATGTTGTATCTAATCTAACATTCGAATGTGACCTCCCTTCAAAGGTGTTAACAACTTGGACCCCACTAATCCGGCTAAGAGATTTCTTGTTTTCCCTAATTGATACATACCGGTTTAGAAGAAACGTGAAATGTGGGAATGGTTTGATCCATAGTTAGAGAAGGATTGGTACAGGGATCATATGTATGAGATGTACAACCATTTAAACCCTAATAAAAAACGTAAATTGAGCACAAAGATAAGTCATCAATAGAGGATATGGGAGCTTTAAGTTGAATTGAATCAAAAGGGTACTGATTTACAGAAGTGTGCAGCTTCATTAACATTTTGGAAGTCAACATTTCTTGTGTTTGCTATCTTTGTTTATGTGGCGTTTGCAATGAAATAGAGTACATCTATGTATTGATTCAAACTGGTTGACATTTCCAAGTCAACTAAACAATAAACAAAAACAACTAAACGTTGTTAATTCAAATTTAACAACAAGAATAATAAACACAAACAAGTGAACCAAACCATAACAAAATAATGAATACATAACCCAAAATTTGCCTACGATATAGGCTATCATAAGTTAGATAAAGTGATTGTTTTACACCCATAATACTAATAGACACGAAGCATAACATAAAAGTCATTACAAACTATAAACTTGTTCACACATTACACCAAAAACCATAACAAAAAACTAAACAACCATCACCATTGGCATATCAGTTTGATTCAACCTTCTCCTCCTCATCATCTTGTCCATTGTGAGTTGGTGACAATCTTCTCCTCTTGGCCTCTCTCCTAAAACTCTTAGCTGCAAACTCTCTTTTCCTATTTTTAGATCTTGATACCTCATCACCAGCTAATTGTAGCAACTCGTACTTTTCAGGTTATTATTTACATTTTTACTCAAAACTATTAATTTGAAAGTTACTTATTAACCTTTACGCGTAACAGTAAACTTAAACTACGTAAACCAAAAAATGACATTTTTCATAAACTGTCAATTTTCTAGGTCAATATTTGACCAAAAACTAAAAATATTCACTTTTAACATTTACGTGTTTACTTAACCCTAAAACCAGGAGATGAACCAGCTAAATGTAACATGAAAAACGACTTTTAACGCGTACCGGCACTGGACCGAGTATGGTCTACATTAAATTAACACATTATGGCTCTAATAGAGTTATTTTATGTGTCATTGCATTTAATTTCATAAGTCTTACGTTAAAGGCGCATAATTTGCATTTTAGCTCACGTGTACACGCTTTTTGCATTAACCAACCACGTAACTAATGAATAAACACACCACTACTTTATACGATAACAAAATTTCAAATTTCCCTCCCCTCCCTTCAAATTTCCCTCCCCTTGACATCACCTAATTCAACGCCATCCCTATGGTCCCAAAATAATTTTTTAAACTTTGCCCATTCGGGGGATACACATATTGTACTAATAGGAATTGTTTTGGTGACACATGCACCTTGATTCCTATTTAAACTAAGTCAAAACACACAATAACACATACAAAACCAATTCACCAACAATTTCTTCTTCCTCCTCACTTGTGACCGTCGACCTCAACACCAAACACACATACATTTCACAAACTTTGATTGGTTCTTGGAGATTTGTGTACAATGGAGCTTGATTAGTCACCTGGGTTATTAATCTTGGGTAAAAACATAACAATTAGGGTTGGTTCTTGCATAAATCATCACTTCATCACTAAAGACTTGTAAGTCATCTTTTACTAATTATTCTTGTACTTTCATGATGCTTAAAACATGTAAACCACAAAAGTACAAGTTGATTGTAATGATTTTCAAGTAAAATTTTAAGAACCTTAAGTGTGTATATATATGATGCGGGATTTGCAAGACCTCCCAAAAGGTTTTACTTTTCAAGGGATCTCAAGAAGTTTTGCAATCCTCCAGGCAATGTACCTGACCGTTGTAGTGTAGTAAAGGTAAATCCGGGGGATTGATCGTTCTCTAGGGGAATAGTGTCGTTAGGTTGAAATGTATGTCGAGATAAGTCTAGAGGTGAGGGATGATTCTTTTTGTATTTTTTTTATAATTTTATAGAAAGCAAATTAAAGATCTCGGTTTTGAAAGAGTGAGCGGAATTAGTTGCTATTCAACTAACCCAAAAACTATTTATAAAACTAAATTTAAACTAAAGACAAGAAAAAGTAAATTTTAGTGAAAACTCTTATGGTAGATGTTGATCCCAAACACTTGAGCTTGTATTAGAAAATTTGAGTAATATCCATGAGTATGCGGAATCTACTCTTCAATACTTAGAAGAATTTCAATGTAACAGTAAATGGTGTAACAGTAATCTGTATTATAATAGCAAGAACAATTCACCAAAAAGCTTCAATATTATTTAATCAATAATATGAGTACTCTGTGTAGTACTAGGGTTTACAACCTTGAAGCTATAAAAAACATACGTATCAAATCTCTTAACCTAGGACCTCCTTTTATACACTGAGGAGTCCTTTACAAGATAACTACAAATATATAGAATATACATTATCTTTCTAACTATTTAGAATATACACATAATAACTTCTATACTTATCACTTCACACGTCTTCATCCCTTTGGCAGTACCTTCATTCTTCAGTATTTTACTCTAGCAGTACTAACTAGTTAGTACTTTTAGTTGTAATCTTTAGCAGTTCTAACTTTGGCTTGACAGTACTAACTTGGCTTGACAGTACTAAGTGTGAAGTCATTTAATTCCCAACAATCCTCCCCTAAACTTGTGATTTACCTCCAAATCATCAAGTTTCTGAATTAAACCATTTACCTTGAGAGGATTCTTCTAAACATTCATCTTCTTTCAGCCTACATGAAGATTTTCCTTAGAAGTTCTCTTGCCATCTCTGTATACTCATCCACATCAAGTTTCGCAGACAATATCACAGTGAGAGCATCTCTTGACAATGGGTATTCTTTTTCCACAAGCATGTATATATCAGTTCCAGCTTTTGTAGACACATGGTGAACTCCACATGTATCATACAATCTCCATTTCAATCCTAGATTACTGGCCTGAAACTTCCATAATGTATCATCTTGATCTGGCTCAAATAGTCTTTTCAACTCTACCCAGAGCATTCTTTCTTTATTATCTGTTGGCCCTGCTGATGTGAACTTGGCTCTAACTAAATCCCATAGTTTCACCAAATTATCTCTGTCAAATCCCTTGAGTATATCATCAAAATGTTTGTGTACTTCAGTATGATTACCAACCCTGATGATCTTCCAACTCTTTATCCTCTCATCTTCTTGAACTTCCCAATCAATGATAGGATATTTGGCCTGTAGGGCTTCCACATTCATTCCTTCTTCTGGGACTGTAATCATCATATGCTTTAGCTCTTCTTCAGTCAATTTTTCTTCTTCTTCTTCTTCTTGTTCTTCAGCTGAGGGTAGATCTTCACTGACTTTTTGCTTCTTAGAAGATTCTGATTCAAAAGTTATACCTGCTCTCTTGCTTCTTCTACTCTCTTCTTCTGTATCTATTGGTATGAAAGCTTGAACTTTCTTGTAAGCCTGGCTGTACAAGTCTTCAATCTCTTCATATGGTCTGCCTTTTAGTTGACTAGCAGTCCAATGATCTTGATTCTTCAGATACTCCTTCATATACTTCATCATTTGTGCTTTTGTTGGAGGTTTATTTTGTCTTGCAGCATCCCTCTTTGCACTCTGACTTTTTCTAATTACTTCAAGCAGATCATTAAGGGCATTTTCTCCTTCTTCTTCATTGATAGTTACCTTGTCTTCTTCATAAATCTTCTGAGCTAAAAGCTCATCTGCTTTTTCTTGTGCCAATTTCTCTGCTTCAGCTGTTTTCCTTGCAAGTCTTTGTTCATCTAGAAATCTTGCAATCTCAAATTGTATTTGTTCTTCTGCCAGTTTAGCTTGTTATTCTTCATGTACTCTCTGAGCCATTTCCTGATCATAACGCATCTGAACTTGAACACTTTTCTTGATCTTCTTTGTTTGCTCAGACTCTGTCATAATCCCTTTTCCTTTATCTGAAGCACTGGCAGTACTAATAAATGTACTAGCCGTACTAACTTCTTTATGAGCAGTACTAACATCCTTAGCAGCATCCTCCATTAGCATAGCCACTTCAACCACCTTGTTCTTGAGTTGTAGGAGCAGTATCAACATCTTCAACAACATCCAAATTTGTTTGACCTATATCAGCATCACCCATATCAGTATCATGCCTCCCTTGAATGTCTGCACCCTCTTGAACTAATGAGATGTTTGGATCTTGGTCAATGTCATCAATTTTCCTCCCCTGTTTGGAAGGATCCTCCAAATCATCATCTGTATCATTCTCTTCACTGTCAGACTCCAAAATGTTTGCTCTTCTCTTAGCTTTGTTGGACTTGCTCTTTTGCTTTAGCTTCTTCACCTTTTTGATCAATTTAGTATAAGTAGCTCCATATAACTGTTTTGTCTGCTTCAATTCCAGCTCCAAACTTGTGACTCTATCAGATAATTTGATACACAGTTCCATCAATTCTTTGAGTTTTAGACTACCCTCATCACTTCCAAGTGTGTTAACTCTTGGAAGAGGTGAATCATGGGGCATATCAACCTCAATAGCTACTTTAATAGAGTTGGCAATTAGACCAACTGAAGTAAGCATTTTAATTACTGATGCAGTCTCAGTGAATAAGGTACTTGAGCTTACATGAGGGATACTGAGATTTGACAAATGTCTCTATATCCCTGATGACCTTTCTCTCATTGACATGACTACCTCACCAACCTTTTTTGTAAATGAGGGATGATATGCCTGATCAACATGACTCCCTGAACAAGGATCAAGAATTAGAGACATCAGGAATCTAGGAGGAACTGATTGAAGAAAATGAGCATCTGAAGAACAAGTGAACATCCTAGATATCGCCAATGAGTTTAACTTACTAAGTGCTTGTCAGTTAGTAAGTTCAAACTCCAGCTCAATAACAAGATATCCAAGGGCAGGAATACCTTGGTGTTATCTCAGTCTCTGATCAAAGGCCAAAAAGGTTAGGTGAAGACTATAGAAGTTTAGGTGGGAAAACTCTTGGGAAGATAAATTATGTTCCTTCCCAAGACACGAAAGAAGCTCATGGGAACTCGTGGCTGTCAACTACGGTAAACCAAAAGGACATCAAGGCTAGATGTCTAGGCACGTGCCTATCTACGAACAATTGGCAAGATCACTATTCCCACGTGAAGCAACAGTAATCTCACCGCTATATAAACTCGTCTCAACCAAAGAAGAATGTGCGCATTCAATAGAGAGTAAGAAGTGAGAATTTTTTTAGCATAGTTAGAGTGTTAGAATTCTCAATACACTGAGAACCCAACCCTAGCTTGTTTCTCAGTGTCTCTTAATTTGTCTCTCAATGGGGATAGCCGTCTTCAACTATCCCTATTGAAAAGCCAGCCAAGTTCATTAGTGTGTCAAAGTGGGTAGTAACCTTGTAATTACACTTATCATGAATCACTTGCGATCTAATGTGTTGTATAACATGATTTGATCATCGAATCATACCCAGAAACATGTTTGAATCAATTTCGATGTGTAGGGTTTATGAAGAACTTGACTAGGTTCAATCTTATAGATTCATGGCATAAAATTGTTAAAATTCAGACCATTGAGCTTAGAATCATCATAGGAACCTAACAGAATCATTCACATAAACATCTAAACAATAAACTTGAATTTCGAAAAGATTGAAATGAGGGTTCAGCGAAATTGTAAATGGTTGTTCTCAAATTTGATAAATTGTTTTTGGATATGATTAAATGAGCTTAAAGATCATGTTGTAACTTGTGGTTTGATCTAATTTGGACAGGAAACCAATTTCGATAAAGATTCACAAATTACGTCTACAGTATTCATCGGAATTTCTTGTATAAGAAATTGTCGAAATTGAAAAATCCATCGGAATTGGATAACCTTGTCGAAATTGCATAAATTTGTCGCAATTGCACAAAAATTATCGAAATTCAATTTTTTCATCGCAATTCAAAATTTTCATCGCAATTGGACATGGTTTATCGCAATTAAGATTTTTCATCGCAATTGCACAAATTTTTTCGGAATTCAAAATGCATCTCAATTGGTCAAAACTTGTCGGAATTCAAAAATTCATCGGAATTGGCCAATTTCATCGCAATTGACTAAGTCCATCTCAATTCAGATTAATTGTCGCAATTAGGTCTAATTTTATCGAAATTCAAATAAAGTCACATGTTGTCGAAATTGAATGATAGTCAACAAAAGAGAATCTGTTTTAATTGGAAATTCACACAATTTCCAAAGATGATAATTGCAAACTTAATAACCATTAAACATGCTAAATCAGTGATGCAAGAAAGTGGACACATGAATGATCTTAACTTTAACAATATCCTAACTTTCATGGATCCAGCATATTTGTGTCTTTGATTGATGTTTCAGATATCTCAAATGGCTGCTCAACAAACACTTCCCATGCTCACAAAAGAAAACACCTTTCCATAAGGTTATGACGTGGAAATTGGAAAGAACAACGCACGTGTAGAATTTCACAAAATTAAGTGTGCTGAACCATCATGTCAAATAGCAATTGAAATCCTCAAACTACACAAGTGTAAAAGCATGCTGGATAAGTCTGCATCCATTCCCGAGTTCTACATTCACCAGATGTGGCACACAATCAAGTTGGATATGGGAGAAGACTCATTCACCTGCACACTGGATAGAAAAGAAGTCACTGTTGATGTCAACTATCTTTGTAAAACATTACTTCTGCCAGAAGCTCCTGCACCAACCAAGAAGTTTCATCCTACTCCATCAGAAGAAGTCGTTCTCAACTTCCTTTTAGAAATTGGGTATGATGTACAACCAAACAAGCCACTGAAATCATTTTACAAGGTCGAAGCCAAGCTCATTCCCCAACCGTGGAGAACCATTTACTACATCTTGGCTAGATCAGTCTCCGGAAGAGACAGCGGTCATGAAAATCCTTGTCTCTCTCATTTGCAAATCTTCTAGGGAATAGTGAATCATAAACAAATCGATTATGCTCAACTCATCTGGGATGACATAGTCTTTCAGATTCGGAGTCACTACTTAAAACCATTCACCAAAATCCCTTTTGTAAGATACACCAAGTTACTCATCTACCATCTTCTTGATGACAATGAAGACATTCCTCGACGTCTAGAAGACCCAGAGAAGCATTTATTTGCTATGGACAAAATAGTTAATCAAGTCTAAATTCCGAAAGGAAGAACTCGCAAACAAGGGATGAGCCTTCCTGACTCTCTTCTGACAAACAAGATCAAGAAAACTCAAGCATACATTAAGTATGATAAAGCTTTCAAGGAAGGGTATGTCGGATTTAGCAAGTATGATGATGAATCTACTCCAGCAAAGACTCGAGCAAAAGACATAGCAAGACAGGAAGCACATCCAGCACCTCAAAGAAAATAAAACCAGGTCCTCCTAAATACACCAAGAGGAGAGTACCTATCAAAATTGCTAAGCCTAAGCCTGAAGATGAACAAATTGTTAAAGAAGAGAAATCTGGTTCTAATACGGAAACCGATGAAGAACCAACAATCTACAAAGAAGAAATAGCTACCAAGATTGCTCTGGACGAAAGTCGTGTATCACTTAAAGCTGATGAAGAGAGGAGAAAGAAGAAAATGCTTGATGAACAACCGAGAATAGATGAAGAAATTGAAAAAGATTTTGGTGAAGATCAGACCCTCATCAATCCGGTTAATCAACCCGGTGGGTCTGGAAGTGCAGGAGGAGTCACTCAACTTCGATCAGATCCGGTTAATCAACCCGGTAATGACGAGGAATGGGATGAAGAAGAACGAGTTGATGACTTTGACATGGATGATGATGATAACACGGAGAATGTGTTTATTGATGATGAAGTAATAAGAAAAGCCGCTGAAGAATTGGAGTTGGAAAAGAAGGCAAATGAGGAGGAAGAAAGGTTGGCTAGGAAAACTGCTGAGGAGAAGGAAGCTGACGATTACATTCAAACACCTCCAACTAGTCCTCCACACTCTCCTCTAATTAACTGCGATACACCTAATGTCTCTCAGCAAGCATCACTTCCAAAAGACATGGACACAAATGTTAACAAAGATATGTCTATCATTCTTGAATCATCAACACATTCTTCACCACCACCAACACAAAAAACATCAACAAGCAAATCAATCAAGAAACCCATCAATCCGTTGGTATCTCAAGCATCGATAAAGGTGAAACAGGCCGTGAAGCTTGCAAGAGTAAAGAAACATAACAAGCTTCTTGACCAGATCGAAACGTTAACAAATATGGTCACCGGCCTTGTTGGACAAGTGAACGAGCTCCAAAACATAAAAGCTCGAGTTGATGAATTCCTTTCTGATGATATTCAGGACAAGATGTTTACTGCGATCAAGGGCAACACTGAAGAATACTTGAAAAAGTACTTGCCTAGAATCACATCAAAGAAAGTCAAAGAATATCTTTAACCAAACATCGAAGGACTTCTCAAGAACATTATTGCTACAGTGCCACTTGTCCTACAAACCCAACCAACGAAGCCAAAGGAACCTACAATTGAAGAGCTTCAGATTCAATTGTTTGAAAGATTAACAGGTCTTACATCACCAACTCCTGAACAAATTGCAATTTCTGATGCTGTTAGCATTTAATTTATAAATGTAAAGTGATGATCATTTGTAATATTGTAACTTGTGTGTCGTATGGTTAAGTTAGTCTAGGGAGTGGGCTTTTGTTAAGCTAAAATGATTGAAATGTCTATGTAATTGTCTAAACCACAAAAGCCCACTCAAAGCCCAATGAAAGCCCTTTAGGGCGTCTCATGTATTGCATAAATACACACTCTCACTCCAATTTCCAGTGTGCTTCTTTAGACAGCCAAGGTGGGAGTGTGTATGCTTTAGGTTTGTATTTGTTATCTTTTTCTTTAAGCTAATTGATACACAGTTATATTTCATACGATCCACTCTTCTCATCTTGTTCTTGTTTGAGTACCATTCGAATAGCAAAGGTAGTGTGTGATAAAGTTAGTGTTTTTAGTCATAACAAGTGGTATCAACACGCCAAACATCGAAATAGGATATAGTGTGTTCGGTTTGTGTTCAAAAGTAACCAAAACTTGCGCTTTTTTTTCTATAAAAACGTGAGCTTTTTTGTTTTATCTTGGATTCGTACGCAAATTTTCAGGTTAAAGGTTGTGTTTTTTTATAGATTTTTAAGAGTTGGTTAGTGAGCTTTGGTAGTTCTTTAGTCGAATCATGCTTCAAGATTGAACATTTTACGGTAAAAGTGACTTGATCATGAAAAAGTACCAACGATTGGGTGTGATTTGCTTTGTGGATCTTCATCAGTTGATTCTTGATCGATATTCTTGTAGAAGAATAGTTGGTATGAGTTAGTAAGAGTGGGTAGATCTTATCAGTTGCTAAATTATTGGTGGAGTGTCAAAAAGTCAAGAGTTGGTGGATCTATCGAAATTGTGAGCTTATCGAAATCTTGTATAAGATTTGCGATAAAAATTGAATTTATCGCAATTCTGGACTCTATCACAACTGTGTAACTTATCGCAAATCTAGATTCTATCGCAATTGTCTGAGTTATCGCAAATCTGTAATTTATCGCAATTGTTTATCGGACACTCTATCGCAATTGGTTATCGGACACTCTATCGCAATTGTCATCCGAGATCTTTATCGCAATTGTCATACGAGATCCTTATCGCAATTGTCATCAGACATCTTTATTGCAATTGTTGAATTTTTATCGCAATTCTACTTGGATTCTTATCGCAATTGTGGAACTTCGACTTCTATCGCAATTTTAAATACTCTATCGCAATTGTGAAGAATTAAAAAAAATAATAAAAAAAAATAAACGTTCAATTTTTACGCGAAATTCAAATTTTGGTACAACAGTGAAAATTTTGGTCCAAAATTCAAATTTTTAGGTCAAAATTCGAATTTTTTTGGTGAAATTTGGCGTCAAAATTTTTAAAACTCAAAATTTTCTACTAACCTTAGAATTGCATTTTATGGTGTATTTCAAATTCTGGTAGAGAAATTTTTCAAATTTCAATTTTGGAGGGAAATCAGAAATCACCATTAAGAAATCCTTCACCACACCAACTGAATTAAACCTTTAACAACCACAACTCCTATTTCGTTGCAACGATTCTACATCCACTTTATCATAGGAAACATCAACAATGACTACTCAACAAGACATTCTTGCAGCCGGTGCGGAAAACCGTCCTCCTATGCTAGAAAAAGGTGGATATCTTCAATGGACGAGCCATATGCTTCGCTATATCAAAACCAAACCTGACGGTCATGGTAGACTCCTGCTCAACTCCATCCAGAATGGACCATTCAAGCCTCGTCATATTCAAGACCCTGGAAATCCAAATGATACACCTCCTACTCTACCATTCCTTCGTTTACAAAGAGAAGATGATTACACGGCAGAGGATTGGAAACAAATTGCAGCTGATGACTTGGCAATGAACTTAATCCAACTTGGTTTACCACGAGAGATCTTTGCTGCTGTTGACAGTTGTGAAACAGCTTATGATATGTGGGAACGAGTTAGAAGACTTTGTCATGGCACAGAAATTGGACAACAAGATGTTGAAAACAAGCTGCTAACTGAATGGGAGAAGTTTACATCAACTCCAGCGGAACCAATTGAATCTTACTATACCAGGTTTTGCACCTTAATGAACGAGCTCATCTGAAACAAATTGTCACCAAGGCAAATTGTTCAAAACATCAAGTTCATCAACAATCTACCAGAAGAATGGGGACGCTTTGTCACGATTGTTAACCAAACAAAGGACCTTCATCAGGTGAACTACGATCAGCTCTATGATTTCCTAAAGCAAAACCAGGCAGAGGCGAATGAAGTCAGGAAAGAGAAGTTAGCAAAGCAACATGATCCTCTTGCACTCATTGCTCAAACACCTACACCTGCAACAGTGAATACACAACCCTCTTCATCTTCCACTAAGAACTTCATGCAACAACAATATATTCCACAACCACCATTCTACCCACAACAACAACAAGTCATCCCACATAAACAATACCCGCAATACCCAGAACCAGAATTTAATGACAATGATGAGTCCACTACTGCTTTGACTCAAACGTTTGCTTACCTAACAAAGGCATTCCAAGGACGATACTCAACACCTACCAACAAAAACCAAAGAATCTCATCAAACACTCGCAACAAGCAGATTGCACAGCCGAGTTTCAACATGGGTCAACAAGGACAGATGGTTGGAGGTTATGGGAATCAGCAGGGATATGCTCCTCGATATCAGATGGGTAATCAGAATGCAGGGCAGTATGTTGGAAATCAGATGGGTCAATATGCAGGGAATCAGATGGGTCCAGTTGCTAGAAATAAGAGGGGTCAGAATGCTGGGAATCAGTTTGGGAATGTTGTTGCTCCAGTTGCTGGGAATATGACTCAGGGTAATGTGATAAAGTGTTTCAACTGTCAGGGAGTCGGTCACATGGCAAGGAACTGTCCCAACAAGCCGAAAAAGAGAGATCTAGCTTATCTGCAGAAAGCATTAATGTTGGCACAGAAGGAAACGGCTGGGTTACAGTTGAGTGCAGAATGACTTTATGGCTCTTATGGATGATATGGAAGATCTTGAGGACATCGATGCAAACTGCATTTTCATGGCCAATCTTCAGGAGGCTAAGTATGACACGGATTCTGAAACACCTCCTGTGTATGACAATAATGCAGTCTCTGAGGTACCACCATTCACTACATGTCACAATAATGAAATATTTGATATGTCGACTCATGAGGAACAACATCCTGCGACTCCAGCATCCACTTATGATACATATATGGACACGTCAAGTTGTAGCAATATTAATTTGGCAACTCCAGATATGGATCCTAATGGAGGCTTCGAGTCACAGCATGCTGAGAATGATGAGGAAACACGTGCGTTTTTTGAATCATTATTGAACAATTGTAGTGTTGAAATTGAGAAAGTCAAAAAGGTCAATCGCGATGTTAAGGCCGCGAATGAAAAATTGACCGCTGAGCTTGAGAGATATAAGGTGAATGAAAAAGTTTTTGAAATCAATACAAACCGACAGTCAGAATTAGAAGATGGTTACAAAAACTCCGTTTCAAGGGAAAAACAATTACAAATTAAGTTTGACACCCTCGATGTTAACTTAAATAAGAAAATAAGATCCTTAAACACGGAAGTTTCAGATTTGCAAAACCAACTTTCTAAACAAAAATCAACTTGTTCTGATCTTGAAAAAGAAAAGAAACAGTTGAAAGCAGATTTTTCAAAACGCGAAAATGAACTTCTTGATGAAATCATTGAGAAACAAGAAACAATTAAAAAGTTGGAAGATTTGCTTGTCAAAACGGGTCATTCTGCTCAAACAATTAATATGCTTATTAAAGATCCAAACCCGCTTTTACATACAATCGAAGAAAATGGCTATCGGTTGTGAAAACCCTTATCGTCTCAAGAAAGCTCAGAAAGAACAGAATGTGTTATATAATGGTAATGTGCTGTTTGATAAACATGATCCTCCCGAGGTTCGGGATTCTGATGAAACGATTGAGCTTGCCGAAGAGAGTAGAATCAAAATGAGACAAATGAACCCAGAAATCAAACCAATTGATTATAACAAGCTTAACATACTTTCTGGGGTAAACTTTGTTAAACAACAACAACCAACAAAGGTTTTCAAAAGACCAGTTGTTTCAACAATACCTAAAGTTGTTTCCAAAAATCTTTCAAATCTGGTACAAATGTCCTCTAGCAACCCTTTTAACACAAGTGAAGCTAGACGATACTTAGATGATCTGAAAGATAAAGTAAAAACACTTCAAAGTATTGTTGACTCAAAAACGAATCTTAGCATCAGCAACTGGCATTCAAGTTTTCATAATGAAATGAAAAAGGTGTTTCAAACAGAAATTACTACTCCACTTTATAACATTAGTGCGAGGGTAATTCATATTGAAAATGCTATTTTAAAAGAAACAACCGACTTCGTCAAGGACCACCAATCCCTAGTGAAGGAAGCTAATGAAAAAATTGAACGCATCAAAGTTTTGGAAAACCATAATGATACTCTCTTCGAGGCAGTTCTATCGACCGAAATTATGTCCATTATTTATCAAACATATTCTGTGGAAGATGATGAAAGACTCCGAGCTGAGACTTCTGCAATTGTTATAAAATATGAAAATTCTCTGGCTAAGCTTGAAAAAGAAAATGTCACATATTTTAAACAACTTGATCGGAAAAAGGAAGAATGCAAGTATGATAAATTGTCGTATGAGCGTGCTTACAAGAATATGAAAGACCAAAATGATCTTTTGAAGTCTCAGCTGGATAGTCAAAAAAGGAAGGGTGAGGAAACTAAGTTTGCAAAACCATCGACTCCGGATAAACCAAAAATGTCAATTTCTCAAACGGTTCCAAAAGTCGATGTGACAATTGATTTGACAAAACCAGTCACTCCAACACCCTTACCTAAACAATGTGCTGATAAAGGGAAAGTTGTTGTCAAAACATCCAATGTGATAGCGCCTGGCCTTTATAGGATTAGTCCCACTACTGCGTCTGCCTCTACATCTTACACATATAGGGCGATAGACAAAAGTAAAAAAGATAATCCAAACGAGTCTAGGAATGCCACAACAACCTCTCAGGAAACAACATAAATTCTAATGAGTGTGCCTTACCTTCTACATGATTAGAAAGCACCTCTAAGAGCAGCAGACAAAATCCTAGGAGCAATACCAGGAACAATAGCGTCTCGCCTGTCTCTGAGAGTGAATGCAAAGAAGTAGTAGAACACCCTAGGAATTTATCGCCTTCGAATAAGAAACATATGTCATCAAGATGTAATGTTCAGAGTACTGTTTCAAGTGCATGTAATGACTCTGTTTGTTTAATGTGCATGAAATCGTTATCTGAAAATGTTTGTGATGATATTGTTTCTAATAATGAGAATGTGAATGCTATGCCTGAACAGAAAGATGTTCCTCCAGGAAATAGTGCTAGGACTAGATATGTTCAAAGACTTATTGCAGCATCTAGGACAATCACTAGTAGTCTATTGCCAAGGGACTATCTTAAGCTGTGTGCATGGAAACCCACGGGTAGAAAGTTTACACTTAAGAATGGCAAATTAAAAGTTGTTCCTAAAGAAAAAATAGAAACCTTCTCTGAGTGTGATTCATTTGTTACCCCTAACCCCATGGAACCAAATGATATACGGTTTCCAAATGCAAACTCTTCTGTTCTTGGCAGGTTATCGAAATCTGTCTTTGGATCGTCGACTCGGGTTGCTCCAAGCACATGACCGGGAATTTGAAGCTGCTAATCAACTTTGTATGGCAGTTCATGGGAACTGTACGATTTGGAAATGATCATGTAGCAGCTATTCTGGGTTATGGAGATCTCCAGTTTGGGAACTACTTAATCACTCGGGTTTACTATGTCGAAGGGTTGGGACACAACTTGTTTTCAGTCGGGCAGTTTTGCGATGCAGATTTAGAGGTTGCATTTAGGAGAAACACTTGCTTCATTAGGAATTTGGTTGGAGATGATCTCTTAACTGGGAATCGTGGCACCAATCTCTATGCTATCGACATAAACCAAATGGCCTCTTCATCACCAATTTGTCTCATGACAAGAGCATGCGAAACAAAGTCCTGGTTGTGGCATAGACGTTTGTCCCATCTTAACTTTGACACCATCAACAAGCTTGCCAAAGACAACATCGTCAACGGTCTCCCAAAGTTCAAATACACCAAAGAACACTTATGTCTATCCTGTGAGCAAGGAAAACGCAAAAGGGCAACTTATAAACCTAAAACCGTACCCAGTTCGGTTGATAAGTTACATCTGTTGCATATGGACTTATGTGGCCCAATGAGAGTTGCAAGCATAAATGGGAAGAAGTATATTCTTGTAATCGTCGATGACTATTCAAGATATACATGGGTAAAGTTTCTGAGGTCAAAAGACGAAGCACCAGGCATCATCATCACCTTTCTGAAGCGAATTCAAGTCCTACTTCAAGCTCCAATAAGGATCGTAAGAACAGATAATGGCACAGAATTCACTAATCAGGAGTTAAGAACCTACTTTGAAGATGCTGGAATCACACATCAGACATCAGCTGTTAGAACTCCACAGCAGAATGGGGTAGTTGAAAGAAGAAATCGAACTCTTGTGGAAGCTGCTCGCACAGTGCTGATTTACTCTAGTGCACCGTTATTCTTATGGGCTGATGCTGTTGCCACTGCTTGTTTCACTCAGAACCGATCCCTAGTCCATCCAAGATTCAATAAAACCCCGTATGAACTAGTGAACAACAGAAAACCTGATATCTCGTACCTTCATGTATTTGGCGCTTTGTGCTATCCCACGAACGACAGAGAAGATCTGGGGAAGTTGAAAGCTAAGGGTGATATTGGAATCTTCATCGGTTACTCAGAAAACTCGAGGGCATTCAGGGTGTATAATAGAAGAACTAAGAGGATAATGGAGACGATGAATGTGAAATTTGACGAGATTTCACAAATGGCTTCTGAGAGACTCGCTCTAGAACCCACGCTTAACCCGATGGCTCCTAATCATACCAGATCAGGACCCCCACCAAACGTTCAGACTTCTGGACACATCAGTTCAGGACTCGTACCCCAAGGAGCTCAATCAACTCACACCAAAACACCAACAAATCAAGAACTGGAAAATTTCTTCAAGTTTATGTATGATGAGTACTATGGTGGCGCTTCGATAAATGCATCTAAATAAGGCTCCGCTGCACCCGCTCAACATCAACAACCGCCACCACCACCACCGCAAGATGCATCTACAACATTTGAAGCTGACGCACCAACTCCCTCCACGTCATCAACATTGATGAAGCGAAAAGTTTACCGCTTTTAAGGGGTCATTTAAGCCCTAAATCGTATTTATTTGATCAAATATTGCCCTAAATCGTTCCTTTTGTCATTTTAGGTACTTGTAAGGAGAAATCTGGAAAAGGAGGCATTTTGGACGTTTTTGGAGCATAAAAGTGAAGAAAACGACAAAGTCTCAAAATCATGCTGGAAGTTACCTTTGACGGCGTCAGGATTATGCCTGGACGGCGTCATGGCTTGGCAAAAGTGGTGGATGTGAAATTTACTCATGATAAGCCAGTGAAAATTGCATGGGAATTCTGACGGCGTCACCCTTCAATTTGATCAAGGTCGTCACGTTATAATTTAAAGAGGGACGGCGTCACGTTCATAGTCTGAGGGCGTCAAGCCTTGATAGGCCAGAACGGATTTTGGAGAGCTAAAGAGGGACGGCGTCAAGAAGGTCATCCGGGAACCCTAAAAGCGGCGAGGTGACGGCGTCACACTCCATAACGTGACGCCGTCAGATCTAAAAATCTATATATAGTTTTGCAATTCTTTGTCATTAGTGTGGAACTTATTGGGGAACTTTGTGTGTGAAAACCCTAGGACGAATTTGGCAGCTCTTTCAAGGCTTTTTGCCTTGAGATCTTCCATGTTACATTGAAGATAAGTTATCAATTAATCATTCAATATGTCTATGTGTTGTTTGATTCTATCTTGTTCTTGTCTTTTGTTTAACATGCTAGGCTAGATTTATCTTGTGTTTGCTTAGATCTAATGAAACCTAGCTATTGATTATTGGTTATTAGTGTGTTATTAGTTGTATTGGATGATTGTTTATCTATGTTAGGCTTAAGAAAACTGGCTAACTTCCTATTCGGTAACTTGCTTGAACGTCTTAAGAAACATGAACCAATGCGTACTAAAGGTTTTTATGGTTGTATTTAATGCACAAGCGAATTCTAGTGATCCCATGTTAGGAGCTTCCTAGCCGGCTCGACATAGGAGTGAAGTAGGAGCTTGTAGAGTTGGGGAAGTACGTATGCCACCTCACGAATGGTATTAAGGAATACACCCGTCATCCACGCAACTAATACACACTAATCAACCGGTAAAAGATAGTTAGGGAGTAAGGAAATCTAAGTAAACACATTTCCCTCCACATAAGTTTTCACCAACATTTTCATTTTTGTTATTTTATTTTATTTGCATTCGTAGTAATTTGGGTTAGTTGACTAGCAACTAATTCCGCCCACTCTTTCAAACCCGAGATTTTACTTGCTTTCATAAAAATATAAAAACACAAAAAGAATCTTCTCTCACTCTTAGACCTATTATAGTAATTTTTCATACCTAACGAACACTATTCCCTGTGGAGAACGATCAATCCCCCGTACTTACCACTACACTATACTACATCGGTCAGGTACACTGCCTGGTGGGGTTGTAAGCCTCTTGAGATCCCTCGAGAGGTAAAACCTGTTGTAAGGTTGCAAAACCACGCATCAAGTTTTTGGCGCCGCTGCCGGGGAATAGTTATTGTTTAGGTTGAATTTTTATCTTATAGGTCTACTCACTAGATTCCTTTCTAGTGAGATTTTTATTTTCTTTTTCTAGGTTTTCTTTAGTCTATCTATTTTCTTCGTTTCTTTGTTCGTAACCATTACCATTCGACATCATGGAAGATGGTAATATCCTTAATCCCAACAACCCACCACCACAACAACCACCACCACCTCCTAGAGCCCGTACTTTAGGAGAGTACTCCCGTCCTAGCCACCATGGCTATCGAAACACCATTGAGCTCACTCAAGGAGCCAATGTCACACCCTTGCGATCCGACACCATCCGGTTGGTGCAAAGCGGATGCGCATTCCATGGACTTCGTTCTGAAGATCCTAATCAACATCTCAAGGACTTTCTCAAAATCGTTGACTCTATAGACCTTGATGTTGCCACTCGAGAGACGACCCGATTGTGTCTCTTCCAATTTTCTCTGCGGGACCAAGCTAGTCAATGGCTAGAGCGTCAACCCGCAGGATCCATCACCTCTTGGGATGATCTCACCACTCGTTTCCTTGCTCAGTTTTTCCCACCGGTAAGAACTACCAAGCTAAGGAAGGATATCTTGACGTTTGAACAACGTCGAGGCGAAACCCTCTACGGGGCATGGATTCGATTCAAGGACTTACTCCAAAAAGTCCCTCATCATGGCATAAATCTATGGCTTCAAATCCAAATCTTCTATGACCATGTTGATTACCACACCAAGCGTGCCATCGATCGAGCCGCCGGGGGCAGATTGCGCGACAAAAGCGCCGAGGAATCATGGGAGATCATTGATGAGCTTGCATCCGACGATGATGAATTGTGGCAAGTTTCCCACGATGTACGCTCGGCGGTCAAGACATATTCGTCACCCGATACAGCCAATCAAATTACTGAGGAAAGCGTAAGTGAACTTGAGAAAAGGGTTGCATATCTTATGGAAAAGCAAAAGAGACCCTTAAGTCCACAAAAAGCAACAATTAACTCGGTCTCAAGCGTTAAGCAAATACCATTATCCGAATCACCCCGTAGGGAAAATACTAAACCCTTCCATAAGCACGCTCAACCCAACTCCCCACCTCAGGAACTTAGTCCAACACTCGAAGCTCGAATGAGAGAATACATGTCAAAACACTCCGAACGGTTGGCGAAATTTGAGGAAGCCGTCTACAAACAGAAGGAGGAAATGGAAGAGAAGATGGCGGAGATGATGAACCTTTTGAAAGAATACACAAATACAAAAGCTCCTAGAAATGTGCTAGTGCGAAAAGATGTTGAAGTTCCCAACACTAATTGTGTTAATACCGTCTCCGTCGTCCAAGAGGGCGAAAATGATGGAAGAGGAAAGTTGATAACTATGGAAGTTAACAAAATTGACCTCGTCCCACTTAAAGACGGAAACACCAATGCCTACACATGTGATTCCGACTAGGGAAAGGAGGCGCCCACTGAGGAGCGCCAATTGGAAGAACCACCAAAGTCACAACAAGTGAGGCATTACTTGAAGCACGAAATAAACAAGGAAACCATAAACGATTGGGTGGGAAACTATCGACGTACTCATCTACCTAACAAGGAGTCCAAGAGGATGGAACCGGATGATGAATCCGACACATTACCCGGAGGGCAATTGTATGAGTGCCTCATAAGACAAAAGTTAGTGGAAAAGCAGGAATTCTACGGGGTCTTCGAAATACCATGCAGCATTGGAAAACTCAAGTATCTGGATGCGGTGGCTGACCAAGGTTCCGACGTAAATTTGATGCCTTTATCCGTTTATGTCCAGTTAACCGACGAACTGCCATCCATCACCCGTACTAAACTCTCCTTTGCAAAACATTCTTACGAGTACCCGTTAGGAATTGCGGAAGATGTGTTGGTCAACGTTGCCGGATTCCTATATCCGGTCGACTTCATGATTATTGAAAGAAATGACATGAATATGCCAATAATCCTTGGGGCACCCTTTCTCGCGACCACTAGGGCCCAAATCAATTACGAAAAAAGTACCATCCAAATGAAGAAGGGGAAGAAGACGATAAACTTCCCAACGATTCCACGTCATATACGAGATGTTGCTCTACAAAAGAAGATGGAGGCTAACCCCAATGTAATCCGTGGTAATGTTCGAGAGAAAATCCTTGAATGGGAGGCAAGGATTAAGAATTACAATGAAAATGAGATTAGAGAATGTAAGGGTGGAAATAACGATTATATTGAGGCTGGTGAGCAGCCTAATAACCCCGCTGAATTTACGAAAGGAGACTCAGTGCTTCTAAGGCATTCAGAAACAAAAGCACCTACCGATGAACCAAGTCCCTGGTGGTACGGACCATTCACAATTAAAAGTCTACACCAAGATGGGGTAGTAAGCTTGACCAGCAAGGGAGGAGGTGATGTGACTGTGAATGTCGAGCGATTAAGACACCACCACCCTGATAACAAGGATTATATCTATCAGGGATACGTCATTATGAATGATGGAATCACGTAGGGTAGCATGACTTTGAGTCTAGCTACAAGACTCGTTAATAAAGAAAAGCGCTTCTTGGGAGGCAACCCAAGCTTTATTTGTTTTGTGTGTTTATTTGTTTGTTTGTTTGTTTTTATTTATTTCCGTATGTGTGTTTAATTTTTATTCTTATTGATTCATGTTCAAAAGTAATTTGTAAAAATGCTTTATTTTGTTTTTAACTTCGTCTTAACTACATATAAAGGTATTTTGCAAAAGTTAAGTGTAAGGGAAATCTAAATCGATTTATTAGAACACAAATGAACATGAATCGTAATAATAATAAATTAACATGCATATTAGTATTTGTTTGAGTCAAATGCTTGTATCGAGTCATAATGATGTTTTGCAGGATTTCCAGGAAGTAAGGTATAGGTTTTTCCAAAAATTTTCCGGAAACGTAACATGAGAATTCTGTCAGATCATATCTGACGGCGTCAGGAGTTACAACCTGACGGCGTCAGGTTTTAATTTTCTGAAATTTTTGAAAGTTTTGTTTTCATAAAAAGTTTTTATTAAATCTCTAACTTATAATCTCCAGGAATCTGCAAAATTATCATTCCACAAGCATTATATCCTTATATATAGAGTTTATCCCGCCGATGTTATGCAGGTTTTCGTGTTTGTTTTCTCAGGTTTAACAGGTTATTTTGGACAAGGAAATGTTTTTGGATCAAGCTTATGGCGATGCATTAGTCATGGAGCTTCAACATTCTCTTTGGAAGAAGATCTAACCGTGTTACTTCATTATCCACCGAGCGAATCAGGGGAGTATTTGATTTCATTCTTTTACTTTATGCTTTTACATTTGTTATTTGAACATTGGGGACAATGTTCATCTTAAGTGTAAGGGGGGTAAAAGTACGATTAGAGAATGCTCTTACGCTTGATTTTTGTTTGTTTAATGGTAGATGTGTAATAAAACTGAGATAAATACCTGTTAGGGCAATTTTAGTGCCAAATTTAAAATTTTTTACAACATATAGGAGTGAAACTTTGATCTTAATGAGCGTCTCACGGATAGGAGTTATATGACTAGCACAAAAACCGTACCACTAAAAAATTTTCCACCCCCAAATATGTGAGGTTCGCCCCTAGAATTGGTAGGAAAAGCATTTTGCTATGATGTGTGTACCGGTAGCACTTAGATTCTAGAACTTGCGTTAGGACCATTCCGAGGCCACAAGTGAGACTACATTCGTGTAGTTAGATTTACTACATGATAAGAGGCATTAGGATTAACCCATTGTTTTACACCTGTGTTTTTGTTATAATTACATTGGCTACATTGGTCAAGTAATTCTCCCACACCCTTTGCGTTGTACTCATTTTTAGTACACGATACCCATAGTACACCCCTCAGAGCCTATCTTTTCGTTTCGACCTTTAAGCATTTTACTTAAAGGAAGAATTTGTTTACACCCCACTTAAATGTACACCCAAATCGCCTTAGCCTACCTTGTATGCACTCATTGTTAGTGCATTATTGTGACAACATTTGTTTAAACCCAAGTTAATTATCTAGTTGATTACATGGTTGCTAAGTCGAGTCATATCCTTGTACATATTGTTTTGGGACGATTGGGACTCATGGGTAAAGTACTAGTGTAATGAAGTAATGGGGAAGAACATCATTTATTACCCCCATATGTGCTAAATATTTTAAAAGTACTCCAAGTGTTTTGATTATCTTAATTCGAGTCATTAGAATAGTTTTTTATAAAGTTATGTAAAAGTTCAAGTGTAAGGGGGATGCAACGCCCCTATGATGTATTATTTTGGATGGTAGGGCAAAAGTGTATGCAAAAAAAAAAAAAAAAAAAAAAAAAAAAAAAAAATCGAAAAAATCAAGAAAAATACAAAAAAATGAGAAAAAGAAAAGTAGAAAAAACATACGGACTACCATCCCGTTTCATTTTATGTTTGTTTTATGTTTTTGTTATTTTCTTTCATTAGCTTAAGATTGAGTCGAGTCTTGGCTTAGCAACATTGTATAGTACATGTAATTGATCAAGATCTTTAACTCGCCACCAGTAAAATATCCTTTATCCAACAAAACCGTGTTTTCCTTTTCCCTACACCTAACGTTATAACCCATTTAAAAGCCCTCTTTGATAGTTTATCTTAGGTGCTTACGCCTAGTGGAGGAAGTTTTCGATCCTTTCCCAAGCCTATGGTAATCTATTTGCTATGACAGGTAGTGAGAGATATTATCCGTTTTCATTTATGAGATTTATTTTGATGACACTTGAGAGATGTGAGTATCTAAACATTACTTGTGAGGTGCTAGTTTGTAATCTCCGTGCTTATTATGATTAAAGTGGAACGATTATTTGTTGTAATTACTTTTATGTTAGCATTAAATGACCCCTAACTTGTGTTTTGATTAGAATAAAAGCGCATTTGCTTGAGGACAAGCAAATCTCAAGTGTAAGGGTATTTGATGAAGCGAAAAGTGTACCGCTTTTAAGGGGTCATTTAAGCCCTAAATCGTATTTATTTGATCAAATATTGCCCTAAATCGTTCCTTTTGTCATTTTAGGTACTTGTAAGGAGAAATCTGGAAAAGGAGGCATTTTGGACGTTTTTGGAGCATAAAAGTGAAGAAAACGACAAAGTCTCAAAATCATGCTGGAAGTTACCTTTGACGGCGTCAGGATTATGCCTGGACGGCGTCATGGCTTGGCAAAAGTGGTGGATGTGAAATTTACTCATGATAAGCCAGTGAAAATTGCATGGGAATTCTGACGGCGTCACCCTTTAATTTGATCAAGGTCGTCACGTTATAATTTAAAGAGGGACGGCGTCACGTTCATAGTCTGAGGGCGTTAAGCCTTGATAGGCCAGAACGGATTTTGGAGAGCTAAAGAGGGACGGCGTCAAGAAGGTCATCCGGGAACCCTAAAAGCGGCGAGGTGACGGCGTCACACTCCATAACGTGACGCCGTCAGATCTAAAAATCTATATATAGTTTTGCAATTCTTTGTCATTAGTGTGGAACTTATTGGGGAACTTTGTGTGTGAAAACCCTAGGACGAATTTGGCAGCTCTTTCAAGGCTTTTTGCCTTGAGATCTTCCATGTTACATTGAAGATAAGTTATCAATTAATCATTCAATATGTCTATGTGTTGTTTGATTCTATCTTGTTCTTGTCTTTTGTTTAACATGCTAGGCTAGATTTATCTTGTGTTTGCTTAGATCTAATGAAACCTAGCTATTGATTATTGGTTATTAGTGTGTTATTAGTTGTATTGGATGATTGTTTATCTATGTTAGGCTTAAGAAAACTGGCTAACTTCCTATTCGGTAACTTGCTTGAACGTCTTAAGAAACATGAACCAATGCGTACTAAAGGTTTTTATGGTTGTATTTAATGCACAAGAGAATTCTAGTGATCCCATGTTAGGAGCTTCCTAGCCGGCTCGACATAGGAGTGAAGTAGGAGCTTGTAGAGTTGGGGAAGTACGTACGCCACCCCACGAATGGTATTAAGGAATACACCCGTCATCCACGCAACTAATACACACTAATCAACCGGTAAAAGATAGTTAGGGAGTAAGGAAATCTAAGTAAACACATTTCCCTCCACATAAGTTTTCACCAACATTTTCATTTTTGTTATTTTATTTTATTTGCATTCGTAGTAATTTGGGTTAGTTGACTAGCAACTAATTCCGCCCACTCTTTCAAACCCGAGATTTTACTTGCTTTCATAAAAATATAAAAACACAAAAAGAATCTTCTCTCACCCTTAGACCTATTAGAGTAATTTTTCATACCTAACGAACACTATTCCCTGTGGAGATCGATCAATCCCCCGTACTTACCACTACACTATACTACATCGGTCAGGTACACTGCCTGGTGGGGTTGTAAGCCTCTTGAGATCCCTCGAGAGGTAAAACCTGTTGTAAGGTTGCAAAACCACGCATCAAACATCTACTCCACTAACTCCAGTAATTGAAATTGTTCTACCAAGAGTTGATGAGCAAGAACAAAACGATGCTGTGTTAGAAGAAGAAGTGTTCGAAAACCCATTTGCAACAGATTCTGCTGAATCATCTTAAGGGTTACATGAACCGTCTAACACGCATTCGTCACATCCAAGGTACCCTTCTACGTTACGGTGGACAAAAGACCATCTAATAGAACAAGTTATTGGTGAACCTTCAAGGCTCAACACCAATTGCGACATATGCATCTACGTCTGCTCAGTCAGTCTAATAGAGCCAAAGAACATTCGGGAAGCAATGGCAGATAATGCCTGGATTGAAGCGATGCAGGAAGAACTTCTCCAATATCAATTACATGACACCTGGGATTTAGTTCCAAGACCAATTGACAAACTCGTCATTGATCTTAAGTGGTTATGGAAAAACAAAAAGGATGAAGAGATGACTGTAATTCGCAACAAAGCTCGTCTTGTGGCCAAGGGATTCAGACAAGAAGAGGGGATAGATTTTGAGGAGTCATTCGCGCCAGTAGCAAGGCTTGAAGCAGTCAGGATTTTCCTAGCATATGCAGCTCACAAAAACATCACGGTCTATCAGATGGATATCAAGACAGCTTTCTTGAATGGAACTCTGAAAGAAGAAGTGTACGTGAGTCAGCCAGACGGATTCGTTGACAAAGATCATCCAGACTACGTCTACAAGCTAAAGAAAGCTATCTATGGTTTGAAACAAGCCCCAAGGGCGTGGTATGGCGAATTATCATCTTTCCTGCTTGATAATAATTTCAACAAAGGAACAATTGATCTGACCTTGTTTACAAGAAAATTCAAAAATGACATTTTGATTGTTCAGATTTACGTGGACGACATAATTTTTGGGTCCACTAATCCGAAACATTCAAAACATTTTGCAAATCTCATGAAAAGCAAATTTGAAATGTCCATGATGCGGGAATTAAAATTCTTTCTGGAATTACAAATTCATCAATCCCCACGTGGTATTTTTCTTAATCAGGCTAAATATACAATTGAGATTTTGAAAAAACATGGAATGGAAAATTGTGACTCTGTTGGTACACCAATGGTCACCTCACCAAAAATAGGTGCTGATTTATATGGGAAACTCATGGATCCGAAGAAATATCGGAGCATGATTAGTTCTCTCATGTACTTAACTGCTAGTCGACCCGATTGTAACACCCCAACCCGTCAAGGGTAAAAGATATCACAACAATGGATTCACATCAGAACAAAAACCAAGCATACATTTCCATCAATACAAAAATCTTAAAGGATAGCAAATGTAATACTAAATCTATAGGGTTACAAATGAAAACTTCCAAAACATTATGCCTAAAATATATTATCTCCGGTTGTATTCTAAATCCAGCATAGCGATTCAATCTTCTAAGTCCAAAAGTACACTCTCCAATCATTCACAGCTTCCTACTAAAACCTGCCGCAGGAAAAGAAATGCGGCTGAGCTACGAGAGCTCAGTGAACAGATATAACGGTAACAAACAATAGTAGATAGTAAAACCAAGAAGAATCAGGAATACAGGTCATACCGATAACTTAAGATGTAGAAATGCGATGTCAGGAATAAATAAGAAACAAGACTAAGGAAAAGAAAAGGAACAAGTAATAGGGAAAATTCATGAGGTTCAATAGATAAAGAAAACAGAAATCTATCACGAGCCCAGAAACAAGCCATATCATATCATCACAAATGTAACCAAATAGAGTAGCTAACTCCCAGATATGTGAAAGACGTGTATCGCACACACACCATCAGTCACCAGATAAATATAACAATAAACATATAACATAACATATACAGATAACAGGTCAAATCTAGGATGCACCCATACGCCCCACAGACAAATCAATAATCATAATTATAATGGCCATAGCAAATAATAAATAAGGGACGGAACAGGTCATCACTCTCCTGCCCTAGAGTCATGTCAGAGGTGCGTCAATGACATGGACATGAAACCCTCATGCCTAGTGACTGGCTCGTAATATCAAACTGTAGGTCAAAGGTCAAACGTACTATTAAATAATCGAAAAGTTATATCTTAAGGGTATATGGCAAAGGTTCATGTCAAACCAGTTCAGGATTATATATCGTAGGTTCAACTTAGAATTTATCAGGTTAAGTTTTATATCAAAGTTTAAGTTCAGATTAAAAGAACTATATCAAATGGTTCAAAAGAGTATAACAAAAGTTTATAATCAAAGTTTCATATCAACAGTTTATCTCTAAAGGTTTCTATTTAAAAGTCCATTTAAACAATCCTTCAAAAATGGTTTTCATAACAACTGATCTTACAAAATAGTTTTCTTCAAAATGGTCTTCCAAAACTTTTAGTAACTTTCATTTAAAAGTGATATTACTTATTTTAAAGTAATTTATCACCCAAAAAGTTTCATATGTAGTCTAAGAACGGTTCAAAATCAGTTAGGTTTAAATAAGGATTTAACAGATTAAGGTTTAAATCAAAATCAATTTAGTTTTATAGGAAGTCTATTAGATTAAGATTCAAAACAAGGTTCACAGATCAGGGTTCAGGACAAGAGATCAAATACAAAGTTCATGAAGATTCACAAAACAAAAGATCACATGGAAGGTTCACAAACAAGAGATAACATGAAAGTTCACAACAGCAGGGAACATAGCAATGGTATAGGGGATCCTAATAAGGAAAATGAGAACTGAAAGAAAAGGGAAATGAAAGACCCTTACTGAAAGAGGGCAGAATATCTGTACCTTATTACGAATGCAAGAAACACAAAGATGAAAGTTGACAAAGATGAGCTTACTCCTTCCTCACACCTAAAGGAGTAGAAGACAGAGGTTCAAAAGGGTTTTCAGTTATCTTTCCATTTTAAGTAAGTTCTAGATTTAGTAACTTTCCAGATTTAGTAAGTTATTAATATTACAAATTAGGTTAAGTCCTTATTTCAAGATTATTATGGAAGTAAGGTACATTTTATCAGGTTACAAAAGTTTAAGAGTAATTATGACAAGTTTACATAGTTTAGGGTTTCAATTGCAAATTCTTCTAATTCAAAGGTTTAATCATGAAAATACTTTAAGTTACTGATTTAATACACACTATATTCAGAATGACATTTTAGTCTCTTAAGTTTTCACAGTTTACAGTTTATACCCCTTTAGTTATATATAATTTACAAAACAAACCCTACATTGCATAATTCATTAACAATTACATATTAGACCCATAAATCCTCAAAATTTTACATTACACTTTTAATATCAGTATTTACTCAGAAAATATCAAGATTCCAGAATTTACACTTTTAGTCCCTCTATTTTAATTAATTATAAAACAATCCTTTTAAATACAATTAATTCATTATCTTGCAATATTTACTCTTAGGACCCCAAAGTAATATTTTTCCCACATTCCTACAGATGTATATAACATTATAAAAATACCCTACAAGTTTCAAAATTGGCAAAACAGGTCCTTACAATTTAATATTCAAATCGATTACACTTTTAAATTCCAAATCAAGCCCTAATCTTATCAAATCATCATGCAATAATTATGCAATCATTATAACATTAATTAACATCAGATTACCCAAGATCAACCCTAACCCTAATTCGGAATAGGGTTTTTCCTAATTTTTCTTAATTATTTATATAATCCGATTTAAACAACAATTTACATCAATTTATCCAGGCTTCTAAAAATCATGTGGCTATTTTTCTTAGTTCATATTAATGTCAAAGAACATATAAAAATTATGGTTGCACCTCAGAAAATTCATATAGCATGATTTACAAATTAAGTGTATTTTAACCCTTTTAATTTCGTACGCCTATATAACCATGCATGATTCATGTTCTTTATTTTTCTTAGGTCATATTCGACATGTAGATCACTAGAAAATTACTGGATAATTTTTAGAACATAAAAATAAGTCGTAGGAATTTATACCTCTCGTACGTATGAACCGAACAAAATAAATCACCACGTTCGAATCAAGGCTTCAACACTCCAACTCCTATTTTTCGTGGCTCCCTTACACTCCAAGGAACACCAGAAAATTATTGGTTCAGGTCCAGAAGTCGTGGGAATAGTTTGGTCGATTTTGTTTGTATCGCTAGTTAGGGTTTCGGCCAAAATAGGTTTTATAAAAATTATGCTTTGTATTTATACTTAACTAAACTGACTAGGAGGGGCATGGGATCCAGAATTTCGGCCCTAAGGATTATCACAAGATCAAAGTTTGATTTGGTGTATAATTCCTTTAATTAGTTTTGTAGTTATCTTAATAAAATGATTTTTACAAAATATATTTAATTTAATTATTATTTTATTTTCGGATCATATATATGTATATGTGATTTTATAATTTTTTTGGACATTCAAAATAATGTAATGCTGTTCCAGTGATTAATTCGTTTCATATATAGTTCGTTTTCAGGAGTTTTGGAATTGTTTCAGAATTTTACAACTTATTTGTTTAGGTTTTATGGTTTCAGGGGTAATTTGGTCATTTTACAAGTTATCCGAATTTCAGGTATTACAACTTCTTCGCCACTAATAAAAAAATTTCATCCTCGAAATTTGCAGGAAGCAGAAAGAAAAGAGAACGGAACATAAAACAAGGACATACCAGACCTAATAGATGATGATCGGATTCTCTCGGAAGAGACGTAAGAATTACACAGGATTTTGACTTGACAAGCTAGATTAGAACGCACAGGAATAGGTTATCGATAACATCAATTGGTAGAAGTTCTATAACAGAACCTAAGATTATTACCGAAAATTCTTAGAGGTCAGCAGAATGCGTGACGAGAATCCAGACGTGCAATCCACCTACGGTGAAAGCAGGTTACGCGTACCTTTTAAAATGAACCTAAAGGTCTCACTAATGCGGATAATCCCAACAATTTTCAGAACTTCTAAAATTCTAAGGCACTTCTTGAAATAACTGATGCCCACAACAAGTGCACGTTATATGATGTAAGTATTATCACGTTGGCCAGACGTCATAATACTGGCATTATATAAATATGCTCTCATGATGGTCATACTTGATCTCAAGTCGTGAACAAACTAACTTATCTTACTCCACCTAGTCTTCCTACGGTCACAGAGGTCATCAAAATTAAACACCCTAACTAAGTGGAGAACGAATCACTAGAAAGAGTTAACGAAAGTCCCAGAATGCCTATCAGAATTTGGTACTTCATTATAAGTATCAAATCATCCATCCTTTGCCAAAGCCTCTCAAAACAAAGTCATCACCGAACATACGAACAAGAATGCTTCTAGGAACTTAACTCATTCGAGGATCTTATTATGAAACTTAAGTAAGTCAACGGAGTGAAAGTTAGTTGCCAACAACTTCGGCCTTCATAGAATTAATTTTCCCCCAACCAAAAAGGGTCTTTTCCAAAAACCCGATCATTTAACACATCCAATCTCTTCAAGTTCGGTTAATCTGTCTTTATCAGTCCATCAATCGGAAAGTGAAACCAAATTTAGAACTTGTGTTTGGTCCTTCGAGCTTTCTGCCGTTCCTCTTGAGATGTGATGGAGTAATGTGAATTTCTAACATGCTCTTTGAATTTCTTCATCACCCAGACTACTTCCGCTCTCAATTCATCTTAGTACAACCAAGATGAATAAGAAAATTTGACTGCATGTCTACATCAGTTCTAGGTATGCCATCTTGACCAAATTTCTTCTTCTGTATCGTCAACACTTCTACCTTGTAAGGAATGTCTTCACTCTTCATTGTAGCCGCCATTAATGTCAAACTCCAGGTCAGGCAGCGAAATGATTCTTCTGGTATGCTTCTAGTTGGCTCAATAAATATCAATCTCTCAGACTGCACGACGATCGACGGATTTCCTAACAAAGTGCACATGATTCTCATGCTCTTCCTCATCTCCGAACGCACTATTAAGTCATACAATGACCATTTGTCCCAGTAATCATGAGAAAACTTAATTACAAATCTTATAAGCAGTCAGAGCTTTAGCTAATACTATTAGCGTTACTAACCGTCATAACAGTCGTTTATGGATTCGGAAAGCGATTTAAAAACTAAAATTAATTAATCCCTCGAAAAGAAACTTCACGCTCTAAAATTAAACAAACACATAATCGTTTCAGGATGAGGAATATCGGTTTCTAACGGTAATACGGTTCAGCTATCTTCAGCCACCATCCTTCTTTATCGCGAACGGAACTAAAACACGCCCAGAAGATACAATTAACAAACTTACTTCCCGGTCTTCGGTTGTTGCTCTTCCTGGTTGCTCAAATCGATCTATATGATCCCGGACATATCTGAAAGACACCTTCACTTGGTGACTAAACATCTCTCGGTAACTTGTCAATTCCTACCTCACGCTTCGGTGGACAACTTGGTGGTTCAACTAGGAATTATATTTAGAAACTCAGGGTGCCCAAAACTCTCAAAATGAGGTTCATTCCTCAGTGTACGAATTGGGTTCTAGGAAAACTTCAGTACTCAAATTTCTAAGGAGGTATTTTAATGGATGCCAGAAAACCAAAGCGAACATTGGAAATCAAGTTCTGGCTTGCATAGCCGAAATAAGCTCGACAAACTTAGAAGGTTTAGAACCATGATAGACACATATCAACATAATTTATTCCAAAAATTTCTCAAGCCTTATTATTAAATATTCGGGAAAACCCACCATCCAATGGAATCCGTACACTATTAATGTCAAAAGAAACCTAAGACAAAATTTTAACAGTAATAACACACATGGCTCGAGCTCTCTTTTCCATGGCTAGACCGTGTTACTTGCAGTGGATTCCAAATCCGAATCCACTTCATCTTCCTCGCTAAGCCATCCGTTTCGGTTCCCTTCAGGCTGTGGCAGTGGTTGTCTCGCAAAACCATCCTCAGGGTTCCTTCCTTCATCTCCTACGTCGTCCACGAATCCATACAAATTGTGAGGCTCTGCCCGCACAACTCCTCCCTCTTCTACGAACTTGGGACACCTTCCCGGGTACTTAGTCACAACTCCGTCTTTATCAGTCACTTTCGTCTCGTGCACATGTACCTCCGTTCCATTTATATTAACCACGGTCAACCTTTCTTCAATTCGGCAGGGACACATGCTAGCAGGGATCAGCATCCTTCTGTTAGTCCACCTCAACTTACCAATCCTTTTCTAGCCTGTAGCGAAAACGGTTGTCCAACGATACATGTTGCGTGCTAGAGGTGCCATGCTGAAAATGACACAAATGATACTAAGTACTAGAACTCGATAGGAGTCGAAAACTATGCATAACTCAAAAATTTTAAACACGTGGAAAATCACCGTCTGAACGATTTCCAAGATGATTAACGAAAAAAAAAATGGAGAATAAGCACGAATTGAACGACAAAATAAAATCCTAATGTCTACCCAAATCCTCACCGGTCAGAAATTAAGTTTCTATAGGAAAAAATCCTAAAGCAATTTTTCAAAGGTTGTCCTACGAGCACTTACAGTGGAAACTTAGTGGTCCTAACTTACACAGGTCAAGGGTAAATGCATTACGAATCGCAGCCTGTTTTCTCTGATACCATAAATTGTAACACCCCAACCCGTCAAGGGTAAAAGATATCACAACAATGGATTCACATCAGAACAAAAACCAAGCATACATTTCCATCAATACAAAAATCTCAAAGGATAAAAAATGTAATACTAAATCTATAGGGTTACAAATGAAAACTTCCAAAACATTATGCCTAAAATATATTATCTCCGGTTGTATTCTAAATCCAGCATAGCTATTCAATCTTCTAAGTCCAAAAGTACACTCTCCAATCATTCCCAGCTTCCTACTAAAACCTGCCGCAGGAAAAGAAATGCGGCTGAGCTACGAGAGCTCAGTGAACAGATATAACGGTAACAAACAATAGTAGATAGTAAAACCAAGAAAAATCAGGAATACAGGTCATACCGATAACTTAAGATGTAGAAATGCGATGTCAGGAATAAATAAGAAACAAGACTAAGGAAAAGAAAAGGAACAAGTAATAGGGAAAATTCATGAGGTTCAATAGATAAAGAAAACAGAAATCTATCACGAGCCCAGAAACAAGCCATATCATAACATCACAAATGTAACCAAATAGAGTAGCTAACTCCCGGATATGTGAAAGACGTGTATCGCACACACCATCAGTCACCAGATAAATATAACAATAAACATATAACATAACATATACAGATAACAGGTCAAATCTAGGATGCACCCATACGCCCCACAGACAAATCAATAATCATAATTATAATGGCCATAGCAAATAATAAATAAGGGACGGAACAGGTCATCACTCTCCTGCCCAAGAGTCATGTCAGAGGTGCGTCAATGACATGGACATGAAACCCTCATGCCTAGTGACTGGCTCGTAATATCAAACTGTAGGTCAAAGGTCAAACGTACTATCAAATAATCGAAAAGTTATATCTTAAGGGTACATGGGAAAGGTTCATGTCAACCAGTTCAGGATTATATATCATAGGTTCAACTTAGAATTTATCAGGTTAAGTTTTATATCAAAGTTTAAGTTCAGATTAAAAGAATTATATTAAATGATTCAAAAGAGTATAACAAAAGTTTATAATCAAAATTTCATATCAACAGTTTATCTCTAAAGGTTTCTATTTAAAAGTCCATTTAAACAATCCTTCAAAAATGGTTTTCATAACAACTGATCTTACAAAATAGTTTTCTTCAAAATGGTCTTCCAAAACTTTTAGTAACTTTCATTTAAAAGTGATATTACTTATTTTAAAGTAGTTTATCCCCCAAAACGTTTCATATGTAGTCTAAGAACGGTTCAAAATCAGTTAGGTTTAAATAAGGATTTAACAGATTAAGTGATGCGCGTGATGTGTCGTTGCGGTTTAGCAGTTTTAATGCCTACTCAAGTTTTAAATTTATATTTAGCCGACTTATCAATAACACACACACTTAACGAGCAGTGTACCCGGTCAGTATGAATATAATGGTAAGTAGAGTGTCGATCACTAAGAGTGGAACGTATTATCTCGTTATTCTAATCAGTATTTTAATATCCTAACGCAAGGGTGGTTTCAGCCTGAGAGACTGGCACGATTTGTTTGCAATTAAATAATAAAATAAACCAATAGGCACGAATCAGCAAGTAGCACACACGTACACAGATAAATACTCGAGACAATAAGAGGGCTGTCCTTATGATTAAGTAGATTGTCACTTGTTTTATTGATAGCTTTATATGAAGTGTATGTAGTTAACCCTTTCTCGTTGGTCCTATTCTTATCGGCGAGTAAACCCTTAATGATTACTTATGTCTAAAAGTTATTCCTAAGTGATCAATTTAGTAATAACCGTGGGAGCCACATTATTTTCCGTAGTCAAATGCCCGCAAGCCACTAATAAACACAGAGGTTATCAATGCACTAATAAGTAGTAACCAAAGACATCAACATATAAACTTTAATTGATGGGAAAGCAAGTATTAAAGGGAGTGCAATCTTTCGTTGTCACATTACACAAGCCACCAATCCTGATGAATTAAAGTTTGCTAACACAATAAAACAAAACTACTTAATGAATTAAACACATGCAGCACCTTCTTACAGCTCTTGTATCTTCGTTTGGTGTGTCTTGTGCTGCCTCCTTGACTGAATTCGTCCTAGGGTTCTGCTGCTTCGGTCTTCGAATCTAATTTATTCCTCTGAAATTCGTCTGGTCTTGGGGTATTTATAGTTTCTGTCTGAGGGAAGATGCGGCGCATCTATTAAGTAGATGCGGCGCATTGACTTAACTTCGCGTGGGGTCCAAGATTATAATATTCAGGAATATTTGTACACCGCCAGAAGATGCGGCGTAACTCCATGATTAGATGCGGCGCATGTCCTCTTGTATCTTGGATCGTATCTGGTGATATCTTAATAGAGATGCGCCGTATGTAATGAGTGAGATGCGGCGCATCTGGAGCAGATTAGTCTTGATTTTCTTCATTTCAGTAGACTCTTAACTTCTTGCATGTTTTGCTCCATAATTAGTCCAAAATCGCTAAGTTTCACCAAATGCTTGTTTTTACCTGAGAATTACAAAAGTAAACGATTAAGTATCAATCCTCATACATAATATAATAAAACAAGTCAAATTAATAGGATAAATGATAGTAATAAAATGTACTTATTTGAGTTCATCATTAAGGTTTAAATCAAAATCAATTTAGTTTTATAGCAAGTCTATTAGATTAAGATTCAAAACAAGGTTCACAGATCAGGGTTCAGGACAAGAGATAAAATACAAAGTTCATGAAAATTCACAAAACAAAAGATCACATGGAAGGTTCACAAACAAGAGATAACATGAAAGTTTACAACAGCAGGGAACATAGCAATGGTATATGGGATCCTACTAAGGAAAATGAGAACTGAAAGAAAAGGGAAATGAAAGACCCTTACTGAAAGAGGGCAGAATATCTGTACCTTATTACGAATGCAAGAAACACAAGGATGAAAGTTGACAAAGATGAGCTTACTCCTTCCTCACACCTAAAGGAGTAGAAGACAGAGGTTCAAAAGGGTTTTCAGTTATCTTTCCATTTTAAGTAAGTTCTAGATTTAGTAACTTTCCAGATTTAGTAAGTTATTAATATTACAAATTAGGTTAAGTCCTTATTTCAAGATTATTATGGAAGTAAGGTACATTTTATCAGGTTACAAAAGTTTAAGAGTAATTATGACAATATTACATAGTTTAGGGTTTCAATTGCAAATTCATCTAATTCAAAGGTTTAATCATGAAAATAGTTCAAGTTACTGATTTAATACACACTATATTCAGAATGACATTTTAGTCTCTTAAGTTTTCACAGTTTACAGTTTATACCCCTTTAGTTATATATAATTTACAAAACAAACCCTACATTGCATATTTCATTAACAATTACATATTAGACCCATAAATCCTCAAAATTTTATATTATACTTTTAATATCAGTATTTACTCAAAAAATATCAAGATTCCATAATTTACACTTTTAGTCCCTCTATTTTAATTAATTATAAAACAACCCTTTTAAATACAATTAATTCATTATCTTGCAATATTTACTCTTAGGACCCCAAAGTAATATTTTTCCCACATTCCTACAGATGTATATAACATTATAAAAATACCCTACAAGTTTCAAAATTGGCAAAACAGGTCCTTACAATTTAATATTCAAATCGATTTCACTTTTAAATTCCAAATCAAGCCCTAATCTTATCAAATCATCATGTAATAATTATGCAATCATTATAACATTAATTAACATCAGATTACCCAAGATCAACCCTAACCCTAATTCGGAATAGGGTTTTTCCTAATTTTTCTTAATTATTTATATAATCCGATTTAAACAACAATTTACATCAATTTATCCAGGCTTCTAAAAATCATGTGGCTATTTTTATTAGTTCATATTAATGTCAAAGAACATATAAAAATTATGGTTTCACCTCAGAAAATTCATATAGCACGATTTACAAATTAAGTGTATTTTAACCCTTTTAATTTCGTACGCCTATATAACCATGCATGATTCGTGTTCTTTATTTTTATTAGGTCATATTTGACATGTAGATCACTAGAAAAATACTGGATAATTTTTAGAACGTAAAAATAATTCGTAGGAATTTATACCTCTCGTACGTATGAACCGAACAAAATAAATCACCACGTTCGAATCAAGGCTTCAACACTCCAACTCCTATTTTTCGTGGCTCCCTTACACTCCAAGGAACACCAGAAAATTATTGGTTTAGGTCCAGAAGTCGTGGGAATGGTTTGGTCGATTTTGTTTGTATCGCTAGTTAGGGTTTCGGCCAAAATAGGTTTTATAAAAATTATGCTTTGTATTTATACTTAACTAAACCGAATAGGAGGAGCATGGGATCCAGAATTTCGGCCCTAAGGATTATCACAAGATCAAAGTTTGATTTGGTGTATAATTCCTTTAATTAGTTTTGTAGTTATCTTAATAAAATGATTTTTACAAAATATATTTAATTTAATTATTATTTTATTTTCGGATCATATATATGTATATGTGATTTTATAATTTTTTTGGACATTCAAAATAATGTAATGCTGTTCCAGAGATTAATTCGTTTCATATATAGTTCGTTTTCAGGAGTTTTGGAATTGTTTCAGAATTTTACAACTTATTTATTTAGGTTTTATGGTTTCAGGGGTAATTTGGTCATTTTACAAGTTATCTGAATTTCAGGTATTACACCGATATACATTTTGCTGTTTGTTTATTAGCACGGTTTCAGGCAAGGCCTACCGAACTTCACCTCCAAGAGGTTAAACGGATCTTTCGGTACCTACGAAGAACCATTAACATGGGACTTTGGTATCCGAAAGATTCGGAGTTTACACTAACAGCATTTTCAGATGCAGACCATGCCGGGTGCCAAGTTTCAGCAAAGAGTACATCAGGTGGAGCACAATTTTTGGGAGAAAAGCTAGTAGGCTGGTCGTCAAGGAAACAAGACTGCACTGCACTATCAACCGCAGAAGCCGAGTATGTGTCTCTATCTGCGTGTTGTGCCCAAGTTCTATGGATGAGGACACAGCTCACAGATTATGGCTTCTCTTTCGACCGCATACCTATGTATTGTGACTCGAAAAGTGCCATAGCCATCTCGTGCAATCCTGTTCAACACTCGAAGACCAAGAATATTAGAGTCCGCTATCACTTCATAAAGGAACACGTAGAATAGGGTACTGTTGAATTATTTTTCGTGAAGACTGAATACCAACTCGCCGATCTATTTACTAAAGCCCTCCCAAAAGAGCGGTTTGATAACTTAGTTCGACGAATTGGAATGCGAAGCCTAACTCCAGAAGAGTTAGAAAGTCTTCTCGAATCTTCTTGATTTATCTCAAAAAGCTTCGCTGTAAATATTTTTGAAAAACAAAATACAAAATTTGAAAAACCAACAAAAACAAAATATAAAAATAGAAAAGTTTCAAAAATACAAAAACAATATAAAATCAAAAAACCAAAAATAGTCTTCTCACGACATGTCTCTCGTATAATCGATATTCTGTACGTATCTAGCAATGTCATTCAACAATGATACGGACATGTACAGATGCTTGAGCGAGAGTTCATTTAAATTTTTTCTAAAACATGTCGTTTCTCAAAAAAATTTTAATAACGGCTTTCGTATATTTCAGTACGAGACCCGCGCTACATTGATGACTTCTGATTATTTCCGATCAGGACTCGTAATGTTAATGGCAAAATAAACAATCCTTGAGCACATGATCAAGATCTCTCAAAAAGATTTTTCAAAATCTTTCTCCAAACTCTGTGCTCAAGACAACTCCCTCCTAAACCCTTAAACTGATTTTAAACACAAATGTTTAAAAATATGCTTTGTTTAAGGGGGAGTATAAAATGAAAAACAAAATGTTCCAATTTCATGTAAAAATCCGTCTATCTCTCCAAAAAGTTTCAATTTAATCAGTCGATATCAAAAATATCACTGCATGCTATTTTTGAGGGGGAGAAGACGTGATTAAATGTGATCGAAAAGCAATGTCAGTGACTCGAGCTCTACAAAAAGACTCAAGATTTTAACCCTCGAATTGACGAAAATTAAATGTCCGTAATCGAAAAGACTTGTCCGGGACGGGTAATAATTTCAAGCTGGTTATCCAGTGATGTAAACGTGTCTCGCAAAGGACTTGTCCGAGTAGAATGTACCAATTCGAGAGATGTTCTTTTAATATGACCGGGACGGGTAATAACTTCAAGCTAGTCTAACTAGTGATGTAAACGTGTCTCGCAATGGTCATATTAATTGAAAATCGATCAATTCAAAATGTGCAAACTCTACCCAACATGTGCAAATTTATCTTAAAAATGCATGAGCACATGTGAAGGGGGAGTATTTCAGAAAATGCAAAACTCTTGAAGTGTTAACCAAAATGTGTTTTATTCATAAACACTTTGAGAGATTTTCACAAAAGGTTTTATGGCAAGTGATCAATAAATCTAGGATAATCATGGAGTAATAAGGTGATTATGGTTAGGTTTATGTCCAATGATTCGTTAGAGCCGGAGGGATCTACCCAAGGACTACTCCTATAGATTAGTATTAGAAGTCCTTAGGTAAGATTGAAAAAAGGAGAAAAATGAGAAAGGAGAAAGAAGGGGTTGAAGAATTAAAAAAAAAAGTTTAATGAAACGGTGAAAAGAAATAGCCCTCCATGAAAACTTAGGTCAGAAACCGGGTCAATACATCTGCTATCGGTTATCACAAGTTGATACTGATATTGAAGACAAGACGTCATGGACCCAGTGACGCGCTGCACCACCCCTCCTAGCCACTCAGATATCTCTTAAAAGATATTTGTTTCATTTCTCACGGAGAACACTACATAATCTATCGGCCTCTCATTCCGAGATGTGTTGATATTGAAAAGGTGGCACTCTGCTCCATGCCTCCGACTACTAAAACCAAAATGCACATTATTGAGTCTAGAGCCATGAGATTCATCAAAGATCTCTTAGGAACACTCTCCATACAATACCCTTGTGTTCACCAATAAGGACACAAGTTGTAAGAGTCTTAATGAGATCTAAGGATATTGCATTATATCATGATGGTTACGTGCTTCAAACGGTCTACAGTCTTGAAGTGATACTCCGGTATACTTCAGAGGCTCTCAACGGCCTTGGTTAAGATTAGAGAAAGTTTTCACTCTATGCTGTTAACTATCTCGAAATCTGAACCTGTAAGCGCTGGACGATTTATTGCTAACTGTTTTATGCAGGTACTGACGAAAGTCCATCAACCATCATCATATGTTTCAACAGCTACAACGTCAATGCAAATGCACAGAAGATGTTGATCAAGGTAAGAACGACCAAAAGACGATACTTTGAAGATCACAAAGCATGAAGGAACAAAGAAGCAAGACTATTCTACAACGACACACAAAGTTAAAGACAATGAAGTCGAAAGACCAAATCACTGGGAGCATCATTGAAATGACCATCCCTTAGGGGGAGATTGTTAGCATTTAATTTATAAATGTAAAGTGATGGTCATTTGTAATATTGTAACTTGTGTGTCGTATGGTTAAGTTAGTCTAGGGAGTGGGCTTTTGTTAAGCTAAAATGATTGAAATGTCTATGTAATTGTCCAAACCACAAAAGCCCACTCAAAGCCCAATGAAAGCCCTTTAGGGCATCTCATGTATTGCATAAATACACACTCTCACTCCAATTTCCAGTGTGCTTCTTTAGACAGCCAAGGGGGGAGTGTGTATGCTTTAGGTTTGTATTTGTTATCTTTTTCTTTAAGCTAATCGATACACAGTTATATTTCATACGATCCACTCTTCTCATCTTGTTCTTGTTTGAGTACCATTCGAATAGCAAAAGGTAGTGTGTGATAAAGTTAGTGTTTTTAGTCATAACAGATGCCATCCGAGCCAATATCTCAAAGGAGTCATGCAAAGCTGATGCTGTCAAAGGAAAACGACCAAGAGAAGATAAAGACCCTGACCCGAACTCACAAGCCAAGAAACCAAAGAATGTCGGCGGCTCTTCTTCTCAACATCAAGAACCTGTCAAACTGTCAGCAACCACAACAACAGCTAACCAACTGCCAAAGGCTTCTGGCTCCGGGCCAACAGCAGTGGAACATCATTTTGAGTTAACTGACGACGATGAGTTTCAACAACAGTAAGATCAACCAAACTCTCCACCAAAGTCTAAAGCAAAAATGTCTAAGCAAGGAAAGAAGTCAACGAGCAAAAAGACAACGGTTGTCTCATGGCTTGACGAAGACACGACTGATGGGAATGAGTGGTTTGATAAACTCGTCAGTGCTCAACCATATGTCGACGATGACTCCATGATCGAAGGACGCACACTTGAGTTCACACAAAAACTCAAACGTGATCAACGAATCAAGAAGCTTACACAAGGAGAACTTCGTCGCATAAAGAATGATGCGTTCAACTTGCTGAAAGATCGGTCCTCTAGTGCAGCTGAGCTCGAATATCACTTGGAAAAAATTGCACGAGCAATGTCTACTGATATCAGCTGGACAAATCCGGACACGTATGTGATTGATAATACTTCTCAACACAAACAACCATACGTTACGGATTGGACAAAGCCTCTACCAGTAATTGGAACTTCTGATCAACCTGCTATTCCATACAGCTTCTTCTTCAACAACGATCTGGAACTTCTTGTACACGGCAACAAGTGTCAACCCAAGTATGCAATGTCAATAACCTTGATTCCTGCTGCAAGTTATCCACAACCATCCATCGAAGAAACAACAACAAGACTCTTCATTACAAACAGAGTGATGTACGATCAAGATGCGCATCTGGGAATATACCACTAGAATGAGAAAAGGAGAATTTGGTACAAAAGCAAACTTACGAAAAAGTCTCCCACTCTAGTGATGAGCGATATCAGAATAATTGGTGTGGTTAGTATTGAAGCAGAAAAGAGGTATGATTATACCTTTTTACATAAAATCAGGGTTAGAAGACAAGATCAGAAGACTTACTCATTCTCAGAAGCAGACTTCCCGGATTTGAACCTCAACGATCTTGAAGACGTGTATCTCATCAAGGTTCAAGGGAAGATGCATCATTTCTCATCTGATTTTATATACGCATTCAGCACTTCATTGCTATACAACATCAGAAGAAAGATTATTCAGGAACGCGTTGAAGACTTGCAACTTGGGGTCGAGAGCAATCAAAGGAAGCTTAACTTAACCGCACCACTTCTACACCTTCCTGAGATCAACCAAGAACCCCAGTACACCATGAAGAAAGACCCAACATTTGGGTTTGTCTACAAAAGTGATCTCTCCATCAACTGTTTCATGGGATACAAGGAGGTTCATAAGTTCTGCACCCACACGCTCAAGAAAGTTCGAGATGGGTTAGTGATTCGGGTGAGAGATCGAGAGTTGTACAAGACTAGCAGGTGGACAGCTCCTCAACTACGAGAAGTTCGTCAATTTATCCTTAAGATTGAAAAAAGGCTTGTTCTCAAAGATCAAATGAGAAGACTTGAAAGCTACGTTGGAGGCAAACCATCATTTCCAATCAGGAATTTTCAACGACCTGATCCAGTATTCACGGTTTTCAGAAACACTGATTGATGTAAGATTTAGGTATTCTTATGATTATATTTGCTTGTAAAACATTATGGCTTGTGCATATATAACAGCGTACAACCCGATCTTTGTAAAGAAAGGACCCTGAGGTACGCTTCAGTGCATCAATCCTAATATAAGCAGCGGAAGCTTTTTACTTTTGAGTAGAATTAATCAAAATTTTGATAAGTTTTTTTTTTTCAAAATTCTGCTCAAAATAATAAGTATTCCCTCTCGTGTTTAAAACCTTAAAAAGTGATTTCACTTGTTGAGGGGGAGTACTTGAAACAAATCTTAGTTCAAAACAAAATGTTCTTGTTGAATTTTTCCCGTAAACCTCAAAAAGCATATTTTAATCTAACGTTTTTCAAAAACAACATCAATATGGTATTTTTGAGGGGGAGAATAATAATGTGATTAAAATATGGTAACAAATGTATGAAATCTCGCATGAGCTCGACTCAGATTTTACCCAAGAATTGACAAAACTTAACTGTCATTAATCGAAAAGACTTGTCCTGGACAGGTAATAACTTCAAGCTGGTCTAACCAGTGATGTAACCGTGTCTCGAATAGGACTTGTCTGTGTAGAGTGTACCGTTTAGAGAGATTTTCTTTGAATGTGACGAGGACGGGTAATAATTTCAAGCTAGTCTAACTAGTGATGTAAGCGTGTCTCAAATCGGTCATGTTCATTGAAAATCAATCAATTCAAAAGTGCAAACTCCATCCAATACGTGCAAATTTATCTTATAAACTTATGATCACATGTGAAGGGGGAGTATTTCTGTAAAAGCAAAACTCTCAAGGTGTTAACAAAATATGCTTTATAATCATAAACACCTTGAGAGATTTTCAAATGAATGGTTTAGGGCAACATAGGATAGTCATGGAGTTATAAGGTGACTAAGGTTAGGAAATACGTCATATGATCCGCCAGAACCGGAGGGATCTACCCATGGACAATACCAATAGTTTAAGTACTAGAAGTCCTTAGGTATGATTGAAAAAAAATAGGAGAAAAGAAATAAAAGGAGAGAGAAGGGGTTGAAGAATTAAAAAGAAAAGTAAATGAAAGGGTGAAAAGAAATAGCCCTCCAAATGTTCAACCTTAGGGCAAAAAACGGGTTCAATTCATATGCTATTGGTTGTTACTATGGTGACACCGGTATTGAAGACAAGCCATCATGGACCCAGTGACGCATTGCACTAAACCTTCTAGCCACTCAAGTGTCTCTCAAAAGATACTTGTTTCATTTCTCATGGAGAACCTCGCATAATCTATCGACCTCTCACTCCGAGACGTGTTGATATTGAAAAGGAGGCACTCTGCTCCATGCCTCCGACTATGTAGCAACCCGTAAATTTTCACACATTAAAATAACTATTTTACCCTTTGATTTTTTTTAAAGTTGACTCTGACTTTATTTCTCGATTATTTGACTTTTACCTTAACGTAAAAGCCAATATGGTAATCGGTAGTTAACTGGTAACTTTCCAAGTTAAATAACCCACTTTGATTCAAATTATTAATCTCTGAACGATTCGTTCACCTTTGTCTATTTAACAAAGGAATATATTATTTTTCTTGCATACCAACACCGTAATAAAAATGGTTCACATTCGATAATCATTATTCGGAATCAACAGTCTCGTTTTTATATTGTTCTTATAAAAACGTCTCAAAGAATATATTTTTCACAATTTCCTAACCAAAGTACTGAGTTTATACTTAAGCTCAATGAGACACGGGGTACACACAATACACTAAATGAATAAAAATCCTTAAATCACTCCATAAAATCCGGTCCTTAAATCCCTCCATATTTTCCGGTCTACTTTTATATATTCCCCTTTTCCTTCTCCATACTGCCTCACTTATTCTTTTACATATATATCTGCTCCTTCTCAATCAATCAACACAAAAGAAACAGAGAAGACATTATCTCTTCTCTTCCTCCCTCTCTTTTTGGATGACAGCAGCACCAACATAGCCACCTCCATCACCATCGAGCTCCAACACCACAGGCGCCACCTTCAACCACCATCATCATCAGCCACGCCACCAACTCCACATCTCCTCGTCTCAATCAAGTCATGGTACGCCGAAATACCATTTGTAGTTAATTGTAATTCTTTTATAAAAATCAATCATATATCGATTTGAATAGATTTTTGTGGATTAAAAACAAGTTTGATAATCAATTCGTGTGGTATAAATTTATATAAGAGGAGTTGGTTTGATTTATTTTGATGGTCGGATCGGGTTTAAACCCGAGTGGGTTTCACAGCAACAGGGTTATTGAATTTATTTTTTTATTATTTAGTATGCTAAATCTTGTTGTTTTGATGCTGATGTTAATTTTTATTGTTGCGTCTGATGTTACTAGTAATAATTTATTGGCATTTTTGTAAAGGTAAATGCTGGTAACGTGATTGTTATAGGTCATTATTTAATACTGGTCTTTGAGGATGGAAGCTTACTACTGTATGAGATGTGCTTAGAAAGGTTAAGATGTGTATGCTTGCTTAATGTGTATATGTAGTGTTGGCTTATGTATGAGCCTGGTTTAAATTTTACTAGTGGGTTCTTTGGAATTGCGTTTTAAAGTATTCTATTATCCGATAGAGTTGACAATCCTGCCACATATGTATTATTATAATTTGCTTCCATGTTTGAGGTTATGGTAATTAGATAATGAGGTGTGCGAGTGGTTGATAGTCTTTCTTGGTAATAATATGTTTTGCATGTTGTCTGGTTGAAATTGCTATATATTAGTTAGCAAAACTGATTGAAATCTTTGTAATTCAAGTTAGGCGACAAACTTGGTAATTGTATCTGAGTAGTTTGTTAATTAGTTGATCTTTTGGAAATTATCGTCTTGACCCGTTAGTTTTTATGTTTGTCTCGGATTGGTTTAATATTGCTTATTTGATGTGTCGATTATCTTTGTTTATGATTAGTTATTTTGTTTGTGTTGATTTTATAATCTCCGTTGGGATTTCTCGTGCTTATTTGATATTGCTTATGTTTAGCTTAAGTGAGTTTATGGCTAATTGGTTTGGCCTTATATTCGGTTTGATGTAAACCCAAGAGGGTGAGCTTTGTTACTTAATTTTCTGCATAAACAGGTGTCTACAAAAAAACAGGCTTTCAGAGACTGAATTTCTAGGGACTGATATATCAGTCGCTGATACATAACATCGGTAACTGAAACATCAGTTACTGATACTTTTAAGGACTGACCTTTTATTTACTGATTGCGGCGACTAAAAATCAGTCCTCGATTCAGTGACCCCATATCTGAGACTAATTTTTAGTTACTAATATGCCTGTACGGGAAAAAAAATTTGGAGGAAAATTTGTTAGTGACTGAATAAGGGTGACAATTCAGTCCCTAGCACATGTACATCATATCTAAGACTAAATTTCAGTTACAAATATATTTGCGCAATAAAAAATTTTGGCGGAAACTTTGTTAGTGACTGAATTATAGTCACAGTTCGGTCCCTAATACATGGATATCATAGCTAAGACTAAGTTTCAGTTACAAATATGTCTACACAATAAAAAGGTTTGGAGGGAAATTTTTTAGTGACCGAATTTCAGTCACAGCTGCGTCCCTATTACATGGACATCATACCTAAGACTAAAATTCAGTTACAAATATGTTTGAGCAATAAAAAAAGTTTGGAGGAAAATTTGTTAGTGACTGAATTTGAATCACAACTCAGTCCCTAATACATGGACATCATAGCTAAGACTAAAGTTCAGTTACAAATACGTATGCAAAATAAAAAAAACTTTTGAGAGAAAATTGTTTATGACTGAATTTTAGTCCCACATAAACCTCTTATACATGGGCAACCTATTTAAGACTAAAATTCAGTTACAAATATGTCTACACAATAAAAAGGTTTGTAGGGAAAATTTGTAGTGACTGAATTTCAGTCACAGCTAAGTCCCTATTACATGGACATCATACCTAAGACTAAAATTCAGTTACAAATATGTCTGCGCAATAAAAAAGGTTTGGAGGGAAATTTGTTAGTGACTGAATTTCAATCACGACTCAGTCCCTAATACATGGACATCATAGCTATCACTAAATTTCAGTTACAAATACGTATGCAAAATAAAAAGGTTTGGAGAGACAATTATTTGTGACTGAATTTCAGTCCCACATAAACGTCTTATACATGGGCAACATATTTAAGACTAAAATTCAGTTATTCATTGAAAACGTGGACTTATATTGTGACTGGTATATATTTAACTCTGTTCATTAGCAAGGTTATTGACTTTTACCTATTATCACGAGTAACTAATTCACAAATTTCAATGCTTTTGGCCCAATTCATTTTCGTTAATTTATCGCTTGTAGCTGCATTAACAAATTTCAATGCTTTGCTCCATCACCAGTAATCTAGCCATAATGCGATGGGCAAAATTGTAATGAATCAAATGTCTACCATGTGCCACGAAGTTAGGATAAACCATTTTATATACCCATAAAAACAAATATTATGTAGAAGGGCAAAAGATATATTTTTAAAAATCTGACGGACTCATGTCAGACCGTCCACCACAAGTAAACAAATGTTGCTAATGTACCCATTAACAAAGCTAAAAAAAATAACCAAAAATTGCACAGGAACATATTAATCCAAAGCATCAAGTATCCAGTGAGTTAGAACGACTTTAATACGTCCTTATTTGAAATGAAAAAAAATCCTAATCTTTGACAAAAATAAATTCCAGAACTCACTCACTTCAGCACACCGCAAGCTTTAATGTTAGCCCGGTTGGACCTCCTCAGTCCTTACTAGCTGAAAAAGTTAAGTTACATGGTATATTAGTACTATAATAAGACAAGTAGTTAAACAAAAAAATGAATAACCATTTATCTTAATAAGGTTACCTAATCATCACCGTCCGACTCATCACTTTCAGTCACAAGATTTGAGATATTATTGCCTATCTCATTATTGTCTAAATCATCTAGATTTGAATCCGAACCAAAATCTTCCATATCATGATCAGAATCCTCTATCTCATCGTTGATAAAATCATATACAATATCTTGAGAACGCCCAGCATCAACATTTTGAACCGTTTCTCCTGCAATTTAATTAAATCATTTATAACTAATTTAAATCATTTATAATTAATTTAAATAATTTTGTAATCATTTATAATTAATCTACATAATTTTTTAATAATTTATAAGTAATTTAAATTATTTATAAACAATTTAAACTATTTTTAAGTTATTTATAATTAAGTTACATCATTTTTTTTTCTTAAAACAAAATTGTGATACACACATTACAAAAACAAATAATTTTGAGAAAATTTTGTTTACTCGTTTACCCCGCCAAATATTTTCGTGAAAAATTTGTTTGCCCCACCAAAGGTAAAAAACAAAAATTAAAACACTTGGATCTGAATCTAACTCATCTCATCTTCATCCTGCTCCCAAACACACACACAAAACTCATCTCATTCTCATATCATCTTCATCCTCCCATCCGAAACCACCACACACACCACTGTTTTTTTTATTCATCCTTCACCGGCCACAAATCAACACACACGCACCACTGTTTTTCTTTTTTTGTATGATTATATTAAAGGTATTTTTTTTTTTAATTTTGGTTTTTATAGTTTTTGTTCAATTATAATTTTAATTTTGGTACATTTGTGTTTGTTTATGTTTGTGTAAATGACAGCACTGCTGCCGCTGTCGGACCATTGCTCGCCGCCGCTGCTACCGCCGACCACCAAACCAAAACCAAAAATTTCATCTCAAAAAAACCCTAACCCCCTTCCCCATAATCTCTTGTGTCACCAAACCATCCCCATCATCTCGTCATTTTCATCTATAGTGTATCTATGCATACTGGTAAGTAGCACCCTATCTCTCTCTCTATCCTTCCTTGTTGATAAAAATCTATCACTTCCAATGGCTTTTCCTCTCCCTTTCCCCTCATTATCCTCCCCCAATTTCAAGGTATTAGCACTAAATTTATATAATCTGGTACTACTACAATAGAACATTCAGCTCACTTTTTTTGTGTTTGTTTTTGTTTACATCTACTTTCGCAGTAGCGTAGTTATGGGTTTGGTTTTAATAAACTCAAGTCTAGTAAGGGTGGTTTCTACTCAAGGTATAAATTACAGTAATTCAATTATTTATCTTTTCTTTTTATATAAACTTTGCATTATCTTTATGTTTGGTGAGTGATTTAGTATGTTTGGTGAGTGATTTAGTTGAACAAATGAGAGTTATTTCTGGCCTAAAGTTAAAATTCAGCTTATAATTGTGAAATTCCTTGCATTAGAAAGCAACAACAATGATGCCTAATCCCATCAGGGCTCATCGCAAGGGGGAGGTAGGATGTAGACCGCCACACCCCTACCCGAGGGTAAAGAGAGAACTTCTAGAAAGACCATCCAACAAGAGTGTGTGGTGTGTATTTATAGCACATATGTGTGGTCGTGTGTGTATGAATTGGAGGGGCATTAAGATAAAAGATCAGGGTACATGCATATAAGACTAACAACATGAATAAACGCATAAAGACATAAGAGCATGCAAACCTTTTCGAGTCTGAACTTTGTGTTAATACAAATATCGTCCTAAAAACGTTATTTATATTTTACGATCTTTACTTAGTTTTGTTAATGACAATTACAAAGTATATCCTTTAGCAAATTATAAATGCTAGCTAAAGTCTCTTTAAAACACATTTTACATTTCACAAGTTTACTTAGAATTACATTTTACACATCTACTAGCTTATTTCCTTAAAAGGAAACTTTATTTTTAAAATGATACAATGACATCATGGCATGCATCATACATAATATATTGGCTAGATCTTCAAGCAAGATAGTTGACTTTGGAAGATTTTGATATGACATGACAATGGTGTGGAGGATACAGCTGGATTTGGAAAGATTTCCAAAACTATTGGCTGTCATGTTGCTGTCAAGTTGGCGGATCCAATCGACATAAAGGACGGATCCCTTTTATGGGATCCGCCGGCTGTTCATCAGCTTGCCTATAAATAGCAAGCTGATCATTTGGACACACTATCACTCATAGAGCCTAACATTCATACTCATTCATTTACATATCATCTAACATTTATCATTCATTCATTTCATTGATCTTTCCTTTTGTAGCAAGGGAGATTAAGCATCAAGGTTCAACACAGACGTGTAAACCTTTAACATAGTTACTGTGTGATATAGTTATAGTTCACACATCATTACTTGTATCATTTATCTCAGTGAGTGTGGTTAGTGTTTTAGTCCTCAAAACACAAAGAGTGTAGGGAGTGGTTATACCCTTGTGAAAGAACCAAACGGAAGTGGTTGTACCCTTGTAAAGAACTCGACATCTAGCTTAGTGTCGGTAATTGTATAGGCGACGTTAGGTTGGTTCTACCTTGAAATAGAACCCGGTGTTTAGCTTAGTACCAGAAAAGGAAGTAAGCGACGTGTAAAGGTTTTCTCCACCTAGAAGGGAGTTTGTTTCTTAGTGAAGGATAACTCTCGAGTTAAAGACTCGGGGAAGTGGAGTAGGGCAAGGAAAAGAGTCCTTGTAGCCGAACCACTATAAACATCCGTGTTATATGGTTTGATCATTTCTCTCTTTACTTCTTGGATATATTGTTTGATTATTTTTGTGTGTACAGTTTCATTGATTTCACATAAGTCACAAAACGGTTCAATTTAATTTTAAACGGCAAAACTATTCAACCCCCTTCTAGTTTTCCACAATTGGTACCAGAGCGGTGTTACTCAAGAAATTTAAAATATATTGTATTTTAAAACTTGAAACGATCAAATGGATTTTGAAAACTTTAAAGAAGGGCAATCTATGCAAAAACCATCACTTCTTGAACCAAACAATTTTATAGACTGGAAAAATCATTTTGAGACTTGTGTGAAGTCAAAGAACCATAGGAAGTGTTTTAGATGCAGGAATTCTAGTCACTTGATAAGATATTGTCCAAAGCCTCCAAAGAACAAATCTCAAATAGGAGATTGTAAAGATAAGAACAACAAATCAAAGATCAACGAAGTTGCTCTCATGGCCAATGACACAGAAGAGGTACTTTCTGACTCGTCATACTCTTTTATAAATGATAACATGTTAGATATAGAATATAACAAATTATGTAAAATTATTCTAAAAATCATAAGTAAAAATAAGTTCTTGAAAACCAAAAAGGAACTTTTAGAAAATAAAATTCATCAATTAAAAGAAAAAGTCATAGGATTAGAAAAAGGTAAAAGTACTAAAACATGTGTCTTATGTCATGAACTAAAACATGAATTAGAAATACTAAAGCTTACCCAAGAGAATCTTATAAAACAAGACTCCGTTTTTAAAAGATTCGATAAACACATAAACTGTACAAATGATACAATGAGGTTACTAAAAATACCTTATGGTAGTTTCAAGCCAGATTTCATGAAAAATGGATACTTAAATGATTTTCAGACTCAAATGATAAAAGAAAATAAAACTACATCAACTGAGTCAGTGACCCACGGATCCAAAACTTTGGATCCGCACGTTATAACCAAAGGATCCGTAGGTACAGTACAGAAAAGTCAAAATAGTATTGAACCTGTTAAGATGTCTAGAAAGCCTAACACTAATCCAATTAGAAGAAAAGATAAGAATGAAGTTAAAACGACAGTAGACACTTCATTATATAAAGAAATCCCATTTGACTACCTCCAAGATATTAGTGAACCTTGGTAATATTTTTGATTAACCCAAATGGACCCATGAGATATTGGGGACCAAATACTTGAGCTTTCATTAGGTATGCTTGAAAGAAAGGATTAGATCCACAATGTGTTCAACAGAAGTTGTATTTTTTAACATTCTTAGAAACAATCATTGGAAAAAGGTACGGTTCCTCATAACTCCTCATGATAATTGCTCTCATAGATAATTCTGATTTCATGCTCACTTATTAATATAGTATTTGATAATTAACATGATGAGTAGGAAAAGGTTCTTAAATCTTTATGACATAAAATTAGATTAAAACTCCTAAAGACAAGTATAGGTTTAACTTGGATCATATCTCAACAATATAGCTTCAATACTTAGGTAAAATAGGATAAGTATATGGCATGTTCTCTTGGTATTGCCGTGATCACAAACTTAAGCTAGTATCAAAAGTTTGGAATGATCAAGTACACAACTAACTTAGTAGAGAACACTCATTACTAAGAAGGATCATGTACTATTAGGATGACATAGTCTCCAAAACAAATTATCAAGAGATGCATTAGATAGAATACTCTATTCCATAGGTAGTACTCCAAATATTATCTTCATCTACAAAATGATTCCAACTTGAAACCATTTAGGAACTTAAGAGACATCCCAAAGGAACAGGTGTAGAAACCATAGTATATGATCTTCCCGGTAATTAGAGATATAGGAATAGTTCAAATAATGTGTGTACTAATGTGAGACATTGTATCACATGATGATTTACTAAGAAACAAACAGTCCTTGCCACTTTAAGGCAAAAGTGTGGAGAAAACTCTCGTGGTCTAGTTTGTTGACCTCCATAACCTTTTTTCTCTGTTGCAACATCATTGCAACTGTTCGTCCCAGCAAAAGTTTAGATCTCCATCATCATTTTTCGTATTAACAATGTTTAGATCTCGATTTGAGAAAGTTTCTCAAAAGATAACATTGATAATCCTCTCAAGAAAGAATCCTACTTCTGTCTATGGTTTATTGAAACCTAGAAAGTAGTTAAGACAATTGTTCAAATCCTAGTCCAAACTAAAACGGAAATAAACAAACATACATTCTGATCCTGCGGATCCAATCAACAACAAGGGCGGAACCATTGTTTTGGATCCGCCGGATCCGTGCTTTGCTGAGACTAATTCTCAATAAACAAACACTCTTTACTGTTCATTACACCCACTAACCACACCAAAACCAATTTGTTGACGACCCTTATCATCCCAAAGCTCAAATATTTCATTTACCACAATTAACTCATTCCTAATCAATCATTGTAAGTACCCTAATCCATCTCAATCTCTTATTTGTGTCTAGAATTCATATAGGTTGCACTAAATTAAATTAGGGATTATCAAAAATAATGAGGCACTTCAAAAATCATGTTTTCAATTAAACACTACAATAATCATCAAATACTCCCTTGAGATTAATTTTTCACAATTAGGAAAAACTCCTTTTAAATCATTGTTCATACAAAATCAAAAACGTCATAATCCATATATATTTTCGGATCAGGAGTGTTTGGATTATCTCATATTTTACTACAAAAATCTTTGCTTCAAAAGAGTCGAGATAATTATACTCCACATTATTCTCATTTGGACACATATGTATATATTATGTGATTCTAACTTTAATTATATGTCTAGGAAAAACCATGCCTCCCGCTACTAACTATGATCACAAAAAGACCACCAACTACCTACCCAAACATCATCAAACAAAGGGACTCTCAGAATCTCAAGTCAAAATTTTTAAAGCTTTAGAAAGTTGGTACGTTCATGAAGGCAGAACTGTAGATTCATCATTCTTAGAAGAAACAAACATCCGTGAACAAATGACTGTCATTCAATTTGATGCACTCCTAGACATAGACGAGCCAATCATCCCTAGGTTCATTCTCGAATTTTATGCTTCCGTGAAACTCATCACTGATGACCTTGGATCATTTAGCATCCATTTCAAAATAAATCAAAATCCCTACAATTTCCCATTAGATCATTTCGGGGATTTACTAGGTATTCCTAGAGAAGGAACTTGTTTCTACTCAGACAAATGGCCTTTAACCATTCTTGATTCAAACCTAGGTCGTGAACACCCATATGATACTCCTCTAACTCCTAAAGAAATAATCCGTGAACATCTTTTCAAGCCTAGAAGCAACCAAACTAAGAAACTCCGAGGAAAGGATGTTAATCGTGACCCATTCGCTATGGAACTAAATGAACTTAAACCCGAATTTAAGAAACTTGAAGAAATTCTTAGAGCTAATGTCATTAGCACCATTAGAAACAAAGATCATGTGAATGCAAGCTTATGCTACATGCTCTATTGTGTGTCTACCCATCAAAAGTTCAATCTAGCTTACTATATCGCCAAAAGAATGATCGATATACTTGTCTTAGGAAAAACCTCAATGCCATATGGAATGCTTCTTACACGTTTGTTTAGAGCTTCCATTCCTATTCCTCTAGACTTGTTCGGCTTTGTTCCAGACTACGTCGAAATCAATCACACCTTCATTCCGCTTAGTGACTATAGAGTGGCAGTAAGAAAAGGGAAACGGGCTCTCACCTCATCCTCATCATCATCATCATCATCATCATCAGCTAGTGATGAAGATGGTATACCTAACTCTAAGCTTCCTCCAATTGACTACTTGAGTCAACTTCCTTCCCTTGATGATGAATCTACGGAACATCGACAAGCAAAGGGAATTCTAAAGAATGTTGGATGATGGATGATGAAACTCCTCAAGGATCAGAAGAAAAAACTTAAATTATTGAAAGATAAGTGAGAGTGTTTAGTATAATACGTTATTAGACTATGTATTGTTAAATTTATGTGCTTACTAAGACCTTATGATAGCACTTAACTCTTTTGTGGTATTAACTCAACTTGAACTAATGATAACATTCATTGTTATCAATTTTCCGAATTTAAGCCACTGTTTGGCTTAACTTCCTTTGCGAAGAAGTGTGATGATCTATTTTATAACATGTGCTAGAATCTACATAGCTTTACTTTACATAATTGACAATAGATATGTTTCAGGAGAATTTTGGGGTTGTTATCGAAAAACACGAAATTTGCATAGCTCTCTGTTCCTTTTAGGATTTTTGTTCGGCGGAACTGGCGGATCCCTCAGTTTGGATCCGCCTGGTGTTAACATTGGCTCCGCCCACCTTAAACCTGCGGATCAGACGGATCCAAAAGTTTTGGATCCGCAAGCTTTGTCAATTGGATCCGCAGGAATACACAGTGGTCTTTTTCACAAAATCCAACTCTTTCCAATACTTAGAATGTAGTTTAGCTTTCTTAGATTATATTTAGACATCTTAGAAGATTAAGAAAATCCTCCTCCCATCAAAATTTGAATATTTTTTCCTACTCATAACTCACATACTCTTTCATTACCTTCTCGAAAACCGTGAATCAATCACATTTCTCCCTTTTGAGTCATCTTTCTGCATATCTTCATGACAACTTCATTTCTATGGATTGACTTTGTCAATAGGACAAACTACTTTAACTTGTTCCAAGTCTTTGATATTTACACATCATTAATCCTAACACCAACTTCTATAAAAATGGGAAGTATATATTAGAACCTTAAGATGATCATAACACACTAAATCTTCATCTTCATTATCTATAAACCTCTCACAATGCACAAATCAAACAAATCTCATATGTCTAGACCATACAGACAAACCGCTAGAATTAGTGTTAGACCTTATTGGCTTGTTAATCCAGTTTCAAACGTAAGCTCACCAATCATATCCACCACTGCCACTACAACTTCTATCATAACTCCTACAGTCAACATGTGTTCATCTACAAAATCACCATCACCAATCATAATTCCACTAGGTACATGATGAACTCAAATAAGTACATTTCATTATCATCATTTATCCTATTTATTTGACTTGTTTCATTATATTATATATGAGAATCGATACATTAATGTTTACTTTAGTAATTCTCAGGTAAAAACAAGCATTATGTGAAACTTGGCGATTTTGGACTAATTATGGAGCAAAACAAGCGAGATGTCAAAAGTCTACTGAAATCCAGAAGATGCGCCATATCTCACTCAACAAATACGACGCAATATCATACTTAGATGAATTCGAAGACCATTGCCTGACTTTGAAGAATGCGCCGCATACAATTCTGTCATGCGCAGCATATGAAACTTTGGTCAAAGAAGAAGATCAAGCTCGTTCTACTCCAGATACGCCGCAATATACCTCTAACATACGGCGTATCACTATCAAGATTTCACCAGTTACAATCCAAGACAGCTAGAGTACATGCGCCGCATACAAAGATCAAGTTACGCCGTATCTGAAGACGGTGTACGAATATTCCAGAATATATTAATCTTGGACCCCACGCGAAGTTAAGTCAATGCGCCGCATCTATCAACTCAATGCACCGCATCGATCCCTCAGACAGAAACTATAAATACCACAAGGTCAGACGAATTTAAGAGACTTTAGATATAACCCTAGAGCTGAATCCAGACGACCAAGCAGCACAAGACACACCTCAAACAAAGATACAAGAGCTGTAAGAAGGTCCTGCATGTATTCAATTCATTAAGTAGTTTTGTTTTATTGTTTTAGTACGCTTTAATTCATCAGGATTGATGGGCTTGTGTCATGTGACTACGGAAGATCATGCACTCCCCTTAATATTGCTTTCCCATTAATTAAAGTTTATATGTTGATGTCTTTGGTGACTTTTATTAGTGCATTGATAAACTCTGTGTCTAGCTGAGTCTTGCTTGGGTCGCCATGCCCCTTCCTCGCCTATTTATTCTAGCGTCTCTAGAAAAGTAGGATAGACATAAGTAATCATTAAGGGTTTACTCGCCGATAAGATTAGAGCCAACGAGAAAGGTTTAATTATATACACTTCATATAAAACTAGCAATAAAACAAGTGACAAGCTATTTAATTATCAGGACAGGTCTTCTTATTGTCTCGAGTATCTATCTGTGTACGTGTGTGCTAATCGCTGATTCGTGCTCATTAGTTTAGTTTTCTATTTAATTATAACCAAACTGTGCCAGTCTCTCAGGCTGAACCCCCCTTGCGTTAGATTAGGTTGTATAACTAACTTAGGATATTAAAATACTGATTAGAATAACTAGATAATACGTTCCACTTTTAGTGATCGACACTCTGCTTACCATTATATTCATACTGACCGGGTACACTGCTCGTTAAGTGTGTGTGTTATTGATAAGTCGGCTAAATATAAATTTAAAACTTGAGTAGGCATTAATACTGCTAAACCGCAACGACACATGACGCGCATCAAGTTTTTGGCGCCATTGCCGGAGAGTGAATTGTTATTATCTGTTAATTTGATTAAGTATTTTAATTAGGTTTTTCTTTTTAGTTTTTTTTTAGATTCTAACCACTAACCCTGTTGTATATTAGATAGATTGCATTCATTGTATAATTTGCATATTTACTGTTTTTGTGTGTTTTTGTTTTCTGTAATTTTTGTTTCTTTTTGTTTGTTTTTATTTTTGTTTTTCTTTTTTCAGTATTTTTCTGCATTCTGCTGTCGTTGTATTGTGCTGATACAAACGATACGGCGCATCTGTTTTCACAGATACGGCGTATTGCGTTTAATTTTTACAAAATACAACGCGTTTAATAAAATCGAGTACGACGCAACTTTCCCCAAGATACGGCGTATTCTGTTTTTAATAAGAAATTTTTTTAAACGCTAACGCCATACGACGCATCTGTTTTAACAGATACGATGTATTTTCTATTTAAATTAAAAACAGTTTTTCGAACTATTAAACAGAAGCGACGCATCAATCTTTATCGATACGGCGCATCTACTAAATCAAAAATCTTGTATTTTGAAACGTAACGAAAATACGGCACATTAGCTTTTGTTAATACGACGCATTTAATTTTAATAAATATAATCGATTTTTGATAATTTAAACTTGATACGGCGCATTCTAATTCATAAGCGGTGTATCTGTTTTCTGAATAAAAGTCTGATTAAATTTTAACGTAATAAGATACGGCGTATCCAACTTTCTAGATACGGCGCATCGTACGCAGATATCAGCCATTTTTATTCTTTATATTCGTTTCTAAATTCATTAATTTCTCTTCTAGCGAACAGATCCTACCGACGATTTTACCTATGATGACAGGTTTTGCTATGGAAGATATGTCAATGAACGAATATCTTGCTAAGGAACTTATGAAAGATAAGCACAATGAAAAGTCCCGCACCAAAAAGCCGTTAATTCTGGAAAGTGATGACGAGTGTGATAACTATGATGTTAGCTTGAGCAAGTTCCCAGCATTAATCATTACTAAGAGCTCAGAATTGGAAAAGGAACTCTTGCTTTCGGATTCATTCGAAAATTTCGATGCTATTACTTGCAACTTACCTACGATCGATGCTTTACTCAAATCCGTATCTCAAACCAACATGCCCTTCTACTTAGTGGAAGTTTATGAAGATGTCAACTTCAATATACTCACGATTGATGCCGATTTATTTTCTTGGGAAACTCCTCTTCAAGCTACTTATATGGAATTCCAACGCTTATGCAATATTGAAGATGGGATATTCTCTTATGATTTACTAATGAGCTACACTGAAGATGAATTGTTACTCTTATGGCCTATCATTGAATCTAAAGGATTAACTTGGACGACTATCGAAGAAAAATATGGGAAATTCCAAATTGAATACATGAACTCAGCAAATGCAGTTAACAAATCGAGCAACAAAAGCTATGGTAGAGGAAATATCCAACCTATACAAACTTCTTATATGCCTTATTCCGATCAGTATTGGGGATTAGATAAAAGCAATCTGGATGATGAAAGAATTTATGCTGAATCGGAGATACTGTTTCATAAAAAGTTGGTAAGGTTGATGGATATCTCTTTAGAAGAATGGCTTGAACTTAAATACGGTGATCCCAAATTTGCTCCTACGAATGAAGCCAAACGGATTGTGACCTCATGGTTGACACGAAGTTTTAAAGAACAATTTAATGAGTTCATGGAGATAAGGAGGAAAATGATTGGTAATACTAGCTTTGACGTTAACTACGATCCTAACAATGTTGATTTTTCAGATTGGTTAGCTAGTAAGTTCAATAACCATAAGATCATGGACCGAGCTACTAAAGATGTGTTATGGGTATATTGGATGAGAGGGGAAGATGAGGAAGTAGAAAGCAACAATGGATCATCACATGACGATTCAACGATCGAGGAAGGCATTGAAGAATTGTTCAGCATAGACATTGATGTGTTCAATTATGAGACACCCTTGTGCAAACAATTCAAAGAATTTAATTACCTCCTTCAAATCAACACTGATGTGCTAACTGGAGATCTACCAGCATTCAAAACTTATGATGAGTTCAAAAACACCTGGTACTACGAATGGAATGACCAGATACTATGGGTTTGGGATAAACCATGGGAATTTGGGCATATTAATCACACTTGTAAACCTTTACGTTTCAAGGATGGAAGTAGTGAATGGCCAACCTGTGATTGGAAGAATGATGGAACCTGCAATGGGGGAAGTATAATTGGAATGAAACGAGTTGGAAACGATGTATACTTTGAAGACTATGATTGGTATGAAAAAATTGAAGACTCCCCACGTAGAGCAGAGGCTTTGCAAGAAAAAGGTAGAATCAAATACTTAAAAGAACTAAAGGGAGCATCGAATACTACTTTCTGGGAATGGGTGCATAGAAAATGTGATGATTACACAAGGCTTAATCGACGCTTACAATGGGAATTGAAAAGAAAGAGGGACGAGACTCAAGATTATTATCAATCCATTAACTTGGTTAATTATTATCCCTATGATAATAACGATGAGTCACGAGGAAAATTAATTGATGAACTTGATGACTATTTGAATAAAGATCCTTATTTCAAGTTTGTTGATAAAGACGAAGAATAATTCATCGAGAGAAAATGTCGACTACTTGGGATCACTTATAATAACCCACCCATGATAATTTCTGAAAAATTTGAAGTCATCAAATACTCTTTGGGACCATATGAGGAATATGTTGCGACGAAGACCAAAGAATATATTAGATTAAGTCGAATGGAAGAAAATGTTGCGGAGCTATACGGTAACATCTTTCGGATGAAAGAAGAAGGATGTCACGTAACAAGAACAAAATAAGGAGCTGAATGTGAGTCTAACTTGAAGACTCTGGAATAAAGACGAGTGCTGACCGGGAGACAACCCGAAGGAAAAATTTTTACTTTTCTGTTCTGTGTCGAGTCTGTCAGACCTGCAGAAGATGCGGCGCATCTCCATCATAAGATGCGACGCATCACCTGCACTGGTCATATCTTATTTCATTTTCTGCATTTTTATTTTTGACTTTAAAACTTTCTGTCAGTTTATTTAATGCGACGCATCCCTGGTTAAGGATGCGACGCATCTTTTATTCTGATTCGTACTTATTCCAGGCTCGATACGGCGTATCTTCTTCCATAAGATACGGCGTATTGACTGACCTGATGATTTACAGTTTAATTTTTTAGGTTTTATTTTTACTAACTACTAATGTATTATGCAAGTTTGAACCTTCTTAACTCAGGTGTGTTAAAGTCTAAATGGTATTATAGATTCCTGCATTTTTGTGGATACATCATTTATAAAGCTTAAACGTTCTCATCCACAAGAAAGTTGATTTTTGCTCTTATACATATAATGGAGGATCATACCGAGCAAATCTCAGTGGAGTTTTTCTGTTCTAATTCTTTTATTTTTCAGTTTTTAACCTTTGACACAAACAATGAGGATGTTGTTTAACTTAAGTGGGGGGATGGAGAATTAGAACACTTACTTGTCCTAAACTTTTTCAAAATATGCTTAAAATGCGCTTAATATATCAAAATTTAAAATTTTTTTTAGCATGTTTTTGTTTAAAGTCTAAATTACATAATCGCACACATAACTCTATTCTTTCAAAAATATTAAAACTTTAGTGTGCCGGTGACTTGTAAACTTTAGAACTTGGCTTGTATACTGTTCGAGACCACCATAATGAGTATTATCTATATAATTGGAGTGACTTGTCTAAATTGGTAAATTTCTAGGATTACACCCAAATAGCCTTTATATGTTATGTGATATTAACTAACTACA